>BSQZ01000026.1:5425000-6040000 GCA_033239005.1 Lamellibrachia satsuma
ACAGAAGGGATGTACGATAGCAGAAGGGTTCGTATCAAAAGAAAACAATTATATTTCTGATATTTTTATTTATTTTCCCTTTTATACATATATATGTATATATATATATATATATATATATATATATATATATATATATATATATATATATATATATATATATATATATATATATATATATATATATATATATATATATATATATATATATATATATATATATATATATATATATATATATATATATCACAGAGTGAATAGTGTTACTTCTTGTGAAAATAAAATTATTGACATCGGCTAACTTACGTTATACAACACTTGTGGCAATGTCCCACGTTTGTATTTTAGAAATGTCTACATCTGATGAATAAGCGTATTGACAATTAATTCTGACTTGACGAGAAACAAATCCTCTGGATCCGCCCTTGTGTAGCAATAATCGCAATTAATTTAGTTTGACGATTTTTAAGCAGAGTATCCTGTACACTTTGTCTACAAGATGATCAATGAACGATGATGATCAACTGTCTCTGTTTTAAGATCCATACTTACGTATTCCAGAAAATTCTGCCTTCGGTGTTGGCAATATCAAAGGCATTACTCACGCCACCGACGATTATACTTGCCTGTAAAATACACCATGCAAGATGTATGTATCGTGTTCAACCTGACACATCATTAATTCGAAATTATCGCAGTGTTCACATGCTGGGACATTTTAATGTTATACTCCATAATACCACTGCTATGTTATGATAAAGGTCTATTTACAATTTATACCAAATTAGCAAGCGAAGGAAACTCGCAAAATGCAACTATTAGATGGATGGTGAAGCTTCTCGTTCAAGTGGAGGAAACACTGTTATTATTTCCGTGCACATATACATATCATAACTTTATCTTCACTTACCAGCTTTATATTTATGCATCTGCTAGATAGCTTAATTCTACGTACACATTACTCCAATTTTAAATTAACATGTCATTTACGTCTTTGGTTTAATTATATTTAATTTAATTATATCAACAACAGTGATTTCTAGTAGTTCACTGTGAATGATCTTTGGCGTGTGACTGTTTTGTAAGTAGCGTTCTTTTGATCGCATTCAACATGTATATACCTGGTAAATGTATGGCATTATAAAGCGCAGCATGTAATCTTTAGGACGGCGTAAGAAGCTTTACTCTTCAACCCTGACAGTCGAACAAGACACTGGTGAGACTACTACCATCTTACAAAATGTGCAGTACCTTGACAGCGATCAACATCATTCCCCCAACCATGACGGCGAATTGGAATACATCAGTCCAAATCACTGCTCGCATTCCTCCCTGAACAGAAAAACAGGCACAAGCTATGTAGGTTCAGGTACGATGATGAGGTTAGGCAAATACGGAATATTATTCCTTTTTGTTTGGATTTGCCAGTCTGATATGATATGTGCAACAAACGTTCTACCATATATACTGATAACAATAAGCCAACTGATGGCCAGTGCACACCCTAGTCCTTGTCACAGGGATTAGCTTCCATCTTGAATTATTTACGGCGGCGATGCATTTATTAATCAAAACAGCAATTATGTGGACACATTACAGGTGCGACCATCAATATACTAAGGAGTGCTTCATTCAAACAATAAACATGTCACTTCAGCGGTTGTCAACAATAATGGATCAAGTCATTCTACATGTCAAACTACCACGCTTGTAATTATGAATTGTTTTGTGGCATACATAGTATCGAAGCTGTTTACTTCCTGATTGCATTAATGAAAAAATAAGAGAAGTGATGTGGTAGCTGTTTGACTGATTGAATACCTACCAATGACGTGTATCCCACACACACCGCGGCCATGATGGGAACGGTCACAGTAAGAGGCAGACCGGTCACTGAAAGAGAGATAGCAGCCGTGGTGTCACGTCGGATCCATTTTTGGTTGGTTGAAATTCTGTATAAAGCCTTACTAATCTGCATAACATTTTGATTGCATAACTGGCCTACCGCATTCAAATTCCGATCGTTTCTTGCCATCTGTACATCAAGCAAAATCCTTTGTCGGAAATCTGACTTGCATCAAACTGTTTTTACGAGAAGTATAGCTGATTTATTCGTCGAACTCAATTCGTTTGTCATTCGGTGTTACACTTGTGTTACGAACACAAGTAAATATGTACTTTATCGCTATTTTTCGATAAACTTTGAGCAGAATATGTTAGTTCGACATGATTCCAGGATCGTGTAAGTTATGCAATCAGACGCCGTTTAAAGTTATTATTTTCGCATTACAAACACACTTTCTGAATGTTCATTGTTCGCTGAAGCACTTTTTTCGCCACGTATGTTTTATCGCAGCTATGTATCATGATCAATAAATGCATAAGGAATGTGTATACCAGCCACTCACCCACGTCCAATGCTGCAGATGGTGCGTACATAGCAATACCCATGTAAAGCACCTGCAATAAGACATTATTCCGCAGTCGATAGAAGCAATTCCTTTCATGACAACAATAACGTTATAAACCGCCGTATCATTTCTATCAGCGAATAATTTTCTTATAAAGATAACGCAAAATGCTTTAAGTAATTGACTCGGTGTTAGCATAGGTTGTCTAACTTGATAAATCTGCAATAACTTAATAACATAATAACAAACGCAACTAATAACATTCTTCACTGCAGATACACAATAGTTACATAATACGTCATATAAATTGTAAATAGAAATCCTACAGCGAAACTGGCCATGTTTTAGAAATGAGTGATCCCATCAAATGTCTGACGCCGTGCATCTGTTCATTACGTAAACATAATAACCATTTATTTGAACTCACCGCTTGCATAATTCCAAAAGAAGAGGCAACCATTCGAAGAGTCTTTGATTTGAATCTCAATTCGAAATACTGGATCAAACAAACGAATATACACTAATGAGTGCTCCAAACAAACTCCAAACAAAACAACATGTTCTCAATGAGGTGTATACACCGTTACATATTGACATGTCAACAGGTCAACTAATTAACCTCCCAAATTCTTCATTTAAATGAACAATTAACTTTAATTCAATTAACAATTAAATTATGTTTTGGTAGAAATGCAGATTACATTCATACGTAAATAAAACGTTTTTGCAAGTTTAAGCAGTTTATACAAGTCATCATTGAAATAATAATATGCTAATTGTTATTGTTTACACATTTTATAACAGTTATAAAATCACAAGTAGGTAAACGTTACTGTCACGATAGTACAGTGTTATATATATATATATATATATATATATATATATATATATATATATATATATATATATATATATATATATATATATATATATATATATATATATATATATATATATATATATACACATATATATATTGATGGAATTACTTTGCTTATTACATCTGAGGAACATTATTATTATCATCAAACAAATATGAATATTATGTTGACTTATAAAAAATATGTTGCGTAACTTTGTAAAAAAAATTGCTCATACAATATTTATGTACCAAGACATTTGTTCATGGTGTGTTTGATATTTTAAAAGTTGTAGATGCTTGTTAAAATTAATGTTCTTTTTCTGAAAGGAGTGTAAAATTGTGGCTGGGGATTTGCAGGGTGTGGAGTTTCCTATTCAAACACAAAGTTAACAAAACATGGCAACTGCATACATAATTTCTATGCACAAAGTTTTACTATATGGAGTGTTTTTAATGCTAAATCGTTAGGTTTCCCCTTTATACACTAGCATTTAAATAGTGATACACAAATTGTTATGTATCACTAGGACGCGCTTACGTTTTTATTCCAGTTGGCGCTGTAAAAAATATCCCAAACTCTAGCTATTTTACTTTTCTCTGCATGTGATATGTACACTTGCATACACTCTATTTACATAGTCGAATGCATAGGTACCAGATGACATTCTATCGTCTAGGCCTTCCCTCCAATTCACAGGTGCCTCAATGACCAGCCCAATCCAGTTGGTACAGACAGTACCTACGTCTTCTGATATGCTCTGCCTCCCATTCACAAATGCCTAAACCTGATCTCTGTCAGGCTAATCACTAGACTAGTGACTGCAGGTCTTTTGGAAATGCCTGGATAACATGGGTGTGAACTATCCAGTAATATCAACTGTTAAATGAGTACTTAATTGAGAGTTAAATGGGAATCTGTCAATTAAATTAAATTAAATTAACCCTTTTGATGAAGTTTATTAATTTAATTTAATTAATCTAGCCTTTCTTAAAAAGTTAATTAATTTAATTTAATTAACTTAATTGATTTATTTAAATTAACAAATTAACAAATGCCATTAACCCATGCCTGTTACATATATAGCATTCGGGAGTAACGTTAATTACTCGATTACGCGATCATACATATTTGGTTCTTGCTAAATCGGAGGAAGCCTTGGACAAATCAAGCAATGTGTGTGTGTGTGTGTGTGTGTGTGTGTGTGTGTGTGTGTGTGTGTGTGTGTGTGTGTGTGTGTGTGTGTGTGTGTGTGTGTGTGTGTGTGTGTGTGTGTGTGTGTGTGTGCGTGCGTGCGTGCGTGCGTGCGTGCGTGCGTGCGTGCGTGCGTGCGTGCGTGCGTGCGTGCGTGCGTGCGTGCGTGCGTGCGTGCGTGCGTGCGTGGGTGGGTGGGTGGGTGGGTGGGTGTGAGTGTGCGTGCGTGTGTGTTTGTTTGTGCGTGCGTCCATGCTTTCGTGTACGATCGTACGAATACTCACTCATGAATAAACACTACATTCATATTTATATTTGAAATAATATTTAACAACGCTGCTGTCAAACGCTATAGTACCTCGAACACACTGGTGAGCTTGAGCGGATACAACCACGGTACAGCGAGTCTCTCGGCCAAAAGCAAACCGACGCTGAAGCTGATGATAGCCCACGGCCACACCTGGGAGCCGAACATATACATCTCGGCCGTCATTCCCAGCACCACGATGGCAGACATGTACGACGCCAACGTCGATATTACGGTTGGGACGACCTTCAACTTCCGGTTGGCCATGATGAATTCCTGAATAGTCTTCTGGCGCTCCCCAGTGACAGCATGGTACAGACCCACGCCGAGAGAGATGACCAGAAACCCGGCGAACAGAGCATAGTCGACCCAGTGTAGAGAATCCATGTCCTACAGAAACAATAATACAATTGTTAGTACTGACAATTCAATATACAGAAGCACTAGGTGTTCCTCCAGAAAAGCGTGATTACGAACACTTTACTGACCCCGCTCTTAAAGTATGGCTCAGTAGTTAGTACCATCAGCCAACGCGTTGAACCCTCTTCCAAAGTGCGAGGCTCATTGGTAGAAACGGCGTGCATGCATGCAAAGAAACGCGTGCATGCATGCAAAGAAACGCATGCAAATGGCGTGTATGCATGCAAAGAAACGCGTGCACGCATGCAAAGAAACACATGCAAACGCATGCAAATGCATGCAAAGAAACGCAAGTTTCTATTGTAAGTCATATGATTTATTAATACAAACATGATAACATTAATACTGTCTGTAAGATGGGTTCAATAAAGTGAATGGCCACCGTTGCATCAATGCAAGACAGGTCCGGGCTAGACGCAGGCTCGGCTGGTATTGCAGCTGCAGGGAGGCTTGAAATAATCCGTACAACACGAGGTCGGGTATTGTACTAATGAATCAAGCACATATTCGTGTGTTGGTGTCGTGGTACCAGTTCAGGAGGACTTCATTTCTTTATATATGCGCAGTTGGTATACACGTTTCCTGCGATCGAAAACAGGCTTCATCTGTAAAGCTAACCTGGTTCCACATGAATTGGACAATCGAAAACAGGCTTCATCTTTTAAGATAACCTGGTTCAACATGATATGTGTCCAGTCGTGATGTTGATACGGTTATTGTGTCCGTCGTTGCCGCATTCCTTCATCGATCACGACCGTGTTGCAGGACAACATGGCGTCCGTGTCTAGATCAGAAACACGTGGTCGGTCACTTCACGGATGATCTGTTGTATTGCCAATTGCATTGTGACGTTGCTGAAGTCGATATATCGTGCTTTCATGCAAACTCAATGATTTCGCGACAATTCGTATCTCCGTGCCTGCATTGATTATCCCGATTTCACGACCTCTGTTCGACTCAAAGAATAATGCTATTATGTGACAATCGAATATTGTGAAATGACGTTGGTTTTCTGTTCGTTGTCGTCTTCAGCTAACCACTACTTATGATAATGTCTGTCTGTCACCATTATGTTCTGCACTCATCAATATTAAACTACGTAATCCGCCCTTTATCGGATATTGATAATGAGCAAATAATTCTTCTCAGTGCGATGACCTCACATGGGTCACTCTAGTGCTGCGCAGATCAAAGGATTAGGGGTAGATTTTGATAAATAAAGCATTTCTTGACGATTGATACAACTTGTTTTTCTTTGTTTTACTAGTATATGTATGTATGCATGTATACCCACACGTACACATATCTAATATAGCACAAATGCGAACTATTCCATTAAGGAAGAAAAATGGAACAGTATTTATAGTTGTATTTATATCTATATTATATGTAATTCAAACCATCATTTGATTCAAGAACATACCATTCTTACAATACATCTTGGTGTTTGTAATGTTATAAATATTTAATGTGTTGCTATTTTCTTATTTTTGATGCATTTATTAAAGTTTCGTGTAAAGAAAACACTATATTTTCTCACTCTTAAATAGTAATATTAAAACGTTCTTTACTTGCGAAAAATACGTCAGCTCAGCTAAGTTAAATGGCATAGTTCATACACTTGATATTTTATATGTCATATTCTTTTAAGTCAATGATATGGTAATTTCTCAAACGTGGTTAGTAATATGCCTAAACAGACATCTCATTCTTATAATGATAAATTGTCAAACATTGGTATTATCTTGTAAGTGTACGATGTTTAGTATTTTCATAGGAACTAAGTATGTTGTTTTTTATATGCTATGACTGGTTATTTTATTAAAAATGGTCGATAAAAAATTGTCGTCACAACTTAGTGGCTTAGATAATAAATATCTATGTAATGTACTAAGATTAAATAAAGACAGAGAAGATGATGAAATAAAAATTATTAAACAGTTGCCTTATTTTTATTATGAATAATTGACCTATTATTTGCAGAGACATTTAAAAACAATGGATATATGAAATAAGTGCTTTTTGTTTGCAAGAAAAATGGTTTGACGAAGTATCTGGTACATCAGTATTTCAAATAAATAGAAATATGTTGACATATCAAGGCAAAATATGAAGAAAAAGGTTTTTTTGGAAATATATATATACCACCTAAAGACGTTAATGAAAATTACATAACATCTATTAATGAATTTGCTAACAGATTCGTGAACCTAAACAAATTTAAAAGTGAGGTTATAATTGCAGGAGATTATAATGTTGATTTACTGAAAATAAACGATCACCGCATAATTATTGAAATTTTTTTACACAATCACTTCACACGGTTTTTCCCCAAAATGACTTTACCAACTAGATTCTAAAATTACCATCGCACACTAGATACTTTTCTATGTAAGTAGTCACAAGGATTTTTCACATCCTCAGCTGGTATTTTAATAAGCAACATGCCTGACTACCTTCCATACCATATTTTCTTGGAATATGTTCAAACTGTTAATGCCGCGCCCAAGTTTATCCAACTTAAACACAGAGTCCTGAAGCGATTAGCAAATTTAAATCAGAACTATTAAACTAAAACATTTGAGATAAGCTTAACAATGACATTTATGCTGACCGTGATAAGAACAACAACCTTTTTGAAGAAACTATTACCAAGGCTATAAAGAAATTCTTACCTGCTAAGATAAGAACATTTAACAAACATAATAAAATAAATCGCCTGGGATTACTCTAGGAATCATAAGATCAATTAAAGTTACAGGTACAATTTTATTCAAAACTTAAACAAACACCTGTAAACACAGAACAATATGTTACACTTACAAAATATATTTGTATACTTACAACTGAATTCTTAGATCTATTCGAATACCAAAGCAATTGCACTATCGATCCAATGTTGAGAAACATAGACAAGACATAAAACAGACTTGGTGTGTAATTAAAGAAATTATTAAGCAAAATTAAAAAACAGACCAGCTTCCCAATACTTTCAAAATTCATGGGGACATTATATATAAAAACAAATTATAGCTAATCAATTTAATTCGTTTATACAAATATAAGTCGTATTCTTGCGTCTCAAATCAATAACACTGGAAACAAATCCTACAAATATTATTTAAAAGACCCTTGTATCTTGACTTATCAAAAGCTTTTGACACCAATGATCAAAATACAATCTTACATAAACTACCATGGACTAAATGTTGAAACTAATGATCTTTGTAGAAGTTATTTTCTCAACGGTAACAATATGTTGAATTTGAAAATATCAAATCTGAAGAAATTGTTATCACCACTGGTGTTCTCCAGCAGTAAATTTTTGGACTCCTCATATTTATAATTTCTATAAATGATATATCTCTATCTAGTAGCACATTTAAAGGTATAACTTATACTGTTGACATGACCTTAATAGTACACTAAATAGTTTTGAGGGTTCAGACATCTGACTCCAAAGTAATAATGTAAACAAAGAACTCAATAAGATTAATAACTGGTTAAAAACCAACAAACTTTCTTTAAATGTCAAGACAACTAAATTGATGATATTTCACATGCCTCAAACGAAAATCGAAATATAATTGTTGCAAATAGATTAACATTTTTGAGTATGGTACTACATTAAATATCGATTTAAACTTGCAGAGTCATATAAATAAAGTAGCTAACAAAATAAGTAAAACAATTAGAATGTTGAATACATTTTAAAACACTGATTACCACAAAACATATTATCTATTTGTACGCATCCCTCATTCTTCCTCAAATTAATTATGATATGCTGCTTATGGGGTCACCAAGCACATCGAGTTTATAGTTTGCAAAAAAGAATAATTCGTATGAGTAAATATAATGTTTATACAAATCCTATTTTTTTTTAAACTTCAATTTCTAAAACTAGATGATATTTATAAAGTGGAGTAAGTTTTATTATGAATTACTCAATAACGATCTACCGGAATAGTTTAGCCCCATCTCTTGCTTATGCAATTTTTAATATACACAACATATATACGACACAACATAATAGAAACAGTTAACAATACTCCAACAACACTCCAAGCATTATCACAGATAAAATGTATACACATAATCTACATGGTGTCATCACTTATATTAATATATGTAATTTATATTATTATGTGATATATTATGTAATGATATATACTTATGTTTCTGCACGTCTTTACTAATGTTGAATTATGTGTGTACACATACATTGGAAAGGTCCAATATTGTGGACTGTAAACAAACACTTCGATATAAACCATCAGGAACCCTTGATAACATTGTGTCATACATAGTCCCCTCACGTGAGGGCCCTGTTCCTCTGGGATTATTTGTATGTTTAATGTTTTAATGAACCACCATTTGAAAAGAAAACCAAACGTAATACGTAATAAGGCAAACGATTATGTACAGTACAATTGCAATGTAACACACTTACCGGTTGCTGTTGTAACAGTTGAGTGCAATGCTCCAATCCTCTGTCCGGACAGTCAGTGGTGCAAATCACAACTGACACACATTTAAATCTGAAAGAGTCCTTCAGATTCCGCCAGGGGTACACAATCGAAATGCACTTGGGATACTTGTTGTTTGGCTAGGTGCTCATGTACCGAGAGAGAGAGAGAGTGAGAGAGAGAGAGAGAAAGAGAGAGAGAGAGAGAGAGAGAGAGATAGAGAGAGAGACAGACAGACAGACAGACAGACAGACAGATACATAGAGATAGAGATAGATAGAGCGAGGGGGGAGAGAGCAAGCTGTAGAGAACTCCCCTGCCATCTTCACTCGTGACCAGTTTGATTGTACACATAGGAGAGGATTCGAGTAGCTCGGTGCCGATGCGATTCCTGCCTGAGACGATTCGGATAGCCAATGGTGGATTTATATAAACGAATAACATGCGCTGTAAGTGACACATAGTGAAAGACACAAGAATCGCTGTAAACACGAGAGGAACTAATTATAGAACATACTTGAATTGCAGGAAATCCAAGAACATTGTTTACACACGGATTACTAAATCATATTTGCTTTAGATTTACCATATGAATATTACCCATTGGCGTTCGGTTAAGCCACAGTGACTAATATGCCACTCAGAAAATCGTCACGGGATTGATGGTCGTCAATAACACCGGGGTGCTGTCTCAGAAAGTAGAATGACCACCTTGCTGGCAAAGAAGAACACGTGGAGTTTTAACTCCATATTGTGTAAGTTCAAAATAGTCATCAGTGTTGTCATCCAAAGTTCAAAATACTTTTACAAATTACGTTTTTGAACTTTGTTTGAAAATAGTCACGAGTGGCTTTGCTCTATATATAAAACACTCCAACCTGATTCATACGTATTTATAATGCTAAATCATACATCAAGTTTCTAGTCAAATTTCAATTACATAATAATAATATCAATGAATGCACAGTGGTCCAATATTGATGTGTTACCGATAACGTGTAACATATTAATTATCGTTCGGAGCTATATCAAACTATTTTTGCCTTTAAAAGTATTACATTACCAGAATCAAGTGTTTTCAACTTGAACGGAGTGTGACGAACCTAAATCGAAAACATTATATAAAGTGCATTGAACCTGGGTTCAAAATGCTACTGTAGTATGATCATCGAGGAAGTATTTTGAACGTCATACATCGGTAGCAAAGCAATTGGTTGGGTCTGTTGGAAACGAGTCGTAGCTACATGCTTCTTACACAACGATATTTTAAATCAAGACGATTCTTGCCTCTTACCAAGAACGATTCTTTTATAATATTTACATAAGCTAAAACAGTAGATTAAACCAATACTTTAATACAGACAGCCACAATTGCGTGCGACCCGAGTCATAGGCACAACTGCAACAACTACCGTTTGCTTGTACAGTGGGTGGGAACACTTTCAGCAAACAGTTACCAAAATATTGATCATGATTAAGCGCAGCCACACTTCAACCCGAAATTCACAACACCAACAAAACACTTTAGTGGCGTAGTGACCCGGTGGCAAGGGGTGAACTCGCACCCGGCCGCCGGGTCTGGGGGCACCAACTCGGCTGTTAACTTACCCATCAAGCGGATGAAATCATATTAAAAATCCGCGATGCCGCTATCGTATAACTTTGGTTGCGTATATTAGTCATTTGTCATGCAGTTTATTTGTTATTAGACGTGTTGTAAACAGTGAATGCCTTATTAATGTTGTCATGTATTACACGTAGCTGACAAACACGTTATAAACTAGTGTACAAACAACTTTATTCTTTTATTAAGTGTGACATTCAATCGGCGGAGCTGGCAGTGTTTTGGTCACGCGACTGAGAATTAGCGTACGACTAGATTTTGCTCGTATGCCCTGTGTGATGTCACTGATATTCGCTTCGAGATTGTAATATGCATCATACAGCGTATAATCTATCAGGGTACGTGCGTTTGTCACCTTGTCTGCTTTGAAGGATTAACGCTGATATCTTGTCGTACAGCCGAAGAGAGACAGTGACTGGTGTTTTGCAGTACGGCCGAACTAGGACAGTGACTGTTGTCTTATCGTACGGCCGAACTATGACAGTTGCTTCTTATTAATACTGTCGACGCGGTCACATTGTTCATCGCGTATATCAACATCAGAAATCACCAGGTTACAACAATTGGCAATATTTTATTAGACAAGTGGTCATTCAAATTCATCAATGCGAGCAGATGTCATCATTTTTATGCAGCACAGTTGTCTATTTCGGTTATCCAACGTTCTCAACCAGATATTTTGTCATTTATATTCGACAATTTCACATTTCTTGATACTGAACATAAGTTCTGGTTTATCTGAATCACACGTCACATTTCAATATATATCAATATATACTATGATCGATTTGAAACAACGTATAGCTAACATAGTTGTCATTTCATATTATCACATTTGTCTTATAAAAGAACAACTAATCGCCTCGTATCCTATATAACTATGTAGCAATGACTGTTCAGTAACTAAACACAACATTATATTTGATAATAACAGCAGTAGCTTATCTGTTAGCTGATAAATATAGATATGTATTATGTAGCATACATTCAGCACTGCCAAATTACGTCATTGACAATTATGTTTCACCCAAGGTTCACAAGTCATTTGTAAAGAATAGATTGAAAAGAAATAGCGCATAAAGTCTTCCGAACAGCCTGTCGGAGGATTACTGTCACACAGGACAAGTTGACTTATGCAAACATACATATATACAACAGTTGACATTTATTTATTCAACTGCATAATTTCAGGAGTTGCAAATTTGTTAGTTGCCAACACATTTTAAAATTAATCAACCTGACATTTACAACGTGTATCCTTGTCATGTTTGACCGCTATTAGTTATATGTTGACTTTTGTGAAATATGTGAACTATAAAAATGTGTCGTCCCTCAAGTGCGTGCCGATATTTGCGTGTGTGCGTGCGTGCGTGCGTGCGTGCGTGCGTGCGTGCGTGAGGGTGTGTGTGTGTTTATGTGTGTGCGTTTGTGTGTGTATGTGTTTATGTGTGTGTGAGTGTGTGTGTGTGTGTTTGTGTGTGTGTGTGTGTGTGTGTGTGTGTGTGTGTGTGTGTGTGTGTGTGTGTGTGTGTGTGTGTGTGTGTGTGTGTGTGTGTGTGTGTGTGTGTGTGTGTGTGTGTGTGTGTGTGTGTGTGTGTGTGTGTGTGTGTGTGTGTGTGTGTGTGTGTGTGTGTGTGTGTGTGTGTGTGTGTGTGTGTGTGTGTGTGTGTGTGTGTGTGTGTGTGTGTGTGTGTGTGTGTGTGTTTCGAACACCGGGTATATCAACAATATAAATGGTTTATTTTAAGTCGGTACAGACACTACTTCAGTTCATATTATATGTCTTAATTGAGTGTTGTAAAACTCTTGTTTCATAGGACCGACCACTTCACGTTATATGGCAAGTGCAACGATACTCCTTCGTACATCACGGCCTTTCTCGAGATTCACCGGAACGATATCTGGTGTATTGTAGATTACTGGAAGCACAAATGCATACATGAGTACATGCGTACTTGAGTACATGCGTACTTGAGTACATGCATACATTTTAACTGTCACCTGTGACGGGATATTTCACCACGGTGTCGAAATGGTTTTGTTACAAAGCTATTTCTCGTATTTGACTAGTACATCAACAAGAGTTTACTGCACGTTTAATCAGCCCATTTATGAGATAAGATACGTAAATCCTAATTTCACCTATGCCATATTAAATGCAATTAGTTAGTTCATCTAGTCAAGTTAGTTGAAAAACCCGTTGTCAAATAATATCTATTCCTGTGTCATCTCGCTATGTTTTGCTGAGAGATTGTCACGTTTTAATAAGATCAACAGCTAGTATCACGAAGCAGCGATGACGTAACTTCCGTCTCCTTCATATGTTGTGACGACATCGTTCCGTCGCACTTCTTGGACATACTGTTGTCCAGTGAATCGTCATTTTCCTGCAAGAAATATATTCAAATATTTATTTAAACAAAAATGTCACTACTGCATGTAAGCACTGATGTCCCACAGTGTTTTCTTCTTCATCATTATGCGCGTCAATCTATGTTCGCATGATCAGCTATAATCTGTGATATAAACCAAAGTTATTCGCATTACCATCTTCTACCAGCATAACTCCGATTTTCGTTTGAAACAGCAAAACATGAAAGTTTGCATGTGAACTGGAGTATTAAAATATTGAAGGGAACACATTAAGTACTGTAAATAACCAAGGCTTAAGAAATGAGGTTTATTGCATTTCTGGCGGAAGATGCGTATGGAGAACAATATTAATACTATAATGTATTTATGTAGTCTAGGAAATATTTACATTATCCCCTTTTGGTTGACTCAGCTCCTTTGTAGCGTCTTTCTTCGCGAAGTTGAAGCTAAATAACTTATTGAAGTGGATGAAGTATTTATCTGGTACGTCAATCTCTTCACCTGGGTATAAATAGCCTGCAAGTCATGGAAACATGGAAACATTACTATTATTAAACAAGTAAAATACAAATCAGCTGCTCAGCTAGGAATATTTTGTCAGGTATTCGTTTTCGAATTCGAATCCTCTCTGCAAGTATTCGTATTTAGATACTTTCAGGAAACATGAATTTTCCAGTATAAATGTACGTATTACTGCGAATACTCTTTGGATTGATTTAATCATTAATATGTAACTTTTTAAATGTCTATTTCAAATGCGAACAATATTAAAATAGTCTATCAATATACTTTGTAAATATTGTCCATTAACACATTATATAATGTAAAGACGACACTCTCCTTTGCGCAACATTACGAGTTTGCAATTGATACCAATATCATCTAACTAACTGCTCAGGTCAACCTATGATATGGCATAATGAGCTAACTGCGAAGCCAATACAAGTTGTAGCTCCTGCTCTAATTAGCCGTTATTTGTATACTGTTTACTGCTTAAAATTTACCAAACACAGGGTATCATATTTCAAGTTGTCATCATATGTGAACACACCTCATTCTGCGTACGTGTTATCGTTCAAACACTTCTGAACGTATTCGTATTTGGAAACTGTTAAAAGTCAAGTTAGAACTTTCATACTAAACTATTATTAAAAGCAAAGTTCAAGTAAAAACATTTAAAACATATTTGGATGTATTTGTCGATGTTATTTTAATTTAATATAATGTTATCTTTTTTCACCTTTCTCGAATAAAAACGTAATACATTCCATTTATGCTACAACCATGTATGGTTAACATATAGCATAACATATACTGTTAACTTAATTTTTACTGTTTATTGAAAATACTTACACAATATATACGATGATATCAGACCGGTTATGATTGTAGTGCCGGCCCCAAGCGGTGTATACCACACGTATGACAGCGCGAAAAGGTGAGACATCCCAGAACTGCAAAAGTAGATTCGTTATTGGATGTCAACGTGTCACATAGCATAAGATGTCAACATTGTACTCCCACGGAGGCCCTTAGCAGGGAATCCCTTGTTCCGATATTGCAACAGTTTTTTTGTGAAAACCATAACGTGTCTTTGTTTATTAAATAACGTGGTAGTTGTTTTTAAATAAAGGGACTTTTTTAATAACGCATCTGATGCAAATATTCCAAGTTGTCGCATATATGTCTTAGATAAATTTGAATTTGAGTTTGATGGAATCGAACAATCTTGTTGAATGTTTATACTCATTGGACTGTTGACATATGTGGATGTTTTTTGGCACGTGGATTTACCATAAGGTTTCAGCAGTTTTTCTTTGTCACATATGTACATTACCGGTACATCTGCGACAGAATCGTTTCATCATATATTTCGACGGTAGATGCATATCTCGGATATTTCCTTGGTCACTTTCCATTAACCACCGATACATGTGTAGCTGGTTTTTGTTTTGCATAACTCACCAATAGGAACATTTCACAATCCTAGCTAAGGGCCTGCTCCCACGTTCACGTCTTTTGTGACATCCGATGAATATAAAGTTGTCATCTGAACGGGTGTGTGCCTGCCTGCACGGGTACACATGTGTACACACTTGTCCGTATGTGGGTGTGTGCCTGCCTACATGTGTACACATGTGTACACACTTGTCCGTATGTGGGTGTGTGCCTGCCTGCACATGTACACATGTGTACACACTTGTCCGTATGTGGGTGTGTGCCTGCCTGCACGTGTACACATGTGTACACACTTGTCCGTATGTGGGTGTGTGCCTGCCTGCACGTGTACACATGTGTACACACGTGTCCATATATGAGTGTGTGCCTGTCTGCACTTGTACAACTGTGTACACGCTCCATGTTTACCTGTATGTGCGTTTGAATGCGTACATCCCTTTGCTTACGTACTTTAATGTGCGTATCGGATTCACACACCGTGCAAAATAGAATTAGTTACACAATATTTAGAGCAGCCCTTAATAAGAATAATCGTTATACTGATTTCAAAGATTTAAAGTATGTCGTAGATTTGTCGAAGCTGTCAATTTGTTTTATATCTTAGTTTGTTGTACCAGTGAAATGGCGGGTAAGGTCGGGTGACATCCCTTCACTGTCAGTGATCCAAGGCCTATGTAGAGTGTCATTGCAAATCCAAGAACACCGCCAACAATAGCTCCCTGTTTGGGAACAGCGATACACAGAGACACATAGATAAACAAACAGTAAAAACCAGTTGAAAAGATTAGTTTTGTTGCTATGTGTCGGTCGTCACGGTGTCGTACGATATCTCCAATTCCAATTTGACCGACAGTCGGTCGCGATGTTCAAGCAGTGGCCAATCAGCAGCAGCCGCGACAGACAGTAGGTGCCGCGATAGACAGTAGGTGCCGCGACAGATAGTAGGTGCCGCGACAGACAGTAGGTGCCCCGTCGTATTATATTAACGCTGAAATCTGGAGTGGAGAGATTCAAAAGGTCATAGTCGCAGTGTCTAGACACGCCTCTCGCTTAAACGCATACAAAAGTTAGGTTTGCATTGTAATATGACATGGTATCGTCCGAAGAATTCCTGCACACATCCCTCGTGTAGACGGGCCTTACTAATAATAATCAACCAACTGTCATTTGCTAAAAGTGATAGCAATTTGTGATGAGTGACATCAATGCAGTAGTCCGTCGAAACACAGGTAATGATTTATCTTGGCTACTGCCTTCCGAAACAGACCACCCAGAAGGAACAAGCCGAGGAGCGCAGCACCCACCGACCCCACAAACGGTGTTGACACCTGGGAAACAAACATACTTCACACTTGTTGAATTTCCATGAACAATATCTACGATAACATAGTCGATGCCAGATTGTGTCTCATGTAAACTTTTTATTTCTGAAATTAATATTTACAGCATGCTAATATATGCTACTATGTCGGCACGTCAGTATCTTTGTCTTTCTCCATTTCTATATCGAATACTGCTCAATAATTATACGTTGTATGTATGTGTATATATATATATATATATATATATATATATATATATATATATATATATATATATATTATATATATATATATATATATATATATATATATATATATATATATATATATATATATATATATATATATATATATTAATACAGCAATCAATCAGTCATGCGTATTATTCCAACAACATATATATATATATATATATATATATATATATATATATATATATATATATATATATATATATATATATATATATACATATATATATATATATATATATATATATATATATATATATATATATATATATATATATATATATATATATATATATATGTTGTTGGAATAATATTGTGGGGACAAATTTTACTGACATATTGTTTCATTGATTGATTGATTAAATGAATGATGGATGAATGGGATGGATGGATTGATGGATGGATGGATGGATGGATGGATGGATGGATGGATGGATGGATGGATGGATGGATGGATGGATGGATGGACGGATGGAGGATGGATGGGTAAATAGATTGAAGGATTTATATGCGCATGGAATACTCTGCGACCCATTTCCAATAACGTCTTCCGACTAAATAGAAAAGTGCCGTGCCGATAGAGAGACGCGAACCCACCTGGATTATAGAACCGGGAACTGTTCAACGATGAAAGCAATATATATATATATATATATATATATATATATATATGCGTATATCAATCAATCGTTCCTACAATTCATTCATCTATAAATCAATTAATCAGTCAAGCAAATCAAGTTTATTCCTACAATATATATATATATATATATACATATATATATACATATATATATATATATATATATATATATATATATATATATATATATATATATATTATATATATATATATATATATATATATATATATATATATATATATATATATATATATATATATATATATACATATATATATATATATATATATATGTTGTTGGAATAATATTGTGGGGAAAAATTTTACTGACATATTGTTTCATTGATTGATTGATTAAATGAATGATGGATGAATGGGATGGATGGATTGATGGATGGATGGATGGATGGATGGATGGACGGATGGAGGATGGATGGGTAAATAGATTGAAGGATTTATATGCGCATGGAATACTCTGCGACCCATTTCCAATAACGTCTTCCGACTAAATAGAAAAGTGCCGTGCCGATAGAGAGAAAGCGAACCCACCTGGATTATAGAACACGGGAACTGTTCAACGATGAACGCAAACGCGGTGGACAGACAGCCAAAGACAACAACCGAAACACAAAAAATTCCATAAGATACGTTTATATATATGGGGACTTTACTGAATTCTTTCATAAAGAAGATCGAGGCGTGTGGTATGGAGGTAACGCCACACATTTCTGACACCGATTTCATTATTATTTTGACATGGCGTGGTTATTAGAAATTCGACTGCCATTGTGCATTGTGCTACATTATGTGTGTTGACTTCAGACCGCAGACCGTTAAGAAAACACAATTTATCGCCTAACAACATGCAGTAGAAAACATGGATTATCTCAAAACGTACCAATTGCATATAACGCGTTTTGCAAATGAGCGCCTCAAATAGAACTATTAACAACGGAATCGCACTATTTGTTTCGTTGGACAATAGCGGGACTGGTGCGTTCGTGAAATTTCTTAATATTCACATCCTACCAATTAATCTGTTAAGCCAGGTAGCCTTTTCTTCGTCTATATTTGGCAGTTGTGGTTTGAGGATGTCTTCCCAAATATTTGCCGCTGCTCCACTCAGAGCGGATGACATGGAACTGTAACAGGTATATGTATATTATACTTGAAATTAATTTACATTAAGTTATAATGTTCATACATCACGAAGGTTTCGGTCTTTGTGACATCAATTGAGTGATCAGATGAAAAAACCGTTTCACGTTGGACGGCATTGAGCTGTATTATTCATATGTGACAAATGTTTCACATTGGACAACATTGATTTGTAATGTTCAGATGTGACAAAGTTTCAGAGTACACTTCATTGAGGTATAATGTTCAGATGTGACAAAAGTTGCACATTGGATGGCATTAAGATGTAATGTTCACCTGTGATAACGGTTTCACATTGGACGGCATTGAGCATAAAAGGTGAGATGTGATAAAAAAATTCACATTGGACGGCCCATAGATTTAATGTTCAGATGTGACAACATCTGCACATTGGACAGCATTGAGTTGTAATGTTCATATGCGACAAATGTTTCACATTGGACAACATTGCCTAGTAATGTTCAGATGTGATAAAGGTTTCACATTACATAGCTGTAATGCTTAGATGTAACGGCATTGACTTGCAATGTTCATATATGACAAAGGTTGCACATTGGAAGGCACTGAGTTATAATGTTCAGATGTGACAAAAGTTGCACATTTTACGGTACTGAGCTGTAATTTTCAGATGTGACAACGGTTTCACATTATACAACATTAACTAAGTAATATTTAGATGTGTCAAAGTTTCTTATTACACTTCATTCAGTTAAGCGCGACGAACAATTTCAACTATGCCACAACTTACACTTGATGTGCATATTCTGCCTGTCTTTATTTCATTTAGTAAATTCCTGATTTTTATTAAGACATGTTTCAGTTCCAATTGCATACAGTTGTATTAATAGTGTCTTTATTGAAAATGTGCCCATCAACACAATATCATTCGTTTTTCTTTGAAATTATATTATGTTACTCGATTGCGGATTGTAATTACGAAACCAGTCGTAAACAACAATGCATTTGCCCAGCCAACTATTTTTGTGCCATTGCACAACTGTACACTTTTAATGTATAATCAAGTTGTTGCAGTGTTGATACGCTGAGTGGAGCCACTGTTGGGGAGTGTAATGTTCCACCAACTTATGTACTTAAGCAAACGAGGTATACTCACCTGAGGGCGCCACCATACAATATGGCGAGGAACACTCCGCGGAAGCCGGTACCGTCTACGAATTCTTTATTAAGGAAATCCGGTAGAATCTAAAATATATAAATTGCTTTCCATAACATAGCTTTTGTTAATCACAACTATAAAGTGTATTTCCCAAATGTCTCAAGACGAATATCACGCTTTGTAAAAATACAGTTACGTTTTTATATAGTGCGATACCCTGTCTCTGGGACTGCCCGAAGCGTTCTATACTTTACCCTGGCATACATGTTCGTTCCAACTCCATCTCGTCTTCTCTTGGAAGAATGCAGTTATCATTCGTTCATATATTCACCTCCGCCCATTTAAACAGCTGAGTGAACTCGAGCAACGCCCCACTAAAGTACGACTCAAGTGCGAATTAAGTCGTACTTGAGGACTCGAGTCCCCAGCATTATTCATTATTATGCCACAGTTGGTTAGTTTTGGTTATAAACTGACTCGTACCATGTTTCCGGTACTGATCTGGTGACTAGCAATTGGGTCGCAGCCGGTCTGTACATAGTACGCAACCATTATGACGCCAGTGAAGCAGAACAGAGAATATGTCACCGCCAACGAAGGTATGGCCAACAGAATTACCCTGAATCAAGCACGAACCACAATATTGTTACTACTCTTGTAAATATCGTATACGTAATCTCGGTTGTGTGTATATTATACTTAAAATAATTAAGCACGAATATTTAATGACAGTAAAAAAAGATAGGTTTGAACGGCCAACACAAATGAACGGACAACAGGATTAAACAGCCAACAACTCTCAACTTAAAAAGTTAGGGAAACTACGTTTCAAATTGGTTACAAGAAGTGAAATCTCACTTCACGGAAATAATTAAATATGATGTCAAAATCGAAATATTGTTAAATACGTTGTGTCTAGTAAGACCGTCCTCGTGGCGTAGAAAAAGGGGTTCGGAGAAATGCTCGATTTTGTATGATTTGTGAGCCATACTGTGCAATATTATAGCCGTAGGAAGATGTAAGGCCAGACATGTATGGATGTAGGCCTTCAATCTAGAAGCAGACTTTATAGCAAGAATGAATTCCAACGCCGACTGATAGCGTGCGAATATATGCTTGCGTAATTAGAGTGGCTATGTCTTTGATCCGGGGCAAGTACAACGACCATCACTTTTTTGTCATTTCCGTAGTGATGACCACAAGTTGTGCGATCCTTCTCCTTCGAAAATGTATGTCTAGCAGTAACGTTGAAACGAATCGGGTGAATGTAAACGAGCGTGACTTGTGCATTGAGCGAAGTGTCACAGAGCACCTGCACGATTGTCAACAACCGTGACTCAGTATGGAGCGCCGTTCCTCGACTACATCGTTGGACTGTCCTTAGCTTAGTCTCTAACCAGTCGGAATTTAGGTCTTCGGTTCATTCGATAGTATTTCGTGAGATTAAGAATGCTTCTTTGACGAAACTTACTTCAAAATGTGTGCATGTTGCACGGCTGAAACCCGGTCTTTAATTTACTAACGATGCGGTTACGATCGTGGGAATCCGCTACTATGGTTGAGCTGCTCTTTTGATATATAAAAAAAACTCGTGTATTTCAACTAAGCGAGGACAACTTAGAGACGCCTGATCCATTCGGTGGTCAAAATGGGGTGAACGAACCCCCCTCCCCGAGGAAGTACATGAGAGTATATATGTTTTGGAAATTCTTGAATGTCCAATCTTTGCACTATCACCAGCGGTTTTCGTTTGCCAACACGTAAATAACCTTTCAAGCTTCCGTCTGTTAGAGTTTTATTTATAAAAATATGTATATATATATATATATATATATATATATATATATATATATATATATATATATATATATATATATATATATATATATATATATATATATATATATATATATATATATATATATATATATATATATTATTGCGTTGGAGTTTATTTGTTTCACGGCAGTGATGCAGTCATCCTGTATGTAGGAATGCAAATAGGTCTTATATCAGTCACATTGTTTCGTAATTTTTATCAACGTTAGCTTCTCTGTTTTGCAGGCCATATCAAAACTTACATCCGTGCTTGATTCATAGTTGCAGTGGCACTGTAACGTTGCACGGAGGACGGCCACATCCCGTAGATGGCGAACCAGTGCAAGCTGCCTCCAAAAAAGAAACCCCAGTTTGTGTGGCGGACTCTTGGGTCTAAATCTCATCTGAAAGAATACGTGTGTTATTCAGAAGATACGCATTAACCCCGCAATACAAAGACGTACGTAGACTACGGGTAATTATTTTAATGATTCGGTGTCGTATTGCCCTGAGCGGATTGACACCCGCAAAAAGCGGGTTACTTATCCACATTTCTACAGGGTGCGCACGCACGGTTCAAATTGTAACATATACTGTTTTACCACTGTGGCAAAATTTTACATATCTACCTATATTATTTTATGCATACCTAGGATATATAAAAGAAATAGGTAGATCCCTTTTTGGAACAATGTATTAACATTGTAAAGAAGAGTATCATTTTAATTGCACAACGTTTACTAATTGTCGTACGATTCACAATGGATTACACCAACTTGTCGTAGCACCGTTTAATTTACAAACACCAATCATTACATAATTCTTACCAACAACACTGCTTAATGGCCTAAGCAACAGCTAGAGCATGGTATTAATACATAACCAGGTGAGTTGTGTATATGGGGCGTTTGTACCCCCTTTTTATGGCGGGTACTACATATAGTAACAAGGATCATATCAAAGCGATAAAAAGTCGTTTTACTGTGTTAAATTATATAAGGGATCGACTTTACGCGTGATATATGGAGACGTCCCCAGTGCTTTGCCTGTAATTCGATCCGTTCCAATCGTTTTTATAAGTAGTATACCAGTTGGTTATGTTTAACATTTTAAAAGAAAAGGCACGACCAAGGTGCAATCCTTATATAAGTTGTTACAAAAGTGATGTACGGTAGCAAAAGGGATCGGATCAAAAGAAATATGAAAACGTCCACAGTAATGATATCCGTTCCAGTCGTTTTAATAAGTAAAATACCAGTTGGGTATGCTTAACATTGTAACAGAAAAGACACGGACCAATGTGCAATCCTTATATAAGTAGTTACAGAAAGGATGAACGATAGCAGAAGGGATCGTATCAAAAGAAAAACAATATATATTTCTGATATTTTTAGATAACCCCTATCGTTTTGAAATTTTCCTTTATATATATATATATTTTATATATATATATATATATATATATATATATATATATATATGTATGTATGTATGTATATATATATATATATATATATATATATATATATATATATATGTATGTATATATATATATATATATATATATATATATATATATATGCATATATATATATATATATATATATATATATATATATATATATATATATATATATGCATATATATATATATATATATATATATATACATGAATATATATATATATATATATATATATATATATATATATACATGAATATATATATATATGCATATATACATATTATATATATATATATATATATATATATATATATATATATATATATATATATATATATATATATATATATATATATTATTTAGCGTTGTACTTCGACGCTGACAGACGCGGCGAATACTTCTGCTCGTACGACCTGCCTCCACAGCATGCGACGTTCCGCACCTTCATGAACAAACAATGCTCCGAATGGACTTGGATAATACCAAGAGACTGCACAGTCCTTTGTCAACTGTTTGTGGACCATACTGTGCAACATAGATACTGCTTCGTTGTAACGGCTATCCGACGATAACTGTTATCGATATATTCCGCACTGATCTAGTCGCTAACGATTGTCGCGTGTTTGACTACCTTTAACATATCAAAAGAGATTGATGATGTATCATATTACGTCAATAAAAACACGTGTGTATCACACAATCTATACTGTTGATTTCATACATACCACTGGGTCCCTTCTAGAGCAAACTCCTTATCCGTTGCTAAGCAACGAACGCACTAAGCATTTGCTTTAACCCTTGTTGTTTCATCGACGAACTTTGATTTAACCTTTGTTGTTCCATCGACGGCCTAATAAAACAATTTATAAAAAAGCATTGGACCTTGGTTCGTGTCTTTTCTTTTAATCGGTTAAACATACCCAATAGTTCTTATAAATAGTACTTATAAAAACAACTGGAGCGGATCGAATTACAGGTAAAGCACAGGGGAAGTCTCCATATATCACGAGTAAAGTCAATCCCTTATATATTTTAACACAGTAAAACGACTCCTTGTCGTTTTGACACGATCCTTGTTGCTATTTATAGTAACCGCCATTAAGAAGGGGTACAAACGCTCCATATTCACTACTCTTGTGCACACCAACAATTAAGAAGTACATTGCGAAATTTTACCATGTAACCTTTTTCTCTTTAAAATAGCGTACTGTTTAACTTTTTCAATGGATCCACGTGACCTTACCGAAGCTAAACTAACACGTCCCTCTAAAATAAATGCAAAAAATAAGCGCTACTGTAACTTAATACATATAATGTCATGCGCAACATGAATATACGTAGCAGCTATCCAGCACTCGGCAGTTAATGATTGATCGTCCTGAAAACAGGTTATCACTTTCGATTTTTTCCAGTATACACTTTCTGTCTGAACGCCAACAATAATGCCGTGTCATCTCAACTGGTGTCTTTGTCATTGAGATTATTATTAGCTGTGCACAATTAATCGCAATTTGTCGGTTTAACGCTTGCGTTCAAGCATACAGACATCAGCCATAACAACCCAACATTAACTCAGATGAAAGAATACCTTCACATACTGGCGGGGTATGTTATTGTTTGCGTGTTGGGATTTTTTTTACAAAGAAACATATGCAATTTAAGAAAACAAATGTTTTGTGAAAATAAAATTATTGACATCGGCTAACTTACGTAATACAACACTTTTTGCAATACCACTTTTGTATGTTAGAAATGTCTTCATCTGATGAATAAGTGTATTGACAATTAATTCTGACTTGACGAGAAACAAATCCTCTGGATCCGCCCATGTGTAGCAACAATCGCAATTAATTTATTTTGATGATTTTTAAGTATCCTGTACACTTTGTCTACAACATGATCAATGAACGATGATGATCAACTGTCTCTGTTTTAAGATCCATACTTACGTATTCCAGAAAATTCTGCCTTCGGTGTTGGCAATATCAAAGGCTTTACTCACGCCACCGACGATTATACTTGCCTGTAAAATACACCATGCAAGATGTATGTATCGTGTTCAACCTGACACATCATTAATTCGAAATGATCGCAGTGTTCACATGCTGGGACGTTTTAATGTTATACTCCATAATACCACTGCTATGTTATGATAAAAGTCTAGTTACAATTTATACTTAATTAGCAAGCGAAGGAAACTCACAAAATGCAACTATTAGATGGATGGTGAAACTTCTCGTTCAAGTGGAGGAACCATTGTTATAATTTCCGAGCACATATGCATATTAACAAGATTTAACAAGATTTGCCATCCAAGCCAAAGGCCCAGATGGCAAGTGGACAAGGAAGCCATTGGCTTATCGAGAGTCCAACAATGTTCACTTACTTATAACCCGCCCTCCTGATATATGTGTCAACCTTGTTTTTAAACATATTCACGCTGCTAGCAGTTACACAATCTGTAGACAGTTTGTTCCATTCATTTACTGTCCTCTGTGAGAACGAGTGCTTCCTGATGTCCAATCTACATTGATCCTTTACTAATTTTACCTCATGTCCTCTAGTTCTGCTATCCTTCTTGAGTGAGAAAAACATATTTCTATCAATATTTTCATACCCATTCAATATCTTAAAAACTTCAATCTGATCCCCTCTTAACCTCCTTGTCTCTAGAGTTGTTAAACCACATTCTTTCAGGCGTTCTTCATAACTAAGGTCTCTAAGTTCTGGAATCATTTTAGTTGCTCTCCTTTGTATGCGTTCAAGCGTATCTATATCCTTCTTACGATATGGTCTCCATGCTTGTATACAGTATTCTAAATGAGGTCTAACTATTGCTTTATAAAGAGGTATAATTAACTTTTTTCCCTTGTATGTTATGTTTCTTCTAATCAATCCAAGAATTTGATTACCCTTTGAAGCTGCAATACCACACTGCTCTGAAACTTTCATATCAGCGCTTATTGTAACTCCTAAGTCCTTTTCTTTTACAGTAGTACCAAGAACAGTAGCTCCCATTTTATAGTTTACATTCAAGTTCCCATGTCCTGTATGTAGGCATTTACATTTCCCAAAATTGAACAGCATCTGCCATTTCTCAGACCATTTCACTAATCTGTCTAGATCGTTTTGTAAATGTTGTTTATCACCATCAGTATTAACCTTTCTAAACAGTTTTGTGTCGTCCGCAAATTTCAGTACGTTACTTGTTATACTGTCGTCCAAGTCATTGATATAAATTAAGAATAATATAGGTCCTAATACTGATCCTTGAGGTACCCCACTCAAAACCGATTTCCAATTTGAAACTTCGCCATCTACTACAACTCGTTGTCTTCTGTCAGTCAGCCATTGTTCTATCCAGTCAGTTATGCTATCCCCGATACCATGGGCTTTTAATTTAAGTAGCAATCTTTGATGTGGCACTTTGTCAAAAGCTTTCTGAAAATCTAAGTAGATAATATCTACTGGCGATCCCTCGTCTATCCACTTAGTGATTTCTTCCAAAAAACATAACATGTGTGTTAAACATGACCTCGCTTTAAGGAATCCATGTTGAGATGAATTTAATAATTTATGCTTAACGAGGAAGTCCACCATATGGTCTTTAATTAACCTTTCTAATAATTTACAAATCACTGACGTTAAACTCACTGGTCTGTAATTCTCTGACTTATTTCTCGAACCCTTTTTAAATAATGGTATGATGTTTGCTTCTTTCCATTCAAACGGAACAACTCCCTCTTTTAATGACAAGTTGAATACTTTTGCAAGTGGTATACTGATTTGATCTACTGTTTCCATTAGTAATTTTGGAGGAATCCCATCCACTCCCGGTGATTTGTTATCCTTCATTGCCTTTATTTTCCTAGCTACCAATTCTGGAGTTACAACTAACGGTCGTAAATAGTCAGATTTAGCCCCCTGAAATTTAGCATCAGCAACTGGTAATGAACTAATATCTTCTTTTGTAAACACTGAACTGAAGTAACCATTTAGGTCTTCCGCCATTAAAAACCCCTGTGATATTATATTTCCAGCACTGTCTTCTAGAGGTCCAACCTTGTCTTGTACGTTTTGTTTACTCCTGACATATGCATAAAAACTCTTGCTGTCAGTTTTTATGTTACATGCCAGTTTTTGCTCATAGCTTCTTTTAGATTGTCTGATTTCAGTTGTAGCTGCATTAAGTGCAGAGGAGAGGGGAGTAGGGGAGACAGGAGGGAAGGAGAAGGGAGTGGGGGAGACGGAAGGGAAGGGGTCAGGACAGAATGTGATGGAGGGGATCGAAAGGAAGAGTTATTCTGCAGCAGTGATAGAGGGGGTGAGGAAGAGAGCGAGGGTGTTTGTGGGGGATTCGATAGTTAGGAAGACCGACAGAGTCTTAAACAAGGGAGATGATGTGGTGGTCTGCTTGCCTGGAGCCAAAATAGAGGCGATAACTGAGAGGGTAAAAAACATCGTAGGCTCGGGTAAGGGTGGATCTGTTTTAGTACATGTAGGGACAAATAACGTAGAGAGGGAGGGTACAACTGCCATAGTTAGGAAATATAGGCAGTTGGTCAGAACACTAAAACAGACGAGGGTTGAGCAGGTAATACTGTCAGGGATTTTACCTGTGATGGGCAGGAGGGGTCATAAATATCGAAATTGTCGGGGGATGGCAATTAACATGTTAGTCCAGAGGCTGTGTAGGGAAGAGGAAGTTGGATTTGTGGATTTATGGGAAAGTTTTGTTGGGAGGGGTGATATGTACATGAAGGATGGGCTTCATTTAAGTGGAAAGGGGGCGGCAGTATTCGCGGACAAACTTTCAGCAGCAGTAGATAGCGACTTGGGTACAATGACAAATATTTTTGGAAGTAAACATTCTTTAAACTAGAAGTGCAGGGGGGTTACCTAGAGGTGTCTCAAGCAGAACAAGAGACCACTAGCACAGATAAACCAATATCAAATCATCCGAAAAACATCTCTGAACAAGGTTATAGATGCGTATGTTTAAATGCAAGGAGCATAGTAAATAAGAAAAACGAATTAAACATTATGGTAGAAGATATTGACCCTCACATAATTGGTATAACTGAATCATGGGCCAACATAGATATAACAAATGCTGAATTAGGACTGACAGGATACGTAATGTTTAGGAAAGATCGAATAGGAAGAAGGGGCGGGGGAGTTATTTTATATGTTAAAGAATCTATTCAGGCTTATGAAATGAAACTAGAAAGGGAAGCAGATTGCGATGAAGCTGTTTGGTGCAAAATTGTTTCAGGAAATTCAAAATTAACTGTTGGATTAGTTTACCGAAGTCCAAACATAAACGAAGAGGACAACACAAAAATAAAAAACGCTATAAAGGAAGTTAGTAAAGGGGAATGTATCATAATGGGAGATTTTAACCATGGACACATACAATGGAATTCTCTAGAGAGCACAGGGATTGAGGATCAACAATTTCTATGTTTAATCCAGGATAGCTTTCTTACTCAGCACGTACTAGAACCAACCAGGGGAGAAAATGTATTAGATATAGTTTTGTCAAAAGAGGCAATTAGAAAAATAATGCTAAAACAAACTATGTGGAGGGTTTATAGGCGTACCAGAAAGGAAGAAGACTATGCAAAATACAAAGAGGCACTTAATGCAGCTACAACTGAAATCAGACAATCTAAAAGAAGCTATGAGCAAAAACTGGCATGTAACATAAAAACTGACAGCAAGAGTTTTTATGCATATGTCAGGAGTAAACAAAACGTACAAGACAAGGTTGGACCTCTAGAAGACAGTGCTGGAAATATAATATCACAGGGGTTTTTAATGGCGGAAGACCTAAATGGTTACTTCAGTTCAGTGTTTACAAAAGAAGATATTAGTTCATTACCAGTTGCTGATGCTAAATTTCAGGGGACTAAATCTGACTATTTAGGACCGTTAGTTGTAACTCCAGAATTGGTAGCTAGGAAAATAAAGGCAATGAAGGATAACAAATCACCGGGAGTGGATGGGATTCCTCCAAAATTACTAATGGAAACAGTAGATCAAATCAGTATACCACTTGCAAGAGTATTCAACTTGTCATTAAAAGAGGGAGTTGTTCCGTTTGAATGGAAAGAAGCAAACATCATACCATTATTTAAAAAGGGTTCGAGAAATAAGTCAGAGAATTACAGACCAGTGAGTTTAACGTCAGTGATTTGTAAATTATTAGAAAGGTTAATTAAAGACCATATGGTGGACTTCCTCGTTAAGCATAAATTATTAAATTCATCTCAACATGGATTCCTTAAAGCGAGGTCATGCTTAACAAATGTGTTATGTTTTTTGGAAGAAATCACTAAGTGGATAGACGAGGGATCGCCAGTAGATATTATCTACTTAGATTTTCAGAAAGCTTTTGACAAAGTGCCACATCAAAGATTGCTACTTAAATTAAAAGCCCATGGTATCGGGGATAGCATAACTGACTGGATAGAACAATGGCTGACTGACAGAAGACAACGAGTTGTAGTAGATGGCGAAGTTTCAAATTGGAAATCGGTTTTGAGTGGGGTACCTCAAGGATCAGTATTAGGACCTATATTATTCTTAATTTATATCAATGACTTGGACGACAGTATAACAAGTAACGTACTGAAATTTGCGGACGACACAAAACTGTTTAGAAAGGTTAATACTGATGGTGATAAACAACATTTACAAAACGATCTAGACAGATTAGTGAAATGGTCTGAGAAATGGCAGATGCTGTTCAATTTTGGGAAATGTAAATGCCTACATACAGGACATGGGAACTTGAATGTAAACTATAAAATGGGAGCTACTGTTCTTGGTACTACTGTAAAAGAAAAGGACTTAGGAGTTACAATAAGCGCTGATATGAAAGTTTCAGAGCAGTGTGGTATTGCAGCTTCAAAGGGTAATCAAATTCTTGGATTGATTAGAAGAAACATAACATACAAGGGAAAAAAGTTAATTATACCTCTTTATAAAGCAATAGTTAGACCTCATTTAGAATACTGTATACAAGCATGGAGACCATATCGTAAGAAGGATATAGATACGCTTGAACGCATACAAAGGAGAGCAACTAAAATGATTCCAGAACTTAGAGACCTTAGTTATGAAGAACGCCTGAAAGAATGTGGTTTAACAACTCTAGAGACAAGGAGGCTAAGAGGAGATCAGATTGAAGTTTTTAAGATATTGAATGGGTATGAAAATATTGATAGAAATATGTTTTTCTCACTCAAGAAGGATAGCAGAACTAGAGGACATGAGGTAAAATTAGTAAAGGATCAATGTAGATTGGACATCAGGAAGCACTCGTTCTCACAGAGGACAGTAAATGAATGGAACAAACTGTCTACAGATTGTGTAACTGCTAGCAGCGTGAATATGTTTAAAAACAAGGTTGACACATATATCAGAAGGGCGGGTTATAAGTAGGTGAACATTGTTGGACTCTCGATAAGCCAATGGCTTCCTTGTCCACTTGCCATCTGGGCCTTTGGCTTGGATGGCAAATCTTGTTAAATCTTGTTAAATCTAAGTGCCTCTTTGTATTTTGCATAGTCTTCTTCCTTTCTGGTACGCCTATAAACCCTCCACATAGTTTGTTTTAGCATTATTTTTCTAATTGCCTCTTTTGACACTTGTTTCTTTCTACACCGTTTTCCTTGTTTTCGGAAGGGAACAAATTTATCAATGATACTCTCAATTTCATATTTTAGAATATTCCAACATTCAATTGCAGTCTTATTCATCAGCATGTTATTCCAATCTAGCTGTGCTAAGTATTTTCTCATATCTTTGTAGTTACCTTTGTGGAAGTTTCTCTTGTACGTTTTCTTATTTTTACTTTCTGATTTTACATTGATGTCAAAATGTATTTGATTATGGTCACTATTACCCAATGGTTCAAATATTTTTACATTGTCCACTAATTCTTTTTGTGATGACAAAACTATATCTAATACATTTTCTCCCCTGGTTGGTTCTAGTACGTGCTGAGTAAGAAAGCTATCCTGGATTAAACATAGAAATTGTTGATCCTCAATCCCTGTGCTCTCTAGAGAATTCCATTGTATGTGTCCATGGTTAAAATCTCCCATTATGATACATTCCCTTTACTAACTTCCTTTATAGCGTTTTTTATTTTTGTGTTGTCCTCTTCGTTTATGTTTGGACTTCGGTAAACTAATCCAACAGTTAATTTTGAATTTCCTGAAACAATTTTGCACCAAACAGCTTCATCGCAATCTGCTTCCCTTTCTAGTTTTATTTCATAAGCCTGAATAGATTCTTTAACATATAAAATAACTCCCCCGCCCCTTCTTCCTATTCGATCTTTCCTAAACATTACGTATCCTGTCAGTCCTAATTCAGCATCTGTTATATCTATGTTGGCCCATGATTCAGTTATACCAATTATGTGAGGGTCAATATCTTCTACCATAATGTTTAATTCGTTTTTCTTATTTACTATGCTCCTTGCATTTAAACATACGCATCTATAACCTTTTTCAGAGATGTTTTTCGGATGATTTGATATTGGTTTATCTGTGCTAGTGGTCTCTTGTTCTGCTTGAGACACCTCTAGGTAACCCCCCTGCACTTCTAGTTTAAAGAATGTTTACTTCCAAAAATATTTGTCATTGTACCCAAGTCGCTATCTACTGCTGCTGAAAGTTTGTCCGCGAATACTGCCGCCCCCTTTCCACTTAAATGAAGCCCATCCTTCATGTACATATCACCCCTCCCAACAAAACTTTCCCATAAATCCACAAATCCAACTTCCTCTTCCCTACACAGCCTCTGGACTAACATGTTAATATCATTACGTTATCTTCACTTACCAGCTTTATATTTATATATCTGCTACATAGCTTAATTCCACGTACACATTCCCACGACACACCGCATAAGTAAGTAAATTGACACTTTACTCCAATTTTAAGTTATCAAACCATTTACGTCATTGGTTTCATCAGAGACTAGTTTTCGTATAATTATATCAACAGTGATTTCTAGTAGTTCACGTTGAATGATCTTTGGCGTGTGACTGTTTTATAAGTAGCGTTCTTTTGAACGCATTCAACATGTATATACCTGATAAATGTATGGCATTATATAGCGCATCATATATCTTTAGGACGGCGTAAGAAGCTTTACTCTTTAACCCTGACAGTCGAACAAGACACTGGTGAGACTACTACCATCTTACAAAATGTGCAGTACCTTGACAGCGATCAACATCATTCCTCCAACCATGACGGCGAACTGGAATACATCAGTCCAAATCACTGCTCGCATTCCTCCCTGAACATAAAAACAGGCACAAGCTACGATGATGAGTTTAGGCAAATACGGAATATTATTCCTTTTTGTTTGGATTTGACAGTCTGGTATGATATGTGCAACACACGTTCTACCATATGTACTGATAACAATAAGCCAACTGGTGGCATTTATTAATCATAATAGGAATTATGTGGAAACATAACAGGTACGACCATCAATATACTAAGGAGTGCTGCATTCAAACAGTAAACACGTCACGTCAGCGGTTATCAACAATAATGGATGATGTCATTCTACATGTCAAACTACCACGCTTGTAATTATGAAACGTTTTGTGGCATACAGAGTATCATAGCTGTTTGTGTCTTGATTGTATTAAAGGAAAAAACGTCAAAATCAGAAAAGTTACGGTCTAACTGTTTGACTGATTGAATACCTACCAATGCCGTATATCCCACACAGACCGCGGCCATGACGGGAACGGTCACAGTAAGAGGCAAACCGGTCACTGAAAGAGAGATAACAGTCGTGGTATCACGCCTGCTCCATTTTTGGTTGTTGTAACTGTATTAATCTGCATACCATATTAATTGCTTAACCGGCCTACAGAATTCATATTGCGATCGTGTCTTGCCATCTGTACATCAAGCAATTGTTTAGGATGTGTCGGAAATCTACCTTGCATCAAACGGTTTTTACGAGAAATATAGATGATTTATTCGTCGAACTCAATTAGTTTGCCATTCGATGTTACACTTGTGTTACGAACACAAGAAAATGTGTACTTTATCATTATTTTTTGATAAACGTTGAGCAGAATATGTTAGTTCGACATGATTCCAGGATCGTGTAAGTTATGCAATCAGACGCCGTTTAAAGTTATTATTTTTTGAACGTTCATTGTGCACTAAACCATTATTTCGCCACATATGTTTTATCGCAACTATTTATCATATGCATCATAATCAATAAATCAATAAATGCATAACGAATGTGTATATCAGCCACTCACCCACGTCCAATGCTGCAGATGGCGCGTACATAGCAATACCCATGTAAAGCACCTGCAATAAGACATTCTTCCGCAGTCGATACAAGAAATTCCTTTCATGACAACAATACCGTTATAACCCGCCATATTATTTATATCAGCGAATAATTTTCTTATAAAGATAACGCAAAATGCTTTCAATAATTGACTCAATGTTAGCATAGATTATCTAACTTGATAAATCTGCAATAACCTAATAATATAATTACAAACGAAACTAAGTACATTCTTCAATGTAAACACATAATAATTACATAATACGTCATATAAATTGTAAATAGAAATCGTATAGCGAAACTAGCCATGCTTTAGAAATGAGTGATCCCATCAAATGTCCGACGCCGTGCAACTGTTCATTACGTAAACATAATAACCATTTATTTGAACTCACCGCTTGCATCATTCCAAAAGAAGAGGCAAACATTCGAAGAGTCTTTGATTTGAATCTCAATTCGAAATACTGGATCAAACAAACGAATATACACTAATGAGTATCCCAAACAAACTCCAAACAAAACAACATGATCTCAATGAGGTGCATACACCGTTACATATCATATTAAATTAAGTTAGCGTCACACATTTATCAGGTTAAATTAATTAAATTCACCTCCCAAATTCTTCAATTGCATTGAATGAACAATTCACTTTAATTTGGTAGACAGTGCAGATTACATTCGTATGTGAATCAAAGTTTTTGTAAGATTAAGCACGTTATACAAGTCATCAATGAAATAATAATATGCTAATTGTTACTGTTTACACATTTTATAACAGTTCTAAAATCACAATTACGTTCGTAAACGTTACTGTCACGATAGTACAGTGTTCATATATATATATATATATATATATATATATATATATATATATATATATATATATATATATATATATATATATATATATATATATATATATTGATGGAATTACTTTACTTATTATATCTGAGGAACAGTATTATTATCATCAAACACATTATTGTTGACATATAAAATAAATATTGTTGGACAAAATTTGCTTATACAATATTTACCAAGACATTTGTTCATGGTATATTTGATTACATTTAAAAAAGTTGTAGATGCTTGTTAAACTTAATGTTCTTTTTCTGAAAGGAATGTAAAGTTGTGACTGGAGATTTTCTGGGTGTGGAATTTCCTATTCAAACACAAAGTTATCAAAATTTGGTCAACTACAAACTAATTATTTCTGTGCACTAAGTTTTATTACATGGAGTGTTTTTAATGCTAAATCATTAGGTGTCCCCTTTATACACTAGTATTTAAATATCTATACGCATATTTTTATGTATCACTAGGACGCGCTTACATTGTTATATTCCAGTTAGCGCTGTAAAAAGATCCCAAACTGAAGCTATTTTATTTTTCTCTGCATGTTATATGTACACTTGCATACGTCAAGAAAAATATAGATGCATAGTCTACTGCATAGGTATAATGCATACGTTAATTTGGCTGCAAGTTGCCAACCCAAAATGTTTACTTTAGACAGAGATTTGCAGAAGCCACCATTTTCCATTAACTTATCACACTACCAGAGGACATTCTATTGTCTAGGCTTTCCCTCCAATTCATAGGTGCCTCAATGTCCAGCCAACTACAGCTGGTAAAGACAGAACCTATGTGCTCTTATATGTTCTCCCTCCCATTTACAAATGCCTGAACCTGATATTTGTCAGGCTAATCACTAGACTGGTGACTTCAGGTCTTTTGTTAATGCCTGGTTAAGATGAGTGTAAACTATCCAGTAATAACAACTGTTAAATGAATACTTAATTGAGAGGTAAATTGGAATATGTCAATTAAATAAAAAAAAAACGGCAATTACTCGATTACGCGATCATACAAATTTGGTTCTTGCTAAATCGGAGAAAGCGTTGGATAAATCAAGCAATATGTGCGTGTGTGTGTGTGTGTGTGTGTGTGTGTGTGTGTGTGTGTGTGTGTGTGTGCGTGCGTGCGTGCGTGCGTGCGTGCGTGCGTGCGTGCGTGCGTGCGTGTGTGTGTGTGTGTGTGTGTGTGTGTGTGTGTGTGTGTGTGTGTGTGTGTGTGTGTGTGTGTGTGTGTGTGTGTGTGTGTGTGTGTGTGTGTGTGTGTGTGTGTGTGTGTGTGTGTGTGTGCGAGCATGCTTTCGTGTACGAAAACTGACTCATGAGTAGACACTACATGCATATTTATATTTGAAATAATATTTAACAACGCTGCTGTCAAACGCTATAGTACCTCGAACACACTTGTGAGCTTGAGCGGATACAACCACGGTACAGCGAGTCTCTCGGCCAAAAGCAAAGCGACGCTGGAGCAGATGATAGCCCACAGCCACATCTGGGAGCCGAACATATACATCTCGGCCGTCATTCCCAGCACCACGATGGCAGACATGTACGACGCCAACGTCGATATGACGGTTGGGACGACCTTCAACTTCCGGTTGGCCATGATGAATTCCTGAATAGTCTTCTGGCGATCCCCTATGAGAGCATGGTACAGACCCACGCCGAGAGAGATGACCAGAAACCCCGCGAACAGAGCATAGTCAACCCAGTGTAGAGACACCATGTCCTACAAGAACACTAATACAACTGGTGATACTGACAATTCAATATACAGAAGCACTAGCTGTTCCCCCAGATATGCGTGATTACGAACATTTACTAAGCCCTCTCTTAACGTTTAGATCAGTAGTTAGTACCATCAGCCAACGCGTCGAACCCTTGTCCAAAGTGTAAGGCTCATCGGTAGAAATGTAGTGCATGCATGCATGTATCCTAGTCAAACAAAGAAACGCAAATCTCTATTGTAGGAGGAAGATTTCATTTCTGTATCTATGTGCAGTTGGTATATACTTTTTCAGCTTTCAGAATTGGACAATCGAAAACAGGCTTCATCTGTAAAGATAACCTGGTTCTACACGATATTTGTCCAGTCCTGATGTTGGTTATTGTGACCGTCGTTCCCTTATTCCTTCGTCGATCACGACCGTGTTGCAGGACAATAAGGCGTACATGTCTAGGTTAGAAACATTGCATTGTGACGTTGCTGAAATCGATATATCGTGCTTTCATGCACACTCAATGATTCCGCGACAATTCCTACATTAATTATCCCGATTTCACGACTTCTGTTCGACTCAAAGAGTAATGCTATTGTGTGACAATCGAACATTGTGAAATGAAGTTGGTTTTCTGTTCGTTGTTTTCTTCAGCTACTCACGTCTAATGAGAATGTCTGTCTGTGACCATAATCCGCCCTTTATCGGATATTGATAATGAGCAAAGAATTCTTCTCAGTGCGATGACCTCACATGGGTCACTCTAGTGCAGCGCAGATAAAACGATTAGCGGTAGATTTTGAAAAATAAAACATTTCTTTACGAATGAAACGACTTGTTTTTCTTTGTTTTACTAGTGTACACATATGTAATATAGCACAAATGCGAACTATTCCATTAAGGAAGAACAATCGAACAGTATTTATATTTGTATTTACATGTAAATATTTATTATGCGTAATTCAAACCATCATTGCATTCAAGAATATGTTAGTATAGACATACCATTCTTGCAATACATCTTGGTGTTTGTAATGTTATAAATATTTAATGTGTTTCCATTTTCTAATTTTTTTTCGTTTATTATAGTTTCGTGTAAAGAAAACACTCTATTTTTTCAATCTTAAATAGTAATATTAAAACGTTATTTACTTGCAAAAAATACGTCAGCTTAGCTAAGTTAAATTGCATATTTCTTACACTTTATGTTTTATATGTCATATTCTTTTAAGTCGATTATATGGTAATTTCTCAAATGTGGTTACTAGTATGCCTAGACAGACATCTCATTCTTTTAATGATAGATTGTCAAACGTTGGTATTATCTTGTAAGTGTACGATGTTTAATGTTTTCATAGGAATTAAGTATGTTGTTTTTGTATATGCTATGATTGGTTATTTTATTCAAAATGGTCGATAATAAAATTGTTTTTAAACTTGGTGGTTTAGGTAATAAATAAATAAATAAGTATATATATATATATATATATATATATATATATATATATATATATATATATATATATATATATATATATATTTATATATATATATATATATATATATATATATATATATATATATAATGCACTAAGAATGGATGCAGACAGAGAAGATGATGAAATAAAAATTATTAAACAGTTGCCTTATTTTGATGATGAATAATTTACCTATTATTTGCAGAAAAATCATAATACTTTTTGTGTTTAGTTTAAAAGGTTAAATGCGAAATTAAATTAAATTAAGATAAAGACAGAAACATTTAAAAACAATGGATATGAAATAAGTGCTTTTTGTTTGCAAGAAACATGGCTTGACGATGTACATCAGTATTTCAAATAGATGGATATCAAGACATATCAAGGCAAAATGTGTAGCTCACACGCTGATCTAGCAATTTATTTAACTAATAAATAAATATAGACTTAACACATTAAACAACTATGAGAACTCTAACATTTGGGAAACGCAATTTCTTGAAATAACATGCTATAATATGAAGAAAAAGTTATTCTTGGAAATATATATAGGCCACCTAAAGACGTCAATGAAAACGACATAACATTTACTAATGAATTTAGTAAAACATTAGTAAACCTAAACAAATTTAAAATTGATTTTATATTTGCAGGAGATTATAATATTGATTTACTGACAATAAACGATAAGCGCAGAATTAGTGAATATTTTGACACAATCAATTCACACGGTTTTTCCCAAAAAGACTTCACCAACAAGACTCTGAAATTACCATGGCACACTAGATACTTTTCTAGATAAGTTGTCAAAAGGATTTTTCACATCCTCAGCTGGTATATTAATAAGCAACGTATCTGACCACCTTCCATACCATATTTCCTTTGAATATGTTCAAACTGTTAATACCTCGCACACGTTTATTCAATTTAAACAACACAGTCTTGAAGCGATTAACAAATTTAAATCAGTACTATTGAACTAAAATATTTGAGATAAGCTTAATAATGACGTTTATGCTGACCCTGATAAGAACAACAACCTTTTGAATAATATATTACCAAGGCTATAAATAAATGCTTACCTACTAAGATAAAAACATTTAACAAGCATAATACATATCGCCTTGGATTACTGTAGGAATCATAAGATCAATTAAGTTTAGAGGTACATTTTATTCAAAACTTAAACACACCTGTAAACGCAGAACAATATGGTACACTTACAAAATATATTTGTATACTTACAACGGAAAACGGAATTCTTAGAAGAAATATTTAAACAGCAAATCAATTGCTATCATGTGACATTATATACAACAAACTATAGCTAATCAATATAATTCGCTGTTTACAAATATAAGTCGTACTCTTGCATTTCAAATAAATAATACAGGGAAAAAGTCCTACAAAGATTATTTAGAAAATCCAAGTACTTATACTTTCAGTTTTAGAACAATAAAATTCAAAGTCAAGTTGTAAGAAAGACGGTTTATCAACAGAGTTATTAAAATAAAAAAAATTAATTTTGAAGCAGTCACCCTAATTATTAATCAATTAATAATGACAAATAAAAAAAAATATCAAACGTATACCCCTTCTTAAAAATGGTGATAAATCTATATTTATAATTATTGCCCAATTTCTATCCTACCAGCTATTTCAAGAAAGAACTACATTTGATCAAATACACAATACTCCCAGACCAAAATCCTGGCAACTCTGGAAATTATAGATAGATTTATACAAGACTATGATGAATGCAACACACCTATTAAACATGTATCTTCAGTTATTAAAATCTTTTGACATCAATGATCACAATATACTATGACTAAACGGTGAAGCTAACGAACTTTGTAAAAGTTATTTTGTCAACGGTAAACAATATGTTGAATTATCAAATCTGAAGAAAGTGTTATCCCCACTAGTGTTCTCCAATAGTCAATTTTGGGACCCCTGTTATTTATAATTTATATAAATGATATATCTCTATCTAGTAGCATGTTTAAATGTATAACTTATGCTGATGACACGACCATACCTAATACATTAAATAGTTTTGAGGGTTCAGACATCTGACTCCAAAGTAATGATGTAAAAATAGAACTCAATAAGATTAGTAACTGGCTAAAAACCAACAAACTTTCATTAAATGTCAAGACAACTAAATTGATGATATTTCACATGCCTCAAACGAAAATCGAAATCTAATTGTTGCAAATAGATTAACATTTTTGATTAAGGTACTACATTAAATATCCATTTAAACTTGCAGAGTCATACAAATAAAGTAGCTAACAAAATAAATAAAACAATTAGAATGTTGAGTAAACTTAAACACTCTTTACCGAAAAACATATTATCAATTACGTACGCATCCCTCTTTCTTCCTCAAATTAATTATGGTATTCTGCTAATGGGTCACCAAGCACATCGAGTTTATAGTTTGCAAAAAAGAATAATTCGCATGAGTAAATATAATGCTTATACAGATCCTATTTTTAAAAAACTTCAATTTATAAAACTAGATGATATTTATAAAGTGGAGCAACGTACGTTTTATTATGAATTACTCAATAACGATCTACCGGAATAGTTTAGCCCCATCTCTTACTTATGCAATTTTGAATATACACAATATATATATATATATATATATATATATATATATATATATATATATATATATATATATATACGACACAACATAATAGAAGAGTTAACAATACTCCAACAACACTCCAAGCATTATCACAGATAAAATGTATACACATAATATGCATGGTTTCATCACTTATATTAATATATATAATATATAGTAGTATTTGATATATTATATAATGACATATACTTATATTTCTGCACATCTTTACTAATGTTGAATGATGTGTGTACACATACATTGGAAAGGTCCAATATTGTGGACTGTAAACAAGCACTTCGATATAAACCATCACTAACCCTTGCTAACATTGTGTCATACATAGTCCCGTCGCGCGAGGGCGCTGTTCCTCTGGGATTTGTAGTATGTTCAATGTTTTAATTTAATTTTAATTTAATTTTAAATTTAATTTAATTATTATTAATTATTATTATTAATTAAATTTAATTTAATTTTAAAAACCAAACGTACTACGTAATAAGGCAAACGATTATGTGCAGCATAATTGCAATGTAATACACTTACCGGTTGCTGTTGTAACAGTTGAGTGCAATGCTCCAATCCTCTGTCCGGACAGTCAGTGGTGTAAATCACAACTGACACACATTTAACTCTGAAAGAGTCCTTCAGATTCCGCCAGGAGTACACAGTCGAAACGCACTCGGGATACTTGTTGTTTGGCTAGGTGCTCGTGTACCGAGAGAGAGAGGGGGGGGGGAGATAGAGAAAGCTGAAGAGTACTCCCCTGCCATCTTCACTCGTGACAAATTTGATTGTCCACCTAGGAGGATTCGAATCGCTCGGTGCCGATGCGATTCCTGCCTGAGACGATTCGGATAGCCAATGGTGGATTTATATAAACGAATAACATGCGCTGTAAGTGAAACATAGCGAAAGACATAAGAATCGCTGTAAACACGAGAGGAACTAATTATACAACATATTTGAATTGCAGGAAATTCAAGAGCATTGGTTACACTCGGATTACTAAACCATGTTTCTTTTAGATTTACCACTTGAATGCTACACATTGGCGATACTGACATTCGGTTAAGCCACAGTGACTAATACGCCGCTCCGAAAATCGCCACGGGATTGTTGGTCGTCAATAATACCGGAATGCAATGACCATACAGCTGAAAAGAAGAACCTTATTGCATAATGTGTAAGTTCAAAATAGTCATCAGTGTTGGCAACCAAAGTTCAAAATACTCTTAAGTTTTTCAACTTTGTTAGAAAATAGTCACGAGTGGTTTTGCTCAAGATCTAAAACACTCCAACATGATTCATACGTATAGATTATGCTAACACTTACAAGTTGCTAGTCAAATTTTAATTACATAATAATAATAGCAATGTATACACAGTGGTCCAAAATTGATGTGTTACCGATAATGTGTAACATATTAATTATCTTTCGGAGCTATATCAAACTATGTTTGCCTTTAAAAGTATTACATTAACAGAAGCGAGTGTTTTCAGCCTGACTGGAGTGTAACGAATCTAAATCGAAAACACTATATAAAGTGCGTTGAACCTAGGTTAAAAATACTACTGTAGTACGATCATCGGGCGAGTATTTTGAACGTCATACATCGGTAGCAAAGCAATTGGTTGGGTCTATTGGAAAAGAGTCGTAGTTACATGCTTCTTACCCAACGATATTTTAAAGCAAGACGATTCTTGCATCGTACCAAGAACGATTCTTTTATAATATTTACATAAGCTAAAACAGTAGATTAAAACAAACGTTAATAAAGATAGCGACAATTGCGTGCGACACGAATCATGGGCACAATTGCAACAAATATATATACCAAGCAAACGGAGCAGCGTATGGGAATCCTTCTAGGAACACTTTCCAGCAAACCGTTACCAAAACATTGATCATGATTAAGCGCAGCCACGCTTCAACCCGAAATTCACAACACCTCCAACAAAAGACTGCAGTGGCGTAGTGACCCGATGGCAGAGGGTGAACTCGCACCCGGCCGCCGGCTCTGGGGGGCACCAACTCGGCGGTTAACTTACCCATCAAGCGGATAAAATCATATTAAAAATCCGCGATGCCGCTATCGTATAACCTTGGTTGCGTATATTAGTAATTTTTCATGCAGTTTATTCTTTATTGGATATGTTGTAAACAGTGAATTCCTGATTAACATTAGCCTGCATTACACGTAGCTAACAAACAAGTAATGTACTAGTGTACAAACAACTTTATTCTTTTATGAAGTGTGACATTCAATCGGTGGAGCAGGCAGTGTTTTGGTCACGCAACTGGGAATTAGCATACGAATAGGTTTTACTGCGTATCCTATGCCCCCAACGTTTAATTTAAGTCATAGTGATACTTGTATGGAATTAACAGCACGTTGAGAGACGAACAAGCAGGTTTCAGGAGTTGGAGAGACACAGTTGAACATATATTTATTTAGAGAAATATTATGGAACATGTAGTGGAATGTCAGGCTTCTCTATTCATCACGTTTGTGGACGTTGAAAAAACGCTTGACTCAATACACCTAGAGAACCTATGGAAAATCACGGAGAGCTATGGAATTGCATGCAAGATAATCCATATGGTTCAGATGTTATACGAAGATAGTATATGTGCAGTGTTAGACGAAGGTGAAGAATCTGAGTTGTTCAAGGTTAACACCGGAGTTAAACAAAATTATGTAATGTCTGGATTTATATTCTTGGTGGTAGTGGACTGGATAATCAGAAACACAACAGCAGGAAGTAAAACATGCATAAGACGAAACTTCACGTCAAAACTAGAGGACCTGGACTTTGCCGATGACATAGCACTCATGTCATCATGCTACACACACATGCAAACAAAGACAAGACAACTGAATAAATTTTCAGCAAGGACAAGACTAAGAATATATAAAAAGAAAACTATTGAGGAAAAGTATTGAGGATAAACAGCAAGTGCAAAAACAGAATGCTAATTGATTATCAAGAGCTAAATTAAGTGGACAAATATAACTACCTGTGTGCTAATGGAAGTAAGCAAGGAGGAGGCGGTGATGATATAGTTAACATAATTCCTAAAGCTAGGGTATCTTTCAAGAAGCTAAAGCAAATATGGAATTCAAATATATACACAATAGATAGTTAGATACATTTTTTTCAAATGCGTAAGACGAATCCTACATATTAGGTGGCCATATTTTGCATCAAATCAAGATATTCTTGCAAAAACAAAATTAAAGACAATTAGCACCGAGGTTTGGTTAAGAAGATGGAAATGGGTTGGACATATCCTACGAAAGGACAATAACATCAAATGCGAGAAGGCGTTGACCTGGACGCCTGGACATAGAAGAAAGGTTGGTCAACAAAAGACAACGTAGCGATCAAATGTTGAAAATGAAAGACACGTACTGGGGTGAAACTGCTGGAACGAGGTCAGACGCGTAGCAGCTAACAGCGCAAGCGGGAGGAGGTGCACTTCGGTCATACAGGCCACTCGACTTGAAGAGGATAGTTGAGATGAGGTGATACTTGTATAGACGATATCATGGAAAGATATAATAGAACATCACAAGAAAGTTAGACCGTAAACGTAAAATAAGCTTTAGTCATATGGTAAGAGACAAAAGAATCTATGCAGAGTGTGCCGTTAGGAAAAGTGGCCTCATGAAAAGGGTCAGTGCATATACCTCTCAAACTCCCACCAATTCTTAGAATCAGCCTCCCACCTCCCAATTCCTGCCACACCTCCCTCAATTGCGATAAGAATTACATCCGTGTATTTATCGAGGTTAAGATGTCGGCCTGTTTGCTGTCTGAAGCTGCTGAGCCAAAACAGGTATCTATGGAGGTGAAGGTGCCGGCTGTGTCGTTTCCCGATGCCCATCAGATTTGCCTCAGTCGTTCGCCACAGTCGGTTAATTACGAAACGTGAAATTAAAAAGATAGTAAATAAAAAAGTATTTATGTATACCTGCATTAAAGGTGCTTAATCAATTCGTTTTTTTTCTAGTCTCATTTAAAATTCGTTTTGGAATAAAAACAGCATAGCATCAACTGCAGCATGTTAGCTCCTTTGTGCAACTTTTATACGTATTTTTGTAATGAAACCATCAGACAAACTATTAAATTAGTTAATGCTTGCTCAAGCATTAACTGAAGTGAAAATGGAATTGCATTGCTGAAAATCACGATTTTCTTTCTTGGCGAAACTTCGTAACTTTGTCATGTGATCGGCAAGAGGATTGACGTAACTCCCATGATCAGCTTTGACCCACACAGTGTTTACCATTTTGAATATCCACTATTTTGATCCTTATTAGATCTAACGACTAAAGTCAATTCTTTCCATGATTTTAACAAAGTAGGCATTTTTATTAAATCGACTGCGGATGTTACACAAAAGGTAAAAGGTATGTTCTTATATAGCGCGGTATCCGGTCCATAGGACTGCTCAAAGTGCTTTAGATATATATATATATATATATATATATATATATATATATATTCTATATAAGGCCATCGCCCTTTCCCTAGCAACGTCTACGTCGTTTCGCAGCATGTCAAATTCCTCAACATCTTTCGTGTCAAACCCAGGGACGATGTTCCCTTCACCTATGCCTTCGGCTTCGTCGGTCGATTCGCTCTCACTATCGCTCGACTCTTCGCTTTGCGACATATCGTACTCGTTCCACAGATGTGCTAATGCGTCGTCGTCGTCGACGGGTGCACTGAGCACACGCAGGAACGCATCCGACATAATTTCACAATCGAATTAACAAAACGTCTAACACAAACTCTCCGGAAAACACTGAACTCTTAACAAACTTCACAACTAGAAAATGGCGCTTTGTTTTGATTTTGAGCTGTGGAAGTGTGTATGTGCATAGGCGATCATCCAATCGAAATCGTGATGGCTCACACGAACTAATCTCATTAGCATGCAAACATTTTCCGTTGGTCGAATATGATCTATTTATGTCCACTTTGTATGGATACTGGCTAATGCGTACGAGAAACGACGCCATGCCCTCTGCAGTGATACCCGATACTCTGTGGTAACCCTAGAGCAACGTTGCGCGATATACGTCGAAGAAAATCGACCAAAATCCTGTTGTTTTAGTAATTCAATGGGGACTGATCAACAGGGTTCATTTCAAATTGCATTAAAACGCACCTTTTATTATTCAGAATTGAAGTAAAATGGCATATAGTGTTAAATAAGATATCGAAATTTGCATTTCTTTAAAAACAAAAAATCACTACGATCTGCACATTTGGCTTTAGATGGCTATCACGCGAAATCTCAAATCCCGACATTCATGGCTCAGCCGCGGTCACATTTAAACTAATTTAAGGAGTGCTTTCTTAAATAATCTAGCGATAACAAATGCAATAATATATTTCAACAACTGTTTATACATATCCTTAATAAAGTTTCGCACTAAAGCGTACCCGGGTCATACACTATTGTTATCCGTTCTCGAAAATATCACTAATTACGAAGACTCATCTAAAAGGTACACACAAGAGTATGTGATAAACAGTTTCGCTTTTCAAATATTGAGCGTACGTTGTTATTTGAACCCCACAACTGAGATGATCTACGTAAATAGCATAGAACTTACTCATCATACGGAAATATTCCGCGAGTTGTTGCTGGAAGTACAAAATTTATATTCGAATATTAAATCAACTTGACACCAAAGAGACGATTCTGCTAATACGTCCCCATTCATTATATTGGTACACTGTGGTTTTGCCTATTCGTATGGCGTTTGTTCTGGTTTATTTAGTGTACGTTATCAGCGTGGATGCATGTCTTAATTGAGTCTTATAAAACTCTTGTTTCATATGACCAACCACTTCACGCTTCATGGCAAGTGCAACGACACTCCTTCTTACATCCTGGCCTTTCTCGAGATTCATCGGAACAATATTTAATGATGAAGGCAAATACATTATCCTGAAACGGACGACGTGCAGAATAAGTAAAGGTTTATGATGTGGTTGAAATGTGACGTTCGGTCAAGCTGCGGGGGTGACTTTCCGGAGAACACACGATGGTGACACGACATATGCAAATCATGATGATGAGAGAGCATTCTATGCATCGTAATTGTTTGTCAAATCGAGAGATAAACAAGAACTCTGGAATCGTAATCGGCAATATCCGCAAGGATCGCGATAGGTCACACATATTATCTCATTAGTGTAATTTTTTATTGTAAAGTTTTAAGCGATCGTTCGAATGTTGATACTTATAGCGCAAGCGTTATAGACCACACAGGTAGTCTTATTACATACAGATAATGCACGGCTGCCTCGTTCTGAGAACATTATGTTAAACGCACTTTTTGTGAACATCGAGTGGATATCAGCACGGCTGGCCATTGTATAATTAAGGAATAATACTCTGTATGTTGATGTCACGAGAATGTTACCAGTCCGATAACATCACGGGTGCCAGAGGCACGAGTGATGTTATATAGCTGGTGACACTCGAGTGACATCAACAAATAGTATGTTATTCCCGTTATATAACGGCAAATAAACACAACAGAAATGCATACACAGATGCATACATGAGTACATGCATACTTGAGTATATGCATACATGTGACCTCAACTATCACCTGCGGCGGGATATTTCACAATGGTGTCGAAATGGTTTGTTATAAGGCTCTTTCTCGTATTTGACTAACACATCAACAAGAGTTTACTGCACGTTTAGTTTATTGCACGCCAATTTATTAAATAAGATATGTAAACCTTAAAGGTTCGCCTTTGCCTTATTAAATGCAATTAGTGAGTTCATCTAATCAAGTTAGTTGCAAAACCAGTTATCAAATAATATCTGTTCCTGCGTCATCTCGCTATGCTTTGCTATGAGAATGTCACGTTTCCATAAGATCAACAACTAGTATCTCGAAGCAGCGATGACGTAGCTTCCGTCTCCCACATATGTTGTGACGACATCGTTTCGCTGCACTTCTTGGACATGCTGTTGGCCAGTGAATCGTCATTTTCCTGCAAGAAATATATTCAAATATTTATTTAAACCAACGACGTCACTACTGCATGTAAGCACTGATGTCCCATAGTGTTTTGTTCGTTATTATGCACGTCAATCTATGTTCGCATGATCAGCTATAATCTGTGATATAAACCATTGTTATTCGCTTTAGCATCTTCTTCCAGCATAGTTCCGACATACGTTTGAAACAGCAAAACATGAAAGTTTGCATGTGAACTAGAGTATTAAAATATTAAAGGGAACACATTAAATAATGTCACTAATCAAGGCTTAAGAAAACGATGTTTATTGCATTTCTGGCGGAAGTTCCGAACGGAGAACACTACTAATTCCATAATGGTTAATGTAGTCTAGGAAATATTTACATTATCCCCTTTGGGTTGACTCAGCTCCTTTGTAGTGTCAATGTCTTTCTCCGCGAAGTTGAAGCTAAACAACTTATTGAAGTGGATGAAGTATTTATCTGGTACGTCAATCTCTTCACTGGGGTAGAAATAGCCTGCAATTCATTGAAACATTACATTAATATTATTAAACAGATAAAATGCAAATCAGATGCTCAGTTAGAAATATTTTGTCAGGTGTTCGTTTTCGTGTTCGAATCCTCTTTACATATATTCTTATTTAAATACTTTCGAATATAAATGTACGTATTATTGCGAATACTCTTTGTATTTATGTCATCATTAATAAGTAACTTTTGAAATACCTATTTCAAACGCGAACAATATTAAAATAATTCATTAATATACTTTGTATTTATTTTCCATTTTTCATTAAGCACTTGATATAACATAAAGCGAACACTCTCCTTTGTACAACATTACAACATTATGAGTTTGCAATTGATACCAATATGATCTGTTCAGATCAAACTATTATATGTAATAATGAGCTAACTGCGAAGCCAATAAAAGTTGTACCTCCTGCTCTCGTTAGCCGATAATTGTACATTGTTTACTGCTTCCAATATACCACGATAACATATTAAAAGTATAAGTATGCTCATTCTGCATTCGTGTTATCGTCCTAAACCTTCTGAACGTATTCGTATTTGGAGACTGTTAACAGTATTCAACCCAAGTCAAGTTCGAGCTTTCAAATTAAACTATTATTAAAAACAAAGTAAAGTAAACAATTTAAACAAATTCGTATATTTGTGTCTATGTTACTTTTATTTGATATATTGTTATATGTGTGCTTGCGTGTATACTAGTCAAACAAAGAAACGCAAGTCTCTATTATAAGTCGTACGATGTTTTAATACAAATAATATAACATTAATACTGTCTGTAAGACGGGTTCAATAAAGTGGAAGGCCCCTTTGTAGCAATGCAAGACAAGTCCGGGCTAAACGCAGGAAATGGCAGCGTCTGTATCGGCTAATATTGCAGCTGCATTGAGGATTGCACCAATCCATGCAACACGAAGTCGGGCATATATCAATATGATATATTCAGATCAGCCTATTATGTGTGATAATGAGCTAACTGTGAAGTCAATAAAAGTTGTAGCTCCTGTTCTTATTAGCCGTTATCTGTACACTGTTTAGTGCTTCCAGTTTACCAGGATAACATATTAAAAGTATAAGATGTAAACACAGGTCATTCTGCGTACGTGTTATCGTTCAAACACTTCTGAACGTATTCATATTTGGAAACTGTTAAAAGTATTCAACAATAAAAAATTGGATATATGTGTCGATATTATTTGTATTTATCTGTGTAAGCGTCCGCGAATACATACGTAAATCATTCCATTTATTTTACAACCACGTAGTGTTAAAAATATCAAAACATATACAGTTAACTTAAAATATTAATGTTTATTAAAAATACTTACACACTATATAAGATGATATCAGACCGGTTATGATTGTAGTGCCGGCCCCAAGCGGTGTATACCACACGTATGACAGCGCGAATACGTGAGAGATCCCAGAGCTGCAAACGTAGATTCATTATTCGATGTCAAAGTGTCATATAATATAAGGTCAACATTATACTCCCACGCAGATCCTTAGCGGGGAATCCTTTGTTCCGATATTGCAACGGTTTTATGGGAAAACATAACTGTTCGTTCAAATATTTCAAGTTGGCGCCTGTAGATCTTAAATAAATCCGATGAATTTCAGTTTGATCGAGTCGAACAATCTTTTTGAATGTTTACACTCATTGGTCTGTTGACATCTATGAATAGCTTTTGGTATGTGATTTTACCATAAAGTTTCAGCAGTTTTTCTTCTTCATGTGTCTACAGTACCGGTACATCTGTGACGGTATCGATTCTTCAGAGATTTCGACGGCAGATGCATATATCGGACATTTGCTTGGTAACTTAACCACCGATACATGTGTAAGTGTTTTTTTGCATACAACTCATAAATAGGAACATTTCACAATCCTAGCTAAGGGCGTGCTCCCACGTTCACGTCTTTCGTGGCATCTGACGAATATAAAGTTGCCATCTGCTCGCAATTATATCCATATGTGCGTGTTTGCACGTGTACACGATCCGTGTTTACCTGTGTGCACGTTTGAATGCGTACATCCGTTTGTTTACGTACATTAATTTGCGTATCGGCGGCTTGTAACGTGCACGGTAGAATTTGCTAAATAATATTTAGAGCAGTCACTAATAAGAATATACACGTTATTCTGATTTTAACGAATTAAAGTATACCGTAGATTTGTCGATGCTGTCGATTTGTTTTGACTTTTTTTGTTATACTAATAATTGTGTTTACTGTGTTTTATGTGTGCGTAGAAGAACGATCTGTGTTTTCGATGTATTCTTAGTTGTTCAGTGCACCAACTAAATTGTTGCTATGGTGTGAGCAATGGAACCTTACAGTATTACGTGACTCTGCGTTGTCGATGAGTTGACCGGAGGGTCGCAGTTGGCCACTGAAATGGCTGGTAAGGTCGGGTGACATCCCCTCACAGTCAGCGATCCAAGGCCTATGTAGAGGATCAGTGCAAATCCGAGAACACCGCCAACAATAGCTCCCTGTGTCAGAACAGCGATACAACGGGACACATCGATAAATTAAGAACAAAAGTCGATTTACGCGATTAGTGTTTGTGCCATGTGTCGGTGGTCACGGTGTCGTGCGATATATCCAATTCCAATTTGACCGACAGGTTAGTCACGATTTGAAACAGTGGACAATCAGCGACCGCCATGCCTAACAGCAGGTGCCTCCGTCGTGATCGTATATGAAAGCTCAAGTCGGTAGGGGCGTGAGTCAATATGTCGTATTCGTAGTGTGTACAAACGTTTCTCGCTTAAACGCACATATAATTTTTTTTCGCATTGTAATGCTAAATGGTATCGCCCGACCAATTGGTGAACATGTTCCTCGTGTAAACCTGCCTTAATAGTGATAAATGCTATCATTGTTGTTGATACAATGTGACTGTCTAATTATTGGTGAAATCAATCAACCAAGTGCCAATTGCTAAAAGTTAAATCAATTTGTGATGAGTGACATTAACAAAGCAGGCTGGCAAAACACAGGTAATGATTTACCTTGGCTACTGCCTTCCGAAACAGACCACCCAGAAGGAACAAGCCGAGGAGCGGCGCGCCCACCGCTCCCAAAATCTGTGTTGACACCTGGGAAACGAACATACGTTACACTTGTTGGATTTCTAAGAACAATATCTACGATAGCATGTTCAGTCGATGTCAAAATTATTGTTCATAGCATGCTAATATCTCTTTATATCTACTTCTATATTGAATAACTATACATTGTATGTTTTTGCATATGTATATGTATCTATATATATATATATATATATATATATATATATATATATATATATATATATATATATATATATATATATATATATATATATATGCATATATCAACCCATCCATTTATCCATCAATCAATCAATCAATGAAGCAATTAATCAAAAAAAACAATCAATCAGTTAATTTTATTCCCGCAACATATAAATAAATATATGTTGTGGGAATAAACTTGACTGATTGATTGTTCTACTGATTGATTATTTTATTGATTGATTGTTTGATTGATGGATGGATGGATGGTTGGTTGGTTGGATGGGTGGATGGATGGTTGGATGGTTGGATGGATGGATGGTTGGATGGATGGATGGATGGATGGATGGATGGATGGATGGATGGATGGATGGATGGATGGATGGATGGATGGATGGATGGATGGATGGATGGATCGATCGATCGATCGATCGATCGATCGATCGATTGGTATAGGCATGGAAAACTCAGTGACCCATTTCAAGTACCGTCTTCCGACTAAATAGAAAATCGCCTTGTCGATAGCTTGACAGCGAACTCACCTGGACTATAGAACCCGGGAACTGATCAACGATGAACGCAAACGCGGTCGACAGACAGCCTAAGACAACAACTGAAACATGGAAATTGCATAAGATACGTTTATATCTAGAATTATGTCTAGAGCTAAGACATTGTCAAAATATTTCCACTTTCAAAACATTTACAAATCGTCTATGCTTGATGGATATAGAAAGGAACTTGTATTCTGAGACGTGTATAAATATGTACACTTTATTAGCTGATGGCATATTGATGTATTTATGATGCGTTATGCCAGTACCGGAGTAACAATGTGGGGGCCTGGAACAAACACTTTGGGGAACTTACTGATTTCGTATTGACTATGGAGATTACGCCATACATTTCAGACATCGAGTTTCATTATTATTTACACATTCATTGGTTATTAGAAAGTCGACTGCCACTGTGTCTTGCGCCACATTATGTATGTTGACTTTAGACCTGGGTGCGAAAAGTCCTGGGCTGAGGTCCAGGCAGATAGTTTTAATTTTGAGTGTAGGGGATGCGCAAGGATGAAGGAAATAGAGGTGGAGTTGGAAGAGCTGAGACTGCTCGTTGTGGCAATGGTGGGAAGGGAACAGGGGAGTTGTGCCAGTAGTTCCGGTGAGGGAACAGTAGACGATAAAGTGGGGAAAGACACAAGAGATGCTAGGGAGAGCTCACCTCAGCCTGGGAGGAAGCTGAGAGGAGGGAAGGTGACAGGTCATAGGGAGACAGGACGTAAGGAGACGGGAAGGAAAGGAACGGGAGGGAAGACAACCGGGGTGAAGGAGAGGGGAGTAGGGGAGACAGGAGGGAAGGAGAAGGGAGTGGGGGAGACGGGAGGGAAGACAACCGGGGTGAAGGAGAGGGGAGTAGCGGAGACAGGAGGGAAGGAGAAGGGAGTGGGGGAGACGGGAGGGAAAACAACCGGAGTGAAGGAGAGGGGAGTATGGGAGACAGGAGGGAAGGAGACGGGAGTGGGGAGACGGAAGGGAAGGTGTCAGGACAGAATGTGATGGAGGGGATCGAAAGGAAGAGTTATTCTGCAGCAGTGATAGAGGGGGTGAGGAAGAGAGCGAGGGTGTTTGTGGGGATTCGATAGTTAGGAAGACCGACAGAGTCTTAAACAAGGGAGATGATGTGGTGGTCTGCTTGCCTGGAGCCAAAATAGAGGCGATAACTGAGAGGGTAAAAAACATCGTAGGCTCGGGTAAGGGTGGATCTGTTTTAGTACATGTAGGGACAAATAACGTAGAGAGGGAGGGTACAACTGCCATAGTTAGGAAATATAGGCAGTTGGTCAGAACACTAAAACAGACGCGGGTTGAGCAGGTAATTCTGTCAGGGATTTTACCTGTGATGGGCAGGAGGGTCATAAATATCGAAATTGTCGGGGATGGCAATTAACATGTTAGTCCAGAGGCTGTGTAGGGAAGAGGAAGTTGGATTTGTGGATTTATGGGAAAGTTTTGTTGGGAGGGGTGATATGTACATGAAGGATGGGCTTCATTTAAGTGGAAAGGGGGCGGCAGTATTCGCGGACAAACTTTCAGCAGCAGTAGATAGCGACTTGGGTACAATGACAAATATTTTTGGAAGTAAACATTCTTTAAACTAGAAGTGCAGGGGGGTTACCTAGAGGTGTCTCAAGCAGAACAAGAGACCACTAGCACAGATAAACCAATATCAAATCATCCGAAAAACATCTCTGAAAAAGGTTATAGATGCGTATGTTTAAATGCAAGGAGCATAGTAAATAAGAAAAACGAATTAAACATTATGGTAGAAGATATTGACCCTCACATAATTGGTATAACTGAATCATGGGCCAACATAGATATAACAGATGCTGAATTAGGACTGACAGGATACGTAATGTTTAGGAAAGATCGAATAGGAAGAAGGGGCGGGGGAGTTATTTTATATGTTAAAGAATCTATTCAGGCTTATGAAATAAAACTAGAAAGGGAAGCAGATTGCGATGAAGCTGTCTGGTGCAAAATTGTTTCAGGAAATTCAAAATTAACTGTTGGATTAGTTTACCGAAGTCCAAACATAAACGAAGAGGACAACACAAAAATACAAAACGCTATAAAGGAAGTTAGTAAAGGGGAATGTATCATAATGGGAGATTTTAACCATGGACACATACAATGGAATTCTCTAGAGAGCACAGGGATTGAGGATCAACAATTTCTATGTTTAATCCAGGATAGCTTTCTTACTCAGCACGTACTAGAACCAACCAGGGGAGAAAATGTATTACATATAGTTTTGTCATCACAAAAAGAATTAGTGGACAATGTAAAAATATTTGAACCATTGGGTAATAGTGACCATAATCAAATACATTTTGACATCAATGTAAAATCAGAAAGTAAAAATAAGAAAACGTACAAGAGAAACTTCCACAAAGGTAACTACAAAGATATGAGAAAATACTTAGCACAGCTAGATTGGAATAACATGCTGATGAATAAGACTGCAATTGAATGTTGGAATATTCTAAAATATGAAATTGAGAGTATCATTGATAAATTTGTTCCCTTCCGAAAACAAGGAAAACGGTGTAGAAAGAAACACGTGTCAAAAGAGGCAATTAGAAAAATAATGCTAAAACAAACTATGTGGAGGGTTTATAGGCGTACCAGAAAGGAAGAAGACTATGCAAAATACAAAGAGGCACTTAATGCAGCTACAACTGAAATCAGACAATCTAAAAGAAGCTATGAGCAAAAACTGGCATGTAACATAAAAACTGACAGCAAGAGTTTTTATGCATATGTCAGGAGTAAACAAAACGTACAAGACAAGGTTGGACCTCTAGAAGACAGTGCTGGAAATATAATATCACAGGGGTTTTTACTGGCGGAAGACCTAAATGGTTACTTCAGTTCAGTGTTTACAAAAGAAGATATTAGTTCATTACCAGTTGCTGATGCTAAATTTCAGGGGACTAAATCTGACTATTTAGGACCGTTAGTTGTAACTCCAGAATTGGTAGCTAGGAAAATAAAGGCAATGAAGGATAACAAATCACCGGGAGTGGATGGGATTCCTCCAAAATTACTAATGGAAACAGTAGATCAAATCAGTATACCACTTGCAAGAGTATTCAACTTGTCATTAAAAGAGGGAGTTGTTCCATTTGAATGGAAAGAAGCAAACATCATACCATTATTTAAAAAGGGTTCGAGAAATAAGTCAGAGAATTACAGACCAGTGAGTTTAACGTCAGTGATTTGTAAATTATTAGAAAGGTTAATTAAAGACCATATGGTGGACTTCCTCGTTAAGCATAAATTATTAAATTCATCTCAACATGGATTCCTTAAAGCGAGGTCATGCTTAACAAATGTGTTATGTTTTTGGAAGAAATCACTAAGTGGATAGACGAGGGATCGCCAGTAGATATTATCTACTTAGATTTTCAGAAAGCTTTTGACAAAGTGCCACATCAAAGATTGCTACTTAAATTAAAAGCCCATGGTATCGGGGATAGCATAACTGACTGGATAGAACAATGGCTGACTGACAGAAGACAACGAGTTGTAGTAGATGGCGAAGTTTCAAATTGGAAATCGGTTTTGAGTGGGGTACCTCAAGGATCAGTATTAGGACCTATATTATTCTTAATTTATATCAATGACTTGGACGACAGTATAACAAGTAACGTACTGAAATTTGCGGACGACACAAAACTGTTTAGAAAGGTTAATACTGATGGTGATAAACAACATTTACAAAACGATCTAGACAGATTAGTGAAATGGTCTGAGAAATGGCAGATGCTGTTCAATTTTGGGAAATGTAAATGCCTACATACAGGACATGGGAACTTGAATGTAAACTATAAAATGGGAGCTACTGTTCTTGGTACTACTGTAAAAGAAAAGGACTTAGGAGTTACAATAAGCGCTGATATGAAAGTTTCAGAGCAGTGTGGTATTGCAGCTTCAAAGGGTAATCAAATTCTTGGATTGATTAGAAGAAACATAACATACAAGGGAAAAAAGTTAATTATACCTCTTTATAAAGCAATAGTTAGACCTCATTTAGAATACTGTATACAAGCATGGAGACCATATCGTAAGAAGGATATAGATACGCTTGAACGCATACAAAGGAGAGCAACTAAAATGATTCCAGAACTTAGAGACCTTAGTTATGAAGAACGCCTGAAAGAATGTGGTTTAACAACTCTAGAGACAAGGAGGTTAAGAGGAGATCAGATTGAAGTTTTTAAGATATTGAATGGGTATGAAAATATTGATAGAAATATGTTTTTCTCACTCAAGAAGGATAGCAGAACTAGAGGACATGAGGTAAAATTAGTAAAGGATCAATGTAGATTGGACATCAGGAAGCACTCGTTCTCACAGAGGACAGTAAATGAATGGAACACACTGTCTACAGATTGTGTAACTGCTAGCAGCGTGAATATGTTTAAAAACAAGGTTGACACATATATCAGGAGGGCGGGTTATAAGTAGGTGAACATTGTTGGACTCTCGATAAGCCAATGGCTTCCTTGTCCACTTGCCATCTGGGCCTCTGGCTTGGATGGCAAATCTTGTTAAATCTTGTTAAATCTTGACCGCATAGTGTTAAGCAGACACAATTTGTCGCCTAACAACATGCAATAGAACATATGAGTGATCTCACGACGTACATATTGGATATAACGCGTTTTGCAAAGAAACGCCTAAATAGAAATGTTACCAATGGAATCGAGCTAGGCGTTTATTTTGATGATATTGGAACTGGTGATGTTGATGAAAGCTATCAATACACCCGCCCTACCAATTAGTCTGTTAAGCCAGGTAGCCCTTTCTTCGTCGATATTGGGCAGCCGTGATTTGAGGATGTCTTCCCAAATATTTGCCGATGTCCCACTCAGAGCAGACGACATGGAACTATAATAGGTATATGTATATTATACTTGAGATTAGATTACATTAAGGTATAATGTTCATACATCAAGGTTTCGGTCTTGGTGACATGAATTGAGTGATCAGATGAAACAACCGTTTCACATTGGACGGCATTGAGCTGTAATGTTCAGATCTGACAAAGGTTTCACATTAGACAATATTGACATGTAATATTCAGATGTCACAACGATTCACATTAGACTGCATTGAGCTGGAATGTTCAGATGTGAAAACAGTTTCACATTGGACGGCATTAAGCATATATGTTCAAATGTGGTAAAGGTTTCACATTGGGTGGCTTATAAATGTAATGTTCAGATGTGATAACGGTTGCACATTGGACAGCATTGAGTTGTAATGTTTAAATGTGACTAATATTTCATTCCGGACTCCAGTGACTTAAATTGTTCAAGTTTTGCTAAAAATATTACACCAGACGACATTCTGTGGCAAAGGTTTCACACTGAACGATATTGAGATGTAAAGCTATAACGAGGTTACAGTCGTTTAATGGACGGCACCAAGCGTTAGTAATTTGACGTGACGACGCTCGCTGTTCCTTTTCTGTCCAGTGGCGGATCAAAATGGGACCCGGGCATGTGCCAATATCACCTTGAACGTAGTTTCTCGCAGTAGGCCCGCACCTATAAGCGGAGTCACCAAGGCAGTTGCAGGTTCACAGACTACAACACATCGTAGAAACTAGCAAGACGGATTTTTCAAGTTCGTAACATTGTGCAGCGACCGCCGGACCGTGTAAATTATGTCAATATGTGTCCCACCAATCTCCCCACCAGTGGCGCCACTGAACAAATCACCAGTGTCACAACTTATACTTGGTGTGCATATTGTGCATGTCTTTATTTCGTTTGGTAAACTCTTAATTTCTCTCTCAGTTCAAATTGCATACAGTTGTGTGAATAGTGTCTTTATTGAAAATGTGCCCATCAACACAGTATCGTTCGTTTTTCTTTGAAATTATATTATGTTACTCCATTGCCTGTTGTCGTAAACAACTATGAATTTGTCCAGTCAACCATTTTATGGCACTCGCCAGCTGTTAAATTAAAACCACCGCTAGGGAACGTAATATTCCACTAACGTATATACTTAAGCAAAAGAGATGTACTTACCTGAGGGCGCCACATGGCGAGGAACACGCCGCGGAAGCCGGTACCCTCTGTGAATTCTTTATTCAGGAAATCCGGAAGAAGCTAAAATACATGAATTGCTTTTCCATAACATATATTTTGTTAATCACAACTATAAAAGTAAGTCCCAAATGCTCGAATCTCAAATCAAATAGCAAGGTACGTAAACGTTGAGTTACGTTCTTATATAGTGCGGTATTCTGTCCGTGGAACTGCTCAGAGCGCTCTACATCTCACCCTCTGGCAGACCGGTTCGTTCCAACTCCATGTCGTCTTCCCATGGAAACATGCAGTTATCATTCGTTCATATATCCACCACGGCCTATAGCCAGTACTCATTTAAACAGCTGGATGAACTGAAGTAACGTGGTGTAAGTGACTCCACGTTGCTCCGAAATATCAGTAAAAGGATTCGAAACCGGGTTCTTTCGATTGAGAATCAGATGTTCTAACCACAATGCCACCGCGCCTAACCAAAGTACGATTCAAGTGCGAATTGAATCGTAGTTGAGGACTCGAGTCCCCAGCATTATTTATCAGTATGCCACAATTGGCTGGTTTTGTTTATAAACTGATGACACGTACCATGTTTCCGGTACTGATCTGGTGACTAGCAATTGGGTCGCAGCCGGTCTGTATGTAGTACGCAACTATTATGACGCCAGTCAAGCAGAACATAGAATATGTCACGGCCAACGTAGGTATGACCAACAAAAGTACCCTGAAACAAGCAAGAACCACAATATATTTACTACTCGTGGAAATATTCTATACATAATCTCGGTTATGTGCATATTCTCTTCTCATTACGCAAACTAATTAGAGCACGAATCTTCACTGACAGTCAAAAATAGAAGTTTGAACGGATAACAGAATTGAATGGACAGCAAGACTGGACGACCAACAACTCTCAACTAAAGAACTAAGGGAAACTACATTTCCAGTTGGTTACATAAAGTGAAATGTCACCATGGACCGGCATGGGCAAGACCAATATTTGGCCAACACTCAGTGTGAATCGTTGGTCAACACGCATTCCTCAGTCAGTGGCAGATCTTAGTCAGTCGGTGATCCAGCTCTAATACACAAGCAACAAACTGTGCGTTGTTTTCCACTAGTTACACGCACTAGTGGAATTTGCTGGGTACTTTTATCATGTAAAATATCACATATTTATATATGTCAAAAATACAATAAACCAACTCCCCCAAGCCTCCTGAGAACATCACTGCGCCATGCAAGCTTCAACAGAGGTATAGGCTTTCAACCAACCTTTATCAAGAGTGTGTATGAGTTCAACGCCGATATATACACTACCGACAGCGTGTGAATATCTGGTTGCGTAATTAGAGTGGCTATATCTTTGATAGGGGGCAAGTACAACGACAACCACATTCGAGTTTGTCATTTCCGAAGACACGGTTAAAGGAGCGTACGATCCTTCTCCGTCGAAAATGTGTTTCTAAAAGTAACGAATACGAATACATTTATTTCAGGTAAAAATACCCATGAACAGTCGGTACATACAAATAGGTATAGAGACTACATAGCTTCTTAATAAAAGTAAATAAGTTAGAAATATAAATATATGTGTCAACAGCATTACTGACAAACATGTCAGTAACTGTCCCGTCTGTGGTATCCTAAGATCCGTCTATGCATATTGTTGTAGGCAACTTTAAGTTTTAAATAGGTGCCCTTGTTAAAATTTACCCAGAGACAATAAAGTGTACAACAATACGCATGAAATAGATGTAGTTTAACGCAGATGGAACAGTTGTTACATTTTCGGATAATGCTGTTAGACCTGGCATAAAAACTGCGCAGGTGTCTTAACATATCTTCATCGTCCTTCAAGTCATTGCAGATCAAAACTCCTACATAGTTTGTCGTTTCAACAAATACAAGTTTGTTATTGTTCATATAAATATATGGATATTTCAGATGAAAGCCATTGATAACCATACATATCGACTTTATAGGATTATATTTAATGTCATTTTCAAAACCAAAGTTTGCACAAACATTCAGCAAAGCCTGAAGACCACTGGGACAAGGCGCAATAACACATAAATCAACTGCATAAAACACGTGGTTAGTACAGCAGTTATGTATGTGACAACCTATACCTGCACTATTTAACGTGTTGCCTAAATCATCAACGTATACAGTAAATAAGTAGGGAGATAAAATCCCGCCTTGTCGATTTGATACATTAAAGACGTCAGACGTCGTGTTACCACATTTAGTACATAATATTTGGGTTCTGTACCATTATAATAAGATTCGTATGAGTAAGATAGGCACACCTTGATTAAGCCATTTTTAAAAGAGTGTCCAGTGGTTAACCATATCAAATGCTTTAGATGCACCTAAAAAGCACACAAGAGGATTCACAAGAGCACAAGGATTTCACCAGACCATCAGACAGAGAACCAGATTGATCACATCTGTATCTCCGGTACCTTTAGAAGATGCCTGCGAGACATCCGCTCCAAGAGGGGAGATGGTGTAGGAACATACCATCACCTGGCACAGGAAAAACAAGTTCAAGCTCAATAGATATCATCCAACGGCAGCAAAACCAAGATCCAAACACTGAACTGTTGAGAGACAACCTAGTACAGCTTCCAGTTGGAACTAGCAAACATACATCAACTATTGTCCAACCTCACTGAAGACGATGCAATAGTGGAACAAATGTGGCAACAAAGCAAATCAGTATGGAAAGAAACATGTGACAAGATACTTGGTAAGAGAACAAGAGAGCACAAAGACCTTGGAGAAACCTTGGGGAAGGCAGCAGAAAGGAAGCAGAGAATAGCAAAAATAAACAACAGCAAAACAAGAGCATCCAAGACAGAAACACACCGCCTATATATACAAAAGCCAACAAGGATGTAAAAAGAAGTGCAAAACGTGACAAGAAATACTTTATAGAGAGGTTGGCCGGCCAATCAGAAGAAGCCGCAGGACAAAAACAATCTGAAAGAATTTTATGACATTACACGGAAGCTAATGGGTACACGTCGTAAAAAAGAACAACAGGTTATGGACAAAACTGGAGAGGTGTTGACAAACCGCGCATACCAACTCAACCGATGGAAAGAGTATTTCGAAGAACTACTAAACCGACCTTCACCTGATGAGCCTCCAGATATACCTCAGGCTGGAACACCACTTCGCATCAACACTGACAGGCCATCAAAACAGGAAATCAGGAAAGCAATCCTGCAGTTGAAGAACGGGAAAGTACCGGGCCCAGATGGGATTCCATTAGAAGTAAGAAAGGCTGATACAGAGACATCAGTGGACTGTCTCTACCGGCTCTTTGGGAAGATCTGGGTTGAAGAAGAAATTCCAGAAGATTGGAGACATGCCACCTGTTCAAACTCCCCAAGAAAGGCAACTTGAAAGACTGTAAAAACTGGAGGGACATCACGTTACTGTCTATATCAGGAAAAGTGTTCAACAGGATTCTTCTGGAAAGAATGAAAACAGAGGTTGACAGACTATTGCAGGAGGACCAGGCTGGCTTTCGGAAAGAGAGGTCATGCACGGACCATATAGCTACTCTACGCGTGATCATTGATCAGCCTCTGGAGTGGTATTCTCCTATGTACATCACTTTCGTGGAAAAATGCTTTCGATAGAGTCGACCGTACGGTCCTTTGGAAGTTACTTGCACATTACGGTATACCAGAAAAGATCTGACTGACTGATCCGTACAATTTATGAATCACCCACTTGCCAGGTTGTCCACAATAGCTCCTATACTGAACACGTCTCCATATTAACAGGGGTCCGCTAAGGATGTCTGCTGTCTGCATTCCTGTTCCTGTGGCAGTTGATTGGATTATGACATCAACAATAGAAAGTTGTCAGCAGGGAATCCAGTGGACACCCTCCAAACAGCTAGAGGATATTGATTTTACAGATGACGTCGCACTACTTTCCCATTGTCATGACAACATGCATGAGCCTGCTGCAAAATGGGGTCTGAAGATCAGCAAAAAGAAAACCACTACTATGAGAGCAAATCACGTGAACAAGAATAGCATCCAGTTGAGGGGTGACGATATAGAGGACGTGGAACAGTTCACATACATCGGACGTGTTGTGAGCAGAGATTGTGGCACAGACCGAGACTTCAAAAGCAGGATAGGGAAAGCCACAGCAGCGTTTAAGATCCTGAGACCCATTTGGACTTCACAGGTCATATCCGTCAAGACCAAGCTTCGGATTGTTAACACCAACGTAAAGTCAGTCCTTCTTTATGCGTGTGAAACCTGACGCATAATAAAGGCCTTAACACACAAAGTGCAGACCTTCATTAACAGATGCTTCAGGGCCATCCTTCAGGACAAAATCACAAACGAAGAAATCCGGACAAGCACAAGCAGAAGCCCAGATCAAGAGAAGAAAGTGGGATTAGCTGGACCACACCCTGCGAAAAACAACTTCCAGCCTGTTACGCCTTGTACTAAAATGGAACCCACAAGGGAAACGGAAGAGAGGAAGACCTCGCTCCACCTGGAGAAGGTCTGTGCTTCTGTGGAGACTGAAAGGCAAACATTGGGACATTCCTGGGGTCAGCTGGAAGTTATGTCCCGAGACAGGGCCAAGTGGAGGATGTTTGTGGTCGACCTGTTCTCCACACGGAGTACAAGGTTATAAGTCAAGTAAGTCAAAAAACAAGTATACACGGGACTGTTTTAGCCACGGTTGAAAAAATCTTCTTTTTTAAATTGGATTTTTTTTTAAATATTTATTTATTATTTTTTTTATCTGGTATATAGATATTTATATAGATGTTTATATTTGTAAACTCTTTCAAACGTGTTCTATTCAAATCAATTTGGGTTCTTGCCTTAACAGATGGTACATGATTTTTGTTTCTATAAAGACATTAGACAATGTCCACAAGGCCTCACCTCCTGTCTGTTTCCATAATCTGTCTTGGAAAGGAAAGCATGCTGTGTGTCTGTGGCTGTAGCAGTGCTAGTTAACGTTTGCTGAGAGGGTGGATTACCACCTGTCCAGGTCTCTGTGTACTCTAAGGGTATCTAACCAGAATACAAACTGGTACAGTATTAAACAACTGAGTCAACATACTGAATTGGTAACAACTAACACAAGTTCTAAGTGGACTTTAACTCAGGGCTTCTGACTTGACAAGGTACTTCCTCTGGAAGGCAAGTTTGTGTGGCTTCACATCATTCAGAAAGGGAATAGCTCAAACATACACAACGTCATAAACTATTTGACTATCAGGCTATCTGGTATCAATACAGCTACACAAGTGTGTGCACTTTGTGTTTTATATTAAAAAACATAAAACTTTGTTGATCTCGATGCTTCTAAACAATTATTTGTGTTAAATTCATATATATCAGTGATTAAAAAAACTGGTTGTAGCTTCTTCTATATACTGAGTAACATTTTAACGCATATCCACAATGATCAGCAGAATGCTTGAATCCAAACTGATTGTCAGTTGTATCCAGATAACATTCCATAAATTCAAGCAATATAATTTCAAAGATCTTAGAAGCAACTGTGACAAGCGCTATATGTCTGTAGTTATTAACATCACTCGTGTCACCAGACTTGTTTTTGACCAAGGGTATATTAATAATAGTTTCATAAAGTCATCGGGTAGATGTCCATGTGAGATAACACTAGTGCAAAAAATGTACAATACTATAGTTATGTGCTTGTCTATCAAATTTCCAGTATTGTGTACACACTCTTTCACATTTTGCATATTTACATAAAGTTTTGACATTGTTTAACAAATATTCCAAATATGTTTTCCATGTGACTGATATGGAAGAAGGATTGTTAACACCATTAACAGAAGAAGCATTAGAAATAACTTTTTTGTACGATTTATATATATTTTTCAAAAAACTAACTGTATCTTTAGTATGCATGGATTTTGCCATGGCATCTGCTCGAGCCATGTCTTCTCTTTGTTGACACTGTTTAAACAGACACTTAAAATGTAATCTAGTTTTCCGCATTAGTTCACAAATTCGGCCATGCTTAGGTTTTCCCACGTCACGCCACAGAATATAACAATTTCTGGCTTCAGTGTGTGCCTCCTTTACATAATCATTCCAGTCGGGTACAATGTAATCTTGACATGATGTTTTTTACTTGTACTAATAGTTTCAAGATTAGATACCCGAAGTGCATGCATTACATATATCATCAAATAGATTATCGATGTCACATATATGACATATATTTGAACAATTGGTCTTAGCGCATGTAAATGACTTTGGAATGTGTATTTTGTCCAGATGTACAGCAATACTCTTTCCATATTCTCTGATATTATAATATTGTGCGTTGAACCATCTAAAAATAGGAGGCATTTTATCAGCATGCTTCTCGTTAGATATATTGTCATGACTTTCTGCAGTTACAGAGAAAGAGATAACTAGTCATTCAGGGAGACTGTCCGAAGTAGGACGTTTATCTAAAATATGTAAGTCAGTGATTATTGAATGTACACTTTGTGAAAAGATAAAGTGATATAACCACGAGGTAGAATTATGTGCATCACTCACATAAGTATAATATTGCAGGTTCGACCAATTTTTTTTTAATCTGCTATTACCAGACCAATAGTGTCACACATATCAATTAGTTCAGTTTCAAAAGGAGTGTTTAGAGCAGATTAAAATCACCAGTTATAACAATGTTGCTTGTGTTTATTCCTCTATGACTGAAGCAATTTTTCCCCAAATAATTACAAAACTCTTGAGAGGTAATTATGATTAATATTAATAACCAAGAAACCGGATCATCTATCCATTCAAAGAATTACAAAACTCGTCATAGTTGTCAGGTGATTGGTAGGGCAGGTATACGTTTAGGAGAAACAAGTTGCCATCCTTAGTATCGATGTCAATTCCATGTAACCCGACATCTTGAAGATCAAAAATTACGCATGCATGAGAAATAGTTTTTCTTTATAGAACACCAATATCGCCAATATCGAGTTAACGACTGTGACTCAGCATGGAGCGCCGATATGTGGGACTGTCTCAGGTCAAATGCTTAACTTAATCTCTAATCAGTCGGAATTAATATCTTCGGTTAGTTTCGATAACATTTCGTGAGATTAAGAACGTTTCTATGATAAATATTTTAATGTGGACACCATGACCAAACTTAGTAAAAAAGTGTGTGTGTTACACGGCTGAAAACCCGGTCGTTAATTAAATGGTTATGCGGTTATGACCGTGGGAGTCCACTGCAATGGTGGAACTGCTGTTGTGATATATGAAAGGAAAGGAGCTGCTGTTGTGATATATGATCAACGTTAGCGTCTATGTTTCGCAGGCAGGTTCAAAACTTACATCCGCGCCTGATTCATAGTTGCAGTGGCACAGTAACGTTGCACAGAGAACTGGTAAGTCCCATAGATGGCGAACCAATGCAAGGTACCGCCAAAGAGTAAACCCCAGACTGTGTGACGGACTCTTGGGTCTATATCCCATCTGAAAGAAAAGGTGTATTATTAAAAAGACACGTATAGCTCCCGCTATGCAAAGACAATACATATAGAGATTAAGGGTATTTCTTTTTAATGATTCAGTACCATGTAACCCTTTTTCAAGAAAGATGTAGTTTATTAATTACCGTGCGATTCACAATGCATTGCACTTTTCCAACACGTTGTCTCCCTGAGAGAAAGTTTTGGCTTGATACAACAACGTTACAATTTTTCCCGATAACATATTACAATTTGCCGTACACCTTTTCATTTATAAACTCCTGTGATTACATAGAGCATACCAAAGATACTGCTTAACGGCCTACGCAACAGCTAGAGCATAATATTCACAAACAACCATGTGCACACAAATCGTTAAGAAGTATACTGCGAAAGTCGCTCTAAATTAAATGCTAAATCTAAGCGCTAATGTAACTTAATACAGATAATGTCATGCACAACATTAATAACACAGATGAAACAACACTTTACATACTGGTGGGGTGTACTATTGTTTGCGCGTTGGGATATTGTTTGCAAAGAAACTGAATTTAAGAAAAACAAATAAAGACATAGTTTACTGATGGCGACTGGCCTACATCTAAAGGCCGATAACGACTGGGCTACCTTTCAGGTTCCCCGCACATGCGTTCACTTAGTAGTATCACTGTAGGCCATATAAGCAAAGTGACATTTTCTACAGACGACGGAAGGGCGCAAACCACGGCTATTTTTCCCATTGGTGTTCATGTTTGGTTAACGTTTTGCCTGGGTATACGTACGTGTGCCCATTAAATAAATTTAAAACTCCATGGCAACCACTGGCAATACGTGCTGAACAATTTTATGAAAATCACTTAGCTCTAGCATTTTTAACCATGTTGTAAACGCGCTTACTCTAAAATGGCCAGCTTTCGGAAAATATTAATACGTCTACGGTGTTTAATGAATGTCACCAACAAAATGCCTACGCATTTTCAAATCCGCTTCCAATTGCAACATATCATTGCCATAGATTCGACTTTTAAACATTTCAGCTTTCCTGTGGTTATTATGTTACTTTTGTCACAATACGATCATTGACGTCGGATTGCTTACACATTAAAATGCTTGAGGCAATGTCCCACATTTGTATGTCTTCATCTGACGAACAAGGTCTCGCCAATTAACTCTGACTTAATGAGAAACAAATCCTCTGGATCAGGCCATGTGTAACAACAATCGCAATAAAATTGTGTTGATGATTTTGAGGCACAATGTCCTGTACATATTGGCTACAGGATAAAATAAAGCAGTGAACGATGATAGTCAACTGTCTATATGTTGAGATTCATACTTACTTAGTCCAGAAAATTCTGCCTTCGCTATTGGCAATATCAAAGACTTTACTTGTGCCACCGACGACCATGCTTGCCTGCAAGATGCATTTATCTTGTTCAACGTGACACAACATTAATTCGAAATTTTCGCAGTGTTCAAATGCTGGGATAGTTTAGTGTTATATTCCATAATAATACTGCTATGTTATAATGTGATAAAAATACAGTTACAATTTATGCATAATTAACAAGCGAAGGAAACTAGTAAAAGGCAATTCTTAGATGGATGATGAAACTTCTGGTTCAAGTGGAGGAATCACTGTTTTCACAACCGTGCACATATACATAGCATTACTTTATCTACATTTATCAGCTTTATATTGATATATCTGCTAGACAGCTTAATTCCGCGTACACATGCCCATGATACATCACACAAGTAAATCGACACTTTTCTCCATTGCTAAGTTAACATGTCATTTGCGTCGTTGGTTTTATCAGAGACAACTTTTCATTTAATCATATTACCAGTTATGTCTGGTATTCACGGCTAATGGTCTTTGGCATGTGACCGTTTTGTAAATAGCGTTCTTTTGAACGCATGCAACATGTATATAATTGATAATGTATGTCAACATAAAGCGCAGCACATATAGGACTTAAGACGCATTATTATTCACCCCTGACAGTCAAACTAGACACTGGTGAACATACAACCGTTTTACAAAATGTGCAGTACCTTGGCCGCGACTAACATCAATCCCCCAACCATGATGGTGAACTGGAAGACATCAGTCCAAACCACAGCCCGTATTCCTCCCTGTATATCGAAACAGCAACAAGCTATGTTGGTTCAGATATGATGATTAGGTTAGGCAAATAAGGAATAGTGTTCCGTGTTGTTTGGATTTGACAGTCTGATATGATCTGTGCAACACACGTTCTACCACATATATTGATAACAATAATCCAGTTGATCGCCATTGCACACCCTAGTCCTTGTCACAGGGACTAGCAACCATCTTGAATTTGACAGTCTGATATGATCTGTGCAACACACGTTCTACCACATATATTGATAACAATAATCCAGTTGATCGACATTGCACACCCTAGTCCTTGTCACAGGGACTAGCAACCGTCTTGAATTTGACAGTCTGATATGATCTGTGCAACACACGTTCTACCACATATATTGATAACAATAATCCAGTTGATCGCCATTGCACACCCTAGTCCTTCTCACAGGGACTAGCAACCGTCTTGAATTATTTACGACGGTGATGCATTTACTAATCATAATAGCAACTATGTCAACACTTTACAGGTTCGACCATCAATATTATAAGGAGTGATGCATACAAACAGTAAACACGTCACTTCAGTGGTTAACAACATTCTTATTAGCGTACATATGCTTAGTAGCATACAGAATATCATAGCTGTTTTCTTTCCAGTTGTATTGATGAACAAAATATCAAGATAAGAAAATTTTACTTTGTAGCTGTTTAACTGACTGAATCCTTACCAATGCCGTGTATGCTACGCAGGCCGCGGCCATAGTAGGAACGGTCACAGTAAGGGGCAAGCCGGTCACTGAAAATGAGATAGCAGCCGTGGTATCGCACCTGTCCCATTTTGGTTAGTTGAAATTATGTGTAAAGGTGTACTAAATTGCATAACATATTGATTGTTTAACCGGCCTAGAGCATTCACATTCCGATCGTTTCTTGCCATCTGTATATCACGCAAAATCCTTTAGGATTTGTCGGAAATCTGGCTTCCATCAAACGGTTTTTAGGAGAAGTATAGGTGATTTGTTTTTGGAACTCAATTAATTTGTCAACCGATGTTATTCTCTTTTGACGAACACCAGAAAATATGTACCATTTTACTATTTTTCGATAAAAGTTGAGCAGAATATTTCGACATGATTCCCGGATTGTGTGCCTTGTGCAATCAGACGCCGTTTAAATTTATTATTTTCGCACATTTTTTGAACGTTCATTATATACTGAAGCACCTACTTTTTCGCCACATATGTTTCATCACAGTTACGTTTCACGAATAGCATAATCAATCAATGCATTAGTAATGTGTGTACCAGCCACTCACCCACGTCCAATGCTGCAGATGGCGCGTACATAGTAATACCCATGTAAAGCACGTGCAATAGGACATTATTCCGCTGTCGATACAAACACTTCCTTTTATGACAACAATATATAATTGACGTTATAAACAGCAGTGTTATTTCTATCAACGAATTATATTCTTATAAAGATTACCCAAAATACGTTCAATAATTGACTCAATGTTAGCATAGGTTATCTAACTTGATAAACCTGCAATAACCTAATAACATAATAACAAACGTAACTAATCACATTCTTCATTGCAGATACACACTATTTACAGAAAACGTCATATAAATTGTAAATAGAAATCGTAATGCGAAACTGGCTGTGAGAAATGAGTGATCCTACAAAAAATATCCGACGCCGTGCAACTTTTCACTATTAAATATAACAAACATATATTAGTACTCACCCCTTGAATAATTCCAAAAGAAGAGGCAAACATTCTAAGTGTCTTTGATTTGAATCTCAATTCGAAATACTGAATCAAGCAAACAAAAATACATTAATGAGTACAAAAACAACATGTTCTCACTGGGGTGCATACACCGTTACTATGTGGAATTCGGGAGAAACGGCATTTACTCGATAACACGATCGTACATATTTGGTTCTTGCTAAGCCGGAATGTGTTGGACAAATCAAGCAATGTGTGTGTATGTGTGCGTGTGTGTGTGTGTGTGTGTGCGTGTGCGTGCGTGCGTGCGTGCGTGCGTGCGTGCGTGTGTGCGTGTGTGCGTGCGTCCGTGTCTGTGTGTGGGGGGTGTGCGTTCGTGTGTGCGTGTGTGTGTGTGTGTTTGTGTGCGTGTATGCGTACGTGCGTGTGTGCTTGCTTTCGTGTACAATCGTACGAACACTGATTCATGAATACACACTACAAGCAAATTTATATTTGAAATAACATTTAAGAATGCTGCTGTCAAACTCTAAAGTACCTCGAACACACTGGTGAGCTTGAGCGGATAGAACCACGGTACAGCGAGTCTTTCGGCGAAAAGCCAAAGCGACGCTGACGCTGATGACAGCCCACAGCCACATCTGGGAACCGAACATATACATCTCGGCCGTCATTCCTAGCACCGCGATGGCAGAAAAGTTCGACGCCAACGTCGATATGACGGTTGGGATGACCTTCAATTGCCGGTTGGCCATGATGAATTCCTGAGTCGTCCTCTGGCGTTCCCCAGTGACAGCATGGTACAGACCCACGCCGAGGGAGATGGCCAGAAACGCAGCAAACAGAGCATAGTCGACCCAGTGTAGAGAATCCATGTCCTACGTGAACAATAATACAACTGGTGACACTGACAATTCAAGATACAGAAGCACTTGATATTCACATATATGTGTGACTACGAAAATACAACTGACCCCTCTATTAACGTTTAGCTCAGTAGGTAGTACCAACAGGCAGCAGCCAGCGCATCGAACCCTCATCCAAAGTCTTGAGGTTCATTGGTAAAAACGGCGTGCATACATGCATGTATGCTCATAAAAAACGCAAGTTCATATTGTAATTCATACAATTTATTAACGCAAACATAATAACATCAATATATTGTGTAAGAATTGTTCAATAAAGTCAATGCCCCCAAGCAATGCAAGACATGTCAGGGCTAAACGCAGGACGTGGCAGCGTCTGTATCGGCTGCTGCTGCAGCTGCAGATAGGCTTGAACCAATCCGAGCAAACGCGAGGTCGGACATTGTACTGATGAAACAATATCATGAAACATATTCGTGTGTTGGTTTCGTTGTACCAGTTCAGGAATGAGGACCTTATCTCTGTATCTATGTGCAGTTGGTATACACGTGTTCAGTTTGGATAAGCGAAAACAGGCTTCATCTGTAAAGAGAACCTGATTCCACATGATATGTGTCCAGTCCTGACGTTGGTACGGCTATTGTGACCGTCGTTGTCGCATTCCTTCATCGATCACGAACGTGTTGGAGGACAATATGGCGGCCATGTCTAGGTCAGGTCACTTCTCGGACGATATGTTGTATTGCCAATTGCATTGTCACGTAATGAGCAACGAATTCTTCTCGGTGTGATGACCTCACAAGGGTCACTGTGTCACAGTACAGACAAAACGATTAACGATAGATTTTGAGAAATAAAACATTTCTTGACAAATGACACAACTCGCCTTTCTTTGTTTGACTAGTATATGTATGTATGTATGTATGCATGCCCACACGTACACATGCACTGCCAAGGTCCAATATTGTGGACTGTGAACTAACACTTCGATATAAGACACAAAGAACCCTTGATGACAATGTGTTATGCACAGTTCCGCCGCGCGAGGGGCCTATTCCTCTGGGATTATTTGTGTTTTCTATGCCTTAATTAAACCAGTATTTGAATAGAAAGCGAAGCGTAATGCGTAATAAGGCAAACGACTATGTGAACTCTAATTGCAATGTAACACACTTACCGGTTGCGACGTTGGAAATTACAACTGCCAAACATTCAACTCTGAAAGTGTCCTTCATACTAAGTCAGACGTACGTAACCGGAATGCACTCGGGGTACTTGTTGGTTTGTTAAGTGCTCCTCTACCGAGAGAAAGAGCGAACGAGAGAGCGAGAGAGCGAGAGAGCGAGAGAGAGAGAGAGAGAGAGAGAGAGAAAGAGAGAGAGAGAGAGAGAGAGAGAGAGAGAGAGAGAGAGAGAGAGAGAGAGAGAGAGAGAGATGTAGTGTACTTCCCTTCTCCCGATTTGCACACTAATGCCATCTGAGGCGATTCCAACCTGAGACGATTCATATAGCCAGGGAAGGATTTATATAAACAAACTACATGCGGTTACACACGGATTACTCAATCATATTTGCTTTAGATTTACCACTTAAATGCTACCCATTAGCGATCCTGAGATTAGATTTCACAACAGTGGCTATTACGCCGCGCAGAAAATCGGGACGGGGTTGATGGTCGTCAATAAAACAGGAGTGTTGTCTCAGAAAGTGCAATGACTACTTGGTTATCAATGGAGAACACGTATAGTTCTTATTCCATGTTGGGTGAGTGCAAAATAGCCATCAGTGTTTACAACCAAAGTTCAAAATATTCTTAAGTGCGTTCACTTTTGTTTGAATATAGTCACAAGTGGTTTTGCTCTAAATATAATACACTTCAACTTGATTCATACGTATTGATAATGCTACCACATACAAGTTGCTAGTACAATTTCAATTACATAATAATAATAGCAATGTATGCAGAGTGGTCCAACATTAATGTGTTACCGATAACATGTGACATATTAATTATCATTCGGAGCTATATCAAACAATTGTCTGTGTCTAGATGCGCCGCGTCGGGGGATGGGGCACCGAATGGACAGTTAACTTACATATCAAGCAGATACAATCACATTAAAAATCCGCGATTCCTCTGTCTTATAACCTTGATTGCGTATATAGTCATTTGTCATGCAGTGTATTTGTTATTAGATGCGTTGTAAACAGTGAATTCATGATTAATGTTGGCTTGCATTACACGTAGTTGACAAGCAAGTAGTGTTCTAGCGTATAAACAACCTCAATCTTCAGCTAAGTGTGGTGTTCAATCGGCGGAGCTGGCAGTGTTTTGGTCACGTGACTGAGAATTAGCGTACGACTCGGTTTTACTGGGTCATATGTCCTGCGTGATGTCACCGATATTCGCTTCGAGAATACAATATGGATCATACAGCGATTTTATATATCAAGGTACGTGTGTAAGTTAGGTAGCACAGTCTTGCTAATGAATATGTCGTATTGTGGTGATGTGTTTCATCTATAGGAAAACTTGCAATCCCCAGACAGCGCCACTGAACAATGCGGTAGATTAGCTGAAGTGTGCTAGAACGTTCTTCCTAAAGTTGTTTACATGGTTTTGAAATCACGAGCACCATTTAATGAAATATTTTTCAAAGTTGCTTGAACATCTAACATCCAAAACTGTCGCGACAAGTCACAGTTAGCACAAGTTAAAGGCTGTAGCAACTGCGTCAAGCACACGTGAAGCCGTGTACTGACAAGAATAACTTTTGTACCGCATTTTCATATAATGGCGTCACGTGGTTTAGTTTACAAATCATCCCTTTCATTAGGTTCACTCTGAAAGGAAATATTTAAAAGATGTGTTGGGGGAATGGGAGGGGCGTACATAGTCATGGGGTACCCCCGGCGTCAACCCAGAGTACACGAACATATATTTCTTAGCAATCGCACATTTAATAACCCAGCATGTTACGCGTTGTGATAAAGACGTCTAAACGTGTTTAGCTGTAATTGAATAACCAGTCACACAACTGAATAGCCGTATCCCAGTGAGTATCACAACTGAATTAATTATCATAGCCCAGTGTGTATCACAACTGAATGAGCATAGTCCAGTGAATATCACAACTGAATGGCCGTAGCCCAGTGAGTGTCAAAAATGAATGGCCGTAGCCCAGTGAGTATCACAACTGAATGGCCGTAACACAATGCGTATCACAATTGAATGTACATAGCCCTGTGAGTATCACGTACTCTTCATAAACTTATTCTGAAATGTACTCGGTATTTTTTGTTTAAGCCTAAATCAAATAGATTAATTCCTCGGGTATAATGACGAGAAACCGTATTATCTGCACGAAGAGGGGGCCTCACTAACGCCCGTTAGTTTGTTGTGGCCACCTCTGGAGTAATGTAGAACCAGAGAGAAGATCAATCTGACTAACACGACGCATACAGTATTAGTCAAGCTTCGAGAGGACGTGGGGTAGAAGAAAGAACACAAATTATCACAACTCATGAATAATTATTATAATTTGTCCCAGATGGGGATGCGTGTATCCTTGCCTCCCTTGCCTGTTCCGTTCTCACAAACACTGACTCTGATATATTATTGTTATGCAGGAGAACCTATGCATGCAGGTTAGTGAAATGGTCTGAGAAATGGCAGCTGTTGTTCAATTTTGGGAAATGTAAATGCCTACATACAGGACTTGGGAATTTGGATGTAAACTATAAAATGGGATATATTCTGGGTACTACTGTAAAAGAAATGGACTTGGGGGTTACAATAAGCGCTGATATGAAAGTTTCAGAGCAGTGTGGTATTGCAGCTTCAAAGGGTAATCACATTCTGGGGTTGATTAGGGGAACCATAACATACAATGAAAAAAGCTAATTATACATCTGTATAAAGCAATAGTTAGACGTCATTTAGAATACTGTATACAAGCGTGGAGACGCTTGAACGCATACAGGGGAGAGCATCTAAAATTATTCCAGAAATGAGAGACCTTAGTTTGGAAGACATGGGGATTAAGAGATCAGATTGATTTTTTATGATACTGAATTGGTATGAAAATATTGATAGAAATATGTTTTCCTCACTCAAGAAAGATAGCAGAACTAGAGGATATGAACAAAAATTGGATCAGGGTAGACTGGATATCAGGAAGACCTCGTTCTCAAAGAGGACAGTAAATGAATGGAACAAATTGTCTACGCATTGTATAACTACTAGCAGCGTGAATACGTTTAAAAACAAGGTTGACACATATCTGACGAGGGCGGGTTGTTGGACTCTCGATACGCCAATGGCTTCCTTGTCAACTTGCCATCTGGGGCTTTGGCTTGGATGGCAAATCTTATTAAATCTTGTTTAATCACAGTTTATAGCCTATGTCCCCCATCTTTTAATTGAAGACATATTGATACTTGTGTAGATGATTATCATGGAAAGATGTAATAGATAATGTCAAGAACCTTAGACTTGAAACGTGAAATATCCTTTAGGCATATGGTAAGACAAATAAGAATGTAAGCAGTGTGTGCAGTCAGGAAAAGAGGCGTCAGGAAAAGGGTCAGTGCACATGCTTCTCAAACTCCCACTAATTCTTAAGATCAGCCTCCCACCTCTCAATTCCTGCCACACCTCCCTCTATTTTGGATAACAATTACATATATCCAGGTATTTTTCGAAGGAGAAACTACATCCGGGTATCTATGGAGGTGAAAGTGTCGTTTCCCGAAGCCCACGACGCCTGTGCGTCCATGTTGCGGCTCATCTCCGTCTACTCACCGCTCACTCCAATGTTGAAACACTGAAAAATGCGTCTCAATTCACGAAGGATTTTTTGTCGTAATCTGTTGTTCGGGGCTTTTTTTCTTTCTATAACGTCTTGGTTCCACTGTGTTGCATTTCTTAACATAGTCTGCCTACAAATATACATTGCTAATTATCAGCCTTATTGATTGAGGTTGATCTGGAGATTCTGCACATATGGCACCCAGGTTCCTATTTGATAGCTATGCAGATGTTGTTGCAACAATGTTTGATCATGTCGCCACATGTGGCGGTCAACTGGATGTCGTTTGATGAAATGTAACTATTTTTACAGGTCATATAGGTGCTGTTACGTTAATGTTTGATAATAATTGATGTGCCATTATTTGCACAGGTCGGTTGATAGATGATGTTGCGACAATGTTTGATGATGTGTCAGGATCTATTAAGGTTATTTTATAGATGCTGGTGTGGCAGTGTTTCAATGTGTGCCTGTATTTTAATATAGGTTATGCAAGTGTAATTATGTCAATGCTTGATGCCATATCATTATTTCAATTTGGTGTTGTTGCGTCAATGTTTGATTATGTGTCACTATTTGTACAGGTTAGTTTATATATGCTGTTGCGTCAATGTTTGATGGTATTTGAGGTTAAGTGATTTACTGGTTATGGAAGCCTCCAAATTCAACGAACTGCTGGGCCGTGTCCGATGCTCATATAGTTAACCAACCATTGGCGCGACACCCAGATGGAGTTCGTCGGAATAAGAAACAGAAGAAACCTGTGCCATTCAGTAATGAGACGATTTGTTATAGAAGTAATGTTTATTTCATTTCAACACGTTTTTATTGTATAATGGATTCTCTGGGCAACACAGCATAGAATACTTCACAATACTAAAAATGTTGTACATTGGAACTTCGTTAATCCGGACATCTTGGTCCTCAGTGTATGTGTCTGGATTTGTGCGTTTTCTGGATAAACGAATACAACGATTAATTTAGAAATGATGCGCGGATGCCGAGGTTTCCGGATTACCAGAGTCCGGAGTAACGACGTTCCACTGTGTCGCAATAGTGCAACACGCAATACTCTGAGTATCACACCCATCCCGGCTGCCCTCGTGATAACAAGATGCACGTAAATCAGCTAACGGCCAACAACAGGTTTTCCACATGACTACCCAAAGTGTTCAGGAATGGTTCCCAGGTGAGTGCGATGGTGTCTGAAGTACTCCGCTGCATTTGAGGTTATGCAAACTTGATTCTGGAAGTCTGAACGTAGAGCTGGCACGACAGAAAGTTGCCAATTTGTCCCTGCGTGTCATCAGACCACGTAGTGTCGTCTGTAGTGACGAAAGGCACTGTGTCACCTCTCCCAGCAAGTTCTCCTGCAACACGAATCAACATCATTGGCTGGAACGGTGTTGTACTAATTTGTTTCCCCTGCGAGCGTTTGCATGTCTTGTGATGAATGTTAAAGTTAAACCAAAGTCATGATTTTCGGCCTTTGCACCTATGAGTTATTAAAACATCACCAATTTTAATTACAATTAAGAATATCACGCCAGTAGTTTACTAGGAAAACCTTGTTGAACACACATCTTAATTTCATGGGCGGCGCCATACTGTTAGATAACACTACGTCACAAGTGCGGTATTGTGATAATATTCGCTCGCCAAATGAAAATATATTCGTATATACCTATTTCTATTCTTGCTAATAGGATATGGCCATCTTTAGTAAACCAGTCTTTTTCTGACAAAATAACACGTTTATTTGAGACTTTGCATTGACTTTTGTTTCGCTTTAATGCGTCATGGTCCAAATCTAGTTTTCTGGGATCACACTTTTATTCGTTTCCAATTGGCCATCATCACAACTATACTAGAAGGAGAGTTGATCAAATAAACATCAAACACGCACGCACGCATGCACGCACGCACGCACATGTAAATATAGCACTGGCACAAGCGTAGAAGAACTGAATGCTGCTGGGCTGACATGGGGCACAGTGCAAGGATAGCCCAAGATAGAGAGAACTTTGGCATACCTTGTGTGCCACACCTGGGCACGAAGAGGATAGTAATTTATAGTAATTTTTTTATGAAATGGGATGACAGAAGGAAGATGGTGGAATTATGTGGGAGTGTCAAACATTAATTTTATGACAAGTATATTTAATGTTATCAAATCATTAATACATTATATGCATTTAATTTGTTAAACCACCTTTGGCTGAAGTTCTGGACACACCAAAATAAAGATTTTACAAGATTGCCATCCAAAACTACAAGCTCCAGATAGCATGTAGACAAGGAAGCCATTGGCTTATAACAAGAACTAGCCGAGTTGCTCAGCGTTGCACGGGAGAAAAGGCTAGAGTTTATGACTCCTTGCACTACCCAGTCAAGTTTTGGTACGACAATGCCAACTTCATGCCCTTAAAATATTATACAACTGCCGGTTTCACGAAGTGTTTGTACCATACGAAGGAACTTATGTGGACATTTCACATAGATCACATACCTCTGGACAACGGAAGAAAACACGCGTAGCGTTGCTAACAATTGTACGGAACTATTGTTCTCAGTTACGTAATCTACGTCAAACGTCCACACAGGTTCCCTCATAATATCCCAACCCTCCGTCCCTTAGCTACGGACCCGTCTGCCCTTCTTGGAGACGGGCAAATGTCTGACGAAAACGGGTCAAAAATAAAAGGCCGGTTTTTCTTTTTACAACACTTGTATTTACGTCATTTTCTAACTGAATCTTGGCACAGGCGCTCGGGATTCGGCAAATATTATCCGCGGCAAAATAGCGAGTAAGGCCGATCTGTATCATTTTTAAACTTGACATCGTTGGCAAATAACGATACTCCGGCCAGTGTTTAACAACATTTAACAAGATTCCCATCCAAAGCAAAGGCCCAGCTGGCAACTTTTTAATCTATGCTTAACCCGCCCTCCTGAGATATGTGTCAACCTTGTTTTTAAAGAACAAGAAGTTTATTTTTTGACCCCCAAAAATAACAAATAATGAAACAATAGAGATATGCATTAAAACAAATAAAATATATGCACATATATAATAATACTGGTGTGCATACATCTTTATTTGAAACCAGTATAGATAACCATAATTAATATAAAAAAAAACTTTTAATGTTAAAACAAGTAGGGATCAGTGGCTCCCATTAAGACATACTGTCGCTATCATAGGAGCCACCCCAGTTATGACTAATAATGTTTTTATTATTTGTTAGCCTTTTTAACTACATGTCTATCTCAATTATATAAGCATGTGGATTTTATCTGGCAGTAAGTGTTTTTTTATACCTCTTAATGTGATCAAGTGTGTGTATGTACTTGAATACTAGAGTTTCCATCCATTAATGAACAATTAGCATTGCTGATTTTGCTGACATGAATAACAGTTTGGAAGTGTACGTGTAAAAATATGTTTGCAGAAGAAAGTTTTTTGCATAAATTGTAAAGCCTCGCAGGCTATGAGTATATAACTTTTCTTTCACTATATCAGAAGTGTTGTTTATAATGAATGGCAAATTATATTTAAGACATTTTTTGCAAATTCTCGTTTAGTTCTAGCAGTATGTATATTTTTAGAATTCCGAGTGTCATGAAAGTGTATATTAACATTTGGAGTAATCTGCCAGTTTAATAAATATACAGGTAAGTGTCTATGGATGTATTTAAAGTAAAAGTTTAATTCTTGTAACTTTAATTGATCTTCTATTAAGTTACTTGAAAAGTGGCTCAGTATGTGAATTATATCTGCTTAAAGTTATTATACGAACAGCTCTTTTCTGAATTTTAATTACTCTGTTTCCTTTGTATCCCCATGCCATAATACAATAGTTTATATGTGATAATATTAATGAGTTATATAAAAAAAAAATTATTTCTAGAGGCAAAACATATTTCAGCTTATTTAATATGCCAATAATTTTTGCACATTTATTAGATATTTTTTCTGTATGTTTTTTCCAATTTAAATTTGAATCCAGGGTTAACCCTAAGAAATTAAATTCATCCACTTTTTCAATATTTGTATTATCTATGTTAAGTGTAAGAGAATGTATACCTTTACTGGGGACATGAAAAATCATATATTTAGATTTAGCTTTATTTAGTGATAGTTTATTTATGTTTAACCATTCAACTTTGGAAAGTTCAGCATTTATTACAGATTCAATTGTGTTATCTTGTGTATTATCCCTAAAAGATGTTAAAGTACTAAATAATGTTGTGTCATCTGCATACATTATAAATTTAAATATGCTACTAGCTTGTGAGAAGTCATTTATATATATGATAAATAACAATGGCCCAAGGATAGAACCTTGTGGGATACCAACTGCTATTGGAAGAATTTCAGACTTTATTACTTCATTTCAACATACTGTTTCCGATTACTTAAATATTTTTTTAACAGAAGTAGACCTGCATCATCAATGCCATAATATCTCAATTTGTTTAATAAAATTGTGTGGTCAATTGTGTCAAAAGCTTTAGAGAGATAGAGAAATATGTTAAGTGGAACGTCATTTTTATCCATTTGCGTCACAATTCTATCTACTAGTTCTAGTGCAGCATATTCAGTTGAGTGGTTAGGTCTAAAACCGTACTGATTATCAAAAGGCAGTTTAGTATCGTTGAAATAAGATGATAACTGAGAAAAAATTATTTTCTCTATTACTTTAGCAATCGTTGGAAGTAGAGAAATGGGCCTGTAATTTTTAAATAATGTAGGATCATCTTTCTTAAATATAGGAACTACTTTGGCAATGTTGAGTTCATCAGGAAAAATTCCTGTGTTTAACACTTGGTTTATTAATATAGTTAATGATTTAATTATAGCAGGTACAATTATTTTTATTAATTTTGAAGAAATACCATCAAATCCACAACTACTTTTTGTAGGAAGACTTTGTATAGTTTTCTTTACAGTTTCCTCCTCAATATTCTGAAATTTAAATACCGTATGTATGTGATAATTTAAATAATAACTATAATTTTTATTGCCATCATATTTAATATCATTTGCAATAGTATCTTTTTTATCTGTTATTTTATCATAATTTTCTTTAAAGAATGTTGGAAATTTGTTTTGTGTTTTTGTCTTAGAGAGAAAATCATTTATAGTTTTCCAAGTATTTCTTATATCGTTTTTGAACCGATCAAACTGTAAATAAAACATGATTCAAAATATATTTGTTTTGCTGCATGAATGTTTGTCTTCAATATTCAATTATATGTTTTAAGGTTAATGCTAATTGTTTCATAGTTAGGTGAATTTGGGTTAGTTAATTTTAATTGTTTATAAAGTTTATCTCGGTACCGGATTGATTTTAGTAAACCCTGAGTAATCCATGTAGATTTTTTATGCTTATATTTATAAAATTTTACTAATTTACCTGGCATGTGCTTGTTTTTAGACCGTAAAATTTCTTTATATATTATATCATAATTTAAATTTGGATTAGCATTTGGGATTTTATTAAGCTTATTGTAAATGTCATGATTTAATTTCATGTCTAACATTCTGCATTGCCTCTGTGCTTAATATATTTATTTTACATTTTAGGAGGACGTACTGTCTTTTGGGTAATGCCTAAAATCATGAAGTATGGCTGATGATCAGAGAATCTTTTAGTTAATATCCCTGCCGTACTTTCTAATACAGCTTTACCAAGTTTACAAAAAAAGTTGTCTATCAGTGTTCCGTTTGTTCTTGTAAACCTAGTGGGAAGAGTTATTTGAGGGTATAGGCTGTGTGATGTTGAGGTATCAAACAAGTTGCTATAAGTTTCATTTTCATTTATTTTGAGTAAGTTTATATTAAAGTCTCCTGCAATAATTAGCTCATGATTACTATCGTCTAATGATACTGCAGCTGATGAAAATTTATTTATAAAAGGATTTATTTGTTCATTATTTGTTCTTGGTGGTCTATATATTTTCCCAATGGTTAACGATTTTTATAAATTACCACCATTTACTTTAATTATCAGTCCTTCACAATGTTCATATATATTAAGGTTCATAACTGGTTCTGCTTTATATTTAATATCAATATATATTACTAAACCTCCTTTACTGCTACAACTTTTACCCTGAGTTATAGCGGTATATGCAACACAAACTGAGAAAAATCGTCGCCTTCCGCTTTCCATGACTCTTGTATACATATTGTATTAAATTTAAAATTGATACAATCTAGTTCTTCTATATATGCCTCTAGTTCACTAAATTTGGAATTTAAAGATTGTATATTTGTGCTTAAAATACTAAAATGACCTTTGTTTTTCTTAGCGAAAACATTAAACTTGTCAAAATCATAATAAGACGAGTGACGTATTATTTGTAATTCATTAATCTCAGTAGTCATTTATATCTAATATGTCACTTAAACTGTTATGTTGAATACCTCCTAAATATGATAGGAATAGTTCATCAAAGGCCATTTGACGGTACTTTCCATTATATTAATATAATTAATCCGATAAATAATATTTAATATGCTTTAAGAGATACACATTAACAATATAGTTATAACTTCCACATTTCTTAATAGCGTAATACACAGTATAGTAAGATTTGGATCAACTTCGTGAGAAATTCCAAGGAGAAAAAAAAATAGTTAACTTAGACTTATCTTTGCATAAGTTTAGCTTATTCCCAGTTATAGGGCAATATCACCAACAACAATCACCAACATACAAAATTAAAACAATATCGCTATGGTCATACAGCGGCAAGTATAAGCTGGTGATGTGATTCGTATAAGCCAACGTCTCTACATTGGCCAATTTTAACGACGTGAAAAAGGTGTGAAAACATTTGTGCAGTCTATTACGCAAGGCATCCAGTGTAATGTAATGTAATATGTGAATAACGTGATTAAATAAAAAATAAACTACTGTTATGGTCAAATAACAACATGTATAAGCCACGACAATCAATCGCGTGAATACAGTAGTTCACAAATAATGTCATACATATAATATATAAATGTCATACACAAATAATGCCAAAAATAATAATAATAAAAAAAATCCTCTTATGATCATTTAGCGGCATGTATAAGCCAGTGTCTATGTCCAACTTCAACACCGTGTAAAGGTGTGAATAGGTTTATGCACAAATGCTTATGCATAGTGCAACTGCACAAAGTGTCAGACATTTTTCGCACGGCATCACGACGACACTCCGATTTAAATCGCACTATGACTGTGCGCGGGCGTCCCTCTGGAATAAGATGTCCAATTCTGTGCGCTCGTTCGATTTCCTCGGTTTGCATTTTGGGAATTAACTTCATGTTGTCATTTAGAATACGCAAGAGTTCCTTTTCGAGTTCTGGTGTACCAACAGCCTCTGAGATTCCTTCGAATCTCAGATTTGATCTTCTGCTATATTGTTCTAGCCTGTAATTTTGTAGTTCTAGAGACACTACTCTCTTTTCCAGGTCGGTTATTCTATTTTCTTTCTGTTCAATTTCTTTGTATAACTGTTCAATCTTTGCAGTAAGTAAGTCAAGCTTATCAGAAAGTTCCTGTGGATATAAACTTTTTTCAAAATTTTAAGAACATCATGGTCTGAGAGAATTTCAGCGAAAGCTACCTTTAGCACATCAACATCCAAGCCACTGACATGTGTGGCAGTGGCAGAGCTGCCCTTCTGTTGGCCGGGCATCTCTCAGGTGTGCCTTGCTGAACAGGTGTTGCCTGTAAATGTGATCACTCAACCGAAACAAGTAGCAACAGAGAAAAAACGGCCTCCTACCATATGTAAACCTTTCATATGACTGCCCAGTCACATCACCGCATTCTCCATCTTCCAGCAGAGCAACCCTTGCCCAAACAAAGACCAAAAAGACGTCTAATTTCACTTAAAACTACACACTTTTTCCCCAGTCATCGAAACATGTCAGCACGCTGCAGCCATCTTTGGTTTGTTATATTCACGCTGCTACCAGTTACACAGTCTGTAGCCAATTTGTTCCATTCATTGATTGTCCTCTGTGAGAACGAGTACATCCTGATATCCTATCTACACTGATCCTTTACTAATGTTACCTCATGTCCTCTAGTTCTATCGCGATTGCAGTCGATTTCGCCGTCGAAATAGACTCGTATCCAGGCTTTGATTTTGAATGTGATTCTAATCACATTTGTTCACGTTAGACACACTTGCATCATATATATATATATATATATATATATATATATATATATTTATATTCTAGTTATTTCACGAAATGCTTGAGTGAAACAGTCATTTCGCATAATGCCTAAACATGTCAGTCATTACGCGAAATTACAGATTACGCAGATTGACTGTAACACATATATATAAGGTGTTGCAAGCATTTCTTCCATGTTTATGTATTTAAAATAAAGTTCCAAATTACTTTTCACCAACCTTCATTTGTAGGCTCTTCATTTATTATGTAGTTTTGACCATATATTATTTTTTTTTAAGTATTTTTCATTATCATGTCACGTTTTCGCCTTATTGATTTTGAACAAGGCTTTTAGTCAGAATTAGATGTATGCAAAGTTGACTAATGTACGTGCGATAACAACATAGCTGCACAGATAGCAAGACTTGATTATGCTAGTAATGGCTGTAACTGGCGAAAGAGGAATTGGCTTATCATTAAAAGACCTTATTTGCCCAATAATGTTTGTCACTGGCTCAACTGGCATTGGCTTACCAGTGAAAAAACACATTCAGTGAAAACACTTAATTGGACTAATAATGGCTTACACAGAAGCTGTTCGCGCACTGAAGGTAAACTTGTTTTACTTCAAGATTGGCAAAAATGTATATCTGGCTAAGGGCCTGTGACCCTGAGGAATTCTCAAATTTGTTAAATGCGTGAACTATCCCCATGGGCCCCTGGGTATGCCTAAAAAATTTAAACTCCATGCAAAACTGAGGGAGATATCACAATCAGGGTATAGAGTAAGAGTCACAGAACAGAAGTATGGCCATTGTCTGACCCCACTCACCAGCTGGCCATCTGTGAAATCGTTCTTCTCCTTGGAGAGACTGTCAAAGTCACTAAGCTGCTTCGACAGGTCAGACAAAATAGGTACTAGTCGGGGTATCACGTCACTTGCATACCTGGACAGGTGAGAAGCAGGACATCAGTGCAACATGTCTACTGCATTTGTATAATGCTGAGTTCAAATGTGCTCGTAATTAGCATGAATACGAGTTTTCAACATGTAAATAGAATTCATGAACCCGTCAATCCATAATTACGAGTTGCCAACTGGGGCTCCTTTATAACTTTCGAGGTCTCGACTGATAACTACAACTTGACTGGATTCATGAACTTTTTTTATAAAATTTTTATTATATACGTATATAATGTGTATGTAAATTAGTGCATATATGTATGTATATATACATATGTTTACATATTTCATTTTATCTGAACATGTCTGTTTGTGATTAACAACTACATAAAACTAAAATTACTTATTATTGCAAGGGTGGCCTCATGATAGCAACCAGACTGTGATCTTAGTGACAATCTCCCTGACCCATGTACGTACCTGTATTTGTATATTTTTTGCACTGTAACATAATAACTTGAATTTCTGATTTGTATTCGTCGATATCAGTATTGTATGTTTTGGTTCGTTAAATAAAATAATTTCTCTCACTTTTTATACGAGGCATCAATTCGCAGGAACTCTCCAACATATGGTTGTTGCAGTCTAGCAGCCAGTTTCTCCTTGTGCTCATCTATTGCTTGGAAGTGACTGTTCAGCTTGTCCAGCTGAGTCATCCGTCTCTCTGCAAACAACGTCCATTAGCCACAGATCGTGCCAAAGCATTACTAATTTCATGTAAACGTATTTATCCTACCACTGCAGCCACATTTTATATGTATCTTAAAGGTACATAGTCTGGTCGTTGTTATTGTCAAACCATGTTTTACAGTATAAACTACAGAGGTTTATCTATATTTTAACATCTTGGCCACCCAAATGTGTTTGAATGAACCACAATGTTTAAACATAATTTGACCGCTGTCTGTTTACAAATATTGACCTTGCTGATCAACATGCAATGTAAACATGACATTCGGGTCAAAACGTTCAAATTAATTACATTAACACACCGTCATTCATTAAAATACATTTTGGGTCACAGATTTACAGATGCTAGAACAGACATAGTTAATACTATATAACATGTTTTTATGGTAAAAACCATCAAACTATGTCTCTTTAAAGTAGCCAACCAGACTACATATGTAATAACATTTGTAATTAATAATAACAATAGATAACAATAATAGTAGTCATGTCATCAACAAATAAGTTGAATAAACTTTTCGAATAAACAGTTAGTCCCATATAATGCATCTGTAATTGTAAATGTATTTGTAACTGCTGTAATTGTAAATATATTAGTAATTGATGAAATGATGTAAATGTATCTGTAATTGCTGTAATGTTCTAATTGTATTTCACTAATATAAACATATTAGAACCATAATTGTAATTGTAATCAAAAGTAACTGATTTGATTTCATCCTTGGCTAAAATGTCAAAAATACAGATCCCAGAACAGGTGAAAGCAGGGACATCATAACATGCCAGGTTTGTGCTGGGCTAAAAATCTGTTTAGCCAATTTGGCTAAAGGATAACATTTTCTTTAGCCAAATAAAAACTTGTTCAGCTATTTTCGCATGGCCAATTTCGTATGATCAGGTGGGTTGATGCTTGGCAAGATAAACAGCTGCTGACATTTCATAAATTTTTTTTAATCTGGTGGTCCGCAGAGCTTCATGTTTTACAAGATCATGATTTTTCCAGAAATTAATATGTTAGTTGTCTTCACATGCATCTGAAAACTTGCTTTTCAGTACAGTACAAAAGCCACGGATATCACACGAAACAATCAACTTTTATAAGTCTATAGTATTGGATACATCACAACTGGAACAAAAACATTATCTTTGTGAGAGAATAGGACTAGTAAACACAATAGTTAGTCCACTTCGGACCTTATTAGTTTACATCACACATGTCCCTTAAATTTGACATAAACAATACAAAAATAAATCATTTACCAAGCAAGACAAGGTCCGTGATGTCCTTTGTTTCTTTGTCTTGTCTGTGACGCTGAATTTTCAGTTCAGCCTACAGCATCAAGTTGTAACATCAACTAACAATGGGTAAAGGTGGCATAAATTTAAAATCATTGTGTGTCTGAACAAAAACACTGATGTTGTACTGTAGTCACATCAACACATTAGCTTTTGTTTGACACAAAAGAAATTCATTCAGAGTTCAAACATTTTTACATGCCATAAAATAGCGTTGTTCCAATTAATCCACTTTGTCAACAGTTGGTGGGTTCATCTTTCCGATCAATTGATCGACTCAAATCTTGTGTCATAGACCTATTACATAAAAAAATTCATGCTGAATTTTTGTCTTGATCCCGAGTTATCTGAACTCGCCAGGAAACGTCCACCACAAATCTTGTCGGCAACAAAAGGTGGTGCCACATCATGAAACCTGGATAATCGAGGATAGCTAAGGCATAAAAAAGTAAAAAAAATAATTTGACTATCCTGGGGGAAAATGTTATCAAGGGTGTTTTTTCACTGATGGATTACATAAATGACCCCTATTCAAAGACCATCCCTAAAATGTGACCAATGGTCCGGTCATTTTGAATTTTACCCAAGATGAACGAGCAAAATATGTATGGTCACATCTAGTAAATCCGATAAGTGCCATTAGGCAGCATCACTCTTTATGCTAAGTACCATCACATTGACTGCCCTCAAACTGATTATGTAATCGATGATTGATTGGTTTTGTCAAACCGATGATCGATTATGAAAATCAAACCGATTCTCAACACTAACAAAAATGCTGTATCTAATGCCATGGCTATAACCACACAGACACACACACACACACACACACACACACACACACATATATATATAAATGGTCAAAGGTAACTACAAAGGTGGGGTGTGGCTTTAAATATCATTAATATGGTTGTGTGTTTAAAAATGTGTGATGATCTTATAAAGTAGTTACCAGAATATTTACTAATACATCTACATTGTTATCAGAATATTTAAAAACAAAATCCACATCAAAGAAACAAGAGTTGTCATTGCCAAGCTTATTTTGCGATTTACAACAATTTTCGTACTTCATATATTTTCTTTTTCATTGCATTGACATCACTGAGAGCTACGATCAACCTCAATGATGGAATCTTCTCTTGGGCTTCTTTAAGTTGTTCCTCTCTATCAGGTAGGTTGGCCTACAAAGTAATATATATGTTCATCACCAATGATCCTTACTAATATGAGATAATAAATCAATGTTGAATAATACAATTTATGCTCTGTAAGATGCTAACTAAGATCATCATCAGCATCAATCACCTTTGCTCCCTGGAGCATAAAGTTGTGAACAGCATCATTGTCTTATGAGAAGCATGACAATTTCAACGTTCATTATATTTTATGTTAATGTAAATATTTTAAACCATAACAGGCTGAAAAATGGTTTGAAATTACTCCAGTTGTGTGAGTATCTTCAGATATCTTTATGAAAAAAGTATTACTAACTTGAATCTTTATACTCCACATGGCCCCTTTTGAGGCTAACACAGGAGTTTGTGGTGCTTGCAGTGTGCATGCACAGGTGCATATAAACATGAAACATAATTTAAAAACACAATGTTGCCAATGATTTGCATTAAAATCAGACCCCCCACAATCATGACAACACAACAATATTGTAAATGGCCTCATGAATGCATTATTTTATTTCTAAAATCTGAGTACTTTTAAGTAACTTATTATGACAAAAATGCACTTTTTAAATTTTTTTATGACTGTTTTGTGAAGTTTGGTTAATTATATAGCAGAGTATTCACGCATTGGCTGAACGGATTGATGTCCACCTTGTGATCAGAAGGTACTGGTTACTGCATGAATTTCAACCCCAGGTCCCTTCTATCTGGTGTCTATGGTAGGGAACGTGGTCAGAATGTCCCTCTGTCTGAATGCACCAGTCGCAATGCACCAACCGCTTGGTCAGAATGCCCCAGTAATGGTTACAATGCCCCACTTTGGTTGTAATAAATTGTAATGCATTCAAATATAAAACTGATGTTATTCGTGTTATTACTGATGATAATATTGGTGTTCTTTCGTAGAAGGTGTATGTAGTGTCTGAGTAAATTAAATATCAAAATATGAACAAAAGAAAATATGCATAATTTATAATAACTGGTCTGATGCTAATGCTGTAGTTAAAAAATGGACACTAAAATGGTTGAAGGAAGTCTATAAAATGGTTAAAAAGGATCAATTTGAACCAATGGAAGTATTGTTTTGGTGTAATATATTTATATACATAGCTTAATTATTTGCATACATGTTTGACTGTATTCAAATCAGTGGGGCATTCTGACAATTAGTGGCGCATTCCGACCAAGTGGTTGGAACATTCCAACCAGGGTTGGGACAATGTGCATTCAGGCAGTGGAGCATTCCGACTATGATTCTATGGCAGCCATTGCCCGGGGAAGCAAAATGGTCCCACACGGGGTAAATGTGTAAGCTGTTGCACCCCAGAAAGTTCTATGAATTTGAGGAGATGGAACAGACTTGTCAAATGGAGGTGACAAAGTAAAATAGCTGTAAATGTGGCAAGACTATTCAGAACAGCATGAAATAAATGATGCAGGAACAAAATCCACATTATAAATAAATAGTGAATAGTTTTGTTATTAAAAATCCATCAGAACACATCCATGAATATACTGACCTAAGGCTAACCAAACATTTACCACATTTACTAATGTCTATGTAATGTGGACCACGATCAAGTAAAAGATGAGCGCAACATTTATCTGTCCGAGTGACATGTGTTTTGAACGAGCTTTGTCTTTGAAGGGGGGTGAGCGTGAGTTGAAGCCGAAGGCGAAGGTTCCGTCGGGACACGAATTACCAGGGTGTGCGTGACATGACCCGTCTTCTGGCACAGAAGCAGCACATTGTCGATGGCTCTAGTATCCTCATCAACCCATGGATTTCGTTCTACTGCCGAATTCTCCAATTCATGGAAAGACATGTCTTAAATTCGTTACAATGCTTACTTAAATTCGTTTACAAAATCGTAAACAGTTCAGTTCCGCGGTTACGCTCGAAGCGTTCGTAGTGGTAACTTCGAACACTATGCACAAAATCTAATCTGGTTACCGAATCCTTCCATAGAGGCGCACCGCACACGCAACTGTAAGTGGCGCCACATGGTGGACTGGGCATCAGTCTAATGGAAATTGTCAAACTCCCCACTAGTGGCGCCACAAAGTGAATGTAATGTAAGTCACGATTTCACCACTAAAACAACTTAATTTTATGTGCAGATTCTGCACATCGTTATTTCATTTCGTAAGCTCCTAATTTCTTTTCAAAAAATATCTAAATCTTAATTGCATACAACTGTGGATAGTGTTTGCTTTGAAAACGTGTATAAGAACAAAATAACGCTCGTTTTTTTAACTATGTTGGGTCTACGCATCGCGTGACAAGTCGTAAATAACGTAGTACAGATGTATCCAGAAAAGTACAAAAAAAGTACTTGAGATGGGTGGAGGGCACATTGAAGTTGACTTCTAGGTTACTGCAGCCATGCTCCTATTTGATAATGATGCAGGTGCCGTTGCATCAATGTTTGATCGTGTTGCCATTTGTGGTTGTCAAGTGTTGTTTGATGAAATGCCATTATGTGTACAGGTCATCTAGGTGCTGCTGCGTCATTGTTTGATATTGTATATTATGCATGATGTCGTTACGTCAGTGTTTGATGGTGTATCTTAATTTAGTTGTACATACGTCAGTTATAATGTTGTTGCGTCAATGCTTGATGATGTATCATTATTTCTACATGTTATAGTTTATAGATTCTGTTGTGTCAATGGTCTATGGTGTATCTTTATTTGTATAGGTCGGTTAGATATTGTTGCTTCGCTTCGACATTTGTTTCGCTTTAATTAATTATAATAATAATAATGTTTAATTTTGACAAAAGCCAATATTTATACATACAATAATTGTGTATTAAAAGTACATGTAGAAAGAATATATACACGCACACACGCAAACACACACAAAAATACAGGTACAGGTACAACAAGTTAGAATAAAAATGTGTATATATATATATATATATATATATATATATATATATATATATATATATATATATATATATATATATATATATATATATATATATATATATATATATATATATATATATATATATAAATGATGTCAGAATGTAAAGCGTCTTTGGTACTTATGATGTCGTCGTCGCTAACGTTGTCTAAGATACGATAAAACGTCCATTCGATTAATGTAAACACATAAAAGTGCTTTGATGACGACAACATTGTCGGTTGCCATACTCATCGGGCGATAATACAAGTTATCGACAAATCACGTATAAAACTCAATAAAGGCTTTGATGTCGCACAGTGATAAAATAATAGTCACACGAACAAAAACAAAACAATACTATTTGAAACCATGAATGAACGAGTAGTATGTGAATTACGACGACTATCAAACAGATTTTCCCACCGAGTCGGTTAAATTAACAACCAACTAACTGAACAAATGCTTCCGAGTAGACACGATAACCTACTAAACCATATCGCAACTGAAACAGCTCTCAATGTGTTTGTCATTTCTATTATGCAAAGTTAATTTTAATGGAGTTCTTTAAGAAAGGAATGACGCATATTCTTGTACACAAATATGGAACGAAATATATCTATCAAATCACGATAAGTTCCCTCGCTGCCAGGCTGGGTCATTATGTTGGATTACTCTGCAAAACTGGCTCGTTATCGTCAGATATGTCCATGCGACAGCTGATTGTAGATATATACACAACCCACAGAGACAGCTGAAAGATGAATGGTATTGGGTGAAAGCATATGCAGTTATAGTTATCGCGTTATTCAGTGTCACTATGACGAAGGCCAACACGAAGTAGCAGTTATTATTATGTTTACCATTATTACTATTATTTATATTATTAGTACTATTATTAGAGTAAAGTGTTGAAGTGATATATTTAGCAACGACGAATGCGGTGATTACGATGTTCAGAATAAATTAAATGCTGGGTGCTGTAGAGTTAGTTTCTATAGTCCTGTAAAGTTGTTAAGTCAGTTGCAATATGTAGTGGTACAATCCGTTAACTTGATGCGTTGTAGCAAAGGTATATTAGTGGTATATAACGTAAACGTAATGTGTTAGTTGCTGTAATGGTAACCGTAATGGCATATACAGCACATTTGAAACGTTAGCTATTATCAAACCTCAGACAAACCATATCAATCATAGCGATTGATGAACCCAGGTGACTTGATTTGGAATTCAGAGAGAATTCCAAATCTAGTCACAAGTTTCACACTATATTTTAGAAGCTCATATTAATGTTATACTTTATAAATTATGGTCATGTTCAAGAAGTACTGCACATTTCCACAATGACAGGTATCATATAAAGAAGAACATATTTTGTATGCGTGTATGTCTGGAACAGATTTAGAAAACTTAAATAATGCAAATAATGTAAACATCAGCTAGTAACTAATACACAACCCCGAAATCTACCAGCGTGCGTAATTTGTGACAAACACACAACGCGTAACTTACCATCCGCATAAAGGTATCTGGTTTCTTGTTACGAAACAGTATGAAATACAACGATGTAATAAAGACATATTTTATTGTCATAGAAGATTATTGTTTGTTAATTCAAATCAATTTATATTATAGTTCATATGTTCAGCGTTCTGTAATATGACATTACTAACTCAACTGTAACTCTTCATTCATTCATTCATATAACAAGATCTACATCTCATAAAGTGGAAGTTTGTTTCAACACACTCGGTGCCATAATGCAGGTTATAAGAACGAAGAAATTACTTCAGGTCATCAGCATGATGCGTTGTCGCCATATTCAACCTTCGTAGGCAGTTGAAAACGTCCTTGTTTTAATGCAACTGACGTGGAGGCATGGAGTAACACCACATCAAATGAACAAAGAAGTGGTTGTTGTATTTATAAGTCGGCATCACACGTAATCCACGGGTTTGGTAAAGTGCAGAGCTTTAACCAGACCTAAACAGCCAACGAGTACAAACAATCATGACAATCCACAAACCTCTTATAAAATGTTAGACATCTTATTGACCTCACAAAATAGTCGGAGAATTCAACCAAGCGTCTTGTGAACAAATACGATGTATAATGAAACAATCCAAGAAAGCAGAACGTCCTTGCATTCTAGGACCTTATAAAACGGTTTAGCCATAATCACATAATAAAAACTGGCAGGAAGCAAACCCTTTTTTCATGCGCACTACGCTTGGGTATTCATCTGTTGAGGTCACTCGCAACTCAGTCACCCATACTTAATGTTAATTAGTTGATGATAGACTGCAATTTCATTAAAACCCAACGTGTTGGTGTAGTACTAAAGCAACTAGTCACTTTATGTGTATACGACGACCTATCCCAGCTACTGTACACCGTACAGCCATTGATCATCACCGCTTTTTGGTTTGCCCATTGGAAGCTCGATGAACACACGAAGACGCATGGCACCTGTGCGCAGTCTACCCACGTCGGACACGCCGAACGGTGAAATGTATAAGGCTGCCCGAAGTAGAAAGATCCAAGGACGGTTCATAATACCGTTTCCTTCATGACGTGTTCGTCGCTGTTCACGCGCGTGTACAGGTGCGCTTTCCGCCGCTTCGGCCAGCGCTCCACGCGCACACCCATCGTACGTCTACCCGCCACATCGTCCGGCGAAGAAGAACGCGAGTCGCGCGACGTCGTTGCCGGCGAACCGTGCAGCGGCGAGTGGCTAAGCCGGCTCTGTGCGGGGTTTGACGGTTCTGATGAGTTAGCACTGTAAGAAGAAGGTTGTATCGTGTCGACGACGCACTGGTGGCTATTAGGCCCTGGCTGCTGCCCAAAGTCGGGCCTCTCGTTGTGGTTGCGACCCATGGAAGGTTCCAGACCTGGCCGCCACCCGATCGCTGCTACTTCCGTCGACGGGGGCGGAGGCGCACTTTCTGTTGCCAGACCACTCCTTCTGCAAAAACATAGACGTTTTTAGCTGATGGAACAGCGGGAGAATGGTACAATATCTCAATGCAGGTTTGTCGATCTCGTGGTGGATCATGGGACTCTGTAACAAGGCTCTGCTTTGAGGCACATGAATTGCTAATGTGAAACTCATTAAGTTAATATTGCTGCAATGGAAGACACGTAAATACAAGTCTGAGATTAACACATGAGTTTATGAATCGCATTATGCAATTATCGTTTCGTTTTGGTATGTGGCACTGTCCATATTGTCCACACAGTCATCCCAAAGGAGCTACGTAGAAAACGCGGTTGCCAAGCATATAATAATGACGACTTACCCCGTTACTTGCTTCTGCAACCTGTCGATTCGCAACAATGCCAGGTCAAGCTTGTGCTTCAGTTTCCACGTTTGTGTTTCACATATCGGGTTCTTGCATTTGAAGTTTCGCTGCAGCTCGATGGCTTGCATCACGGACCTTTCGAAAGTCAGCGACTGTCCCATGCTCTACACACGAACACCAAATGGGTCTATGAATGGTTCAACATTGGATAACATAGGGGTGATTTCATAACATCGATGTGGAACAGTACGCAAATTTGATGTAAATTGGGAACAGAGGGTTAACAACTGTTTTGATTACCGTCCAACATCGGCATAATTTCCCCAAAACATAATTTATTAAGGATGTTGACTTCGAGCGTATGCGCCTGTATGCTATGTAAAGGTTACAGCATGAAAGACGACGTAATTTTACGGTTATCCACAACCCCTCTTCGCAATAACCTAGATTGACTTGTGTTGAGTAATTATCTACAATCGGTGTAAATCAGCGGAAGGACGGCATTGAGGTAAAATTACATATTTTGTGTCGAACATCAATGATTTGACATCATCTTTAATGTATGTACCGTCGCGGATTGTTATATAGGTAATCTTGTTTCGGGTAACTCAACTCAATCAAGATTGTTTTAGCAGTACTGGAATTAAAAATATACGTTGTACCTGCCACGCTCTGGTTTTATATGTTTGTGTGTGTGCACGCGTGCGTGTGTGTGTGTGTGTGTGTGTGTGTGTGTGTGTTTGTGTGTGTGTGTGTGTGTGTGTGTGTGTGTGTGTGTGTGTGTGTGTGTGTGTGTGTGTGTGTGTGTGTGTGTGTGTGTGTGTGTGTGTGTGTGTGTGTGTGTGTGTGTGTGTGTGTGTGTGTGTGTGTGTGTGTGTGTGTGTGTGTGTGTGTGTGTGTGTGTGTGTGTGTGTGTGTGTGTGTGTGTGTGTGTGTGTGTGTGTGTGTGTGTGTGTGTGTGTGTGTGTGTGTGTGTGTGTGTGTGTGTGTGTGTGTGTGTGTGTGTGTGTGTTTGTGTGTGTGTGTGTGTGTGTGTGTGTTTGTGTGTTTGTGTGTGTGTGTGTGTGTGTGTGTGTGTGTGTGTGTGTGTGTGTGTGTGTGTGTGTGTGTGTGTGTGTGTGTGTGTGTGTGTGTGTGTGTGTGTGTGTGTGTGTGTGTGTGTGTGTGTGTGTGTGTGTGTGTGTGTGTGTGTGTGTGTGTGTGTGTGTGTGTGTGTGTGTGTGTGTGCGTGTGTGTGCATGAAGAATACACTTTTAATGTGACGGTCACGTGGAACATAATATAATAATGTTTGGTTTTTTACATTATACTACTTGGATTTGACATGATGTCCTGGTAACGGCGTAAGCCTCTCAGATAAACATAATTTATGCATACTCGAGCGACTATTCCCACTGCAGACACTGTCCGGAGATAACTGTCTGGAGATAATTTTCTTATACATTGTTGTAGAGGACATGAAATGCCATGAGGACAATGCAATGAGGACAAAACAAACCAGAAGTGGCCAAAAAGGAAACCCCCCAACACAACATAAACAACATCGTCGATGGGATGAAACGAAGAAGGTGATGATGGCTTGGCCATGTTCTACCCATGAACAGAAATAGTCTTCTACATGCCGTTTTGAAATGGCCACTACCTTGAAAAGAAGATGAGATAATCCAATGGGCACCCGGGTAAGAGCTGTGTAGCTGTCTGGGACGACTTGCTGTCTGGAAGAGATTTAGTTAGTTAGCTCTAGTAGGACCATAAAGAGGGGTGAATGTGAGTAAATAAAGATATGCGGTAAAAGGTACCTTACCAGACTGACGAGGCCACAGCAGCCGCATCGATCCAGCTTTCTGAGGCTGTCTCTAAAGAACTTGAAATAGGTATGTTCAAGAAGCAGGAGCAGCGCACCGAGAAGCATTCCCGTCGCCAACAGGATGTAGGCACTGGTGAAGTTAGGGATACCGAGGGGCATGCTCGACTCGCCGCCGTCTTTCTTCTTACAGGCGCCTGCTAGCCAGAACTTCTGTAGCCGCTCCATTTCTCCTGCAAACACACAGATGGACTACACTAATAATACTACACTTACTTATATGACGTGTAAATCCCTAGGAACCAAACGCATAGGCGGAACAAACAAGAATTTATAAATATTACATACCATAAACAGGACGCGCAAAATTCATCATCAGAGGAAGCGATGGTACAAAGATAGTTTTTAATGGTAAAACTATATTGTGCAGTATAAAGAATATCTATTATAACATCTTGACCATCCAAATATAATTTGACCGTCATCCGATTATGAACATCGACCTTGTTGTTCAGCATGAAATATTAACATGCCATTCTATTCAAAACATTCAACTCAAACAGATAATGGTCAAGTGACATGAAGCATTGAAACGTTTTACCAATTAGCACTTTTCTATTGACCATTCAAGAGCAAGATTTTATATTCGCCGCAACTGTTATCCCTGTCCACTTCTCCCTATCGGCAGCCTTCTCCCCCCACTGTTATTCCCAACTGATTTGCGGCATGCCCTTTTTCCTTCGGCCTCGGCGGTTCGTCGCCTCTGGTTTCTTTGGTAGTCGGCTCTCCTCCACCCGCTCCAAGTGACTTGACCACCTCATCCGGCTTCTTACTGTTCTTCCCATTAAGCTGAACTACCTCCCAATCTCTTCTCTCGTGTCATTCATCCAATTTATATACACCCTCTTTGCTGCTGTAATTCTCCGGACCCAGTTGTTCTCGCAATCTTAAAGTTGATATATAGCTTTGTGTCGTACTTAGGGTGTCCTCCCTGTTTCCTTGTGAAAACAATTGTTTTGTAAAGTGCGACCACGGAAAAACCGACGAATGACAACGGTATTTAGAACCATGTATTCGAAGAGTACAAACAATATTGCCGTAATGTGGAACACAGATCAAACACCCACCGTCGTGTTGGAACTGAAGCATGTGCTTGTTGAACTGACTGATCCACTTGGAGCCCTTTGGGAAGCCGACGCCGTACCCTGTCATGGCGTACCAGTTGCCGACCGTACGCAGCTTACACTTGTCGTCGTGAGCGGCCAGGTAATCAAGCACCGTCGCGTCGTATATGAATGCATTGATCTCGCTGCAATCAATCAACAATAACGATAATGCTTATTTTCCATCAACGTTGATCACAGAAAATGCCTATATTAAATATAATAATTCATAATGTTAGGCAAAAGGGTACACTGCTGACATCTCTTAGGTACAATTGCATGCACAAGCGTATATAGCATGTGACAACATATAGATCTATACAGTTGTTAATAAAACATACCGTTTTTACGGAAGTGATTTTAACTACAACGATCCACCACTCTCCCTTCAGACTGACATATTTTTGCAGCCACACTTCTTTCTAACAATTAAAACTAGCTAATAATGGGGTACGCTAGTAAATCGTACGTCATTTTCTTTGCAATAATATAGTACTCACACTCATTTATTGTGAAACACAATTTAATCGGAGGGAAGAAAGAACGTCATCAAGGAAACAAATCTGTTAAAGTGAAAGTGTAGTCTATTTGGATGAACATCCTTGTTGTGGTATGGATGCTAATGTTCTAAACAATATGTTTAAACTATGTTAAGCAGTCTAATATGCTAACGCATGTAAGTACGCAAGCAAGATAGGATATTATAAAAGGTTCAAATGTTGGGGATGTTACAAACGTATTCTTTATTTAAATGTGGTGAGATGGGAAGACTGCGTGGAGAGATATTTGGCGGGAGTGGGATGGGAGTGGAAACTGAGAGCGAGAAATAGGGGGAGTGGAGACGGGCGGCGAAGAAGGCAGTGACATGGGATCAGCGACGAAGAAGAAGGAAAATATAAAACGACGACACCGGTATCGATGCCAGCCTTACTCCGGACTTCATGGATACAGGCTAGAGCAACAGCATAGCTGTGTTGTAAGGTGCACTGCTAACCAGTGCGACTGCGGTGCAGACAAACTAACCCGTCTTTGACGGCTTTGACGCCATCAGCCACTTCCGACTTGTTGTAGGGGCTCATGTAACGATGCATCTTGGGGTAGTTGTTCATCATCGTCGTCTCCGTACTTCCGTGTGGCACCGTGGCAAACTTGAACGGCGGTCGGTGTGCCGTCGGGTTCATCAGCTGGCAACAGTAACGCATCCGGCGTCAGATCGAACGTTGGATTTGAAGACACGTAGGGATTTTGGTGGTGGCATTCCCGAAACATTGGCAGATGTACTAGTATTTTGTTAAAACAGCCACTTTTTGTGGATTCTGACGCAAACAAATTCAGCATGCGTGCGTGCGTGCGTGCGTGTGTGTGTATGTGTGCGCGTGCGTGCGTGCTTGTGTGTTGGCGCGTTCGTTCGTGCGTGCGTGCGTGCGTGCGTGCGTGCGTGCGAGTGTGTGCGTGTGCTTGCGTGGGTGAGTGGATGGGTGTGTGTATTTGTATGTATGTATGTGTGTGTGTGTGTGTGCGTGCGTGCGTGCGTGCGTGCGTGCGTGCGTGCGTGCGTGTGTGTGTGTGTGTGTGTGTGTGAATGAATGTGTGTGTGTGTGTGTGTGTGTGTGTGTGAGTGTGTGTGTGTGTGTGTGTGTGTGTGTGTGTGTGTGTGTGTGTGTGTGTGTGTGTGTGTGTGTGTGTGTGTGTGTGTGTGTGTGTGTGTGCGTGCGTGAGTACGTGCGTACGTACGTACGTGCGTGCGTGCGTGCGTGCGTGCGTGCGTGCGTGCGTGCGTGCGTGCGTGCGTGTGTGTGTGTGTGTGTGTCTGTGCTGGAACACACACCCTCCAGTCTTGGATGCCGGTGAGGCGGTCGTAGTCCTCCTTGGTAATCATGAAGGCGGCGAGGTTGGCCGTGTAGCTGGCCGTGAAGACGACAGCGAACAGCGCCCAGATGTTGCCGAGGAAACGACTCGACACGCCGCGCGGATTGTCCACATTTACGGCGGCACCGAACAACATTGCCCAGATGAGCCAGAACGACCGGAACAGCGAGAACCGATGATCTGCATAGACAAACCCACATGTTCACCTTCGCAGAGTAGACTGGGCACACAAGGGATGATCTATAAATATCGATGTATGACACTACACGCAATTGGCGTAATGTGGGTTTTAGCAGCTGCTTTGTTTAGCGTCATTATTTTCTAATCATAGGTAGAGCTTAAATTACAGTTCCGTTTAGTATCGTGCTTGGATAATTTCATATCATCTCTAACAAAGAAGCGAGACTGTTATGGTGTAGAACTTTGTCGGAGGATCACGTACAATATGATGTATCGAATTGGACACGTTCATTTGTTTCCAGTAGCGTATTTGTGACTGCAGTCATTGAACATATCGGCTAACACACAAACGTTGGCATCTTAGCCATATGTGTTAGTGTTCCAAACACAGTCACTCATTGTGATGGGTATCACAAACCTGTGTGTGAGTATGTTTGTGTGTGTGTGTGTGTGTGTGTGTGTGTGTGTGTGTGTGTGTGTGTGTGTGTGTGTGTGTGTGTGTGTGTGTGTGTGTGTGTGTGTGTGTGTGTGTGTTTGTGTGTGTGTGTGTGTGTGTGTGTGTGTGTGTGTGTGTGTGTGTGTGTGTGTGTGTGTGTGTGTGTGTGTGTGTGTGTGTGTGTGTGTGTGTGTGTGTGTGTGTGTGTGTGTGTGTGCCAAAAAGAATAGCCCGATGCTAGAAGAGTTACACAAGTTTGCATGTGTTACTGGTAGATCCAAGATTACCACGTGTATTTCGATAATACACGCTGTCGACATGTTTCTCTCTGCCCCATATGCTAAATGTACCCTAAATCACACTGGAACAGTCTCGACATGTTCCTCTGAATGCAAACATTAGAGCTACATGCATACCAAACTCGTTACTGATACACCAAACTCGTTACTGATACACAAACCTTTTCCCTGACACGTGTGGCGAGCCAGAGTGTCACACCAGCAGCCACAGCACGGAATCTATTTTAGATAACGTATTTGTCAATTATGTCGTTGCTGTTTTCATCATAATCGTGAAATTTGGTACTCGTTTATATTTGTCTCTTTCTGTCGCCTAGACTATTGCAATTGCTTTTGTTATCAATGCAGAAATTGCAACGTGTGCAACATTGCACAGCAAAAGTAATTGCTCGGCTTCTTCGTTTCTCTCACTCAGTGTCGCTTCTAAAATATATGTATTGGCCCAGTCAGATATCCCATAATTTACCAGATCAGCACAATTAGGTGCCTATCAATCGCTTTCATCCAAGCAACCGGCATATTTACATTCGCTGCTCCCTCCTGCAAGAAAGCCTACGCAACTTCGAGTATGTATCTCTGGTCAACTGTTTGTTCATACAGTCAAGATAAACGTCAGAACTAAGAGTTTCCTGGTTGCCGAACAAACTCTGTGGAACGTACTCCATGTTAGCACAAAGTCAGTAGTAACTATGACAACGCTTCGGTGTCATCTGCAAACTCACATTTTGACATTGCATTCCTTACCCTTAGCTCTTCAACGTACTAATGCTACTGTTGGCGAATTGAATAATAGAGATAGACTACCCATTTTATTTGACGCACTGCTCAGTTCGGGTTGTCGATAATTTCCGCAGTTGCACCGAAGTGTATTAATGATTCACCATGTGGCATCTCAAAGACAAGAACACTTCGCACAGTGGAAAACTAGGACGATCAGAAAAGATAACACTGTTGAGGTCGATAGAACCGAACTGGAAGTAATATCCTGCAGCCAGAATCAATAGAACAGTCTGGTGATGCTTCCAGACATATGTCCAACACAGCAACGACAAGCAAACAGCACATATGTACACGTGTGTTATTATCTCTCAACGAGGACATACAATCGTGCGCGGCAACATCGACTGCTTGATCGGTAGCCATCCGACGCGGATAGCGCAAATTACCTCCTGTCGTTACCTCTGATAGGTCTGTTTCCGCGGTCGAGACCACTCGGGGAGAGCCACTCGAAGATGAAGATGGCGGCACCGGAAGCGTGTACGCTGAAGACGAGGATCAAGCACCATGACGGGTAGTCGTATGGCTCTGGAAAGTGCAACGCGTCTTTCGTCATAAATATAGTATCCGGTTGCATGGTTGGTGTGTAGTCAGTCACATGCGTAGTGTTCACTCCACGAGAGATTTTGCCTCATTTTGAGGCCTCGCTGGATCTCAAGTTAGATACGTCATTAGTCAGCTATAAAATCATATATTGGTCACTGGGAGTGTAAACGTCTTGACGAGTTTACTTTTTCGAACAAAATCGATGAATTCTGCTTTCTCATTGTCTAGCATGTTCAAATAATTAAGCATGAGTTGGTATTTGAGATTGTTCTAATGCTGGGAGTGGATTGTATTGTTACTAATATTATTTATTTCGTTTATACAATGCAGGATGTATTTAATAACTAAGGTTCAATAATTGATAAAAAAAACATGGCTGACCTGCCGTTGCGAGGATTACAACACGTATTGCTATTTCTGTCGAATTGCGTCGTCACGAAACGTGTAAAGTAACCATATTTAATATTATTAAAGCATTATCTGTAATTTACAATACATGAAAGAGCCCAAAGTTTGATAATAGGTGTAATTATTTGAAAAAATTTCTGAACACGGCTTGCGTGGATGATTTTGAGACGAGTTGTTACCTACCGAGAAAAGCGGTGGGCGATATGACACCGTCGCGGACGGCAACGATGATGGTAATGCCGGTTTCTAGGAACGGAATCGAGAAATCTATCATTTCGCTACGCTTTGGCGTGATTTTCAACGACGTCATGCTGATGTCTGCCTTGCCGTCCATCAAGGACCGCACTAGGCCGTTCCACTCGCCTGTCTCCTGCATCATCCGTTAGGTGGCGCTAGTAATCGGGTTTATGCATTCCAGTTATGCTAGAATCAGACATGTTGGTAACTGCATAATGTTTTTGTTTACCATAATTGGCAATTACATACATAACCATTGCAGTAGATGCATTTATAAAAAAACATCGTACATGTGAAACACCGGAATCTGATAGGCCAACCAATAGGCCAACAATTCTGCAGACGTGATATATTATATGACACGCACATACACGCACGCACAAACACAAACACGTACACAAACACACACACGCACGCACAAGCACACACATGCACACGCACACGCACACGCACAAGCACACGCATGCGCACGCGCACGCTCACGCTCACGCACACGCACACGCACACGCACACGCACACGCACACGCACACGCACACGCACACGCACACGCACGTAAATGTCAACAGAACACTACATATGGCCGTGTGTGTCGTGCCGTACGTAGAGCCCCACCGTATCGTAGGCTCCCCATTTTTCATCCTCAACCTCGAATAGCTCATAATCGAAGCCGATCTTGTCACTGAGCAGTCGGAGCAGGTCGATACAAAGGCCGGAGCAGCACTTGTACAGCGTCGGATCTCTCGTTGCGTTGGCAACACTTCAACAACATAAGATAACCAAATGGATATTCACAATTGATCATCTTTCCACAGCAACTTGTTTAATGTTTTTTTTTATATATGACAGTAAGATATGCTATGCAATATATCCTGAAAACGATGTGGAGATGGGCGAGTCACATAGCGAGTCTCAAGTCGACAGGTGGACAATATGAACAACCGAATGGCAACTCAGAAAAGGACAAGAGCAAGAGCCAGAACGCCGAGACGATGGTGCGATGAAAATAATGAATAATGCAGGAGCACTTTGGGCAAGAGAAGCCAAAGCAGACAATGGGGGAAATGTCTAGCAGATGGGTACATCCTGCAGTGGACGAACAAAGTCTAGGTGAAAGGTGTCAAATGGGTGAAAAACATGAAACATTCATCCTAAACACGTATTTACTCTTTGTGTTCTTTATTGTCAAAATGTATCTCAGAAAGGTCGGCAAACACAATGATGGTTTTCTTATTCCAGCACTACTAGATGATTGATCGGATTGGTGAGAAGCAGGATGAGATGGGCAGGCCACTTGGTAAGAATGGATGCAAGCACACTAGCAAAGAGAGTAGAGGTGGAAAAACATCAAGGACACAAAAAAGGGGAAGGCCACAGCTGAGATGGGAGGACTGCGTGAGGAGGGACATGAGAAGATCGGGGGAGGATGAAAGATGGAGAGAGGGAGCGGCCGATAGAAAACTATGGAAAGAAAGAACAGAAAGAATGGCTCGACAATATTTTACCTGACCCTCACCCCTGTACAGCAGGGAACAAGGAGGAAGAGCACTAGACGAGCGCGCCACATTACCTCATTGTTTCGTTCAGTTTTGCGATGCGACAGACAGTTGACTGGCCTGGACAAGTGCCAGTCTTGGGGTCGGGATCAGCGTACGTCACATACGGCTTCTCTTCTATGGTGACGACCTTTAGGTGATACCTTTCGGGCCGACCTCTGGGTGGCGTAGGCATTCCGCCAGGCCACGATATGTCATCCATAACAATCTCGTCGTTATTCGACTGCCAGGTCCCAATCTGTGAACACATGTAAAGCGGAGTGCCGATAGCTGTAATTGACTATTTCAGCATAAAACAACAAATGGAAGACGAGGCATGTTTGACCAGTACCATTTAGTCAACAAGAAACGCGGGTGAAACAAGCACCCAATATCATCATGACCTTTGCGTGAGAAAAGAACACGATGCCTAGCAGAAAGTGTTACTCGCCTATGTTCAACTGCGTAATGCCAAATACAACTGGATTTACTTAAATGCTAACTTCCAATAAACGCACTAGATATTAGTCAAATATGTAGTTGCCGCTCACATCGTGCCACTCTCTCTTCGTGTTCAAGTTAATGATCTTGAGCTTCGTGTCCGTGGCGCTGCCGTCTTCAGCAAACGTCACAGGCCGACTGACGTTCTTCATAAATCTATAAAATAAACATTCGGGTTTCGGTGCTCCACAACTTACTTGTGTTGACAATGTTGAACAACAAGCCAGTGTGGCTTAACAAGATTTAACAAGATTGCCATCCAAGCAAAACACCCTGAAGGCAAGTGGACAAGGAAGCCATTGGCTTATCGAGAGTCCAACAATGTTTTATTCACGCTACTAACATTTTAAACAATCTGTAGATAATTTATTCCTTTGTTTGTCCATTCATTTAGTGTCCTCTATGAAAATGAATCATTTCTGATATCCAATCTACACTGATCCTCCAATAACGTCACGTGTCATCTAGTTGTACTATTTTTCTTAAGTGAAAAAAATATTTATATCAATATTTTCATACCATTTCTTAAAAAAGCGTAATTTTGATCTCGTCTTAACCTCCTTGTCTCTAGGTTTGTTAAACCACATTCTTTTAGGCACCTTTCATAACAAAGGTATCTCAGTTCTGGAATCAGTCTAGTTGTTCTCCTCTGTATTAAGGAGAGACTACATCCATGCATACTTGGCTGTTCCCATTCCGTGTAAGGACGACTAGTCAGATGTCTAGACATCCATAATTATATTGTTGCGTTCCTAATTGGCCATTATTCTTCACCATCCAGGACAATAGAGACAACAATACATTGAACTATTGCGTCGCAATAGTCGATGTGATGATGCAATTCTATGAGTAGTAAATTTAACTATCGATAGTTATCGTCGGTAGTACGCTAAACTATCGATAGTAATGGTAGTTGGCAAAATAATTCAGCAGGGCAACTTGGGTCACTGAAACAATAGAAATAAACATGTGTTTTCAACATGTTTGATTGTTTTTATTTATTTATCAACCTAACATCAAAAATCGTCGAGTAGAGCAGCGCCAGGCTCGCATTCAGCATTTTTAATCAACTGCCTCGACGGCGACGCAATAGCTACACCAATCAATTACGGTATGGGACTGTGTCCGTGGCTATTCGCTATTCCATGAAACTTTCGCAACACTATCGCGATAATTAGTGTAAGATGTGTACATCATATATACAAGGTGTGAGGTGCGGATGTGAGCGGGTACTAACTCAAAGACTGTCGACCCGTGCTTCCAAGGAAGGTTCGCTTGACTATCGCAGCTGATGTCTGGTGTGAGTGATACGTTGCGTAAATGAAGGTCGCCGTTCTTGTCGAGGTTCTGCATCGCAAGAGCCCACACACCCAGGCCGAGTTTGATCGTGTCATGCTTTTTCGTCTTATAGTCGATTCCTGTAGACGGTAATACAAATGACGTGATGCTACGAATGTAACCCGCAGCTACCCGGTTACGGTTCAGTTATATATTATCAGATTATGGTGACGTTTTCATGTATGTAATATATTGTTTCATTCAAGTATACTAAATCATTGCATCAATAATTATGATTTATCATTCTAACGTTACAGGTGTCCATTTCCTTATATCCATCCAAACATTGACCTCTCCCTACCTGCCTTCCTTCCATCCGTAATCCTTGCCTCCCTCCTTAATCTCTCTCCATATACGAAATAGTTTCGTTCCTGCTTCCTTCCTTCCTCCCTTCCCTCATCTCTTCTCATCACCGTCCAATGTCACAGCTATGTATAGCTTATATTATGAGAGCATGAACAGCTGGCCCGGTGTAACAACAACTTCATAATAGGATTACGAAAAAATACAGGTGGAATGTAAGGATTAACGATGTAAGGATTAACGATGTAAGATTACCCAATATTCCCACGGGAAACTCTCTAGGAGGTCGAGCGCCACTGATTGCAGTCTTGCTGAGAATCCAGACGAAGCCAGCGCCGGTCAAGCCCAGCGATGTAGCCACCTCGAAGATCGCCTCTGCCTCGCTCCTGGGTACAATAGGAATTATGCATATTTGATAGTGGAATTTACTCATAAAAACTGCGGTTCTGTTGATCTATGGAAAACTTTTACGTGTGTGCGTGCGTGCGTGCGTGTGTGTATGTGCGTGTGTGTGTGCGTGTGTGTGTGTGTGTGTGTGTGTGTGTGTGTGTGTGTGTGTGTGTGTGTGTGTGTGTGTGTGTGTGTGTGTGTGTGTGTGTGTGTGTGTGTGTGTGTGTGTGTGTGTGTGTGTGTGTGTGTGTGTGTGTGTGTGTGTGTGTGTGTGTGTGTGTGTGTGTGTGTGTGTGTGTCTGTGTGTGTGTGTGTGTGTGTGTGTGTGTGTGTGTGTGTGTGTGTGTGTGTGTGTGTGTGTGTGTGTGTGTGTGTGTGTGTGTGTGTGTGTGTGTGTGTGTGTGTGTGTGTGTGTGTGTGTGTGTGTGTGTGTGTGTGTGTGTGTGTGTGTGTGTGTGTGTGTGTGTGTGTGTGTGCAATGCTAAATCTTCTAAAATGCAATATACACAAGTGTCCACATTACTGTTTTCTGGTGTGAAAAGTTTTTCCCAGCATTTTGACAGAATGTGCACCATTTTTTTCAATTTCAAACATTTTCTTTCTTGCGATAAAACCGACCTTTTACACAGGACCTTTCTATACACATGCTATTTGTATGATTCATAGTTATGTTTTCCGTTTTTCTATGAGCACTTTCCCGGTTTGCACCTATGAATATGTAACGTTTCATGGATTCTTAATAAGATTAATGTCCAGTAGCAATATTCGTTACCCAGAATGTCATGTTTTTGATAGATAGACGGCGTCCGTGAATAAACGCAATGCATAGCGGGATATACTTCAAATTAGAGAGTCGGAAAGAATTTGAAAGAAGCGAAGCGCCAACAACAACGTGCCAACAACAACGCTTACTGACATTAATAAAAAAATCACAGCCGTAGCATCGGAACGAAAAAATCGGCTGATCTGACGTTTGGACAACTTCGAAGGCGATTGACCATGCGTCGGCACATATACACAATTAGTGTTCTATTATGCACCAGAACTGTCATCGGTTATTCCGGGAAGCATATATTGAACAAACACTATGATATGATATATAAGATACCCGGTGTTTCATGCACAATAAGAACTGACAAAGAGCATGACCTTGCAGATTGAACGACACCAAACTTCGCCACATAATTTAATATATTGTGCAGAACGTATGTGCTGGGATTAAATGAAGCCAGGTTGAACAGTCAGCTAGACGCGAATGAGCAACATCCAATATGCTAGACCAATTCTCTTGGAAAATATGACATAGTGGACATTCGTTGGCACGTTGGCGCACTGCAGTACAGTCGTTTGCAATAACACTATATGACATATTATGGCATGGCATCAAGCATTGTAGACACGTGAATGTCCTGTCGATACTAATCTCACCTGTAGCAAAGCACTAATTTAAATGTATGTATGTAAGGCTAAATATGTTAGTTATAAGATTGGTATATTTTTATGGATTACGACTTTCTGCAACCACAACTATTTAGATTACTTATTCAACGTTTCGGCTGCCATCAGCAGCCTTCATCAGGAATTCTGGGACGGCAAGTTCTTCCTCTGTCCGCCAGTTGTCTTGGCAAGCAGGCCGTCCCATACGTGACTCAGTCTGTACCCCCTCGTCTCGATTCATGACTGGAGTCGTCTTTCTGATCCGTATGGCCTCTGCGATCCGTTTTGCGTTTATGTTACACTCTCTGTCGATCACTGTTGCCCCGTCCCAGTCTATGATGCAATTGTTCCTGTCTACATGGTCTGTTGTTGCAGACTTACGCTCTACCGTCGCTGAGTTTCTCTTCTGTTCCTGATAAATCGTCTGGTTGTGATGTTTTCAACCTCTTTCTTGTGTTCTTCGAGTCTTGTTCCAAATGTTCTCCCTGTTTCTCCGATATACGTGTGGTTAAAAATCTTACAAGGGATTTGGGATACACCGTCTGTCTTTTTGTTATCTTCCACTTTATCCTTTGGATGCACTAGTAATATCCTGATGTTTTGTTGAGGTCTAACAGATTTAGCCATCTCGTGATCCGCTATATAGGTTATGTTACTCCTTTGACATACGGGAAAGTGACCATACCTTTGAATTTCTCTGTGTCCTTGTCCTTCTTTTCTTTGGTTTCTCCCTTTTGACATTGCTCTTCTTTCATCTTCTTTGTTGTCCAACTTGGGCACCCACATCTGTTTAGTGCCTTGGTGATGTGTTCCACCTCTTTATCTCTGTCGTCTGGCTCTACAATGTTGCTGCATATATCCAGTAACGTTTTGATGAATCCAGTTTCTGGTGGAACGGATGGTGAGACGTGAAGTATAGATATTCGCGTGTGTGCTTGTTTTTTCGATATACTAGGAGTTTCACTGTTCCATCTTCCTTTCGTGTTATAAGTGTGTCCAGAACGGGCAGGGAGTTATTGCTCTCTTCTTCATATGTGAACTTAATGCTGCCTATGGTGTCTGCGCTGTTGAGATGCTTTGTCAGTTCTTGCTCACAGCCCTTACTCATTCAAATTCCATCAAATCAACAACATATCTCTTTCAAAGGTTCGGTTTGTATGTTATTGGTGCTGTGAGATAAGCTTGCTGTTCCAGCCATTCCATGAAGAGATTTGCAATTACAGGTGACACCGGACTTCCCATTGCTACGCCCAAAATCTGCAGATAAATAGTGCCCCTGAAGCTGAAATATGTAGTTGTGACGATGAACTTCAGCAGCTCCATTATGTCACCCACATTTAAGTTTGTCCGTAGTTTCAGTTTTTTGTCGTCTTCTAGTCACTTCTTGATGACATCCCCAGTGTCTCGTTGATCGGGATGTTGGTGAAGAGAGACACAACGTCATGTTATAGGAACATATCATCGTGTTCGATCATGATAAAAGCCATTTCATTGGCTAAGTGCTTCGAGTTCTTTATGTGTGTCTTACCCACGATCGGAGTTAGTAGGTCTGCCAGTGACCTTGATACATTGTACCCCATTGACCCTGTATAGACCACAGTAGGTCTGCCACTAAACTTGATATATTTTATCCCATTGACCCTGTATAGGCCACAGTAGGTCTGCCAGTGATCTTGATACATTGTACCCCATTGACCCTGTATAGGTCACAGTAGGTATGCCAGTAATCTTGATACAGTGTACCCCATTGACCCTGTATAGACCACAGTAGGTCTGCCAGTGAACTTGATACATTGTACCCCATTGACCCTGTACAGGACACAGTACGTCTGCCAGTGAACTTGATACATTGTACCCCATTGACCCTGTATAGGCCACAGTAGGTCTGCCAGTGATCTTGATACATTGTACCCAATTGACGTTGTATAGGCCACAGTACGTCTGCCAGTGAACTTGATACATTGTACCCCATTGACCCTGTATAGGCCACAGTACGTCTGCCAGTGAAATTGATACATTGTACCACATTAACCATGTATAGGCCACAGTAGGTCTGCCAGTGAACTTGATACATTGTACCCCATTGACCCCGTATAGGCCACAATAGGTCTGCCAGTGATATTGATACATTGTACCCCATTGAACCTGTATAGGCCACAGTAGGTCTGCCAGTGAACTTGATACATTGTACCCCATTGACCCCGTATAGGCCACAATAGGTCTGCCAGTGATCTTGATACATTGTACCCCATTGAACCTGTATAGGCCACAGTAGGTCTGCCAGTGAACTTGATACATTGTACCCCATTGACCCTGTATAGGCCACAGTAGGTCTGCCAGTGAACTTGATACATTGTACCCCATTGACACTGTATAGGCCACAATAGGTATGCCAGTGATCTTGATACATTGTACCCCATTGAACCTGTATAGGCCACAATAGGTATGCCAGTGAACTTGATACATTGTACCCCATTGACACTGTATAGACCACAATAGGTATGCCAGTGAACTTGATACATTGTACCCCATTGACACTGTATAGACCACAATAGGTCTGCCAGTGAACTTGATACATTGTACCCCATTGACCCTGTATAGGCCACAGTAGGTCTGCCAGTGAACTTGATACATTGTACCCCATTAACACTGTATATACCACAAAAGGTATGCCAGTGAACTTGATACATTGTACCCCGTTGACCCTGTATAGGCCACAGTAGGTCTGCCAGTGAACTTGATACATTGTACCCCATTGACCCTGTATAGGCCACAGTAGGTCTGCCAGTGAACTTGATATATTGCACCCCATTGACCCTGTATAGGCCACAATAGGTCTGCCAGTGAACTTGATACATTGTACCCCACTGACCCTGTATAGGCCACAATAGGTCTGCCAGTGAACTTGATACATTGTACCCCATTAACCCTGTGTAGGCCACAGTAGGTCTGCCAGTTAACTTGATACATTGTATCCCATTAACCCTGTATAGGTCACAGTAGGTCTGCCAGTGAACTTGATACATTGTACCCCATTAACCCTGTATAGGCCACAATAAGTCTGCCAGTGAACTTGATACATTGTACCCCATTAACCCTGTATAGGCCACAATAGGTCTACCAGTGAACTTGATACATTGTACCCCATTGACCCTGTATAGGTCACAGTAGGTCTGCCAGTGAACTTGATACATTGTACCCCATTGACCCTGTATAGGTCACAGTAGGTCTGCCAGTGAACTTGATACATTGTACCCCATTGACCCTGTATAGGCCACAATAGGTCTGCCAGTTAACTTGATACATTGTACCCCATTGACCCTGTATAGGCCACAATAGGTCTGCCAGTGATCTTGATACATTGTACCCCATTGACCCTGTATAGGCCACAGTAGGTCTGCCAGTGAACTTGATACATTGTACCCCATTGACCCTGTATAGGTCACGTTAGGTCTGCCAGTGAACTTGATACATTGTACCCCATTAACCCTGCATAGGCCACAGTAGGTCTGCCAGTGAACTTGATACATTGTACCCCATTGACCCAGTATTGACCACAGTAGGTCTGCCAGTGAACTTGATACATTGTACCCCATTGACCCAGTATTGACCACAGTAGGTCTGGCAGTGATCTTGATACATTGTACCCCATTGACCCTGTATAGGCCACAATAGGTCTGAGAGGGTTGTCTGGCTTATGGATTTTCGGAGTACAGTACATCATCGGTACATTCTCAGCAGTTGGGTACAAGTATTTATTCTGTTATTCCGTGATTTTGTCATCTTATGATGTACACCAACTGTCTCTTGTATTGTTAGGTAGGGTCTCTATTCAGCTTCTCGTACGTCTTATGGTTTGATAACATGGTGGTGACTTTCTGTTCATACTCGTCAGTGTCAGTAAGCACTGTTGATTTTTCTTTGTCTGCCGGCAGAATCATTATACTTTTTTTATAGCTCCGCTAGCGCTTGTCTCTCTTTCCTGTTAGTGTTCGGTTTCGGCAGTTTCGCTGTTTTCATAATCCCAGCCACTTGAGATCTCAGTTACTCTGATTTGGTGATCGGCAGCAATCGACATGCTTGTTCCGTAGCGACAACGAATTCCTCCAACGGGCAGCTTGTTTGGTGTAACCGCAAAGTTTAGTCCTTCGCCGAGAATACTGGTATGGTCGTCGCTTAGCTTGTATTTTGATACATTTACAGACAGATTGATGCTGCCAAGACAACTGGCGAGCAGAGGAAGAACTAGCCGTCCCAGAATTCGAGATGAAGGCTGCCCGCGGCGAATGCAGTCGTAATTTTTAGTAAGTATTCAAAATCATTGTGGTTGAAGAAAATCGTAATTCGTATATATATATATATATATATATATATATATATATATATATATATATATATATATATATATATATATATATATATATATATATATATATATATATATATATATATATATATATATATATATATATATATATATATATATAAACTAAACATATACACCACCTCACGTAATACTAACTGACGAACAGTGCAGAGCACCAAGATGAAAAATCGTATTGTCATAAATTCTAAACAAATCTACGGACACATCAAATCTCTAAGAAATTAAAAAAATTATGTGAAGCTATGGTCTTTTTTGTTTATCTCCCGTAACCAGTTTGTCAACATGTCACAGAATGGAAACCCAAGAGGCTTTGCGGTCCAGAACGGGTAACATTGGCAAAAACCGGTCGAAACTAACTATGTTCTTGCTTGGTACGACCTCAACTATGCTACAAAAAGTCCTATTATTTTATTATAGTGCTACTGCTAATATGTTGTATGGATGTTTAACACGAGTGTTTATGCTTGGAGCACATGACTGACTCGTCACTCAGTTAACATTGGCAGCTGCTCCCATATTAGTTCTTCAAAGCAGAATGTATTACACCGGGAAATGTAGTCCTTTTTAAACGTCTAACGCTCTTCCATTTTTATAATTCAATAATATTGCCGCTAACATAAAAGTGAGAAATATCTCGGTCTGTCGCATTTGGTGAAGCTACGGTTAAGCGTGGTATTGGATGGTTAATCAAATATTCACTATGTAACGAAATGGGATTAAACTATTACTAGCCCGGGTAAATCGGGCCCTTATACAGCAAATATATTTTGAGGTTTTTGAGTTGCCTTGTGCTATCAGAAGTGTTAACAAGGCAGACAAGTAACAAAACAGACAGGGCACATTCACCCATGAAGGTCACTGAATAGGCGGAGTGAGATCAGAAATGATACTGGGCTTCCGCTGTTGACAGCAGAGTAGTGAGCAGTACAGTATGGAGGGGTACAAGGGTGGATGGGTACACGGATGGATGGGTACAAGGGTGGATGGGTACATAAGTGAGGGGGTACAAGGGTGGATGGTATAAGGATGGATGGGTATTCGGGTGGATGGGTACAAGGGTGGTTGGGTACAAGGGTGGATGGGTACAAGGATGGATGGGACAAAGGTAGATGGGTACAAGGGTGGTTGGGTACAAGGGTGGATGGGTACAAGGATGGATGGCACAAAGGTAGATGGGTACAAGGTTGGATGGGTACACGGGTGGATGGGTACAAGAGTGGATGGGTACAACCTCTCTTAGGATAACGTAAAGTTAATATGGCCGTTAAAACAAGTGAACACATGTATAGGCCATATGGCGTCAAGGATATGTTTCCCTCGACCACGACGAGTACTTACTGCGACGCATAGAGCAGCACGATACGAGACTCCACGGAAATGATCTCCTCTAGTTGCAGCCGCAAATGATCCGTATCTCGTGTCGTAACTTGGATCGTCGACAACAAGTTGAACCTGAAGTAATGTAGACCATTATATATATATATATATATATATATATATATATATATATATATATATATATATATATATATATATATATATATATATATATATATATATATATATATATATATATATATATATATATATATATATATATATATATATATATATATATATATATATATATATATATATATGTATGTATGTATATATATATGTATATATATATATATATATATATATATATATATATATATATATATATATATATATGTATATATATATATATATATATATATATATATATATATATATATATATATATATATATATGTATGTATGTATATATGTATATATGTATATATATATATATATATATATATATATATATATATATATATATGTATATATACATATATATATATATATATATATATATATATATATGTGTGTACATATATATATATATATATATATATATATACATATATATATATATATATATATATATATATATATATATATACATATATAATATATATATATACATACATATATATATATATATATATATATATATATATATATATATATATATATATATATATATATATATATATATATATATTATATGATCAGGTATTTGGATATGTTTTTTAAACTCCTACACACCCACATTCACCCCTATTACTAAGGCATTGGTTTGGTGAGGCTCCCTTTTACCATCTAACAAGTATTATATCAATGTCCAGTCGAACAATTAAACTTTGTTTCATACATTATTATTATTATTCATTCTGGATAATGGATACTGAAAATATTAAACTAGTACTAATGTATATTATTGCTTCTTCTTGTTGCTTCGGTTCCTGCTGCTGTTTGTTAAACATCTCACCAGTTGTCTGAGCTGTCGACGAGACTATGAAGGACGTTGATGAAATAGTTGCGGCCGAGAGTTTCTCCTGTGACGACGCAGAAGTGGTTCCATTTGTATCGGCGCAGGATGCTCAGCATGGCGCGCACTTGATGACGGATGGTCGGCGACATTTGCACGACCAGGGAGTCGTCGGTTGGCTGGCAACGAGAGGAACAAAACACAGCATGTTACTTGCTTGGTATTAATGGACGGAAAGAACGACGGAAACATACATGCATGCATGGATACAAATATACACATACATATTAAAACACACATACATGCATACATACATGTATATATGAATACGTAGTACATACATGTATGCATACATGTATGCATGCATACATGTATGCATGGGTACATGTATGCATGAATACATGTATGCATACATACATACATACATGGATACATGCATGTATGCATGCGTGCAATCATGCAGACATACACACATTGATACACACACAAACACACACACGCATGCACGCCCGCACGCACGCGCGCACTCACACACACACACACACACACACATACACACACACACACACACACACACACATATATATATACAAATACATACATACATACATACATACATACATACATACCCTTAATTTAACTTAAAACTGCTTCTTCAACTGATTTAGCCTATCGCAAATCTGGTTCATTGGTGTCCAAATATGTAGTGTGTGAATAGTTTATATAACATCCGCAGTCTATTTAATTTAATAAAAATAAAAAAATGCTTTATTTTTTTTCAAATCATCGAAATAAGTCACTTTAGTCGTTAAATCTGGTAAGGATCAAAATAGTGGATACCCAAAATGGTAAACACTGTGTGGGTCAATGCTGATGATGGGCGTGTCATGTGATCCTCTCGCCGATCACATGACAAAGTTACAAAGTTTCACCAAGGAACAAAATGGTCAGTTTTCAGCATTTCGATTTTCACTACAGTAAATGCTTGAACAAGCATTAACTAATTTAATAGTTTGTCTGATGATTTTACAAAAACTACATACAAAAGTTGTACCAATGAGCTAGCATGTTGTACTTGATACTAATTAGGTTTGGTTTTTCGCAAACGTAACTTGAGACTAAAATAAATCGAATTTATTAAGCACCTTTAACTTTCAGGAACTTTTGTTCGAGTGTATTTACTCGTTCATGTTTACCAAATGCCTATACCTTTTGCTACATAATTAAATATTCTAATGATTTTCATACTACTGACGTTAAACTCGCGTAGCCCTTTTCAATACGTTGCTTCTTTCTGTTGTAATTACCTTTTCATTGACACGTCTATTACTATTGTCAGTTGTATGCTAATTTGCTGCACTGTTTTGTTGGTAGCTTTATTTATATATGGGGGACTCTGTGAAGTCCACATGATTTATTATCGTTCGTCTTCTATATTTTCTTAGCTACCATGTCATGAATTAAATGTCCAAAGCCCCATCAAATTAGGTATGTGGTATTAGAAAAGAACATGCAAAGACAGAGCTACATAGCCCATTTAGGTCATCTATCATTTAAAACGCACTTATGCAGCGATCCAACCTTATCTCGAACTTTTTGCTGACATAATTATAGAGCACATTTAATGTCATTGTTGCATTAGTTGCCAGTTTTGTATATATTTCATCATGAGGTTCTTATTTCATATTTAGCCCTTTTTGATGTCTCTGGATAACGTACGTTATCTTCTTCATCTCCGGCATGCTGCTGGAAGATCATTTTGACTGACTGCAGCTGCCTTAGTGTCTTGTTTTGTCCGTTGTATTTCCTGGATCGCTTCCACTGTTTTTGAGTGGCGCAAGTGTTAATAATGCCTACGATATCAGGCTCAAATATATTCCTTCCTTTGTTCGTCGATGGGTCTTTCTAATAAATTTTACTCAATATCTCCTCATACCTGTTCACATGTCGTTGTGAAAGTGTATCGTTCGTTGCATTTTATATTTTAGTAACTGATTTTACTTATTTATATATGATCACCGCTACGCACTTGATGCGTACGTGGTGAAAATCAACCTTTGTAACACATTTATCATGACTCACGTCCCTAATTGCGTGTTGCGGTGTTAATTTTGAATTCCCAGTAACTATTAAGCTTTAAAATTATTCCTCGCCATCTTTCTCCATCCCCGGTTTCCTTTCGTTGACCACCCTCCTTTCATTAATCCATCAGATCCTGTCAGTTCCAATTCATCAGATGTTCGTCTTTGTTGGCCGATGATTCAGTAATAATTACATCGTTTGTTTCTTTGTTAAATCTACTTTGTTTTTATGTTCTTTGCGTATTTGTAATAAACATTCCTTTGCAACTTCTGTGTACCATCTTCAACATTCTCGCGACACATCTACGCATCTATTTCAAATAATTAATGCTACCAACGTCTGTATCGTTTTCATGAACCACTTCTCTATTGCCAGAAAGGTGAAGCCCGTCCCTCAAAAATAACGCTTAGCTCTCAACAAAGATCACTCGCGTATCTATGAACCCACTTCACTCCCTCTTATATTTCGATTTGTTACTGCATACTTGCATGCATGGAAATTGATGCACTTTTGCCAGGTCTCATTACTGTTCTGACAAACGTCCTCTATTCCAACCCCGGCGAGCACACCGTTAAATCCTTTTCATTTGTTGACTGCATTATGTTATTAATGATTTGATTTATTCACAAGAGCTTCCGCCTTTCTTCTCAGCAAATCTTATTATTTCCCAGTGTCACTACTTCAATGTAGTCCTTATCATGACGATATACCTTTCGTCACCAGCTGTCGTCATTCACGCCAGCTCTTACGTCGTCAAGTGTAAGTCGAGTGTCATTGCGATTCCTTCCGACACACACACACATATATATATATATATATATATATATATATATATATATATATATATATATATATATATATATATATATATATATATATATATATATGTATATTCTCCTACTTACATACCTGTATGACGCCGGAGCTCTCGCAGAACCACGCTACCATGGGCAGTCCGAAGAACTTGGCAATCTGCATGAGGTAGAGCGTCGAGCCGCCCGACTCGTCCTCGTACTGCAGGTCGCTCATGTAGAAGATGGCGTTGATGTTGTTCACTCGCACCTCCCGGCATAAGATGGACAGGATCTCGGGCGGACTATGGTTGATGCTGAAGACGGTGATCGCCCGCAGGTGATATTTCTCCAGGAAACCGCTATCTAGTGTTGTCTTCTTGGCGTCGTTCATGTTGAGCACGATACGATTCACCGAGCCGGTCGTCCCGCGGTTATTGAACTTCAGTTGCTTCACGACAGCGAGGACAGTGAGGTTCGACCCGGCGGCCGTGGGCAGCATGGCTTGCATCAGGAGGCAGGAGAGGAGACTGCCCGACAGGACGACTGCAACTGTTGCCGGCATTGTGGCTACGCGCGCCCATGCGCACACAAATGAGGATATCCCGAGACGGTGGCGCTGAGTCTTCGTGAATTACAAGAAATGCAATTCTGTCTCGGCAGCACCGGTTGATATCAAACCAGCGTAAGAGGATATCCCGAGATACGGCGTTTTCGTGAGTTATGAGAACTGCAATACGGTCTAGTCCGCGCCAGAGACGGTTTATATTATATCACATTAGTGTGCTCGTACAACCACGCCATTTGAGTAAACGACTCACGTCACTCGTTAAATCCAACTAACTAACTCAAGACAACTCACAAGACACTGGTAATGCCACGCGGTTGTCATAATACATCTTCTCCAGGTCCTTAACCTTAGTGAGCACAACACGGTTGTCCCGGAGTCTTCATGGAAAGGACAAGACCTGCAAGTAAAAACGCAATGCATCAGCCGAACGAAAGACTCGCTTATTGACGACCGGCCTTCAGGGCATACTATTGAGCGCGGCGCCGACCATTGACATGCGCCAGGTCGATCGCCGCTGTCGCCATTAGTATGCGTTTGTATTTGCTCCCGCTGCGATTCTCACGAGGGGCGGCGTTATTATCAATGTCTGTATCGCTGTTGTTGCCTTCTAGAGCAATATGAAGTGTGGCTATACAAGAAGGTCAAACTAGCTCCCGAATTACGGATGACATTTGTGCATTGTGCGCGGTTCGAATGGCGCACATGCGCTACCCATACGACGGGCTGTTTGGTCGGTTGCATACAGGAGAAAAAGATAAAGTCGATGTGTGGACGATGTTCTTGTCATGTGCTCAACAATTGTCGCCATGAAGCGACACTGATTCCCCGTATATAGACTACGAACTCTATGTTTATGCCTGGTAAACACCGATTTGGCATAAATGGTACAAACATTGAAACTAGTTCATATTTATTATGTATTTCAACTTTGATTCATAATAATGCTGATGGATTATGTTAATGGCATAAAATTACACTTGACAATATGCAATAATAGAACACGACATGTGACACTGTGCAATAACAAAACACTGTTCTACAGTGCAGGACACCAAGGTATGTTACTCAAAAAAAGTAAATAACACTTTGTAGCAGGCAACTATTGGACATTTATTTATGTGCAATACATGCAGCATTGCCGAATACTCCCCATACAAATCGAGCTGGTTTCGGAATGTGCTACGCAAGAACGACCTGACCACGACTGGAATGTAAAGTGCTCTGGACAATCCGGATACCGGACTATGAAGACTCAAGCCATGCGTTGCAATATCACCAGTAATACGTCCAACGTCCGTCGACGATGAAGCATTAGCGGATATATTTTATACTTTGGTGTTCTGATGCCTTCGCGACATTTTTTGTTGCATGGTCTACCGTTGACACGACTGTTGCCCACTCGTCTCCAAGTGAAGCAATCCAGCGATTCACGCCACTCGCACCACCGCGGTCACACAAAGGCAGCAGGTTGACATCTAAAAGACGATAATTGCGTTCACTCGTGTTTTTGCGGTTCATGCAGCTGCGAAATGATTGCTTTTGCGTGATAAGCTGCGGCGCTAGAGTGACACTTGGAATACTTCGGCATACAAAGTAAAAGGCCAACGCCAGATTTTTCATGTCGCAGTAAACACACATATGCATTATCGCGTGCGGACTGAAGATGAACATTGGTCTTGCTACATTTACGCCTTGTGTTTTTGCACAACTTTCTTTCGTGCAAATATTAGTGGAGGCGTATATAACTTAGCACGATAACTGCTTCATTGATCTGTCTCGGTAAACAGAATTGTTCAAAATATTCCAAAGTTGGATTATATGCCAGGATTACCATACTGTTCAACATCAACAGGATTACCATACTGTTCAACATCAACAGCATTATAGCTTGTCGAATGACTATGCGAATTAACCAGCGGTGAATGTATCATTAGCGTTTTTTGCCCAGTATGCATATTTCCTCAATTATTGTATTTTTTTCTTTTTTAAATAACGGGTTTTCTCGGTGTTTAGATGAAGGGATTTATGAGGAACCACAACCAGTTTATATTTTCCAAATAACCCCCAAAGCCAACACGATGGGGCATGAATGCAGGTAACTTGTTCATTTGTTTTATTGTCTTTGTATCTACAATCAGGTGGCAAGGTTTTCATCATTTCGTTTATTACAAGACATATCAGTGGCTGATATCTTGGGGGGTTTCCAAACGAGTATCACCGTAGAGTTATGGGGGTCCGTGGGCATGTTCGAACGGATTTTTTTTAAAGTTAGACATCATTTCATGCATTCTAAAACAATATGTAAGTATTGTCGGCAATGTATTATCAGGATATAGAAAACAGCCACCAGCGTTCCATTCATTCATTCGTTCATTCATTTATTCATTCATTCATTTATCATTATTTTAAGGGGTTGGGTGTGAGTAGTGGTGGACAAAAAAAAATTATAAAATTAAGTTTTGTTCTCACGATCTTGATGGTTACAAACCTAAACATCAACTGACTAACTTCAAACAACTAATTCAAAATGGTACTTCCGGCACTGTATATTTAATAAACAAGTGACGCCTGAATCATCAGTTGGTGGCAATAATAACCGAGCATAAAACTTTATTTTAAGGCTTAATCTAAAAATGTAAAGCGAACAGTGCTAGCACATTTATTTCATGTTGCCTAGTTGAATTCGTCGTGGATGGCGCCGGGCAAACTCGTCAATTACAGATGCGGTACAAATTGGCACATCAAGATGCATGTGCATCAGCGCCAGCCAGACCAGTGAGATGCTCGTTGCCGCATGTTGAGCGCAAACATGCTTTTCATGCGTTTAAGTCCACTTTGTGACTTTCCCGTGAACAACTTGTCACAGACAATGTTCACAAAATGCACATGAGCACCCTAACATTTTTACAAATTACATATAATTATGAGTTGGACGTAAAATGAGATATCAAAATTTTTTTAAAGTCCTTTATAAAGTGTGGAAGCAAAACTATAGTAATCATGTTGAGTCCAGGTGTAAAAAGAGGTGTCGCTAGTTATTCAAAAGGAGCCAAATGCATGTGTGCGTGCGCGAACGAGAGTGTGTGCACGCTCGTGTTTAAATAGTGTACTTAAATGGTGTGTTTACGCATGTGTGTCGGCCTACTGTGGACGCATCAAAAATAAAATTTATTTACTAAAATCAACTTCATTCTAGTTTAATTAATACTAGTACAAACCTTTATGACCTAAAGTTGCCTTATTTTACAATACCCTTTTATGAACATTATTATGTTAAAAAGTTCAAAGTTGAGGAAAACTGTTTTGATATAGCCGCCTGATGTACACCATTTCAGGTAATTAATTTATGTTTTTTTGCATGTTATTCAGAAATTAACAAACTTTCAGGAAATACTGAAATCTCAATTTGTGATTTTTCCGACATACTTCGGGTTGTCTTATGCGGCGTTACATTATCGCATTATCGTCTGCCGATCGTATGTCGGCCTACAGGCTACACATGCACGCGTGTAGGCCTACAGGCTACACATGTACGCATGTAGGCCTACAGGCTACACATGTACGCATGTAGGCCTACAGGCTACACATGTACGCACGCACAACTCGTGATAACTTCTTTATTCGTCCAACCTACAAATTGTTATTGTGACAATGTGTTAAAATTAAATTATCATCTTGACACTCGTATCGTTGTGGCCCAAACAAGATTCGGTGGATTTTTGTGCCGCGTCAAAATTTGGCACTGCGAAGCAGATATGGCTACAGATCAGTAATGTTTTCCCAATCAAAAAGTCGGACTACACTCTGCGCATATACCTTGTCACCGACCTCAGCAGTATCGTTTTCGTCAAGTCCTACAATTTATTTCGAGAACATAAACATGGAAAATGCAGAAAACGAGGGGACCGGGTAATTACCTTTGCCAAACAATTTTATACACGTTGAATTTCAAGATTTCCTTGAGAACAATATTATGTTTAATGGAATTGCAATAGTCAAGTGTGCTATTACCAAGAGCAGTTGCAATTGTTTTGGCGACAATAAAATGCATATACCGGCGAAGGTCACGAATGTGATAAAAACACCAGTGGCTTCATAGGTTTCGATGGTAAACGTATATATTGGACACTTATTTGGACACTGCTAGCAATTCCTCCGATACATGTGTAACATACGCTGATATGAAAGTTTCAGAGCAGTGTGGTATTGCAGCTTCAAAGGGTAATCAATTCTTGGATTGATTAGAAGAAACATAACATACAAGGGAAAAAAGTTAATTATACCTCTTTATAAAGCAATAATTAGACCTCATTTAGAATACTGTATACAAGCATGGAGACCATATCGTAAGAAGGATATAGATACGCTTGAACGCATACAAAGGAGAGCAACTAAAATGATTCCAGAACTTAGAGACCTTAGTTATGAAGAACGCCTGAAAGAATGTGGTTTAACAACTCTAGAGACAAGGAGGTTAAGAGGAGATCAGATTGAAGTTTTTAAGATATTGAATGGGTATGAAAATATTGATAGAAATATGTTTTTCTCACTCAAGAAGGATAGCAGAACTAGAGGACATGAGGTAAAATTAGTAAAGGATCAATGTATATATTGGACATCAGGAAGTACTCGTTCTCACAGAGGACAATAAATGAATGGAACAAATTGTCTACAGATTGTGTAACTGCTAGCATCGTGAATATGTTTAAAAACAAGGTTGACACATATCTCAGGAGGGCGGGTTATAAGTAGATGGACATTGTTGGACTCTCGATAAGCCAATGGCTTCCTTGTCCACTTGCCATCTGGGCCTTTGGCTTGGATGGCAAATCTTGTTAAATCTTGTTAAACTGGTTTTGTGAGTGTGCGTTAACTGGTAAATAAAGCATTATAACTGGCAAATCGGAAAATGTCACTATCCTGGATAAGGGCCTGATGTGATTCATTGTCAAGACTTTTTCATTTCATCATCTGTGCCATCATCCTGCGTGAAATAAACATCCCGGAATAAAATAGCTCACGACGGAGTTATAGCTTAATTACTGTTCATTGACGTTTGCCGGTTGACCATGTGGCTTCATTAGTTGAAACGTCAGACAACCGTAAACAAACGCGCCCTGTAAGCTGTTCCACGTGTATCTGTGTACGCTACAGCACACCAGGAACACACGTGTAACTGTGTGGCATCTATCATAAACGCACCGCGGACTCCGACTGGTGGCCGTGAAGATGAACGAGCGGTAATCGTCGCAGTAGTCATGCAAATTAGTGGCTGTTGTCATCAGCCAAACCCACCCATTCTCGTCATTGCTGCTGCTGCTAGCTGCTGCTGCTGCTGCTGCTTCTGCTGCTGCCGCCGCCGCCGCCGCCGCCGCCGCCGCCGCCGCCGCCGCCGCCGCCGCCGCCGCCGCCGCCGCCGCCGCCGCCGCCGCCGCCGCCGCCGCCGCCGCCGCCGCCGCCGCCGCCGCCGCCACTGCTGCTGCTGCTGCTATTATTATTATTATTATTATTATTACTTCGACGTATTATTACAACATATCCATTGATCTCACTAAATGTCGTGAAACAATATCTATTTATATCAGCATATGGTTTTACGTCAGATTATATTAACGTAGGACGAACATTCTGTATTGAGTATCAGAAGGCGAGTTAATTGATCGTCAGAGTGGTTGATGGTGACAAAGAGATTTGTTTTACCAGTTCGGGTTATTGATGACCAAACAGTCTCTAGTAGTATTGTGTGTTGACACGTTTCTCGTTAGTGTGTATAATAATGACGGGTCCACTCCTAAGATCAATAACAGTCATGTTAACCTGTGCTATAAATCGCATCTCTCTCTCGTGAACGCGTCAAGTCTCATAATTTCTGTGGCATATTCGACGACATAATTCATTAAGGCAATATGCCGCAGCGTGAAAATGTGTTTCATCTTGTTTAAAGGACGACGTCGCGTAGCACAATTAGGGGCTTTAAAAATAGCCAATGTACTGGGACATGTTAAGCGAACAGCGTATGATGAACACTGCTTTTGCGTTACTAACAATTGTTTCCGAATTTCCAGGGAAACAATGCAGAACTATGCAAGGTGCTGCCAAGTAGTAGAAATAATGAAAACAGTAATGTTAGTTTAAACAAACAAGTTGCTACTTATGCCTGGGATATGCAAAATGGCCGCCTTTTGTACAACAACGATTGCTGCCAACTATCGAATGGACTGTGAACTGATCTATTTTAAAATAATCTGGACCAACACAACTTACAAGTGGCGCTCCTTGATGAAACCAATCGGAGTAGTATTAAAACAAACATAAGGAGCACTGATATGCACACTGAGGCGATTATCCCCACCCTTATAATCTTACCACATGTGTTTCTTCAGCGAGCGTCGACTCGCAGATAAACAACATCGCCATAAACGTCAGAAATAGTCCTGCGGTAGTACACGCTGCGTGTTTGCTTAGCGGCGCGTATAATTGGATAGGTACGAGAGCTGCCCAATTATAGATCACCGTTGTCTCGCAACATAGGCAAAAACCCACGTTAACTAAACGAGTCAATATGCATCGCCAACGTCGTGTCATCAAACCATGGACGAGACCAAACATGAACGCAAGTCAAACCATTCTGTAAAGTGGGACCTCTCTACGGTGGATCCACACAATCGTTTAACATCCAGTTGTTACAGCTATGTTATACACTACAAATACGGGTCCACACAACCGTTTAACATCCAGTTGTTACAGCTATGATATACACTACAAATACGGGTCCACACAACCGTTTAACATCCAGTTGTTACAGCTATGATATACACTACAAATACGGGTCCACACAATCGTTTAACATCCAGTTGTTACAGCTATGATATACACTACAAATACGGGTCCACACAATCGTTTAACATCCAGTTGTTACAGTTATGATATACACTACAAATACGGGTCCACACAACCGTTTAACATCCAGTTGTTACAGCTATGATATACACTACAAATACGGGTCCACACAACCGTTTAACATCCAGTTGTTACAGTTATGATATACACTACAAATACGGATCCACACAATCGTTTAACATCCAGTTGTTACATCTATGTTATACACTACAAATACGGATCCACACAATCGTTTAACATCCAGTTGTTACAGCTATGTTATACACTACAAATACGGATCCACACAATCGTTTAACATCCAGTTGTTACAGCTATGTTATACACTACAAATACGGATCCACACAATCGTTTAACATCCAGTTGTTACAGCTATGATATACACTACAAATACGGATCCACACAATCGTTTAACATCCAGTTGTTACAGCTATGTTATACACTACAAATACGGATCCACACAATCGTTTAACACCCAGTTGTTACAGCTATGTTATACACTACAAATACGGATCCACACAATCGTTTAACATCCAGTTGTTACAGCTATGTTATACACTACAAATACGGATCCACACAATCGTTTAACATCCAGTTGTTACAGCTATGATATACACTACAAATACGGATCCACACAATCGTTTAACATCCAGTTGTTACAGCTATGATATACACTACAAATACGGGTCCACACAATCGTTTAACACCCAGTTGTTACAGCTATGATATACACTACAAATACGGATCCACACAATCGTTTAACATCCAGTTGTTACAGCTATGATATACACTACAAATACGGGTCCACACAATCATTTAACATCCAGTTGTTACAGCTATGATATACACTACAAATACGGATCCACACAATCGTTTAACATCCAGTTGTTACAGCTATGTTATACACTACAAATACGGATCCACACAATCGTTTAACATCCAGTTGTTACAGCTATGATATACACTACAAATACGGATCCACACAATCGTTTAACATCCAGTTGTTACAGCTATGATATACACTACAAATACGGATACACACAATCGTTTAACATCCAGTTGTTACAGCTATGATATACACTACAAATACGGGTCCACACAATCGTTTAACATCCAGTTGTTACAGCTATGTTATACACTACAAATACGGATCCACACAATCGTTTAACATCCAGTTGTTACAGCTATGATATACACTACAAATACGGATACACACAATCGTTTAACATCCAGTTGTTACAGCTATGATATACACTACAAATACGGGTCCACACAATCGTTTAACATCCAGTTGTTACAGCTATGTTATACACTACAAATACGGATCCACACAATCGTTTAACATCCAGTTGTTACAGCTATGATATACACTACAAATACGGATACACACAATCGTTTAACATCCAGTTGTTACAGCTATGATATACACTACAAATACGGGTCCACACAATCGTTTAACATCCAGTTGTTACAGCTATGATATACACTACAAATACGGATCCACACAATCGTTTAACACCCAGTTGTTACAGCTATGATATACACTACAAATACGGATCCACACAATCGTTTAACATCCAGTTGTTACAGCTATGATATACACTACAAATACGAAGCCACACAACCGTTTAACATCCAGTTGTTACAGCTATGTTATACGCTACAAATACGGATCCACACAATCGTTTAACATCCAGTTGTTACAGCTATGTTATACGCTACAAATACGGATCCACACAATCGTTTAACATCCAGTTGTTACAGCTATGTTATACACTACAAATACGGATCCACACAATCGTTTAACATCCAGTTGTTACAGCTATGTTATACACTACAAATACGGATCCACACAATCGTTTAACATCCAATAGTTACATATGTGATATACACTACAAATATGCATTGTGTGACAATAAGTTGTCCATAAGTCTAACGTGACTAATACCTGTGGAACTATGTGATATATAACCGCACGGTTCATCTAGTGATATCATATATCAGAACCACTGATACAGAACTGCATTATACAGTAAATGAGAGGATGATTTTGGCCTACAAAAGAGTATAATGTTGTTATGTTTTCTACCAGCCGTACCGTTTTATATAATTATATATTCATCTTTGGCCCGCGGGTATGGGCCGGGCCTGGGCTTGAAATTTGCGGGCCGGGCCGGGCCTGGGCCAAACATTAACGGTCTGGGTCGGGCCTGGGCCGGGCCTGGGCCTAAATTCTAGTTTGCGGGCCTGGGCCGGGCCGGGCTTAAAAAATTATTGCGGGCCTGGGCCGGACTTGGACTCTAACTGCTAATTGCGGGCCGGGCTTGGGATCAAATTCTAGGCCCGTGCATGGCACTAGTCCCTATAGCACTTCAGTTTTAGAAGAAGTTCGTTCCTGACACTTGCTTCCATTTCCTGTCAAGAAAGATACATAAAAGACGGTTGTTGTCCAAAGTGAATATCACCAGTCTAAGTTTGCAACAATCTTTAATATTATATTATAGATTTGATTCAATGCGGTATATTCCGGATGCTTTCAACTTCGCATGTGGTGAGAGTTGTTGTATAACTAATCTCAATCCGCAGTGTAGTCGTGAAAACAAGCGATGCCCAACAAAACAGATTGAGATGTATCAACAACGGTCCGTCCTCTCCCCTCATCTCTTCGACATATACATTGCGTACTTACCAGAAACAACAGCAATGAAATGTGGACATGCCGACGACCTTGCATTGCTCAAAGCTGACCGAGACTGGAACAACATTGCAGAGACTCTAAAGCCAAGGCATGTCCATTCACTCAACTTGGCTGAAACAGTGGCAACTCAAACTGAGTGAGACCAAAACGATGTCAGCAGCCTTCCACATGAACAACCGGAACGCAAACGTGAAGGTAATGTACTCATCAACTTTATGCGACATACTTTCCTGCGAGCAAACATCTACCTTGGAGTAAAGCTCGATAGGACACTGACGTATCGTGAGCATTTGACCTGGCTCCGGGCAAGGTCATGTGCGTTGATCCGTCGTCTTGCTGGCACTGGATGGGGGAGCGAGTGCACATACACCGAGAACATCAGCCATGGCACTAGTTAACGCCCCGGCAGAGTTATGTTCCCTAGTCTGGTGAGAAGTACTCCCACGCATCTCGTAGAATTTGGCCTCAGCACAGCCATCCGAACTACAATAGGTTGTCTACGCACACTGGCCAGCGCCTGGTGCTGGCTGGCAGTACCCCACCACCTCTGGGATGGTAAGCAGCAAACCTGGCGTTAAGCCGTCGCGCCTGCCAGAGCGGCCACCTGCTGGATAACGTAATACAAGATGGAAACCAAACAAGACCGAATCGACTTACATCACGAAACCCGCGTTAGGCAATTCATCTCCAGCACATTCCCGCAGGACTCTGTGAAACACTGGACACACACAATATGGACTGGGTCGTGGGCATCCACCACCACAGCACTGCGCCGATTCGTGCCCACGGTACACCATCAACCAGGGCATCAGCAGCCTGGACAAGGCTAAGCCATGTACGGCTGTTGTGTGGAGGTTCGCTGCTTCCTGCCTAAAGTGGCCATTGGGGCAGTCACAACGGCCGATCCCCGCAGCCCCCGTGGGACTACCGGGAAGAGAGGGGGCTAGTGGAACCAAGTATCAGTAAACATTTCCTGGCTATTTCATTCATTGTTCTGCCACACCTTTATTTTAAATAACAAAATAGTTATATAGCTTTGGAATGTCAGACGATTTTAATCACAGGGAAACAAGTGGCTTTCTACTAAATATGTGAATATTAAATTGGATTCTGATTAACTCAAAATAGCTTTCACCTACAACTGAGCAATTAGCTTTTCACTCAATGTGGGCATGGAAGTTAAATTGGGTTTCGCCTACCTCACACGAGCATTATGTAGGATTGTATTTAAATATGTGTAAATGTGTGAAAGTTAATCGGACACTTTGAAGGCCTTCAATTACTTTACCTTTCAAAATAAATTTGAACAACAATTATTTGATGAATGCTGTAGCCTTAGTTAAAGACTTATCGTTAGGTTGCTATGCAATAATTATGTTATATCAGTTATCATCATAGACTCCAAAAACATGTTTCAAAGTAAGTACTGAATACACTAGCGGGAGTGTACTAAATACACTGGCGGGAGTGTACTAAATACACTGGCGGGAGTGTACTAAATACACTAGCGGGAGTGTACTAAATACAATAGCGGGAGTGTACTAAATACACTAGCGGGAGTGTACTAAATACACTAGCGGGAGTGTACTAAATACACTAGAGGGAGTGTACTAAATACACTAGCGGGAGTGCATACTGACTCGGGGGCTACTGGCACTCAATTCTCACAACTGGGGGACCACTGGGGCGGGGACTACTGGGGCGGGGACCACTTGGACGGGGACTACTGGGGCGGGCACTGCTGGGGCGGGCATTACTGGGGCGGGGTCCACTGGGACGGGGACTACTGGGGCGGGAACTGCTGGGGCGGGCATTACTGGGGCGGGGTCCACTGGGACGGGGACTACTGGGGCGGGGTCCACTGAGACGGGAACTACTGGGGCGGGGTCCACTGGGACGGGGACTGATAGGGCGGGCATTACTGGGGCGGAGTCCATTGAGACGGGGACTACTGGGGCGGGCACTACTGGGGCGGGGACTGCTGGGGCGAGCACTACTGGGGCGGGCACTGTTGGGGCGGGCACTGTTGGGAAGGGGACTACTGGGACGTGAACTACTGGTCGGGCACTGCTGGGGCGGGGACTGCTGGGACGTGGACTACTGGAGCTGGCACTTCTGGGGCGGGGACTAGTGGGGCGGGCACTGTTGGGACGGGGACTACTGGGACGTGAACTACTGGACGGGCACTGCTGGGGCGGGCACTGCTGGGGTGGGCACTGTTGGGGCAGGCACTGCTGGGGCGGACACTGTTGGGGCGGGCACTGCTGGGGCGGGCACTGTTGGGGCGGGCACTGCTGGGGCGGACACTGTTGTGACTGGGACTACGGGGACGTTAACTACTGGACGGTGGACTGCTGGGGCGGGGACTGCTGGGACGTGGACTACTGGGGCGGGCACTTCTGGGGCGGGGACTGCTGGGGCGGGCACTACTGGGGCATGTACTACTGGGGCGGGGACTGCTGGGGTGTGCACTGCTGTTCGGGGGCTACTGTGGCGGGGACTGCTGGTGCGGGGACTACTGTGGCGGGGACTGCTGGAACCGGGACTGCTAGGGTGGGGATTGGTGGGGCGGGGACTGCTGGGGCGGGGGACTACTCTGGCGGGGGACTACTGGGGCGGAGATTGCTGGGATAAAGCCTAATAGATCACCGTTATTTCACACGATGGTATTTGACGGTTTGTTTACTTCATTACTGCTAATGAAGCTGTCATTGCCTGAGCGAATCGAGTACGCAGATGCTCAGCTGATTTACAGGTCCTTAAAGCGATCGACCACGGATTACACGCACGCAGTGGTCCAGCCTGTATTGAGCGAATCCATCAGAAGCACACGTTAGAATGCCGTAGGAGATGTGTAGTTAAACCACCTGAACGGACGTAGACATTCAAAAGTTTTATAGCAGTTATTGGTCTCAATGTAGAGAGATTTCAATCCAGAATTAAGATAGAGTCACGAATATTTGATTTAGTTTTAGTCATATAGACGTGCCGCATGTCTACTTAGAATTTTTCTTACATCCTCGCACTGAAAGGCATTTGCTTAGCGGCCATGTAAGCACTTTTTCGGTATCATACTTAATATTTACATATATCACTGCTGCCGTTTTATATATTCTAAACTTAAGTATATTTCACTTGGATAGCAGCAATAAATGAACGGAACAAATTATCTACAGATTGTGTAACTGCTAGCAGCGTGAATATGTTTAAAAACAAGGTTGACACATATCTCAGGAGGGCGGGTTGAAAGTTGTTGGACTCTCGATAAGAAATGGCTTCCTTGTCCACTTGCCATCTGGGCCTTTGCCTTGGATGGCAATCTTGTTAAATCTTGCTAAATCCAATCTGACTAGGACATATATGTAGAAACGGCCGGAACATAGATTTATCGTATCAAGAGATCGTGATACGCTGTGCCGTCAAACATCCGAAAACGCACCAAATCACATGTCCATGATTGGGCAGATAAAACTAGTGCTATATAGGATAATACAATTTTATTGTCACGAATAACAGAGTGTGATACAAGAATACGATAAATGACGTAAAACTGTACAAATACAAATATATCAATATTAAAATTAATGTTAGGTATATATGCATATCATACATTGTATATTTACCATGAATTGTTGAACCTGACTGGAAAGAAACTAGCCGAAGCCAGAGTGTTTTGGAAGCATCGTCTTGGACAATGCGGCCGTCTGGACGTGTAAGTAAGATTAATGTCTGTTGTTTTCTGTTGCGAATTCCACAGAGAGGCACGCCGTGTGGCATTTGTGTTCCTTTCTGGGCGCTACTTCTTATCTAGTCAGGTCGCTTTGCGAAATCACAATTACTTGGCGGAAAACAGGGGAAAAAATGTATATGGCCACGTATGTAATGCTTTTAGAAGGAGAGCCACACAAAATAAATATTTTCCGAACCTTCCCCCACCCCCCACCCCAGGAGGGGTTCAAATTTGGGCCATATTGAGCCGATGACAATATGGCCTCAATGTATTTTATGAACGTTGCTATTGCCATACCAAATGTTTTCAGCGTTATTTTCATGGTTGTGGAGTATTTACGCTTCCTTGATGGATAACATGGTGTCGTGGTAGGTTGATTGATCTACTCAAATCTATCGAATATCTATAAAAATTTCCTACACCCTGTGACTTGTATCTATAATCGTATACCATTTGCAGCAACGTGTAATATGAATTGATTCAGTACGCGATGAGGCATAAATATATTTATAACCTGGCACTGTTCTTATAGGAATATCAGGCGGTGTGCATGTTTCTAGACCCGGTGTTGTCGACGCGCGTCACTCCGGTTATAAACATTATACACCTCTTTATATTTCAACGTCAAACGTCATTGTGGCAACCCGATGCGTGGCATGCGCTCAATATTATTGTGATTTCTAAAGCCGGATTCTTTTTACTAAAGCGACGTCTTGAATTGCGCCCAGAAACACGTTTTTGTGCGAAATTGGAACTTTCGTTATTTTCCATTGCTGGGTACATGAACGTCTATCTGTCGGGCATAAACCGAAACTTTATTGCGAACAGTGACGCCATCGCACAAAAATAGCAACACCGATAACGGCTGGTGTAATCCCTGCTTTGACACTCTATCTCTCGATCTGTCGCTAGAGTAACAGCGGTTATTCCGATTAGCTGTGAAAGTATTCTTCGTTGGCATTTCTGGTGACCCTTATTGCCTTCAACACATGTCCTCGTCAGCAGTTGGCAGCAGTTGTCAGCCGTTGTCAGCAGTTGTCAGCAGCTGGGTGCCACTGAGTGGTCACGTGTTTAGACTATTAATGGATTTAATTATTTTCTTGCATCTAGCTTTGTGCAGTTCGATGTGTCTTTCGATATCGTTGTGTTCAATTTGACCGTTTCTCCTAGGTGTACAAATTGTAGCTGTCTTCTTATTATAGTTTTTAATAATTATCTGTGTTGTTCTGTTCCGCGTAGAACTTCTTCATTTGTGATGTGTTCTAGAAATGTGTTGTATGCTCTTGAAGAACCATTATTGCGTTGTTGCTAATCTACCTACCTTACTACATCTTCATTGTCCACGTGTTACTCCCATATATCAATGTAGATCGCACACAGCACATGAGAACTCTGGACGTGGATATGTCCTGGAATGTTTTCTTTGTTACTGCAATCATCTTCTTGATTTATCTTTATCACATCTGCTTGATTAATATTTTCTCCATTAACTATCATGTTACAGTTTAGTGTTGTTGCTTTCTTTTCTTTTTTACAATTTACGAATAAGCCTCTTTTCCGCTTTCTACAACAAAAGTATCCAGTATTTGTAATTATTCAAGGACGTTGTAATATAATTTACTGGAATGTTTCGCTCTTAAAAAGCGCACGATCGCAACAAAATCGCCATCTGGTCTCACAGAAGTGTTAATTAACAAACCACTTCAATTACTTTGCCAATTACTATCTCTTTTTCAGAATAGTTATTATATCTTACATTAAAACACATGATATATCCTTTTACCAGTATAACCGATAACCGGTCATATGAATGTCTGTGCAGAAGCGTATCCGTTTAACATACATTTTGGAAGCAAGTGCGCACGGCACGGGGAAATGTTAACATTGCAACAACAGTGATCCGCCTACGATCACTGCAGTGATCATTGTCTGTGACAATTATCACTGCAGACATTCACTGCTAAAAACATCCGTTTTTTCCTTGCCACATCCTTTTAGCACCAGTAACACGGTGAACGATTATGCTAGACTACATCATAGGTCATACGATATGCTATGGTAATTCTGCTTTCCGGCGGCAAAGGAACCGAATAACGGTTAACACGGATCTGGTTATAGGCAATAATAACTCAACGCGTTTCATGTAGACACGCGCTGCGTGTCAAAACTAGTGTTCATGCGAAACGTAACTAAAAACAAATCAGTTGAACAGGAAGCTTGTCAGTGGGCCACGGAGGATACGTGATGAATGTCTCCCCAGAGCATCGGCGAAACGCTCGAGGCGCTGCCGCCAGCGCGGAGTTCCCACATGTTGCCGTTCACTTAGCATCGCTGCAAACAGACGGCGCGCCGGGCCAAGGATGGACGCGAGAAGCCGCAACACTGCGCGAGGCGGCCCGCTTAATTGTACTATGACGTGTAATTGTCGAGGGATGATCCGCCTCGCGTTTCGACAAAGAATTTCATGAATAACAACGTCGAGGTGAAAGCCAGCGGTGCTATCTGATTTTCTTGGGCTGTTATCATACGAGTAATGTCAAGTGCCTGCGGTGGATAATCGAATTTTCCACGAATCTTACCAAACAAACACTGAATATATATATATATATATATATATATATATATATATATATATATATATATATATATATATATATATATATATATATATATATATATATATATATATATATATATATATATATATAAATAACCAAGATAATTGACATACTCAGTCATGACCTTATAGCATGGCCTTGTGGCAGCCATTTTAGCCATGGCCTTGTGGCAGCCATTTCAGCCATGGCATTATGACATTGCGGCAGTCATTTCTACCATGGCTTCGTGACAGTCATTTCAACCATGGTCTTGTGGCAGCCATTTCAGCTATGTCCATGTAACAGTCATTTCAGCCATGACTTGCGGCAGCCATCTCAACCAAGGCCTAATGACAGCCATTTCAGCCAAGAATTGTGCAGCCATTTTAGCCATACCTTAGGGCAGCCATTTCAACCATGGCCTTGTGGTAGCTATTTCAGCCATGGCCTTATCACTTATCACTATTTAAATGCAATCGTTCGTTAACTATTTCTTAGTCGCGAAAATAATTGCAGGAAACGGCGACCAGTGTGCAATTAACCGAGCATAAAATCGTATTTACGGTGATGCAGACCCGTGTACAAGTTACGGCTTTTGCGACGCGAGCGGCCTAATTATTGTGAAACACAAGCCTCTATAGCATGTTCGGCGTATTGGGGGGGGGGCATTTTGGCTTAGCATTCCGTATATATCCTGTTACGCTACAACTTGGTAGCATGGTAAACTAACAGGTGACTAAGTTTGGCCCCCATTTGGCGTCCCCTTTGCGAGATCCTCGATACGCCACTGGTTTCGATCGACCTAACATGCTTCTATGCGAGACGAGTCGTGTGTTGCGAACATGACAGGGTGCGGAATATGCTACGACGTTACAGAGGACGCACTCCGAGCAGTTAATCTGATCTCTCTCCCGTAATGAGCTGAATCGAGTTAGAGCTGGAAATCACTTGTTGGAAACTGCAAATCTCTATCGTAGTCGTTAGACAGTTAATCTGATCTCTCCCCCCTGATGAGCTGAATTGAGTTAGAGCTGGAAATCGCATGTTGGAAACTGCAAATCTCTATCGTAGTCGTTAGACAGTCTAGCGATATTCTTGCCCCGATGTTTGGGGAATTCACACATTATCGCATTGAGACTGACCAGTTCTTCCGAAGAGCATGTTAAGACGTTGACCTTCTTTATTCGAAGTCTAAACCCATCATTGTCTTCATCCTGCAAAATGGCTAATGGGCATTTTGAGGATAAGTCCAAGCATTGCTAACTATAGGCCTACGCTGCGTTTGGTCAGTATCATTTCACCCCTTGCCTTTGTTTACCTTCCGTGTCGTTGTTGTTGCTCTCCTGTTTTACCCTGAAGTCCGGGGTGACGCTGACACCGATACCGGTCGTCGATCCGTGTTTTCCTTCTTCTTTGTTACTGATCCCGTTTCACTGCCGTCTCCATCTCCCGTCTCCACCTCCCGTCTCCAACACCTGTCTCCACCTCCCGTCTCCACCTCCCGTCTCCACCTCCCGTCTCCACCACCTATCTCTATACCTCCCGTCTCCACCTCCCGTTTCCAACACTTGTCTCCACCTCCAGTCTCCACCACCTGTCTCCACCTCCCGTCTCCACCTCCCGTTTCCAACACCCGTCTCCACCTCCCGTCTCCACCAACATCGCTCGCTCTCTGTTTACACTCTCATCCCACTCACGCCAAATCGCCGTTGTCCATGTTCTTTTTGATGCTGCTGTCTATCGAGTTATCTTCACGCGACGTCAGTGGCGTTCACTGGTTGCATATTGCAGGACATTAATATATCATTACTTCATAAATATTTCCGTTTTGATCCAGCTTAAATATAACTGATTTGATATGTTTTTATTATATATAAATAGTTTAAATATATCCGGTTTATATGTTTGAATTATTAAGTGCCCTGCCTCTCCAATCTTTGGCGTGATGGCGTTGTTAGTAATGTAGAAGAACCCGGATAGGACCATATGGTAACGTATCATATATATGTGCAGTCTGTATTAACACGTATATCACATCCTCTCCAAATGAGAATCGACGTTCTGTTTTGAATAATGTGATTTCTTTGCTAACATTTCAATAAAAAGGTGTTTTGTGATCAACGTAGATTCCGGTTGGCGGCACCGGAAGGTTTACTTTCTGACTCCGAACACCAGCTGTGGCCAATGGAAGACGCAGCTGTTCTTTGATGTTGGGCGCAATTCCTGACTTCCTCAACAGTTTCCTTTCGGGCTGTAGTGCACCACATATTTGATTAGGAATTGACTTGACATGAAACAGTCTAGCTGTGAGTATTAGTTAGGCCCGCTTACGTTGAAACGCTGCATTCGAGAACATATTGGTACTACTACTGCTGCTGCTGCTGCAGCTGCTGCAGCTGCTGCTGCTGCTGCTGCTGCTGCTGCTGCTGCTGCTGCTGCTGCTGCTGCTGCTGCTGCTGCTGCTGCTGCTGCTGCTGCTGCTGCTGCTGCTGCTGCTGCTGCTGCTGCTGCTGCTGCTGCTGCTGCTGCTGCTGCTGCTGCTGCTGCTGCTGCTGCTGCTGCTGCTGCTGCTGCTGCTGCTGCTGCTGCTGCTGCTGCTGCTGCTGCTACTGCTGCTACTACAACTTTTAGCAGAATGTCTTCAAATTCAAATTCAGATCATGAATCGAATTGTGCTCTTTATATAGAGTAGATTAAAATGCAACAACAGTTTGGATAGACTCTCTAGACAGTCTAGGGTATTGGTTCATAAATGTCTAAAAGTTTCAATTACACTTTGCCTCAGCTCAAGCTTGATGCCACGACTTTCTGTAATATGGAATCTAGCTATTTTTATTATATCATTCAGAACCACTATCAGAAGGGGCTGGATGACAAACTATTAAACACAGTTTCCTTGGCAAATGATGTGCTGAATAATATTATATAGAGAATGCGTGTAGTACTTTTTTATTCAAAGACGTGTTATTCTCTTTGTGTGCAAAGAAACTTCAATTGTAATTGAATTTTACACACTGTCGTACGAATAAATATTTGTTTTTACTATTACTACTCTACCATGCCTCTAGTTTGTAATAATGTCGATACATGGTTAAGACAATTACGTGTTGTTTTAGGCAATCGTTTTTTTATTAAACAATTGCATTACTATAGTTGTTTTAGTCAATATTGCAATAAATGGCACATGGAAGATGCTTAATATTGTCTTTTCGTTTGTACGTTTTCTTCGTTGGATTAGACGTACCTACAGGTGTAAATAAAACGCTAGAAAACTCTAGACTTAAAAGTAGTTGTATCTCGTCTACTGTAAATTTGACATTCGAAGTTATACTTATGTGGCAAATACAAGAAAATACATAGGATTACTTTATCACGATTTTTTTATTTTTAGCAAATCCTTATTAAAACGTGACACGGCCAAAGGCCGTATTCCTCCCCGAAATCCATATTGTATACTAAATATTTGTACGATGTCGCATGTCTGAATTTTGGGTTAATTACATTAGGCCGTAACTCGCTTCAAACCAGATTGTGGATGTCCCAAATGACACCATTTCAAAGGTTTTGTCTAAAACGTCAAATGGATGGGAAGGGGGTTACACATATAGCGCCCTTTTCACCATTGACAGCTCAAAGGCACTTTGTACTAATAGGCTGCATTTATGAGATAACGCCGCTTGTCCATGACGCAGTGTGTCGTAGTAGACCGAGCCGGTTTAAGACACAGGATAGGGATCCAAACTGCGTCGGAATCATACGATGAAATCGCCATGAGTAAATTCCCAAGATGCCGACACTTCGAGCTAGGGAACGTCAATAAATTACATTCGTGTATAGGATTAGTACCAGCAATATGGACCGAGGTAGCTTACTGAGTAACTGCGCCGTGAAATGGGACTCTACTGCATTGTATGGAGAACGACAGCTGTCCCATAAGGCCGCTGAGTGACGGACAAGTGTCATTACCGCTACAAATGACAGATTCATTACGCCTAATTGGCTGATATGTAATATCAAAATGTCCAACGAAAATACTTGCTTTGAGTAATCATGTGATTAAAGAGCAGTTAAATCGCGCATCTGTAGTCGAACGTGCATATATGTTGTTATACACCGAACTGGTGCGATTGGTTGCGCGTGCTACACACAGTTTGAATTGGTCAGTAACGGAAATTGGCTACGTTGGTTTTTACATATCTATGAACAGCATATTCTTGCTATCATGCAATTATCACACAAGCATGTGCGAAACGTAGCAACCAAGCCAAATGATAGGGCGTATACTGCAGAAATGGACGTAGCTGGAAGTCAACCATAACACTTACGCTAAGACCAATATACAACACTATTAAGGGGGATACATTTATGTTCCCTTGAGAGCAGCATTATCCAACAAATGTATGTATATATGCATACATATGCATGTACGTACGTATGTATGTATGTATGTATGTATGTATGTATATGTATGTATGTATGTATTTATATATTTGCATACGTATGCATGTATTTTCACAAGAAGCATTGTGACAATGTGAATATTATACATTTATTTTATGTTTACACTACAGTCGTAGTGATACCTACTATCTTAAGTTAACAGTGTTTCCATAGCTATTGTTGAGTCAGGCTAGGCGGTAGTCCTAGCAATGGGCATTATGTTAGGTAACAGGCTAGTAACGTTTACTGAAGCGTATCACTGACTGGTGGACTATACATATTCTGGGGACTGATCTAACCATGGTCGGCCAGTGGTATGTCGCGGCAAGGCGACTACTGAAATTGCATTTATACGGTTTGAATATCATGAGAAGGCGACTAATGAAATTGTATTTGTACGGTTTGAACATTGCCAGAACGCTGGCAACCAGCTCGGGCTGAGTAGTCGAGAGACGTGCGCAGCGGGCTGGGGCGTCGTGTGAGGGCGTGGTGGACTTGAGCGGCAGGAAAGTTTGGACACATAAACGGCAGGAAGTGTGGTGAATCGTGTTCGATCGATATGTGAATCGTTTTCATTGTTATTTCATCTATATTTACGACAGTGCCACCAGCATACATACGCGAACATACACGCGTAGTCAGATATTATATTTGTTAACTCTCACCGTATAATGTGAACAGAAACAGAAAATATGCAGACCGAAGAGACGATGACGCGATGATATTACTAATTATGCAGGAGCACTCTGGTCAAGAAAAGCCAAAGACAGAATAGATGGAAATATACACCACAGTGTTAGCACATAAAGCCGCACCACCGGCCAGATGTAGAAGGGAGCGTTGTAGCGACTGAAAACACCTACCGACGGAATGTGATAGACAGTTTAAGCCATTAGCAGGAACTTGCCACTCAGGTACCTGGATGAGAAGGTCGTGTACTGTTGATGAACGACGGCGATGCAACGCAGCTATCCGTGTGTTTTGGCCCCTGGAACACAATAAACATACTCTTGATTTCTGGTCATCAACAGCGACCGATGTGTTTGGTGAAAGCTAACCGTATCCAGGTTCGTATGTGCCTATAGCGTAGTGAATTTTTGTATTCTGCTCAGATACGTGTGACCTGGATTGAAATCCAAATGCAAATGACATTACTCCAAGATTAAATACAGTGCATCCGTAAATATTGTTTGAATCCATTTAAATGGAAATGCTTTTGCAACTGATCATGTATTTAATTGGAGCGCAGAGCGCCTTGTGTATCATATAATATCGTTTGGAAATATATACCTTTTATCACATCCGTCGGTTCTTAGTCATCTTACGTATAGCAAACCCAAGGGGAGCATAACATAATTTCATGCATTGCTAGAGCATTCAGTGTCACGTCCCATACATTGTTGCTGGGGAATACTGCATGATCCTACGCTTAGTTAACAGCAATTCGACGTGCAATGATCGAAAAGGTTATTAATTTCATTTCGACAACATCATGCGGATTGGATCACATGAACTTAAAAGGAGGAAATTGAATCCACTTTTAATCAACATATTTTGGAATTGGTCGCTTACTTTCTAAACGCATGGTTCGTATTAGCGATTTTATTCACATAGCTAGACGACGGTTCTGTTCTTGACACTACACTTCTTCTTCTTCCCCTTGCTCCCTTGCTGGATGGGGTTCAAGTTACTTGGTAGCTTCTTCCACTTTCATTGTTAACTTTCTCCATCTCCCTCTGTCTTCTGCGATTCGCCGTTCGTACCTGCCCTTTCAAGATCTCGTTTGACACAGTTTTTCCATCGCAGCTTTCGTCTTCTTCTTTTCTTCTTCTGCCACCCTCTTCTGCTTTCCAGCCTCTTTTTGACAGTCTGTCTTCGCCCATTCTTTGCACATGTCCTGCCCATCTCATTCTGCTTCCGACTACTTTCATCTTTAGGTGTTTTTTTCATGCAAATCTCTTCTCTCAATTCCTTCATCTTCTTTCTATTTCCTTGGGTTACTTTGCATATTCTTCGGACCCAGTTGTTTTCTGCTATCTGCATCTTCTCCTCCTGTCTCTGTCAGTGCCAGTGTTCCCAACCCGTATACACAGGATTTTACCACGCAGGCTTCCAACACTTTTCCTTTTAGTTGTTTCTTCAGTTTTCTGTCCCACACAATGCCTTCCACTCTCATCCACGCTGCTGCTCCTGCCTGCACTCTCCTCTGTATTTCCTTACTACTTCCTCCATCCTCACACACTGTACCGCCCAGGTATATAAAACTGTTCACTTATGTAATGGTCTTTCCGTTAACAGCTACATGTAGACCCACCTCCTGTTCGCCTATCCACATTACTTCAGTCTTCTCCAGATTCATTCGGAGGTCATGTTTTCTAAAGGTGTTACTCCATTCTTGCAATGTTTTATGTAGATCTTCTTTGTTATAATATAACATCTTTCTAAAGGCGTTACTCCATTCTTGCAATGTTTTATGTAGATCTTCTTTTTATAATATAATATCTTTTATAAGTTCTACCTGTTCATATACTTTTCCACTGATCATGTTCATCACCATAATGAAAACCAGGGGACCCAAAGCACATCCCTGTCTCAGTCCTACTCCCACACCAAATTGTTCCGATGTTGCTCCTTCGACTCTCATCACCACTGTTGTCTCCCTGCACATTTCCTCAACCATTCTGACCTCTGCCTCTCCATCCTCCGTCCATCTCATGACTGCAAATGTAAGTTCTCTCGGCACGTTGTCAAATGCCTTTTCCAGATCGACAAAGCCGAATGCTAAATCCTTTCTAAATTCTCTCCTCTTGACACTAAACTTGATGAAGGTAATTCCAAATAGTGTGCCTTGCAATAACATCTCAATCATAAGCAATGCGTCGTACAGATTGTTCAACTGGGCATTATCCCATTTTCACGGTGAGTAAACTTAACATGAGACAAAGCCATATCAGCAAACTGGTGGCTTATAATGCGAAGGTACGATCATTGAGCAATAAGAAATAACATGCAATAGCGTATTGCAATAGGCAGGATGCATTAGCTGTGGAAGAATGGCGATCGACGCACAAGTATAGAAGTACAGACCCTTGTCATGAGATAAGACGTACTTATGTGGTGTGGCCGAATTCATCTTACAGGAAAGGCGCAGCAGGTTTAGGGGTGATTTTTGTCAGAGCCGTTGTGGAGGGTAATTATTTAAAGTAGATGTGTGCCACATATAGACAACTAAAAGACGTAGTACAAAGATATCTGCAAATAAATGTTCACCAAATATTTCTGGAACTGAACTTAAAAATGTATGCGAAAATGCTCGGAGCACGGCCCAAAAACAGAAAAGCGAGTTAAACATGGCAGGTTATGCGTTGTTTAGAGAAGACAGGATACACACACGCGCGCGCGCGCGTGTGTGTGTGTGCGTGTGTGCGTGCGTGCGTGCGTGCGTGCGTGCGTGCGTGCGTGCGTGCGTGCGTGCGTGCGTGCGTGCGTGCGTGCGTGCGTGCGTGCGTGCGTGCGTGCGTGCGTGCGTGCGTGCGTGGATTGAGTAGGCCGACAACTGAACTGGGTAAGAGTCTCATTCGGCAGCCGTGCTGCCGAGCCCGCAGTCGGCTGGACGATCAGTAGGCCGGCTGTCATTAGGTCCTGCAGACGGCTCACTGGTTATTGCATAACCTGTTCATGCCCCACGCCTAACGTTAAACTTCCAAAGTGGGCTCCCACACTACACTTGGATACAATTGCATAACTTGTTTATGCCATCCGTCTATACACACTCTAACATTTAGCACGCCATATCCAGGAAAATAGTTCATATAATAGCAATTCGCAGAAATGTGATACTTAATTATGGAATCAACCAACGGTGGACGTGTGCTAAATATAGTGTTGTCTTCTCACGCATTCTCAAACGAGTTAATTAACAACGTTACCGTACTTGAACTTTTGTGTAGGAGTGGTACTAATCAGGCCAATTTTTAGATATAATTGAAATCAGGGATTGTCCATATAAAGCAATGGATGAGAAACTAACACAAGCCCAAAGGCAAATCTAAAGAGATGAAAACACATTTAGCAAAGATAGATTGGAATAATTCACTGAATAACAGGACGGCACATAATTTTCAAAACTTTGAGAAGATGTGATCGATGGCCAGTGTTGAAAAAATCATGACTTAAAAAAATCAGATCATTCGGATTTGTTTTAATTAAATCGGATTTTTTATGTACTTGATTTATTTGATTTTTTTTTATTCTGGTATATAGACATTTATATATATGTTTATATTTATAAACTCTTTCAAACGTGTAAAATTCAAATTAAAAAATTCAAATTTGGGTACTTGTCTTAACACAGGGTACATGACGTTTGCTTATATAAAGTTATATAATTATAACATAGTTCGATTTGCAACAAAACTGTCGTTTTTAAATACATGTATATAATAATAATATTTTTATTTGATATAGTGACACATCCAATTTTAAATTATTCGTGACACTCATTGAGAGGAATCCATCCATTAGACAATGTCCACAAGGCCTCACCCCCTATAGTTGCATAAACTGTCTTGGAAAGGAAAGGATGCAATGTGTCTGTGGCTATAGCCGTGATAATTATTGTTTTGCTGAGAGGGTGGATTAACACCTGTCCATGGCTCAGTGTAATCTAAGGGTCTCTAACCAGACTGCAAACTGGTACAGTATTAGACAGTTGTAGTCCAGACTGTCTCACTTGAGTCAGCATACTGAAATGGAAACAATCAGCACAAGCTCTAAGTGGACTTTAACTCAGGGCTTCTGACTTGAAAAGATACTTCCTCTGGAAGACAAATTTGTGTGGCTTCACCGCATTCAGAAAGGGACTAACTCAAACATACACAATGTCATAAAATATTTGACTTTAAATACTGGGAAAAAGCAAATCTGGAAATAAGGAAACAAGACACATTGTGCCTTTGTATTAAAAAACATACAAAACTGTGTTGATATCGATGCTTGTAAACAAATATTTGTGTTAAATTCATATAAATCAGCGATTAAAAATGGGAAATAAAAAAATAAAAAATCATAAATTCATTTTTTGGAGTGATTTATGTCTGACTAACAGTTAAAACTGACGCATTTATGATATAGGCAGGCTATACATAGACAACATTATTGGGCTCTCAGTATGAGTTGAGAGTCCAGACGGTTTGACGAACTAAACTTCAGGGAATAGTAATCGATTTGGGGAATGTTTGGGTTGCTAACATATATATTGAAAAATAAACACAACAAGTATTCTACAGTCAGTAAAATCTCGTTAATCCGGACGCCGAGAATCCGGAAACTTCGGCATTCGGACATCATTTCACAGAAAGGGAATTGACCCAGTTATTTTCATAATTCATTTATCCCGAAAACTCCTTAATCTGGGCACATGCCAAGGTGTCTGTATTAATGAGGTTCCACTGTATATGGACTAAGAGATTACCAGTTACGTGAATTTGATATGCGGAAGGGGTGGGGTTTTCACAAAAAGAACAGAACTGTGTCGATATGCTGAGACAATGACAATTAATTACTGAATCTCTCCCGGCGGCTGAAGCTTACGACGTGGCTAATCAACAAGCACTGAAAGGCGTCCATTCTGCATACTCGATAAAACAATTAAAGGCACACTGATTGTAAGGATTACCTGCTGTAGGCCGTCCGTAGGACTTGAATAGACAAATAATGTTTCATCTTCATTTTTATACGCCAGCTGTACAAACGGATTTATTACTTTAACAACTCAAAAATGAAAAAACGGATGAGATCACGACTACTGTGATCAATATCGTGACGTGTTACACCTCTGCATTTCAGGCAAATCATCAGTAATGATGTTCTCCTGAATCAAATAGAAACAGATGTTGAAACCATTTATCAAAATTATACAGACATTCCATGACTACATGACTAATACAGTTTTGATCGGATACAGAGACTCTTTACTTCATCTGTCATTTGTCATGTAGTTAGACTATTGTAACTACTGTCATATGCACTATTTACAGTATTTAACTATTTATATCTGCGACAAGTCCGATGGCAATCTCTTTAGTTTGACCGGACTGACAAGACAGACAAATGCATGAAAATTGTTATCATGGACCCTTAGGTGCGAGGCACATAGCAAACTCATAACGCTGTATTAACCGTTACATCGGCAATCTCGATTTATTTTAGTTCATACTATTAACCTCGTGTCCACTTATTAAAAAGTACATTACATTGGCGTTAATTGGTGTCACTTTACTATCAATGAGACTGTTAATGACATTGAAAAGTGCATCGTGGCTTCTTCTAGACCCATCTGACGACAGAGAAAACGTCTGTGGTGGCGGTGTGGCTTAACAAACGCTATTAAATGCAAGGTTCTACAAGGAGTAAATACCAATGTAAAGTCTCGTGAGACCGGCAAACTTATCAAATATAGAAGCCACATTCATCGCATGCCAACTGCGCTCGGCTGGACGTCTTACTCGTTATCGGAGAACGCAATTACATCCTCAAAGACGATGTGCTTTTATGATCTAACCAGATGGAAACGCAATCACCATGGGCGACGACTGGGCTACATCGATAGGCTGGAGCGTTATGTATATACACTGGTATCACTATCAACATGTGTTCATAGAAGAGGTAGGCATTTCTACAGTTCCACGACAGAACGAAGCACGTAACAACCAGAGGCCTGTCACCGTAATAAACTATGGAACAGAGGTAACACCTGTTCACAAAGCAACTGGTCACTGGGGAAATGTCATCATGCTATAGAGTCGTTGATATTTATTACACCAGCTCAGTATGACCTATTTCTGAACAAGAACACTACTCCTCACCTCGCCTATCCTCTTTGGGCCCAGTGGCCCATAAGGCCGAGGTGCATCTCCTCCAGCTCGCTCTGTCAGCTGCCACGCGTCTGGCCTCGTTCCAGCAGTTCCACTTTGTCTTTGGTCGACCAACCTTTTTTCTACCTTCGGGCGTCCAGGTCACCGCAGTCCAACATTTGCTGTTCTTGTCCATTCGTAGGGTATGTCCTACCCATTTCCATCTTCTTAACTTAACTTTTGTTCTTGCAACGATATCGTGATTTGATACAACATATCACCATCTAATTTCTAAGATTCATCTTAAGCACTTGAAAATTGTTCATCTAACTTTCTGTGGTCGCCTTCGTTTAGTTTCCATGTTTCATTTCCATACAACAACACTGGTTTAACAAGTGTGTTAAAAGCTTCAATTTAGATTTCATTGTGCATATATTTGAACTCCATATCTGCTTAAGCTTCATGAAAGATACCCTAGATTTACGAATTATGTTAACAATGTCATCGCCGCCTCCTCCTTGCTTACTGACGTTAGCACCCAGGTAGTTATACTTGTCCACTTCCTTTAGTTCTTGATCATAAATTAGTATTCTGTTTTTTTCACTTGCTGTTTATCCTCAATGCAATATTTATTTTTATTTATTCTTAGTTCCGTCCTTGCTGCTAACTGATTCAGTTATCTTGTCTTTGTTTGCATGTGTGTGTGTACCATGATGACATGAGTGCTATGTCATCGGCAAAGTCCATGTCCTTTAGTGTTGAAGTGAAGTTCCATCTGATCCCTGTTTTATTTCCTGATGTTGTGTTTCTCACTATCCAGTCCACTACTATCAAGAACATAAATCCAGACATTGCATCGCCTTGTTTAACTCCGGTTTTAACCTTGACCCACTCAGATTCCTCATCTTCGTTTAACACTGCACATTCAAGAGAACACCAAGTGTTCCTATTTTGGGGTTGTCATTGTTACTCGATCTGATGAGAGACTGAATCTTCAACCCAGTAACATCATAAATATATATGATGATACTATGCTTTATAGTTTATATGATCAACGGATATACGATAGGGGTCATATTGCAATTATATAATATATATATATATATATATATATATATATATATATATATATATATATATATATATATATATATATATATATATATATATATATATATATATATATATATATATATATATTGTCGTGCATGCACAATCAATGCAGTCAAGCAAAATAGCTCATTTCACGATGCTCTAATCCTCCCGCGCTTATAACTATTCGTTTTTAGAAAGATACTACGCGAAGCATCAGAACACGAGAGCGATAGTCGCCGTTATGGCCCGAGGCAGCTGGATGGAGAATGCCACATTAGCAGCATTACACAGCCGCCGCTGTGCCAGACTCTCCCGCCTCAATACATCAAATGTACAGAGACTCGGCCGCACGTTCGGTCGCCTTGGCACCACGGCTGCTGGCGATGCGACACATTTGAGCGATCAGACCCCGTGTTTGTGCACGTTCCATTGATCCGGTGCTGTTCGTATCGCTGGTACCTGCTTTTGCTTGTACCAATGTATGCGTTCGGGCAGTCGCCGTTTGTTATATGAATTGTGTGTATATGTGATATCTTCTTCTTATTATGCAGTGCATAATCCCACTTCTGGAGCAGTGTTGAATTATGAGAGATAGTGAGTCCACGACTGGCTAATATTCATCCCATGAACCTGTTGTGGACTCACCATATCTGAGTGGCACGTTCAACTGGTATATATGCACCTGGTAGAAAGACCTTCGTATATTTGTGTCTCATCCGAAACACACCTTTCAACTTCTTTCCCATTTGCTAGATGCTTCTCAGCCGGTTTCACAGATAACTCTGTAAATGTGGTTACTGGTAACTTCAATAGCCACAGTGTACTGTGGGGATACTCAGAGATAAACGATGGTGGGGAATTAGTAGATAGCTGGTAGGATGCAAGTCAGCTATTCCTCGTCCATGTTGCAAAGCTATCGAGTTCCTTCAGTAGCTGCAGATGGAGACGCATTTATTACCCGGATCTGGTGTTTGTTCCAAACAACATTGTTGTTAATGTGAGAAAATAGTCCAGAACCCAATCACAAACTCCCAACACCGATAAGTGGCAAGAGCTGATTGAGTCTAAAGACATGACCCACAACAGCAGAAAAGCACGGAAGACCATACAAATGCTGGGAAATGACTCCACAATAGCATGACCTCGGTATGAGGTCACATCAGCCTACCAGCTCCTCGTGAACAGTCGAGGAAACCCAGGGCATTGTCCCAGCAGAATTAAATTTCCAAGGTCTTCTGAAGATGATCAGAATGACTAACCTCATTAGACCTTTCACCTTGAGTAAACTCCTAATTAGCATCATAATGATGAAACCTAGCAAAGCTGCCGGACTTGATGACCTCGCATATGTGCTTGAGTTGTTCACACATACGAGGTCGTCAAACAACATATGTGCTTGAGTTGTTCACACATACGAAGTCGTCAAACAACATATGTGCTTGAGTTGTTCACACATACGAGGTCGTCAAACAACATATGTGCATGGGTTGTTCACACATACGAGGTCATCAAACAACATATGTGCTTGAGTTGTTCACACATACGAGGTCGTCAAACAACATGTATGCTTGAGTTGTTCACACATACGAGGTCGTCAAACAACATATGTGCTTGAGTTGTTCACACATACGAGGTCGTCAAACAACATATGTGCTTGAGTTGTTCACACATACGAGGTCATCAAACAACATATGTGCTTGAGTTGTTCACACACACGAGGTCGTCAAACAACATATGTGCTTGAGTTGTTCACACATACGAGGTCGTCAAACAACATATGTGCTTGAGTTGTTCACACATACGAGGTCGTCAAACAACATATGTGCTTGAGTTGTTCACACATACGAGGTCATCAAACAACATATGTGCTTGAGTTGTTCAAACACACGAGGTCATCAAACAACATATGTGCTTGAGTTGTTCACACACACGAGGTCGTCAAACAACATATGTGCTTGAGTTGTTCACACATACGAGGTCGTCAAACAACATATGTGCTTGAGTTGTTCACACATACGAGGTCGTCAAACAACATGTATGCTTGAGCTGTTCACATATACGAGGTCGTCAAACAGCATATGTGCTTAAGTTGTTCACACATACGAAGTCGTCAAACAACATATGTGCTAGAGTTGTTCACACATTCGAGGTTGTCAAACAACTCAAGCTCATCAGACCAGCAGTGGTTATTATATATGTTCAATAATTGTTTGACTGCTAACTAAATCACAAAAGTTGTGGAGACAAGCAATAATAGTGACTATACTGAAGTCTGACATAAACTTCGCCAACTACACGAGCTTTCGACTCATATTCCTGCTTTGCCACACATAAAAACTAGAGAGACTCATTCAAAATTTGGTCAGCATTACATTAACGAGCGAGTATGTGTCATATTTGGAAATCATGCACAAGCGAACTTTTGAATCTCACTCAATATATCGAGGAAGGACATGAGAAAGGATCAATGAGGTTTTGCTACTGGATGGTATTTCAGATATAATGCTTTATTAAAGAACAGTTTTACTAAAATATTGGAGAACATTTATTTTTTAACTTCGGTGGAACACAAACAACTACCACAAAAGTGAAACTGTGTTACGGTGTCTATGTTTGTGTGGCATGTCACTGGTTCTGCATCAGTGCCAATTTGTGAAACACAACATCATCTTGTCACGCACCACATACATGTTGCGCTTAACCAAACTACGGAATGGCCGCCACAAACCGAGGATTTCAAGTGCATTCCATCAGGAATACGCATATAAATCAGCCAGCGGCTTTGGGCGTTTGCTGATGTTAATAAAGCAGTTTTGTCGCATGACAAGAATATACATAGCCGTTTTATGACCAGTTCGGTGGTTTCCCGTAACAACAACTCGTTTTACATTTCCAATCAAATGTCGTGTGTGTATGCGGGGGCGGGCGGGTGAACCACGAGTCAGTCAGTCAGTCAGTGAACCAGTCAGTCAGTGAACCAGTCATTCAGTGACAGCTGATACCGATCACTAAGTTGGACACCGTCAGCTACAAGCGACTCACAGCTGACCCCGGTCACCGATTTGGCGCCAAGCCAGCGACATACAGCCGGATATTGGCGGTTTGGTGAATAATCAGCTCGGGCCGCGCTGACCAACGCCTGGTCGTAATGACTGCCTCTGTCAAATTCCTACGTTCGGTCTCGCTGGGATACGGCTGCGTCGATCTTTATTAGTTGTTAGCGTCTGGGCGAACTGTTAGAAATTAAGAGGACTGCGTCAAAGAGACGCTCACTCTCAGCAATTCTCACCGGGTCCACTCTCTGTCGCGAGGCATCACCACACGTCCCCGCTGACGCGTTGGGACTACGTAACAGAACCAGCATTTCACTGTCCAGCCAACGAATTATTCCGTTTTGTGAAACGTTATGTTCTAGTAACTTTATGCCTGTGAAAATGTGTATAGTAGTGGATCGTTTGATTTGGTTTTGTCTAATTTTCAATCCGAGTCGTTGTAATTATTTTTGGATAATTCACTCATGTATGCACAATATGGAGACCGCTGTCGACAGTAATATTAATAGTTAATTCGTTTTATTTCGCAACAACTCATTGATGAAAAAGATGTGCGTTAAAATAGTACACGTGTTGTACAATAGTAAACCAGAGTTATCATAGTAAGTATATTTGAACAATCTATCTTGCTATATATGCTGAATGTAAACTAGTGGGAACTATGTATCTTGTACATATGCTGATGGACACGTAAAAACGTGTGAACAATTCAACATACACACACTTAGCAATACACACCCTTAGCAATTAATATAATTTGCATAGAAGATTATATAGGGTATTTGAGAAGATAATGTTATAGATGTCAGAAAATATTCTGTATTATATTTGTAGAATTTCAAGAGAATTGTCATAGAATATTCTACGGGATTTTTCCAAAGACGTTTCTATAATTATAATTCCGAAACATTATATATACTAGTTTTCTATACAATATTCTACTATGTGTTGTAGAAATTTATACATTTCCACAAAATTATATAAACATTTATGCAAAGCTATACAACTCTATAGGAAATTGAATTAGACACAGACACATTCTATATAATCTGTAGTATGGTATAGTTGTATAGTTGTATTGTATAGTTGTCTATACACAATTCTACATAAACTCGGTAAAATTCTACAATTATATAGATTTCCATATATTTCTATTGCATTCTATATGCTCTTCATATAATTTTTATAAAACTGTTATATAATTCAATATATTGTATTGCTGAGAGCATTATATATATATATATATATTATATACGGGGTGGTACGAAAGAAGGTCTTTGTACGTTAGCTGTACAACAGTAAGCCACAAATACACATTGTTTAGCACTCAAGACGCTTCTGGAGAACTTATTTAGTTCGTCGGCGCTTTCTTGACAAGACACGTTTGAATACGTGTGGTATAACAACATTGATAGGACACTTGCATTTGCTCTTAGACAGCTTAACGACGTTGGAACTTAAGTAGATTCCCTCAACTCCTGCAACGTGAAAAATCACATAAATCACAAAAACGGGTATATCCAGCGCGCGCAGTGTTCGCGTCCCTTGAGTGGCTCGCGACGTCATTTAATCAAGCGGCTACATCGAGCAAGCTATACGAGAAGCCGTACCTCCGTGGCTGCATTCGGCCACGTCTCTATTTGCCGGAATTAAAAATTTAATAAGTGAGATTGAGGTTGTTCGGGTAGAATGATTCGAGATAACCGAACGTGGCGTCCCTTGATAACAGCCACTTCTGTTGAGACGCCTTCAGCCAACTCCCAGAGAAGGCGACCAACGCACACGTAGCCCACGGCAAACGGAAGTGCTGCGCAGTCATTTGTCTTTTTACATATGTTGAATGGATCGAAGACACATGTGAACAATTTGTCTTGTCACGTTTGCTAAAAGGGCTCGAATACATGTGAACACTTTATATTCTTATATGCTCAATGGCTCATAAATAGGTTTGAACATTGAACATCCATCACATCCTGATTATAGGTGTCGATTCTGTGGGAAGCTGTGACGTTTATATCCAGGCGTTAGTAGAAGCCACGGAGTTCCGGAGGTTTGGCGAACGTAGCACGTGGGCGGGGCGGTCGGTGGTAGAGCGTAGGACTTTCTGTCGATGGGACCGGGGTTCAAAACCACCTGCTGACGTTTCGAAACAATTTCGCTCAACCAACTTTGCCTGTGATTTTCGGAAGAGACACTAAACACTTGTCATTAGGTCCTCAGACCTGTTGGAACTGAACTGAAACAAAGACACTCTGAAATAAACCATCAGTCCTGTCATTATGTCCTCAGACCTGTTGGACCTGAACTGAAACAAAGACACTCTGAAATAAACCACCAGTCCTGTCATTAAATCCTCAGACCTGTTGAAACTGAACTGAAACAAAGACACTCTGAAATAAACCATTAGTCCTGCCATTAGGTCCTCAGACCTGTTGGAACTGAACTGAAGCAAAGACACTCTGTAATAAACATTAGTCCTGTCATTAGATACTCAGACTTTTTGGAATTGAACTGAAACAAACGAACAAACGTTCTTATCTACTGCAGCGTGACAAAGACTGTTTCTGTGGACACCCGCCGCACAAGCTGCTACACTGAGCACGTACATATCAAGCTAACCTCTTCAGCGACATGTAGCTGATGTCCATGCCAAAGAAACGACACCAGAAGACGATTTACAATGCACTCGTCCGGACCCAGTGAGCTGGTTATCGGCGGCGGCTTAACGTAGGTCAACGAGCAACACAGACCGACAAGAGGCTTAATCAAGTGCATCGCCCGGCAAATCGACCGTCTGATTCGTGTTCGATAGACATTGCTGATTCTACAAATCGCCTCTATTTTTGGCCCGATTTACGTGAAAACGTCTCTTGTCCCACGACTCGGTAATGCGGATTACAATTTATTTTCCCATTGACGACAATGTTCATATTGTAATGCGGATTACAATTTATTTTCCCATTGACGACAATGTTCGTATTTTAATGGTGTTCACACATTTATAATTTGAATATATTGAACATCAAACTGTGTAATTTCTTTCTCCAGAAAATTAACAGACACATTGCATCCAAAGCAAATACATCGTGTTCTCATGTGTAATGGTTGCTAGTCACTGACACGTGCTTGTGTTGCAAGCCATACACTAGAAATGCTAAGCACAGCATAAGTGTCCATATCCCTGATAAAAATAATTTTTCAGGCAGGAACCAATTGCCAAAAGGGGATGCTGTCTTAAAATAACGGGCACTTCATTCATAGTGATCAGTCCCCTAATGACCGTTGCTTGTGGGTGACAGCTGTCGTGACGTTGACTTGTCTTCAGGCGTCATGGTTCTCGAGTCCGGGGACACAGTTCATTTGAAGACTCAGCCAATGTGGCAGCTGATGCCATGATAAAGAGCGGGGATGAATGGAAGCTAATGAATAGTTGATTGTATCTGATCCCAGTCCCTGGGAGCCGTTGGGTTCGACGATAAATCGACGCGAATACCGACCACGGCAATGGCGTAGCTGTGCATGCGCGATACATTAAACTCACGGGAACAATCAGAGAAGAGATAATTTGTTGTTACGCACATTCACTGAAATTGTGTGATTTTGCGTGAAGCTGATTGTAACAATAACTGATTTTCTATTTCATTGCGGAAGGCTCTGCCTGTCAAGAGTTTGTCTCTTGAATCAACGTCAACCACACACAGTCATCACCGACGTCGATGGAGTGCCTAAGAATGAGGACTGAAACAACATCCTTTAGATAATACGTGCGCTGCGCTAAATTCATGTCGTGACATTTCAGTGCTGGTTTTAAGAGAAATACTCTTTTGATTTCGTTTACGCCACATTGAGGTCAACTTTGACAAATAACCGTGCGGCGAGACATTAACCAAGCAATGCCATTATGCGAGTAATGCATTTTGTTTCTCTCTCCTTCCCGCCGACACAATATTGATAGTTTCATGTGTATGCTTAGTCGCAGCACTCGGCCGCAGTCACACATATAATGATACATGTTTGGTATATTCGTTTAAACTGTATACGAAACATTAAGATGAATTAAAATGGTGAAATAGACAGGAGCAAACATCTTACCATTTGATGACTCTGGCTCTACATTTAACGATCGCACCTGCCAGTATACTAATACAAACACGGTGTACAGATGTCGTTTCGCCGGTTCTGGGTGCAACCGACAAAATGGTGATTGGGAGATGTGCAAACACGATCATCGTCTAAATACATTCTCAATATGTTCAGTAGTATGGACATTGGCTTTCAAAAACATATTCATATCAACTGTATTGATTTTACGAAGATATTTAAATTACACACTTATTATCCTTGTTGAAAACCGTTGTTATTACCGCAGTACAAGTCGATTCATGTAGACTCTTAAATACCTCTCCGCAGGAACACTTAAATACCTCTCTGCAGGAACACTTAAATACCTCTCTGCAGGAACACTTAAATACCTCTCCGCAGGAACACTTAAATACCTCTCTGCATGAACACTTAAATAGCTCTCCGCGGGAACACTTAAATACCTCTCCGCAGGAGCACTTAAATACCACTCCGCATGAAAACTTAATTACCTCTCCGCGGGAACACTTAAATACCTCTCCGCAGTAATACTTAAATACCTCTCCGCAGGAACACATAAATACCTCTCCGCATGAAAACTTAATTACCTCTCCGCGGGAACACTTAAATACCTCTCTGCAGTAATACTTAAATACCTCTCCGCAGGAACACATAAATACCTCTCCGTGGGAACACTCAAATACCTCTCTGCAGGAACACTTAAATACATCTCCACAGGAATAATACTTAAATACCTCTCCGCGGGAACACTTAAATACCTCTCCGCAGGAGCACTTAAATACCACTCCGCATGAAAACTTAATTACCTCTCCGCGGGAACACTTAAATACCTCTCCGCAGTAATACTTAAATACCTCTCCGCAGGAACACATAAAATACCTCTCCGTGGGAACACTCAAATACCTCTCTGCAGGAACACTTAAATACATCTCCACAGGAATACTTAAATACCTCTCCGCGGGAACACTTAAATACCTCTACGCAGGACTACGGAAATACCGTTGCGCAGGAACATTTAAATACTTAACGGTGAAATCACATACAATGTTGAAGCGATTACTGAAGCAAGGTCGCATTGATGCAATGTTGGTCCACTCTGCTTCTAAGCATGTGTGAATAATGTATGTTATTACATGTGCTGAGGGCTAGTCAAGTGTGTTGACAATTTGTCCTGTTGCATATGCTGAAGGGCTTGTAAACCCGCGAAAGACGCAACTGGTGATAGCACTGCAATGTAATGAACTTCCAATTACTGCGCGAAAACTATTCATCTATCACTGTCCATTGCCATATACAGATATATAAAGCCGAATGCGCAGAAGCAAAGTGGAGTAACCAAAATACGTATTTTATGTGTGTGTGTGTGTGTGTGTGTGTGTGTGTGTGTGTGTGTGTGTGCGTGCGTGCGTGCGTGCGTGCGTGCGTGCGTGCGTGCGTGCGTGCGTGCGTGCGTGCGTGCGTGCGTGCGTGCGTGCGTGCGTGTGTGTGTATGGGACTGGCACAGAACGTGTCACGAACAGCGAAGTGAGGAACTGAAGAAAACAACTAACGCTGTGTTAACTGCCGGCGAAGAAAACAAACGCTGTTATCTAGTTACGTGATGAGATTAAACCGGGAAAGATGCGGAACAATAGCTTCGTGAACATTTTATGGAATGGGCAAGTCTCAATCGGCTCGAGTCGGACATACGAAACACAATGTCGAAACAAAACCCTTACGATACACTTCACATTGTCCTGCGTAAGTGAATGATGTGGAGCACTCTCCTGGAACACGAACAAGGCGGATACACCCATGGTTAAATCCAAAGAGAGAACACACATACGTTATATACCACTATGCGCACGCTCGTTGTAAATCGGGATATAAGGGTATTCACCCTTCATAGTGTCTAACAGCATAGTGCGATCGTAACACTGAAGTAATCTTAAGACAAGCGGACAAGCTAATGTTTGCAGATCCAGTGAAAAACAGTTGCCAAGTATCAACCCAATAAGAAATGCAAACTCCGAACAGCCCCATTGTACAAGCCAATAAGAAATGCAAACTCCAAACAGCCCCATTGTACAAGCCAATCAGAAGTGCAAACTCCGAACAGCCCCACTGTACAAACAAATAAGAAGTGCAAACTCCAAACAGCCCATTGTACAATCCAATCAGAATTGCAAACTCCAAACAACCCCATTGTACAAACCAATAAGAAGTGCAAACTCCGAACAACCCCATTGTACAAACCAATAAGAGGTGCAAACTCCAAACAACCCCGTTGTGCAAACTAATAAATTGTGCAAATGCCACGTAATATTTTTATACCTACGTCCAAATGCGAAATTCGAATTTATATTACTATAGTAATATATAAAAAAAAAGATTGGTTGTAGGCGTAACCAATGTGATTGGTTACCGGACAACCAACGAATTGGTTACTAGTTGACCAATATATTGATTAAAACAACCAATATACAACCAATATTGGGCCAACCAATTAGATTGGTCGTTTTCTCAACCAATCTGTTTTTAGAGTGTATTATTAACGTATTCTTAAAATCTCCAGTTAATTAATTACACTTGTAATGTGATTCTGACAGCCGAGACGAACGAATAGGTGGGATTCCCTTGCTGGAAAGCAAGAACCCTTGTTGTCAGCGGTGAAACGATGAAAGCGCTCCTGGTTTGGCCACACAACCCGGCACAACACCATTTTCAAAACCACGATGCAAGGCTCCCTGGGGACAAGATAAGACGGGGCCGCCTGGTAATAAACTAATTAGATAAAGTAGAAGAATGGACACACAGAAGACAGTAACGCTGGCTAGGACTGTTGTGTCCATGACACTCCTACGAATGTATCGGTCAAGGGACGAAGGTGAAGGTGAAGTTGAAATGTGATTAAAATGTAATCGAGACCAGTTAATTAAAATGGTTGCCTATACGTGCGTGCTGTCGTGAAACCGCAAATAAAGTGTACACGTTTTATACTGCATAATTTGCATGTCTTTCAGATGCGGCACTAAAAGCCGTTGGTCCCTTTTACTTAGTGTCTATGCCAGGAAATGTAAAATATCCCACACAGGGGTAAACGTGTAGCCTGCTGTGGAGTCCATCTCTCAACCACATGAGTCACGATAGAAGGGTCCATGACGCGGCTTAGTAAATTCTGCCGACTACCTCGGTGAGGACACGATTGAATGAAAAAGCTGTACAATAAGCACGGTCCTACAATACATATGTGTTCATATTGGAAGACAATGTTTAACAAGATTTAACAAGATTGCCATCCAAAACTAACAGTTCAATGTGGCAAGTGGACAAGGAAGCCATTGGCTTATCGAGAGTCCAACAATTTGATCATCTATATATAGCCCGTCCTTATCAGATGTCCGTAAATTTTATGTTTAAACATATTCCTATTACTAGCATTAACACAATCATTTGTTCCATTCATTTATCACCCTTTGTGAAAATGAGTACTTTCTCGTGTCCAAACCTACACTGTTACTTAACTAATGCTGGTTTGTGTCACCTGGTTCTACTACATTCTTTATGTTTGAATACCATATTCCTATCAATGTCCTCATAATCATTCACTTTTTAAACACTTCTATTTGGTCCCTTCATAGTCCTCTCGTCTCTAGTGTTGTCAATCCACGTTCTAATAAGCGGCTCTCATAACTAAGGCCTCTCAATTCTGGAATCATCATTCTTCGTCTCCGTTGTATTCTTGCTAGCTAATGTATGTCCTTCTTGCGATTTGGCCTCCATGCTTTTATACAATATTCCAACATGTGACCTAACTATCGCTTTGTACAGGGGTACAATTAGCTGTTTCTCCTTATGAGTGATAGTGCTCCTAATTAGCACTAGAATTGTATTACTTTTTGAAGCAGCAATCCCACATTGCTCAGAAACGTTTATATGAGCACTAAATGTTACTCCTATAAGTTCCCAATTTTATATTCTTCGTCCATGTTTCCATGTCCTGTGTGTATGCATTTACACTTCCCAAAATTAAATAATTTTTCAGACCATTTAACCAATTTATCTAGATCATCCTGTAAACTTTGTTTATCTGTGTAATTTTTAACCTTTCTGAATAATTGTGTGTCGTCTGCAAATGTCAGTACTTTGCTAGACATGTCATCTTCCAAATTATTTATATATATATATTAAAAATAGTATAGGTTCTTATACTGATCCGTGCGGTACCCCACTCAAAACAGATTTCCAGTTTAAAATTTCACCATCGACTATTACTTTGTCTTCTGTCTGTAAGCCACTTTTCTATCCAGTTTATTACTTAATTACCTGCATCAAGAGCTTCTAGTTGAATTAACAATCTTCGATGGGCACATTATCAAAAGCTTTCTGAAAATATAAGTATACAATATCCACTGGTGACCAATCATCTACCCACTTTGTAATTTCTTCCCAAAAACATCAGAAATTAGTTAGACATGACCTTTCTTTTAGGAACACAATGTATACAGTGGAACATGGGATATGACCAACAATGAGCAGTTCAAGTGGAGTAATCGACGTCGCAGGTGGCAAGCTTAAGAGCAGTTCCACCAATCCTCCATGCATTCAGTAAAGATGAGCGGTGCAGGAGAACGTTTCGATCTTCGTCGTTTTGCCATTAGTCAAAGTGAAATATTGAAACCTGGATTGTTACGCAATAAACATGTTGGCCAAGTGAGTGACTTATTGCGTCCCGTGGGACTCTAACGATGGTACGTCTTACGGGCAAGACAGTGGACAAAAATAACTGTTTCCTGGCGTATACGTACACATATGACTATGTCACTGCTTCCTGTATTTGCCGTAATAGAAGTACATACTGCAATACAACTTATGTAAGATATGCATATATTTATTTTCTATGGACCAACTGCTTATTGTCTGAAATAAAAACCTTATTATTATTATAACAAAAACAAATTAACATACAAATGATACGTATCATAAATTAAGCCATAATGTTTATTGTGTGTCCTGACAGTTGACAAAGCACAATTTAAACTGAACTGTAGTAACAGTAGTTATTTCCATGCGTTAGCGTAATTACAGCAAACACGGTCGGATTGCTGAGGTCGATGTGTTGCGCTGGCGACTGGCGAGATAACCACGTGGAACGCCTCGGTTCCAATCGGGCCTCGCTGTCTCCCTCAGAACGTTAGTCATAATTATGATGGGACAGGACATTCCCATGAGAAGCATATCTACCGAGTAGAACTACGTATGATATTGCGTTGCGCAGTCGAAACTGCTGTGTAGAGGTGACGATGTCCAGCAGTGGAACATTTCAAGAAATCGCTCTTCTTGGCAGTATGGCTTTCAAGCGTATTGTACTTTTACTTTAGCACGGTATTTATATTACAGTCTGTACTTAATAATGCCAACGCATATCGGGCATTGTTGTTGGACAGTCCTTTTAAAAAGTAATATAATTTACCTCATGAGAATGGCGAATACCTGGTTATCCGTGTTCCTTAGCGGGTCGTTGCTAGGACGAAACTAAAACAATGTGCCGATCAGACATATAGGGGATCCTTTCATCTCCCTTGACATGCAAGCTGATGATGGAATACACGCTGGTTGAACTATCGACATATGGACACGACACAGACACTTGACAGGCTTAGTTGATTCTTTGCTTTGTCCTTGACATGCAAGCTGATGATGGAATACACGCTGGTTGAACTATTGACATATGGATACGACACAGACACTTGACAGGCTTAGTTGATTCTCTGCTTTGTCCTACTAAAGCAACAGACAAAGGCGTCAATAGTCGTCAATATCGCAAGTGTGACACTTGCCGTTGTTAGACGTGCCACAACGCCAGCTGTACATGACACTGCGTCATAAACGAACCCCCGTACAAATGTCCATTTACCACGGTGACAGTTGGATGGGGGTCCACATTCAGTCGTTGCAAATGGAGCCCGGGCGTGGAAAACGTACCTCTTCATACGTCTATTTTACATAATGAATATCATGTATTTAATGTGATATTGAGTGTTTTATTAAATATATGTAAGTGTGTTTGTTAGACAACTTTCAAGAAATATCGTAGCTTCAATGTGTTCAACAATAATTCCTGATTTAAAGTGTCGATAGCGTTTGATAAATGTTTGACATATACTGAATGGGGTGTCATTATTATTTAAAGCAGTGATTATTCGATCAATGAGGTCCGTAGAAGTTCCATCGCTAGCTTTGTAATCTGGAAATACATTAGCGTTGCTTAGTTCAGGTCGACAAATTCCTGCATTTAATGTTTGTATTGTTCATTTACAATCTTACACCGGAAGCCTTCGCATGTGCTCCCAGAGAGTTTCCTTATCGTGGTAGCCATGGTTGATGGTTGGGCACAAACCATGTTTGTTCCTAAGTGAAGTGTCCCAACAATCTGCACGTCAGATTAACTAAAATATTTACAATATGATTTCATGACGTAGAAGCATGTGTTATTAGATATAATATTTAGTTTCAGTATTTCAGATTAGAGAATTATAAACCAGTAAGTTGTATATGATAATATCCATTAGAGTGAAGCACCAATAATATTAGTCTTGACATTTTGTATAGTATTATTTATTTACTGAGTTAATAATATGAGTCATAGTTCCAGTATTTGATAAGACAGAGTATCACGTATTAACACATGACGTGGGTGATTCATGATTCAAAGACACAAACACCTAGATTAATTGATTATTTGTTTACCCAAGAATATACGCGTCTTAAAATTAATATGGAATCAACAACTATAACCGGCACAGCTTATTGGTGTGTTATTCGAAACCGAACCGTTCGGTGCTGTTCGCTAACGAGATACGATCCAGAGTAAACATGAAACGTCACGGACACCGCTGCATATATATAAAGTGACTTCGTTTCTTCAAAGGACTTTCCGCTGTGTAAATATCATAACGAACGAATCGGACCGTTGCCGGAGTGATTCCCACATTGAGAGCGTATCCAATACCATACACACTGCGCCGTACAGTAATTAAATGCAGAAAGCAAGGGATGTGAATAATTCATTCGCGGTATCATACCTAATTGTACGTTATAGCACAATCGGCGACGTCGCGAGTGCGGTGTAGTCGCCTAGGTGGTGTTAGGCGACGGAGGCGCTCTGCGGTGTTACGTCGTGATTCCCTCAACGATTTGTTGACATGACGATTAACGATTCACTCATTAGGAGGGACTGGCGTGGCGAAGAGAATCGAATCAAGACCGCAGTCTGCACTAAGGATGATGACAGCAGCAGCAGCAGCAGCGGTGTGTGTGTGTGTGTGTGTGGGGGGGGGAGGGGGGCGTGTGTGCGTGTGCGTGTGTGCGATTGTGCGTTGTACGAACGCACGCACACACGCACGCACTCACACACGCACGCACACACACACGCTCGCACGCACACACGCTCGCACGCACGCACGCACGCACGCACGCACACACACACACACACACACACACACACACACACACACACATGCATACATATACGCACACACTGTTGGTATGCGCATGCCATGTGCTGTGGCATTTCTGCTACAATGATTCAAAACTAGAAGTATGCCGGACTGTGGTATTCGCTCTTGCTCTATTAAATAATTGTTGCTCGTCTTTGCCTAACGTTTCGTATCATGATGATATAACGTAATTATGTCATTTCATCGGCATCCTTAAGCGAGAAGCAGACTGTTCATTACTGACACATTCTGATTGATTTATTAATCGATAATAGATGATGCGCTCTGCTTGTGTCAAGCATGAAAGACATTGGAAGATCTCCCTTCCATTCTGTCATATTCTTTCACTAAAACGGCAATTTGTTTCACCAGTTTAAGTTCGAGTACAGTTGTACATAATTATAGTAATTCTTAGGAAAATGGCATATGTTAATTACTAGTCGCCATAATATAAAAATAAAAGCGTCTATGCCAAATAACTATTGTAAATACATTTTAACCGATTATTATTAGGTAAACCAATCCGTTTCGGTGCTTTTGATTGGTTATAATCCCAACAATAAAAAAGCAGGAAATTAACGTGGGATTAAATGTTTGGATATATTTAAAATTGTTTTAATAAACATAATGAGAAAACCTATAAAAGAAGGTTTTGGAACATGGGATTTAACCAACAATGACGAGTTCAACTGGAATTGTCAACGTCACATTTATATTCCAGGATTCTGTAATTCACTACGTGGAATCTAAGGATGGATATTCATGCAAAACAAAAAAAAATTGCAGCAAATTAAATGGTCCTAACGCATAATTGTTGTCCTGATTTCTAGTATGCCATTTAAAGTAATAAATTACTCATAACACACATGACTAGACATCGAATATTTATAACGTGTCTATTATATATGTTCAAGTCATCTGTCTAAATATGTGAAATAAACAGTAATTATTATGAAAATTAATAATAAAACAGATGTGACTACAAGAGGCCTGCACTGGGGGGGGGGAATCAATCTAGTTTATTTACATATTGGAAACAAGTGTCTGTCATAATTCACCAACTGTAAACAATTACATGCACGATGTGTTATTTTTGATGGCATTTCAATGTCAATTTAACGAATTTTGGGGAAATATCAAATACCATATTGTAAACTTTTAATTACAATGACATCATAAGTTATTTAATCTCATCAGTTGTGGGTTGATAAGTATACGATGCTGTCTAAAACTGATACACATGTGTAATATCAATAGTTCAGTCAATTTCCTTTTGCACTCTCTGTTACTTTTATATACCTCCAAGAATCAATTAGCATATACGACACAAATAAACGCACGGAGTCCGTGAAAAAAGCACGTGCGCCTCTATTGCAAATGCCAGCTGTTGTGCGTGTATATTCCATCTGTTGCATCGCAGCAAAACGATTGCAAACACGATCTCAAAGCAATTTCTCGTTTATTATGTGTCTGCAAATCGATCGGCTCAAGACTCTGGCTTGTTGCAACGACTTTCCTGTAATTTTCCAACAGGTCAGTCGTAAACGTGAATATGAGACAACGACACAATCGCGATGAACAACTAAGCAGAGCATCGTTGCAATTGAATTAACGGTGCTACTGGAGTTCGTCCGAAATTAGATTTGATCTCGACATGTCAAGAATTGCAGCGCTGTCGAACGAGAGGGGAGTAGCGGAGACAGGAGGGAATGAGAAGGGAGTGGGGGTGACGGGAGGGAAAACAACAGGAGTGAAGGAGAGGGGAGTAGGGGAGACAGGAGGGAAGGAGAAGGGAGTGGGGGAGACGGAAGGGAAAACAACCGGAGTGAAGGAGAGGGGAGTGGGAGAGACAAGAGCAAAGGGGTGGGAAGTGGGGGAGACAGGAGGGAAGGGGTCAGGACAGAATGTGATGGAGGGGATCGAAAGGAAGAGTTATTCTGCAACAGTGATAGAGGGGGTGAGGAAGAGAGCGAGGGTGTTTGTGGGGGATTCGATAGTTAGGAAGACCGACAGAGTCTTAAACAAGGGAGATGATGTGGTGGTATCGGGGATAGCATAACTGACTGGATAGAACAATGGCTGACTGACAGAAGACAACGAGTTGTAGTAGATGGAGACGTTTCAAATTGGAAATCGGTTTTGAGTGGGGTACCTCAAGGATCAGTATTAGGACCTATATTATTCTTAATTTATATCAATGACTTGGACGACAGTATAACAAGTAACGTACTGAAATTTGCGGATGACACAAAACTGTTTAGAAAGGTTAATACCGATGGTGATAAACAACATTTACAAAACGATCTAGACAGATTAGTGAAATGGTCTGAGAAATGGCAGATGCTGTTAAATTTTGGGAAATGTAAATGCCTACATACAGGACATGGGAACTTGAATGTAAACTATAAAATGGGAGATACTGTTCTGGGTACTACTGTAAAAGAAAAGGACTTAGGAGTTACAAAAAGCGCTGATATGAAAGTTTCAGAGCAGAGTGGTATTGCAGCTTCAAAGGGTAGTCAAATTCTTGGATTGATTAGAAGAAACATAACATACAAGGGAAAAAATTTAATTATACCTCTTTATAATGCAATAGTTAGACCTCATTTAGAATACTGTATACAAGCATGGAGACCATATTGTAAGAAGGATATAGATACGCTTGAACGCATACAAAGGAGAGCAACTAAAATGATTCCAGAACTTAGAGGCCTTAGTTATGAAGAACGCCTGAAAGAATGTGGTTTAACAACTCTAGAGACAAGGAGGTTAAGAGGAGATCAGATTGAAGTTTTTAAGATATTGAATGGGTATGAAAATATTGATAGAAATATGTTTTTCTCACTCAAGAAGGATAGCAGAACTAGAGGACATGAGGTAAAATTAGTAAAGGATCAATGTAGATTGGACATCAGGAAGCACTCGTTCGCACAGAGGACAATAAATGAATGGAACAAATTGTCTACAGATTGTGTAACTGCTAGCAGCGTAAATATGTTTAAAAACAAGGTTGACACATATCTCAGGAGGGCGGGTTATAAGTAGGTGAACATTGTTGGACTCTCGATAAGCCAATGGCTTCCTTGTCCACTTGCCATCTGAGCCTTTGGCTTGGATGGCAAATCTTGTTAAATCTTGTTAAATGATGAAATGGGATCCGCTTGTGACAATATATATGCACACGGATATAGTCATCGTATATCTGTAATTTACACACACCGATTAATGATTGGTTTCAGTCAACAATGCAACAAAACACGATGACAAACATTGTGCCACCGGCATGAAGCCTTCTTAGTAACAGTATCAATGAACATCGATGAAGCGTACTATTTTTATCATCGACGCAGTTGTACTTTGTTTGTGTATAGGCAATTAATGTTTAATGAAGGATTTCGATCAAATATTGCATGCCTAAGCAGAATCCGTTTCGTGCCAGCTTGACTCTTGTTCAACCATCACACGGCGACCATACATTTTCATTTACCTAATGGAAAATAATCCATTTTATGTCATCATATAGTGGAACTGTATCCGAAAAATATATAGTAAATGTGCTTGTAAATACAGGAGATATGGTTCTTCCTTTTGCTGCCGTTACGCTATGACGTAATGTACGACAGGGTAATGGTCCCGCTATTGCTATCCTTCCTCCCATTTAGCACCCGGCTAAGTTGTTTTTCCGTTTGCTGCCGTTACACTATGACGTAATGTGTGACAGAGTAACGGTCCCGCTATTGCTATCCTTACTCCCATTTAGCACCTGGCTAAGTTGTTTTTCCGTTTGCTGCCGTTACACTATGACATACTGTGTGACAGAGTAACGGTCCCGCTATTGCTATCCTTCCTCCCATTTAGCACCTGGCTAAGTTGTTTTTCCTTTTGCTGCCGTTACACTATGACGTAATGTGTGACAGAGTAACGGTCCCGCTATTGCTATCCTTCCTCCCATTTAGCACCTGGCTAAGTTGTCTTTCCTTTTGCTGCCGTTACACTATGACGTAATGTGTGACAGAGTAACGGTCCCGCTATTGCTATCCTTCCTCCCATTTAGCACCCGGCTAAGTTGTTTTTCCTTTTGCTGCCGTTTCACTATGACGTAATGTGTGACAGAGTAACGGTCCCGCTATTGCTATCCTTCCTCCTATTTAGCACCCGGCTAAGTTATGACGACCTGTATTCTATTTAGGGACGTCCTTCTACTTACAAATGAAACTATATATTGCAACAAAAATATATCCTATTGAATGTAAGAAAACAAAAATTCAAACGAAAGTGAGAAAGTAGTAATGCTGTACTTATTAATTACTATCCTCAATAGTCACTCACCATACACCCGCATTAGTATTTAATATTACCATATATGATGTTGTAGCATGTTATTAGTACATAGCGGATACAGTTGACAACTTAAACTGAGTCATCGCGATTGTTATTTATATTTTCACGATCCATGTGGCTTTTGCATACCGTTTACAATACTGTTTATAGTATTATATAATACATAATTGGCATGGTTTCTGTAGTGCTCTGTTTAGTGATTTTCGTTTTTTTATACGGCATGTGCTCACACATCGTAGATGTTCCATACTCGGTGAGCCCTATGTAGTGATATAAACGCGCTAGTAACAATGGAATGCTAGAACGAACCCAAAGTCAAGCCGCCAGATTTAACACAATTAACATAGAGAGTCAGGAACCGCAACTAAACTACTTACAATCCTTGGATGGGAAACCCTCCAGACAAGAAGGAAAGTCAAAAGACTTTATACATTATGCAAAATGGAATACACTATCATAGCTATCCCATTAAACCAATACATCGACATAACATTATATGTTAGGATACGTTTCTTCAAATTAGACATTCGTCAAACACACATAGAAATAGTTTCTTTCCATTTACAATTAAAGAGTGGAATTCTCTACATCGAAGCATTATTTCATGTAATTCATCATATACATTCCAGACCATTCTCATTTAACATCTACGAGACGTCTGGCGTGGTGTGGCCGAACGATATTATTTGCCAGTAAAACGTATAGAAACGGATGGCCGTAAAAAAGCACTGAGACGAAAATCATTTAAGTTATGGTTCTCAACGCACGGTCGTCGCAATGATGCCAAACTGAGCCAAGACTTTCGAACATCAATCCACGAATAAATAGTGGGTATTATCCACTATTGATATTGCTGAGTCCATGCAGAGTAAGCTTCTGCGAGAGGTCGGTCAGCATCAACGTGTTATCATCAGTCCTCGCAGAAGTACTTTGGCTTTACAATCAATAATATAACGGTCACTTCGTGGTTATCCGCTGCCTTTGGGTGCTAGTTCATCCACGTCGCTCGCATTTGTACTCTCCTTGCCATCTACTTTTGGTCGTTATTTCTGATAGGTGGGTGACCGCTCGTGGACACAAAAGCATCCAGGCAAAGCATTTATTATTTGCACTAAGCACATCTTCCAGGAAACATTATTTAATCATGTGCACTTTTGCAAGACAAATCGGGAGCATTTCGTAATCTTGTAACGGGACATGTGATCGCTTTCCTGCAGCAACCTATAAGATGTCCACGCAAATGCATGCGCATCCACTGTGCATCGACAACACATATTGTGCGACAGCGCAAAATATGTATATGCCGCTAAGATTGAGCCCGTGACATACATAACATGACGCATTGCAAAAACAAGTAGCCATATCATAATTACTTCGTAACGAAACCAAGGATAATTACCGTAACAAATAAACGCAATATTTATCCCGGGAAATCCATCCTGTGTCACTTCGCAATGTCTGCCACCCGTTTACGGACAAACAACCCCAACTCAACCACTGCAACACCTACCTACGATCTCCTCTCCCGGCCGTCCAACATCACGCGTCCAAGAGCCGTGGACGAAGTGCGCGGACACAAGGAGTGCGTCGACCCTACCACCAGACTACGCCAGCCAATAACACGGCTGGCTCTGGCCACAGTCGCCTGTCTGGGAGGAGTGCCGTCAGCCGTGCGCCTGCCGTCGACTCTGTCGCTCGGCTCACGCAAACCTGTTGCCTTATTAGTTGTAATCAATACGGCGTGAAAAACCACATTGCCTAATAGAAGTACTGTTTACTAGTACCGGGCTAATCGCCGTACGCAGTGCAAACAACAGATGTGTGTAGCTAATCATCATTGTTGTTCATGTCTTATAGCTGCATCTAGTTTTAAACAATGAATATTGGTAACATGGGGTGCAATCCATAGCGTCTTTGTAGGATGGTCGTGTAGGTTTTGTTTCACATTTGTCAACTACGGTCCTTAAATATTGTGTGCAGATTTAAACTTAGTGGATATAGTTGGATAAATAGTGGATAGCTAGCATCAAATGATGTTGTCGATGATGATAGATCCCTGGTGTACGAAGACAGTAACCGCCTTTCTTGGACGACAAATGACGGGGAATAACTTCCAAGTTCTATATTCATTTGTTTAGACGACAAATGACGGGGACATCTTCCACGTTGTTTTTCGCGAAACAATATCATAGGATTTGACGAAAGCGCTACTGAAGATCGGGAGCAAGACATCACTTAAGCTGTACACGCTTTTATTATTAAAACCAAATCGTAATTTTGCACGGAATTGCTTCAATGAGTTTTACCATTGGTTTCAATTGGTAAATGGATATGATTAGCCATACATTTTCAACAAAACAACGCCGTGTTTGATGTGGGGGGTTGAAGATCGCGACGCCTTTATATACACAGGCCAAACCAACAGTAGCTCGGAGTATTCGCGATGCTAATGATCAGGCATTCATGTCACGTGACGGATGTGGCTGCTCTGGTCGTGCGTTATGACGTGGTGGGAAGCATTCCGCACGACATATCATATTACAACGCAATCGCATGCTCGCTAGGTGGCGTGGCAGTGTCTTCTCAATTGTCAACCACTTGGTACGTCGATTTTCCGATGTATTTTAATTTTGAATCCTAATTGATGTGATAACCACAACACAGCAGTAGTTAGTACGTGACAATAAAATGCCCATCCTCCAGACGGGATAACTTGGTAGTTAGTACATGACAATAAAATGCCCATCCTCCGGACGGGATAACTTGGTAGTTAGTACGTGATAATAAAATGCCCATCCCCGGACGGGATAACTTCGTAGTTCGTACGTGACTGTAAAATGTCAGGATACACAACGTTAATCACAGAAATACCCGTCTATGCATTTGTACAATGGTGCTGTCAGTCAATGTATTGGTGGCTTCTTGAAATTGCGACGTAATACTGGCCGATATATTAATGCTTAGCTACTCCGTGCCCTTGTATTACGTAACTTCGGACAATCGAAGAAAAGACGCGTGACGTTGTCAACAACTGTGCGTAATTGTTCGCGTAGCGTTGCGGACGGTTGTACGTAACAACTATAAAGGGTAACTCGAGTGTTCATAGAAACGGTAATAGGGGGTGAATTAAAAAAAATAATAAGCTGAGACGACCTGATCGTGGGGTCGTAGATGAACCCATGACAGTTTGACGCCCGAGATGCAAAGCGTCTCGGAGGAGTAGCATAACATACATATTGTACTATATGTAGCAGTCTTATTCCAGTATCCGTATCAATGCCATTGTACTATTGTAATATAAGTATCAATGATGTCTTGGACAACTGCTTCATTTGAACGTTGACAATATAAATATATTATCATTAAGGTCATTTTACTGCAGACCACCCTGAATTTCGCATGTATCAACTTGATTGCGAGCGTGTGCGCTGTCGTGTTTTTGCGTGCTGTTTGCGTGCTTGCGTGTTTTATGTTCGATTGCTAAGTAATTAGCATCACAGACTAGCTAGCGTGGATCATAGCCAGTTTCACTTTGTAACGTTTTTCCTCAAGTTTCCATCCACCATCATTCAATGTGTGTTGAGACAAATTGGAAGACAGAGTAAAATTCAACATGTCATCGAATCATTTATGATCTTTTGTTATTTTGTTATATCGCTTCAATTGTTATCGTTCGGTTCACCACATGTCGGTTAGCTGGTTTACCACTGTGTGAACGCGTCCAATCACAGCACGGATCTTACGTGCCAACTCATACGGCTGTATCCAGAACACTTACGGAATTAGATACATTCCTTACAGTGTTACGCATTTTGAATATGGATACTTTTAGTTAATGGATACGGCTAGCGTTTGTCAAATGGCCTGCGGATAACAAATTATCAGTTCAAGATAGACTCTTGCGAATACTGTACTTCTGCGTATTCAGCTGCAACAACATATCGCGAGATCCCATCAATATACTCCAGTTTGCACGAGGAACTCCTATTGACACTTTCACCAGCATTGACAGTTTTACCATTCTGACAGGTGTGTGCCACTCGGGGTTTGCGCGTATGCATGAATAGTTATAGCTTGGATTCGCTAACTCGGACAAGCTCATGCGAACACAGCGATAGCAACTGCTGATTTCATAATTATAATTATATGTACTAAAATAGTCATTCCAACTTTAGAGTAATCTTTGTATAAAAATTAAATTGTCATTGCATTCCACACGGAAAAGTAGTTTTTCTAGGGCAGTGACATCCACCGATTAAACAGAGTTCGTTGCAACTGTACGCAAGTTGCAGAACAGATTTTGTCTACACAGGAGTGGACGTAGTTTCAAGTCAATTAACCAACCACCTACGTAAAAGGTATTTCCTTGCAGACTAACACCTGGAAACAAAGAACTGTCAAGGCCGACATGACTTGTCTTAGCTATTTGGCTTGTCTTGTTGAGTCTGCTTAATATTGAGTGAACAGACTGGCAGAACATTGCCTGGTTAACGTCAACAATTAGCACATTTAAAAACATTACTATTATTAGATGTTTTGTATTTTCGTTTGAACCAGAATGAAACGGCCGCAACCCACTAACGTGTGTACATGTATAATATATACAACCAGAGCCCAATTGCACCATGTTGTTCAATGTCAAAAAGAAGCGTATCATTAAAAATTGGTTAATCTCTCATTTCAGTGCAAAAGCTAGCAGATGTGTATGTTTTGTAGTTGTAAAAAGATTTCATGTTTGCAATTTACTGTCTGTACAATTATTATTTTGGGTCAAATACAGCGCAATTTCGACTATTTCACGCTATTTTGCCCGCCGAGTATACATAATGGATTATCGCCCACTGCACGTTTTGTGCTATAAGCGCACATATCTGGTAGCAAAACTAGATCGCAATTCAATAACTCAAGTGCTGTTTATATTAATCAAGTGGGCAATGTATATATTTTGCGCGTCTTACTGTGCACACGTTTAATAAAACGCAGTGCCGCAGGTCAATCGACCGACATGTCTGAAAACGCAAGGCGCTCGAGTGTTGTCAGATGGCGCACATTGATCAACGAAAACAATCTATCATTACAATGTGCCGTCTCAATCGATGCCAGCACCTCTGCGCAACTGCTCCGTGTCACTGCTCGTGCAATGTGTATTGTTAATGCACGAGAAGTGATGTACCAATACATGGATATGTATTAAGCCTTCTAACATGTGTTTTGCGACGATTTGTTTTTTGCCAAGTCGTAGTGCATTTTCGTTATCTTAAATTTACACTATTGAGAAAAATCTTTGTTTCCGGTGTCGTTCGTTTCCGGTGTGGTATGTGTCTGGCTGCATGGAATCAACTTTTTGCAAAACGGTAAATTAAAAATTAAAACCACATCAAGTCTACAATCCTTCTTCCCCGTGAATACTACTTTGTCGTAGTGTGCAGGATTGCGTATTCCCATAACCCGGAGAGCTATACTGGCGGGGATGTACGTCCCTGGTAGGTTCAACCAAGCCAGGCAGGTCATGGAGTAGGAGTCAGACGAAGTTTAGTCACTCAAGGGGGATGAATCCTCTACAGCCTTGGTTGGCATCCAGTTTACTCCCTGGCTTGGAGATCCCTATAAGACCCCCTTGATCCATTGCTGTTAGTAGGGCCTAGTAGCGATGCACGGTAGTATTAGCTAGATGAAAATATGGTGAGTTCATATACAAACACCATGCAGTCCCTGTTGAAGCATTACCAGTGGCGTAGTAGAGCAAGCGGTGCACTCGAACCCGATCCCCGGGTCTGGGGGTGGGGGGGGGGAGGCAAATCGACGGTCAACTTACCCATCAAGCGGATAACATCATATCAAAAATCCGCGATTCCGCTGTCATATAACGTATATTGGTTATTGTTGTAAAGAGTGAATTCATGATTAATATTGGCATGTATTTCACGTAGCTGGCATGCAAGTAACGTACCAACGTACAAACAACGGCAGTCTTTTGTAAAGTGTGGCGTTCAATTGATAGGCGGCGCTGGCAGCGTTTTTTGGTCACACGACTGAGAATTAACGAAAGATCCGGTTTTACTGGGTCATTGAGTCATGCGTGATGTCACCGATACTTGCTTCGAGAATGTAATTTGTACTATACAGCGTATTATGTATGAAGGTACGCGTGTAAGTATGTAGGCTATGTAAGACAGTAGGGTTAACGAAGTAGTTGTATTTTTATGACGCAAATGTGGTTTATTGCATCATTATGAAAAATTGCAATCCCCACAAATTATCTGAATTGTGCTTGAATGTTCTACGTAATGTTGTTTACATGATTTTTTTATTCAAGAGCACTATTTTTAAAAGGAAGGTTTGTTTAGGTGCATGAATACTTAACCTCTATAATTGTAGTGTCGTCACCGTTAGCAAAACATTAAGATGGCAATTACTATATAAGCAGCATCATGTATACGTGGCGCCGGATTTTAGCAAGAATGTTTTTTGTATCACATTCTCAGATGCTGACGCCGCGTAGTTTAGCTTGCAACATCTCCCATTCATATGCTAGGCATTACAACCTGCCTTCGGTTAATCGACATTTTTCATAATTAGGAGGGGATTAATAAATTGTATCATCCTACAATATTATATTATTTAAGGAACATATATACACACAATTACAGGAGCGCACGCACACACACACACACACACACACGCACGCACGTACGCACGCACGCTCGCTCGCGCGCGCATAAAACGAATAACTATATATTAACATTTTATTCGCTCTGTTTGTTATTTCAATGCCCACTGGATTTTTCAATATTATTAATTTAATTTCTAGATCCCATTCCTCCACTACTACGCTGTTTTATTTAAGATTGTTTTATAGTGTCACGGATGTGATTATTGCTAAGATAAGCTTATAATTCGGGCATACGTTCTGCCCGCAGACATATCTGAACGAATACACTGATTGTTTATTTGTGATTCACCATTGATTTTACCATGAACAATTCATAGTTCATATCGAATACAATTTGATTTGACGTTACTTTTGGTGTTCATAATAATTATTTGCAATAGTGTACTACAGGGTTCGGCGACCTTTTTGAACAGAGGGCCAAATTAGTTACTTGGAATAGGTCAGTGGGCCACACATACACGCACGCACATGCAAGCACGCACGCACGCACGCACGCACGCACATGCATACATACGTTGCTGTCGTAAATAGGTCTAATTTTGAACAACAGTTCGATAGTCACTAGGCCGCAGTTGGCCCGCGGGCCGCAGGTTGCCGACCCCTGGTGTACTACATCAAATAACGTTTAAAGTATCAATGCAAGTCCTTTTCAAACTGCGCGTGTAGCATGACCGGTTCAGTTGGGTCTGGGAGCAACATGTAAAATATGTGTCGGGGGAGGGGGGGTGGCGCCAAATTGAGTTTTGCACACGGGCGCCAACAACCCTCTCTAGGCCACTGCACATTCCTCTTTGGGACAAACTTAGCAAATGCAATGACGAACCGAAACCACCTGAAGGAAATCATCATGTCATCACGTTAAGTAGGCGACACAAGTCCACGACATGATGGTGCCAGGCTGGAAAGCAGGCTGCAGACCGACGGAAGTCTTGTTTCTGCCTGCCGAAGAGGAATTACGTGAATAAATAAGTAAAGATGGTCACATGCGTCACGTATGACCTGTCGAAGACGAATTACGTGAATAAATAAGTAACGATGGTCACATGCGTCACGTATGACCTTCCGGAAGTCGGACGGCAGACGAACATTGCTAACATTATCGGCACTGTCCGTCAAAACTAGTTTGCTCACACCACGAGATTCCAGAGGCGAAGACGGGATCGACCTGGCTGGCTCGGTGCATGCCTGTCGTGGCTGGCTACGGCACCTTCGCTTATAGAACACAGCTGCATGGCACTGACACGTCGCAACCGACCTGCAACGACCGCGCGTCTGATAACAGACGGATCAGACGAACGGTAGACCGAACATCCGTGGAGAACAATCCTTAGAATATTCAACGCAAACCATGTATGGAATGTATTTGTATAGGTGTGCGTGCGTACGCGCGGGTGTGTGGGCGTACGTGCGTTTGTATGTCCTATATAAACCAAACCTGACGAGTTAAACAAGTCTTTCCAGTCTTTCTACAGTCTGTATATTAGTGCCCTGCGCGGGCCTAGAATTTTATCCCAAGCCCGGCCCGCAATTAGCAGTTAGAGTCCAGGCCCAGCCCAGGCCCGCAATAATTTTTCAAGCCCGGCCCGGCCCATGCCCGCAAACTAGAATTTAGGCCCAGGCCCGGCCCAGACCGTGAATGTTTGGCCCAGGCCCGGCCCGGCCCGCAAATTTCAGGCCCAGGCCTGGCCCATACCCGCGGGCCAAAGATGGGTAAGCCCGCGGCCCGCAAGCCCGCGGCCCGCTAAGTTTAGAGAAGATAAACCTATAATCTTATAACAAAGACGAGGATGAGTTCTAAAAAATCCAGCACCACCAACTTCTTTAAACTTACGAATATCCTGAAGAAAAATAAAGAAAAACTTCTTAGTGTCATTACTATTAAATATGGTAACATTTGTTATATTTGGCTTTAATGTATTGGCTTATGGTTAGGGTAGGAGATATGTTTATCTAACCTTGACTTAACCCATATGCAATAACCCCAATGTGTATTGTTAATTGAATTAGTTCAACTAAGTTAACATAATTTAATATGATATTTCAATTAAATGTCACCCACTGGCACTGACACCCAGTGGCATTTACAGCAGGTCTGCAGTCACTAGCCTGAGACAAGTTCAGACATTTGTGAATTAGCACAAGTTTGACTGAATTAGGACTGGGGTAGTGGGCTAGTGGCCTAGTGGGCACTTGGCAGTGGGCAGGTCATTCAGGTGGGCAATGTTTGGAGGGAAGACCTAGACAATAGAATGTCCACTGGTAGGGACAAAGGGTGATAAGTTGATGGTTAATCATGGCTTGATTGCCTCTGCAAATATTTCTAAGGTAAACATTTGGGGCTGGCTACTTCCAGCCAAGTGAACTTATGGGGCCATTAGATTCCATACAAGGTCTCAATTTGCAACTATATAATACTAAAGAAATAATTTTAAGCATTCATTAACCGGAATTACAATTTATAATCAGTTTTTATTAAAAAATAAAGTAATAATCGGTGTTTTGTATGAATATTTTTATTATGTCCAGGCCCAGCCCAGGCCCGGCCCGGCCCGGCCCGGCCCGCTCACACTAGGCCCAGGCCCGGCCCAAGCCCGATGTGTTTAAATTGTTTTCAGCCCAGGCCCGGCCCGGGCCCGCAGTGGGTAGGCCCAGGCCCGGCCCGGCCCGCGAAATTATGTAGAGGCCCGGGCCTGGCTTGGACCCAAAGCAATAGAGCATGGATGGGTGATACATAAACAAGGTCATACGATGGGTCATAAACAAGCTCATCCGATGGGTGATACATAAACAAGGTCATACGATTGGTCATAAACAAACTCTTCCGATGGGTGATACATAAATAAGGTCATACGATGGGTCATAAACAAGCTCATCCGATGGGTCATACATAAACATCCGACGGGTCATATCTAAACATCCGATGGGTCATACATAAACATCCGATGGGTCAAACATAAACATCCGATGGGTCATACATAAACATCCGATGGGTCATACATAAACATCCGATGGGTCATATATAAACATCCGATGGGTCATACATAAACATCCGATGGGTCATATATAAACATCCGATGGGTCATACATAAACATCCGATGGGTCATAAACAAGCTCATCCGATGGGTCATACATAAACATCCGACGGGTCATATCTAAACATCCGATGGGTCATACATAAACATCCGATGGGTCAAACATAAACATCCGATGGGTCATACATAAACATCCGATGGGTCATATATAAACATCCGATGGGTCATATATAAACATCCGATGGGTCATACATAAACATCCGATGGGTCATATATAAACATCCGATGGGTCATATATAAACATCCGATGGGTCATACATAAACATCCGATGGGTCATATATAAACATCCGATGGGTCATATATAAACATCCGATGGGTCATATATAAACATCCGATGGGTCATACATAAACATCCGACGGGTCATACATAAACATCCGACGGGTCATACATAAACATCCGACGGGTCATACATAAACATCCGATGGGTCATATATAAACATCCGATGGGTCATACATAAACATCCGATGGGTCATACATAAACATCCGATGGGTCATACATAAACATCCGATGGTTCATACATAGACATCCGATGGGTCATACATAAACATCCGACGGGTCATATATAAACATCCGATGGGTCATACATAAACATCCGATGGGTCATACATAGACATCCGATGGGTCATACATAGACATCCGATGGGTCATACATAAACATCCGATGGTTCATACATAAACAAGGTGTACAACTGTTGATACTCTGGGCTTTTTGATTTAAACGTAATCGATGGATCTTTGCTTTGGATCTTGTTCAGCCTTGTCAAGCGAAATGTCACGGCTAAAGAATGTCGTATCTTATATAAGAATACCGCTGCGCTTGCCAAATACATCCGATTAGTTATAATGCCTGCGATTGGAATATATTTACGATGTCGATGACCTGTTAACGCTGCTTACGCAAACCGCGGCTGAGTCTTAAGCCAAGTTTGCACATCCGATCCAACGAGACGGGACAAGACACGCATCCTTTACGAGTGCGTCTGGGCGGATTTTCTTCGATCGTGACCAGCGTACTTACACTCGTCGTGATTTGACATGTGGGGCCAGATCATTATTTAACGTCGGGGTTCATGTCATGCGAACGAAGTGCCGGCGTTATTGAGACGGTCCCCCTTTTGGCAATGTTGCATTGCCTGGAAAATCATATTTGAAAATTGGTAAGGACTACGATACACGCTGTGCCCAGATTACATTTTCTAGTAGATGGCTGACAAAACATGCACGTGTCAGTGACTGGAGGTGTTGTGTGATGGAGACATGGTGTAGTAGTTTTGGATGCCATTAAATGGGGAGCATCGTACTGGAGAGAAAAATAATGACAGATTTTGACGATTTTTTCCACTGCATATTGATGAAAGAATAAATATTAATATGTCGTTGATTCTCTGAAGATTAAAAATAAAAATGTTACCTTCATGAAAATGATAATCTTTAGACAGTAGGTAGTGTGTATCATATGGTAGTGATGTGACTGTGTTAGAAAGTTGCCTTCCTGCAATCATGTCTCGCTGAATGTCGGTTCACACTGCATCGCTGCTCCTCGGATCGATTCAACAATCCAATCCATCGCGGTGGCTCCCCGAGACGACGGCTGTATGGGTCGTCAACTCCTACACAGCCGAGCCGGTGCGGATAGGAAATCTCGTCGCGTCCAGTCTTTTCTGTGTGTGCGCACTAGGACAGCAGTTAGAACGTTCGGCTTCCAATCGAAAGGTCTGACTTCAAGTAGTCTTCTAAATTACTACATTGCTGCAGACAGTGGTAGATATATATATATATATATATATATATATATATATATATATATATATATATATATATATATATAATATATATATATATATATATATATATATATATATATATATATATATATATATGAACGAAACGTCTTTATGTAATCAGCCTGGTTGAATGTTTACCAAAGAGACATCGAACATAAACACACATGCAAGACAAGATCACCGACAACGTTTGGAGGTTTCCCGTGAACACCGCCACCAGCTGCCATCACAACAGTACTTTCCCTGCCCCGTTGCGCCAAGCTCTGCGCGTTCATCAACATGAATGATGGGTGCGTGAGACGAGACATACAGTCATCATCGAAATCGACCAGGAAAAAGTTGTTATTGTAAAGCCGGTTCTTAATGATGATTAAAGGTTATCTTTAGTAATGTCACCCAAATATTAAAACGTAGTGTGCGATCAATTTCTTTCAAGATGATTGCTAAATTAATAACTGATCAGCGTTGATTGTCATGAGTTGCTGGAATCACTGACGTGTAATGTCATAATCGCTCCGGCTTACATGAAATACAGGCATTTTTACGACCACCCTCGCGTTGGGTCATCTCATCAACAATTATACCTTCGAAACGACCATTGCCATATTTAATGGTGATGCACTGCATACAAATATGTAATTACCCAAGACACGAAGGCGTACGTTGCTGAGATTCGCGACATTTATATGTTATCGATGCGAAGTTACACCGGCAATAAAGATCATCGCTACATACAGCATATTTTCTCTGTACGGTTATTGCGGTTATCGTTTTTGACATTACCCGTGGCGTATCTATAGGACGTCACAAAGTGGGAGGCAACAGGTTGCGTAACAAGTCAAGGCCCAATGCACTCCTTAAATACGCCATTGGACTTTACTACTTATCACCATAGACGCCAGGAATATAATTACCTCACCTAGGGTTTGTTCAGCTGGGAGCAACGTCTCAAAGAAGGTACGTTCAGTGACAAAAAAAAGCACAATTGTATAAACAAATCGCAATTTTTTACTGCCCAGACTGCAGATACATCGGTATGTAGGTTCCATATGTGTGTCATTTTGCGAAATACCAAGTAATTTAGCACTTACACACATATTTCAATTATAATATTTCATAATGATGCAAATCTGTTAATTCTTTACCTACAGTGGCACACTGTTTTTAAGACAAACATAACAAGCGTAACAAAAATGTTACATCAGTATCAGATCCAAGGACATGAATGTGTCGATTCAACAGCTGTCCTGCCATCATGGCGTCGCAGATGACTGAAGCTGACCAATATTTAAATGTTTAGCACCACTATGAAAATCAGTGACCTTGCATCCAGAATGACATGGGCGAAGATGTTCACTCGGGATAACTAACTAAAACAAACAAAGTGGTGAGATTACCCACAACCCTTTGCTTTCAGTCCGTCTACGTTGCAGGTAAATCAATTTTGTTAGGTGGATCCATTTCTGAAGCCATCCTCAAGGTCAAATTCGGGGCTGGGGCCTAGTTAGGAACTCATTATGTAATTTTCTTGTGTGTCCCATTTAATTTGGCCATAACTGGTTTGTTCCTTGAAATAGTGTTTTTTGCAGGTAGTCTTAGAGCGTATCATTTCGGTGACATTTTCATTTTCCTTGCTCGCCGAACAATGTGTGTTCATTCTTGTTCTACCTGCTCAACATGTACCTTTGCTGAATCCGGTTCCACCTGTCTCATATCGTTCGTTAATTATTGCCTTTTTGTCACTGAAAGACCCCAAAAAATTGCTCTTCCATGGAACAGTGTGATTTGTTTAATAATTCAAAATGCCCTTTTGGGGTCCTCGTCCTGCCAGTAAACCGATGTGGAGGAACATGATGTTAACCGTATAACTGAAGGGCCCACTTGGGGCATTGCCTCTACAAAATTACTGTTATTAAGCTTTGTGTTTTTTGACCGCTGAAATTACCTTTTTTCTTTTTATGGACAGTAGCACCCTGTTGAACACAGAGAGTGTCCTCTTGGGCACTAGCCCCATGCGTAACTGTTTTATGGAACACAATACAGTTTTTATCAATGAAAGTAATTGACTTTGCTTCGAGAAAATACTATTTTCATCAGAAGTTGTGCTTTTGGACCAATGAAAATTGACCACTGTTCTTTTTGGCACCATTAGTAAACTGTCATTTTATGGACAATTGTGCCCTTTTGATCATAACAGGATCCAAGTACCACCAGTAAGCTGTTGTTATATAAAATATGGCGCCAGAGGTTCCCACACGCAAAGTAAATTGCAGTATATTTTATCAGTCATCGCATATAATTGATCAGTGTCTCTGACAGACTCATCTCACCTCATCAGCGTCTCCGAGTACACCGACCAGATCACATCTGTACTACTAGGCGTCACAGATGATGTGCGCAAGATACAGCCTGAATTTTATGGGAATAACGTGACTGTAGATAGACAAAATGTCATAAAAACCGCTGTATAGTAACTTTTCATTAAGATATCCCAGATAGACCTAAATTATGAGGTAATGTTTTGTTCACAGAATCGCCGAAAGCAGAAATAGCTAGTTATTTACTTTTTGAATTTAGACCAGAGTGTATGCGATAAAAACACGAATTATTCAAATACGCAAACACTAATATTGGCGCATTGGTACGTTTCAACATGGCGGCGACATTAAACTCCCTCTCCCTCTATTCCTCTCTCTTGCTCTCACGCTGTCCCTCTTCTCTCTCTTCCTCTCTCCATCTCTCCCTCTCTCTCTCATGCACTTCCCTTTATCTCTTTCTCCCTAAGCGATTTCACTAGTTGAAAAAAGTTGTCATTAATGAAATACCTTCAATTAAAATTCTTGTCCAGTCCATGCATTTAAGCAGGGAACATGGTCATAGAACTTGTCTTATCATTATTAGGACAATTTTAATTTTACCAGTTGGGTAGGTGGACAAGTTGTGTTGCTCGGATGAAACAAATTATGTACACTCTCAAATGTCGGAAGAGACTTGACCAGGAACACTGTGATCCAACTGATCACCATGTGCGACGATAGGAACGCTACATGGTTGTGCCCAACAGTGGAGAGACGTTTTCCTCTGCTGGTAGTACCAGTCGACGTTGGCCAAACCAAATTGACATTTCCGCCAACACTAGATACTAGTGCTGCTGCTGCCCAACGCTAGGTGGCAAAGTCCCATGGAGGTAGCCCCTAACAGGTGCTTAATCTTAATCCCCTATGGGATGGTCGTCCGATATCAACGAGACATGTCTGTTTATTTACCCATAGTTCGGAATTGGAACAGTGAGTGTAGGGATGTGTGTCTACGCGCCAGTTGGTCTTGCATACTGCACCTCTGGAGCTCCAATCTGCTCCCAAATCCTAGGTACACGTTGTCGCAAGGTGGCAAGTGTACGTAGGAGGTTGTGCTAGAGTTTTATCTATGGAGATGCTATTTACCAGCAGGGGAGACTTACACTCAAAGGAACACCATGGCGGATGTAGCTTAAAGCGATAGTATGTACCAAATGTACGTGCTACACACTGCAGCTCTAGGTGTATCACACAGACCCGTATTTTGTTTACACCAGACCACATGTTCCTTATATTTACTGATTAATTCTTTACAATCGCATCATCATCGCTGACCGCTTGGAGGGCCTCCTCTTGATAGCTACTGTTCCACGTCAATGGAACCGTAGGTCAACCAGTTAGTGCCAAATGGTAGAAGTAATGTGATCTATCATAGTCAACTAGTCTCTCTGGTAACAACCAATTGCCTCCTTGAATTTGTGTTTGGCAAAACAATCTCGTTGGTCGTACTCGAGGGTGGTTAATTGTCCACGGCTAAATCAATCGGCCATTGACAGCTCATCCTCGTACACCGTATTAACGTGAAAGACATCATTCAACAGGGGTCAAACATTTCAAAGCCAAGTTCACGATACAATGTATTATTATGGAGAAGACTCAGGAGGCGACATGCACAGGATCGTTACAAGTTAAGTGGCTGAGAAAACTCACATAGAAGCTTTGCAAGATGTACCGTCGTGCAATGTATATCTCATTAATGAGATATATTGGAGCCCCAGAGGTGCAACATTAATGAGATATACATTGCAAGACGGAAACAAACACCCTAAGAGGTGACAGTGTGCATGTGCTTGATGGTCAATATATCTAGGGCAAATAAAACACTGTGGTGAATCTACAACAAATGGCACACAGAAAGCGCTACGAACGTCATACAAAATATGAATGGTGTAAGCGTTACATGCTAAATGCAGCATTCTTTAAAATGTAGTTCTGGCAGCACTTTAGTAGATCGACCCTAGTTAATATATATATATATATATATATATATATATATATATATATATATATATATATATATATATATATATATATATATATATATATATATATATATATATATATATATTCAGCAGGTCTCCCGGTTCGTATTCAAAGTAGTAATAAAACTGAAAGTGCCTATATAATGTGTTTTGACAACACTGGAGACAAGGAGACTAACAGGAGATCAAATATAATAAAACATATTTAATGATTGTGAAAATACTGATATAAACGTTCCTCAAGCTCAAAGAAGACAGTAGAACCACAGGTCACACCGCATCATTACTTTACGAACGGTGCAGGTTGGACATCAGAACGTATGCATTCTTACAGAGGACGATTAATGGGTGCAACACATTATCTATTGATCGTGTTAACGGTAGTTGCGTGAATATGTTAATCAATAAAATTGACAGATATATAATGTTGGACTCTCAATAATACAATGACTTGTTTGTTATGTCACCTTGCCATCTGAAACGTGTGGCTTGTTTGTTATGTTCCATTGCCATCTGAAATGAGTGGCTTGTTTGTTATGTCCCCTTGCCATCTGAAGCGTGTGGCTTGTTTGTTATGTCCCCTTGCCATCTGAAGTGTGTGGCTTGTTTGTTATGTCACTTGCCATCTGAAGTGTGTGGCTTGTTTGTTATGTCCCCTTGCCATCTGAAGTGTGTGGCTTGTTTGTTATGTCCCCTTGCCATCTGAAGTGTGTGGCTTGTTTGTTATGTCCCCTTGCCATCTGAAGTGTGTGGCTTGTTTGTTATGTCCCCTTGCCATCTGAAGTGTGTGGCTTGTTTGTTATGTCCCCTTGCCATCTGAAGCGTGTGGCTTGTTTGTTATGTCCCCTTGCCATCTGAAGCGTTTGGCTTGTTTGTTATGTCACTTGCCATCTGAAGTGTGTGGCTTGTTTGTTATGTTCCCTTGCCATCTGAAGTGTGTGGCTTGTTTGTTATGTCCCCTTGCCATCTGAAGTATGTGGCTTGTTTGTTATGTCCCCTTGCCATCTGAAGCGTGTGGCTTGTTTGTTATGTCCCCTTGACATCTGAAGCGTTTGACTTGTTTGTTATGTCACTTGCCATCTGAAGTGTGTGGCTTGTTTGTTATGTCCCCTTGCCATCTGAAGTGTGTGGCTTGTTTGTTATGTCCCCTTGCCATCTGAAGTGTGTAGCTTGTTTGTTATGTCCCCTTGCCATCTGAAGTGTGTGGCTTGTTTGTTATGTTCCCTTGCCATCTGAAGTGTGTGACTTGTTTGTTATGTCCCCTTGCCATCTGAAGTGTGTGGCTTGTTTGTTATGTCCCCTTGCCATCTGAAGTGTGTGGCTTGTTTGTTATGTCCACTTGCCATCTGAAGTGTGTGACTTGTTTGTTATGTCCCCTTGCCATCTGAAGTGTGTGGCTTTTTTGTTATGACCCCTTGCCATCTAAAGTGTGTGGCTTGTTTGTTATGTTCCCTTGCCATCTGAAGTGTGTGGCTTGTTTGTTATGTCCCCTTGCCATCTGAAGTGTGTGGCTTGTTTGTTATGTCCCCTTGCCATCTGAAGTGTGTGGCTTGTTTGTTATGTTCCCTTGCCATCTGAAGCGTGTGGCTTGTTTGTTATGACCCCTTGCCATCTAAAGTGTGTGGCTTGTTTGTTATGTCCCCTTGCCATCTGAAGTGTGTGGCTTGTTTGTTATGACCCCTTGCCATCTGAAGTGTGTGGCTTGTTTGTTATGTCCCCTTGCCATCTGAAGTGTGTGGCTTGTTTGTTATGTTCCCTTGCCATCTGAAGTGTGTGGCTTGTTTGTTATGTCCCCTTGCCATCTGAAGTGAGTGGCTTGTTTGTTATGTTCCCTTGCCATGTGAAGCGTTTGGCTTGTTTGTTATGTCCCCTTGCCATCTGAAGTGTGTGGCTTGTTTGTTATGTCCCCTTGCCATCTGAAGTGTGTGACTTGTTTGTTATGTCCCCTTGCCATATGAAGTGTGTGACTTGTTTGTTATGTCCCCTTGCCATCTAAAGTGTGTGGCTTGTTTGTTATGTTCCCTTGCCATCTGAAGTGTGTGACTTGTTTGTTATGTCCCCTTGCCATCTGAAGTGTGTGGCTTGTTTGTTATGTTCCCTTGCCATGTGAAGCGTTTGGCTTGTTTGTTATGTCCCCTTGCCATCTGAAGTGTGTGGCTTGTTTGTTATGTCCCCTTGCCATCTGAAGTGTGTGGCTTGTTTGTTATGTTCCCTTGCCATCTGAAGTGTGTGGCTTGTGTGTTATATCCCCTTGCCATCTGAAGTGTGTGGCTTATTTGCTATGTCCCCTTGCCATCTGAAGCGTGTGGCTTGTTTGTTATGTCCCTTTGCCATCTGAAGCGTTTGGCTTGTTTGTTATGTCACTTGCCATCTGAAGTGTGTGGCTTGTTTGTTATGTCCCCTTGCCATCTGAAGTGTGTGGCTTGTTTGTTATGTCCCCTTGCCATCTGAAGTGTGTGGCTTGTTTGTTATGTCCCCTTGCCATCTGAAGCGTGTGGCTTGTTTGTTATGTCCCCTTGCCATCTGAAGCGTTTGGCTTGTTTGTTATGTCACTTGCCATCTGAAGTGTGTGGCTTGTTTGTTATGTTCCCTTGCCATCTGAAGTGTGTGGCTTGTTTGTTATGTCCCCTTGCCATCTGAAGTGTGTGGCTTGTTTGTTATGTCCCCTTGCCATCTGAAGCGTGTGGCTTGTTTGTTATGTCCCCTTGCCATCTGAAGCGTTTGGCTTGTTTGTTATGTCACTTGCCATCTGAAGCGTGTGGCTTGTTTGTTATGTCCCCTTGCCATCTGAAGCGTTTGGCTTGTTTGTTATGTCACTTGCCATCTGAAGTGTGTGGCTTGTTTGTTATGTCCCCTTGCCATCTAAAGTGTGTGGCTTGTTTGTTATGTTCCCTTGCCATCTGAAGTGTGTGGCTTGTTTGTTATGTCCCCTTGCCATCTGAAGTGTGTGGCTTGTTTGTTATGTTCCCTTGCCATGTGAAGCGTTTGGCTTGTTTGTTATGTCCCCTTGCCATCTGAAGTGTGTGGCTTGTTTGTTATGTCTCCTTGCCATCTGAAGTGCGTGGCTTGTTTGTTATGTCCCCTTGCCATCTGAAGTGTGTGGCTTGGGATGGAAATTGTGTAAAAAAATCTTGATAAATTTCATTATGTCAGGGTAACATGTGTGGAATAGCAAAGTGGCTGTAAATTGTGTAAAAAAAATCTTGTTAAATTTCATTATGTCATGGTAACATGTGTGGAGTAGCAAAGTGGCCGTCTTTTCCAGTTATCCTGTGAAAGTAGTAACACGATCAACAGTCAACATGTGTTTCTGCTCCTAAATAGTAAAGGCCTGCAGAAGGCGAAGATAAGTATTCTGCCACGTTGATCCGCCGATCTTCCGTACGCCACTACCAGTGTTGTGTCAGAAAATGTGCGTGGTTTCCGCTGACATATGTGACGCGTTAGTCGATCCGTAAATCCTGACATTCTCCACTGACATCTCACACTTCCGCAGAGACGTACGTGCATTTAATCATGACTGATGATATTGGCCACACGGCATAAACTCTGGTTTAGGTAGTCTATTCTCCACGCGCGCGCGCACACACGCGCGCGCGCACACACACACGCACGCGTGCACGCACGCACATCTGTTTTTAAGGTTCAATAACATGTAGCGGTGGAAGGCTAAGTTATCAAACAAATTAATTGTCGGAGTGAAAGGGTACGTAAGTGAAATAACGACCGTATCTGTAAAACAAAGAAGTAGGTGTACAGTCTCTGCGTGTGAAGATCAAATCTGAAATTATATTAAATGGGTGATACTCGAATAAATACAGTAAAGTAATGTGGTGAAACGAATAAATAAAGTAAAATACATAAAATCTAATAGTAAATTAAAATAGCCTAAGTAAGGGAATCGTCTGCAAATTTAGGAAAGGAGAGGAAAGAGGAACTAATGGACTATTTCACCGACCCGGACAATGACCTGAAAACGGGATCATAAATAACTTCTGTGCAACATTTCCTTAAGAAAAGGCTGATTGGACCAGCCGCGTGATTTACTGGAAATGTTCGCTTGCGGTTTTGAGCGATTGTCTGCCTCCGTCTCTGCTCTTGATCCGATCGCAACCATTAGGATGATGAAAACCTCGCGAAATACACTGTGCAGGATAAATCATTCTCCATGAAAACATCACCAGTTTATCGTGGCAGAACAGGCCCTCTGTTGCACACGACTTGAGCCCAGACAAACTACCACGGGCAATGCACACAACAGTCAGTAGCAAACAACCACTGGTCAAACATATAACAGTCCGTATCAAACTACCACGGGCCGCGCACCACACTCAGTAGCAAACTACAACGGACAAAGCGTAGAACATTCAGTTGCAAATTACCACGGGCCACGCACATAAAAATCCGTAGACAATTACTACAGGCTACACACACCAGTCAGTAACAAACTACCACGGGTCACACACACAACAGTCAGTAACAAACTACCACAGACAACACACACAACAGTCAGTAACAAACTACCACGGGTCACACACACAACAGTCAGTGACAAACTACCACAGACAACACACACAACAGTCAATAACAAACTACCACGGACAACACACACAACAGTCAGTAGCAAACTACAACGGGCCACACCCACAACAGTCAGTAGCAAACTACCACGGGCCACACACGCACGCACGCACGCACGCACGCACGCACGCACGCACGCACGCACGCACGCACGCACGCACACACACACACACACACACACAACAGACACAAACAAACAACCACGGGCCACACACACACGCACACGCATACGCACAAACACACACACACACACACACACACACACACACACACACACACACACACACACACACACACACACACACACACACACACACACACACACACACACACACACACACACACACACACACACACACACACACACACACACAACAGTCAGTAACAAACTACCACGGACAACACACAAAACATTCGGTAACAAACTAACGGGCCACACACACACAACAGTCAGTAACAAACTGCCACGGAAAACACACACAACAGTCAGTAGCAAACTACCACGGGCTACACACACACACGCACACACACACCCACACACACACACACACACACACACACACACACACACACACACACACACACACACACACACACACACACACACACACACACACAACAGTCAGTAACAAACTACCACGGGCCACACACACACGCACACGCACACGCACACGCACACGCACACGCACAAACACACACACACACACACACACACACACACACACACACACACACACACACACACACAACAGTCAGTAACAAACTACCACGGACAACACACAAAACATTCGGTAACAAACTACCACGGGCCACACACACACAACAGTCAGTAACAAACTGCCACGGAAAACACACAAAACATTCGGTAACAAACTACCACGGGCCACACACACACACAACAGTCAGTAGCAAACTACCACGGGCTACACACACACACACACACACACACACACACACACACACACACACACACACACACACACACACACAAAAACCCACCCACCCACCCCCACCCACCCACCCACCCACCCACCCACCCACCCACCCACCCACCCACACACACACACACACACACACACACACACACACACACACACACACACACACACACACACACACACACACACACACACACACACACACACACACACACACACACACACACACACACACACACACACACACACACACACACACACACACACACACACACACACACACACACACACACACACACACACACACACACACACACACACACAAAACAGTCAGTAACAAACTACCACGGGCCACACACACACAACAGTCAGTAACAAACTACCACGAGCACACACACAACAGTCAGTAACAAACTACCACGGACAACACACACAGCAGTCAGTGACAAACTACCGCGGACAACACACACAGCAGTCAGTGACAAACTACCACGGACAACACACACAGCAGTCAGTAACAAACTACCACGGACAACACACACAACAGTGAGTAACAAACTACCACGGACAACACACACAATAGTCAGTAGCAAACTACCACGGACAACACACACAATAGTCAGTAGCAAACTACCACGGACCACGCACCGACATCTCAACCATTTCAGCTGCTGAAGATTAATTCACTTGTACACCGACCGCCCGATAACAAGTTACCACGGGCCACACACACAACTGTCAGTAGCAAACTACCACGGGCCACACACACAGCAGTTAGTAATAAACTACCACGGACAACACACACAGCAGTCAGTAACAAACTACCGCGGACAACACACACAGCAGTCAGTAACAAACTACCACGGGTCACACACACAACAGTCAGTAACAAACTACCACGGACAACACACACAACTGTCAGTAGCAAACTACCACGGACAACACACACAGCAGTCAGTGACAAACTACCACGGACAACACACACAACAGTCAGTAACAAACTACCGCGGACAACACAAACAACTGTCAGTAGCAAACTACCACGGGCCACACACACAGCAGTCAGTAACAAACTACCACGGACAACACACACAGCAGTCAGTAACAAACTACCACGGACAACACACACAGCAGTCAGTAACAAACTACCACGGACAACACACACAATAGTCAGTAGCAAACTACCACAGACCACGCACCGACATCTCAACCATTTCAGCTGCTGAAGATTAATTCACTTGTACATCGACCGCCCGATAACAAATTGCCACACAGATGTCGCAAGGAAAGTTTAAAGACAGTCTGGTCTGCTGGCGCTGTTGACGAAGATGCATTATTGCAGTGATTATGTCATGCTGGCAAAGGTTTTTACTGTGTGAGTTTTCTTTTCAAACGCTGTGGCCGTGTGTGGGTTGGGTATTATAAATAATTATCGTTGTTTATACTGCGCAACTCACATCATGTTTGTATCCGAACATACTAACCTCATTAAACAAACACTTTTATACTGCAGTCGGTGATAACTGTTTTTGGAAGTGAGAAAGCCGAAGGAACACTACAAAAAACTATTCCATGTGTACTGCCATCTACCGGACTAATGTAGCCTTGTTTCCCGGATGTTGTGAAGTGGCGCCCCCTGTATGTTTCTCAAACATAATCCAGAATATTTTGAACATAACATAGGACTTTCAAAGAACTTTCAAATACCATTAACGTTGAGTATTTAGCTGCCAAGAATCTAGATCACACCAAAAGGAACAGATTGAAGAAATTCATTGTAACTTCTAGATTAAAGCAAGGGTAATATGTTCTAAACCCTGATCACTCACAGTCAAGAAGAACCAAATACTGTACCACACTCTTGCTGCATGTCCTTACAATTAATTGTAGGGTTGTGGTTGGTTCTCCAGACACTGGTGTTTAGCGATGTAGAGATTTGTTGTTCACTCTGCATGGTGTTTATGAGAATTTTGTTTTTGGGAAAGATAATAAGATATTCAACTCCATGCACAAATAAAGAAAAGGTGAAGGGGAAAATATTGCATGCCTGCATGTGCAAACAGTTTGCATAAGATGTAGATACACAATTAAGGTTATTTTGTCAAACTGATGCAAACATTTTGAAAAAGGGTTCTTTTTTATAGTAGCTGCTATTGATCTTACATTTTTTGTATTTGATGTAAAAGGTTGTGCACGGAATCAACAAAAAATCTCAATTAAAGTAGAATGATAGACAGTTTGGTCAGATTTATGTGGTGTAACATCGGTACCATTTATATCCTAGAGCAGGACACTCTATATTCAGGTAACTGAACTTTGTGCTACTGTTTTTCTAGAACGTATATCATCGTATTCAGTAATTCTGTATTCAATACATGTCTATTCAATATATATATATATATCGTTTGTATCTAGTGTGAATTTTACAACTCTGAAATCTCCTTTTAATTTGAATTTCTAATTATATGATTGCAGAAATAGTCAATAGTCATGGGAAATAAATATAAGGTAGAACAGAAAACAATAATGACAAGTGGAAAAGCTACGAGTATTGTGGCCACTAACATCCATCAGCTACAGAGCCATTAATGCTAATTAGCCAATAATTGAAAACATCACAACATCTGAGGTAACTGCAATCATGTTAATATTTACAGTATGTCGACAAATCTAACATATATACAGTAATGTAACAGGCTTACATTTATATACATATCACATTAGTCGCAACATGATTGCGACCATTTACTTCTGATAGGGTGTGCATTAGAGGGACATGTGGAAGTGAGACTCTGATAGAGAGAACTTACTGTCATTTCACTTAAAATATTCATAACATTCACGTAGAAACTCTGCCCAAAAAATAGAAAATGTACAATGATTACTATTGGTTAACAGAACAAATGAAAAAATTTAGTTATTAGTATTTATACTATCTTGGTTGTTTAAAAATAATATCCATATATAAAACATGCTTGTATCGTGATCTTTCATATCTTAATCTTTCAGAAAATACACTGTGATCTTTTATATCTTAATATTTCAGAAAATAAACAAGTTCGTGATGAAATAAAATACACCAATTTTACGACATATTATACACAGATTACTATATGGCATTAAAAACAGACTAATAAATGTTCAACTTTGAAGGTGAAAGATAACATTTTTCATCGGAGGATTTCTCGGTCTGTCAAAATCTTGTGCTATACAATTTCTGGTGGTAAATATATCACAGCAATAAAGCTTTAAACATGACGTACAGCGTAGTTAATTTATATGAACTTTGATGTAACAACAATTAAGAGAACTGGAGCATTTTATCTATATAAAACCCGCATTTAGCGTTGTAAATTCCCTTTAATTGTCTAACCTCACACCACCACAGGAATTTAATGGATATCCAAATCAAACTGGCCCTGACCGCAACCATTGGTGTTCAAGCCTATGGTAGGAACAAACACTGATCGGTGTACAGTGTAGCCCAGGTACGGCTTGGCTAAATAACTAGGCCAAACAAAAATATGTGTGGACCCTAACCTACAAAAAAAATCCTATAACAGTTTTACCATGCTTCAAAATAAATTAATGTTTGGCTTAAATACACTCAACGACTGCATAGTCATTTGAAACATGTTACAGACTACTCTACTGTAACACGGAGGCACAGACATAAAACGTTATTTCCAACATTATTGCAGAGACAGGTAACTTAGCTCCACAGTGGCAGGATCATGATGTGAATGAAAACTGAAAAATTCACATGCCTAAAATAATATGCATGGAAAATAGATGCAATAAAACATCTCTCTCAAATTACCCTACGCAAATTTTGGGACAATACTACAGAAACCCACATTCTTTACTTGATTTGATCTTACGTTAGGATTATCAGTATCCTGGGGAAATCATCTGGCCATGGCCAGAATTGATGTGACGTGGCATTCTACCCATATAATCAGCAGTCTTGTCCACATTGTTTTAACAATACCCATAATGCAAGAAAAAATACAATACTGGCAAATAAACACATGTTCAACTGTGTGATGACGATGATAATTTTTATGACGATGATAATGTTGATGACGATGGTGACACCTTGCTCCAAATGTCGGAAAAGGCTAGAAATTATGTGAACAAAACAGTACTTGGTGAACCTACATCAACAGTACTTGGTGAACCTACATCAACAAAAGTGACACAAAATTCAAAACTAATATTTGTCACGTGGATAAATGAACAACACGGCTTGATGATCAGACATAAATAAGTTACACAAATTCAAGCAACAAGCTCATCACAAGCGCAAATGAAGTGAACATATTAAGTCAAATCAACCAACAAAAATAGCCATTTTAACAGCAAAACAAAATAACCTGATTAAATGAGAACCGATCAATCACCAAACATCTTACACCGACACAACTTGTGCATAAGAAAGATACACCTATTTAAAATGGGATGTACAACGATTTTCAGTGATATGAAACTAGTTGGAGGTTTTGTATAATTAAAATGTCCAGATTAACTGAATTTGTGAGATGTGTGCATATAACTTGCCATTGCCGTCTGATGACGAGGGAACTGAAGTATCTGTTGATTATTCAGAATCCAGCAAAGCATCATAAATCTAACGCTCGTCCTGCAGCATCACATAGTTATACAACTATTGTGACTCGTCTGCATCGATGAGATGCCATCTGCAACAAATCACTGACTGCAGGATGCCAGGTTGCGTACTGGCTGGGACAGTGACGTTTGTCTTCACCGGTCAGCTGGTGGAGAACTCTGAGGTGGCAGAACCCCACATAAAGACATCACAGCGTATACTGCCACAGCCTCACTCACAATTTGTTGCCCTTCAGTTCAGTTCGTTGCGTCCTCCATGTTTCTATGAAAGCCCAAAATTTGTTATCGTTAACCAAATCGCCGTTGTTCTGCATGAGAATATCGTACAACCTCCTGACGAAGACCAACTGTTCATGCTGTTTGCGTAACCGAGTCTTCAGCCCCAGCAGATACTGATGCAGGACGTCCGTGTGCACCCCCGTCAGTGCCGTGTCCTCAGAAGACACACTACCACTGGCAAGGTTCTGCAGATGTGCTTTAACGCTGCTGACGCGGTGCTGTAGTCGACTGATGTGGGTGCCTATGGCGGCGACACGTGCAGTTACACTGTAGAGGTTAGTATCGAAGCATTGTTGTGTACACATCGTCAGACTGGCTGACAGACGGACAGACAGACTGGCGTAGTGCAACACAAAATCTATCAGGTTTGGCAGACTCTTCTGGAAGTGCTCAGGGAATGTCACACTCTCGCTCTTCCTGCAACAAACACAAGGACATCTTGTGACAGTCGCCATGACAAATATCAACAGCAATGTTCAGCTTTCAAAAGACTAAATACAATTACAGTGCTTTTTCAGAAATCTGCCTGTTTTTGAGTGGGAACAATCTCGATACAATACACTTGCTATCTCGGGGAACCTACTGGTCGGATAACTCTGTAATATGATTCAATAACCAGTTTGTTTCACTCTAAGCTTCTAATATCAGACATAGGGTCTCAGTGATGGCTTTTATATCACAACTACATCGTGTGTTCTTTGTTCAAATCCTGTCAGTTACTGGTGATCTATCAAATAATAAAACACTAGACATGTCATTACACGCTACACATATATTACGGATAGTTATAGCATGGGTGATAAAATAGGGTGTTGACTAATCTGCATGATTCGTGAATCTTGTCAAAACCACTGGACCCAAAGTGTGCATACAAATAGGGAATAGCTACATGTGTGTGCCAAATTTAAATGAAATACTTATAGTAGTAGTTTTTGCGAAGCCGCCGTGGATTAAAAGAGTAAATGGAACAAAGAAATCTTTTTAAACCAACACCACTGCTGCACGTGTTGCCATAGCCAAACCAAACAAACAAGTGGTTCACTAAAACACATCTGGGTGGTCGATATGTTAGAACAGATACAGTTTAGACTATATAACATAATTTTTACGATAAAACGATAAGATTTTGTACATACCTGAATGCAGGAAAGAATGTGATAGTTGGATAAACATCCATAGTAAACTGCCAGGCGAGGTCATTCCTATCTGCATTAATCCTACAACAATGAAACATCCACAGTGAACAGTGGGGCCAGGTCATTCCTGTCTGCATTGATCCTGCAACAATGAAACATCCACAGTGAACAGTGAGGCCAGGTCATTCCTGTCTCCATTGATCCTGCAACAATGAAACATCCACAGTGAACAGTGAGGCCAGGTCATTCCTGTCTGCACTGATGCTGCAACAATGAAACATCCCCAGTGAACAGTGAGGCCAGGTCATTCCTGTCTGCACTGATGCTGCAACAATGAAACATCCACAGTGAACAGTGGGGCCAGGTCATTCCTGTCTGCATTGATCCTGCAACAATGAAACATCCACAGTGAACAGTGAGGCCAGGTCATTCCTGCCTGCATTGATCCTCCAACAATGAAACATCCACAGTGAACAGTGAGGCCAGGTCATTCCTGCCTGCATTGATCCTGCAACAATGAAACATCCACAGTGAACAGTGAGGCCAGGTCATTCCTGTCTGCATTGATCCTACAACAATGAAACATCCACAGTGAACTGTGAGGCCAGGTCATTCCTGTCTGCATTGATCCTGCAACAATGAAACATCCACAGTGAACAGTGAGGCCAGGTCATTCCTGTCTGCGTTGATCCTACAACAATGAAACATCCACAGTGAACTGTGAGGCCAGGTCATTCCTGTCTGCACTGATGCTGCAACAATGAAACATCCCCAGTGAACAGTGAGGCCAGGTCATTCCTGCCTGCATTGATCCTGCAACAATGAAACATCCACAGTGAACAGTGAGGCCAGGTCATTCCTGCCTGCATTGATCCTGCAACAATGAAACATCCCAAGTGAACAGTGAGGCCAGGTCATTCCTGTCTGCATTGATCCTGCAACAATGAAACATCCACAGTGAACAGTGAGGCCAGGTCATTCCTGTCTGCATTGATCCTACAACAATGAAACATCCACAGTGAACAGTGACGCCAGGTCATTCCTGTCTGCATTGATCCTGCAACAATGAAACATCCACAGTGAACAGTGGGGCCAGGTCATTCCTGTCTGAATTGATCCTGCAACAATGAAACATCCACAGTGAACAGTGAGGCCAGGTCATTCCTGCCTGCATTGATCCTGCAACAATGAAACATCCACAGTGAACAGTGAGGCCAGGTCATTCCTGTTTGCATTGATCTTGCAACATCCCCAGTGAACAGTGAGGCCAGGTCATTCCTGCTGCATTGATTCTGCAACAATGAAACATCCCCAGTGAACAGTGAGGCCAGGTCATTCCTGTCTGCATTGATCCTGCAACAATGAAACATCCCCAGTGAACAGTGAGGCCAGGTCATTCCTGCCTGCATTGATCCTGCAACAATGAAACATCCACAGTGAACAGTGAGGCCAGGTCATTCCTGTCTGCATTGATCCTACAACAATGAAACATCCACAGTGAACAGTGACGCCAGGTCATTCCTGTCTGAATTGATCCTGCAACAATGAAACATCCACAGTGAACAGTGAGGCCAGGTCATTCCTGCCTGCATTGATCCTGCAACAATGAAACATCCACAGTGAACAGTGAGGCCAGGTCATTCCTGTCTGCATTGATCCTGCAACAATGAAACATCCACAGTGAACAGTGAGGCCAGGTCATTCCTGTCTGCACTGATGCTGCAACAATGAAACGCCCACAGTGAACAGCGAGGCCAGGTCATTCATGTCTGCACTGATGCTGCAACAATGAAACGTCCACAGTGAACAGCGGGGCCAGGTCATTCCTGCCTGCACTGATCCTGCAACAATGAAACATCCACAGTGAACAGCGAGGCCAGGTCATTCCTGCCTGCATTGATCCTGCAACAATGAAACATCCACAGTGAACAGTGAGGCCTGGTCATTCCTGTCTGCATTGATCCTGCAACAATGAAACATCCACAGTGAACAGTGAGGCCAGGTCATTCCTGCCTGCATTGATCCTGCAACAATGAAACATCCACAGTGAACAGTGAGGCCAGGTCATTCCTGTCTGCATTGATCCTGCAACAATGAAACATCCACAGTGAACAGTGAGGCCTGGTCATTCCTGTCTCCATTGATCCTGCAACAATGAAACATCCACAGTGAACAGTGAGGCCAGGTCATTCCTGTTTGCATTGATCCTGCAACATCCCCAGTGAACAGTGAGGCCAGGTCATTCCTGCCTGCATTGATCCTGCAACAATGAAACATCCACAGTGAACAGTGAGGCCAGGTCATTCCTGTTTGCATTGATCCTGCAACATCCCCAGTGAACAGTGAGGCCAGGTCATTCCTGCCTGCATTGATCCTGCAACAACGAAACATCCACAGTGAACAGTGAGGCCAGGTCATTCCTGCCTGCATTGATCCTGCAACAATGAAACATCCACAGTGAACAGTGAGGCCAGGTCATTCCTGTCTGCATTGATCCTGCAACAATGAAACATCCACAGTGAACAGTGAGGCCAGGTCATTCCTGTCTGCATTATCCTGCAACAATGAAACATCAACAGTGAACAGTGAGGCCAGGTCATTCCTGTCTGCATTGATCCTGCAACAATGAGCATCCACAGTGAACAGCGAGGCCAGGTCATTCCTGTCTGCACTGATCCTGCAACAATGAAACATCCCCAGTGAACAGTGAGGCCAGGTCATTCCTGCCTGCATTGATCCTGCAACAATGAAACATCCACAGTGAACAGCGAGGCCAGGTCATTCCTGCCTGCATTGATCCTGCAACAATGAAACATCCCCAGTGAACAGTGAGGCCAGGTCATTCCTGTCTGTATTGATCCTGCAACAATGAAACATCCCCAGTGAACAGTGAGGCCAGGTCATTCCTGTCTGCATTGATCCTACAACAATGATACATCCACAGTGAACAGCGAGGCCAGGTCATTCCTGTCTGCATTGATCCTACAACAATGATACATCCACAGTGAACAGCGAGGCCAGGTCATTCCTGTCTGCATTGATCCTACAACAATGATACACCCACAGTGAACAGCGAGGCCAGGTCATTCCTGTCTGCATTGATCCTACAACAATGATACATCCACAGTGAACAGCGAGGCCAGGTCATTCCTGTCTGTATTGATCCTGCAACAATGAAACATCCACAGTGAACAGTGAGGCCAGGTCATTCCTGTCTGCATTGATCCTACAACAATGATACATCCACAGTGAACAGCGAGGCCAGGTCATTCCTGTCTGCATTGATCCTGCAACAATGAAACATCCACAGTGAACAGCGAGGCCAGGTCATTCCTGTCTGCATTGATCCTACAACAATGATACATCCACAGTGAACAGCGAGGCCAGGTCATTCCTGTCTGCATTGATCCTGCAACAATGAAACATCAACAGTGAACAGTGAGGCCAGGTCATTCCTGTCTGCATTGATCCTGCAACAATGATACATCCACAGTGAACAGCGAGGCCAGGTCATTCCTGTCTGTATTGATCCTGCAACAATGAAACATCCACAGTGAACAGTGAGGCCAGGTCATTCCTGTCTGCATTGATCCTACAACAATGATACATCCACAGTGAACAGCGAGGCCAGGTCATTCCTGTCTGCATTGATCCTGCAACAATGAAACACCCACAGTGAACAGCGAGGCCAGGTCATTCCTGTCTGCATTGATCCTACAACAATGATACATCCACAGTGAACAGCGAGGCCAGGTGGCAAGTGGTAAGCAGTGCTCTCTTGGGCAGATATTTGACAGTGAATACTCTCAGTTTTCTGCCAAATTACTATAGCATTTTATGTGATTTATCTTACTGATTTTGTGTAAATTCAGTTCACCTTAGTATCTGTGCATAATATTTGCATGTTATTTCACATTAAAGTATATCATTGAAAAAAATTCATTTCTTAGAATGGTCATGCACACACACGCATCCATGCATGAACGCACACACATGTTAATAAATCAACCAAACTTACCTAGCAAATATGATATTCTTGGAAGAACGGAAGTATCGAGCCAGTGAAAGATAAACATGCGCAAAACTTGCACAGAACCCACACCAGGGGGCGTAGTAGAGCAGAATGACATCCTACAACATGAAACATCTCATATATCCTCAATGACAGTCTTATTGCTGTCTTCAGCATTTCTATAATTATCTGAAATAATAAAACAGGTAACTCTGTTACATTCTACATGAACATATCTACTTCACCAATTACCTTGATGTAAGACAGTACTGTTGAAATATTATTCACTAAAATATTTTTTAAAGAAATTTTAGGAATTTGACGTTATTTACTTCTCGCAAAATTGGTTTATATATTATATTTATATATAATTTTTTCAGGGAGAGAAGACAACATACACAGACACGGAGTGGCAATAATGATGATGAAGAAAGCAGAACAAGCATTGCTGGAATGGAAACCTATCAGTGATAGAATTATTTATGCTAGATTCTTCTCCATGTATGTAAAGCTATCGATCATACAAGTCTATGCACCAACAAATGAAGCCAACGTCGAAGATCAAGACAATTTCTACGAACAGCTCCAGACAGTTGTGGACAGTATTCATAAGCATGACATACTTTTAGTAATGGGGGATTTAAATGCCAAAGTTGGAGAAGACAACGACGGATATGAAAACATAACAGGAAGCCATGGAGTAGGTGAAAGAAATGACAATGGAGAAAGACTTGTTGACTTCTGCGGACTCAATAACCTCGTGGTAACAGGTACCATTTTTTACTTAACAGACATGGACATCTCCAGGAGGAAAGACAAAGAATCAAATAGACCATTTGTTAGTGAGTAGGCAACACCGGACATCAGTAATGGACACTAGGGCCATGAGAGGAGCCGACATTGTGAGTGACCACCAATTAGTGCGATCAAAAATCAAGCTGAAACTAAAGAGAAAACAAAAGAACAAGGCAATCAGAAAGAAATTTGATATAATTAAGTTACAGCAACCAGCTATTAAAGCCCAATTCTCACTAAAGTTGCGAAACAAATATGATATATTACAAGACTATGACGAAACAGGTGACGAAGAAGTTGAGAAACAATGGCAAAACTTTGAGAAAGAAACAGCTCAAGAAGTACTGGGGTACAAAAAAAGAAAGGGCAAAAACCATGGATCAGCAAGGAGTCGTGGGAGTTAGTAGAAGAGAGAAAACAACTGAAGAACAACATCGAGCAGACAAAGTCCGACAGGATTAAGCAGAATTACATGGATAAATATACGTGTAAAGACAAAGACATGAAGAAGAGCATGAGACAAGACAAGAGGAAGTGGGTTGACCACCTTGCCATGGAAGCATAGGAAGCAGCACAAAATGGAAGAATGAAAGAAGTGTATGATATTACAAAAACCCTCAGTAATGACAAATGTAAGACAACAAATGCAGTGAAAGACAAAGGTGGAAATTTAATAACGGAAGGATTGGCCAGAAGGAAGCGATGGAAAGAACACTTTGAGGACATCCTTAATAGACCTATACCTGATGACCCTGTAACAGATGTGGAGATAGATCCGATCATAAACGAAATCAGCATTGACCCAATAACAAAGGCAGAAATTAGAACAGCGCTAAGGAAGATGAAAAACGGGAAAGCAGGGGGCAAGGACGAAATTACAGCAGAATTATTAAAAGCAGACATGAATACAACTTGTCAAATTATTCAGAACATTTTGGGAACAAGAGAAAGTGCCAAAAAGTGGAAGCATGGACTGATCATTAAAATACCGAAGAAAGGTGACCTGACAGAGTGCGGGAATTGGAGATGAATTACTTTGACATCTGTTCCTAGTAAAGTATTCGGAAGAGTACTCATTGACAGATGAAGTTAACAGCAAGTTGAGAGACGAACAAGCAGGTTTCAGAAGTGGGAGAGGCACAGTAGAACAGATATATGTTTTACGAAATATTATAGAAGAGATAGTGGAATGGCAGGCAACTCTATACATCACGTTTGTGGATTTTGAAAAAAGCATTTGACTCAGTGCACCAAGAGAGTCTATGGAAAATTATGGAGAGCTATGGAATTCCATGCAAGATAATCCACATGGTACAGATGTTATACCAAGATAGTGAATGTGCAGTGTTAGACGAAGGTGAGGAATCTGAGTGGTTCAAGGTCAAAACTGGAGTTAAACAAGGAGATGTAATGTCTGGATTTATCTTCTTGATAGTAGTGGACTGGATAATGAGAAACACAACAGCGGGAAACAAAACAGTAATAAGATGGAACTTCACGTCAAAACTAGAGGACCTGGACTTTGCCGACGACATAGCACTCATGTCATCATGCTACACACACATGCAAACAAAGACAAGATAACTGAATTAATTTGCAGCAAGGACAGGACTAAGAATAAATAAAAGGAAAACTCAAATATTGAGGATAAACAGCAAGTGCGAAAACAGAATACTAATCGATGATCAAGAGCTAAAGGAAGTGGACAAGTATAACTACCTTGATGCGAACGTTAGTAAGCAAGGAGGAGGCGGCGATGACATTGTTAACAGAATTTGTAAAGCGAGGATATCCTTCATGAAACTAAAGCAGATATGGAGTTTAAATATATACACATTGAGATCTAAAGTGAGGCTTTTTAACACACTTGTTAAACCAGTGTTGTTGTATGGAAGTGAAACATGGAAAATTAACGAAGGAGACAACAGAAAGTTAGATAAATTTTTTTCAAGTGTTTAAGACGAATCCTACAAATTCGATGGCCATACGTTGCATCAAATCGAGATATTCTGGCAAAAACAAAATTGAAGACAATCAGCACTGAGGTCAAGTTAAGAAGATGGAAGTGGGTAGGACATATCCTACGAATGGACAAGAACAGCAATTGTGAGACTGCACTGACCTGGACGCCTAAAGGTAGAAGAAAGGTTGGGCGACCAAAGACAACGTGGCAATCTACTATTGAAAATGAAAGACGTATACTGGGGTGGAATAGCTGGAACGAAGCCAGACGTATAGCAGCTGACAGAACAAGATGGAGGAGATTCACTTCGGCCTTATGGGCCACTGGGCCCGAAGAGGATAGGGGAGGTGAGGTGACTTTGGCCAACTCACTCAGCCTTCGTCAGCTTGTACCTAAGTCAGTTGAGCATTTTCAAATTAGAGAATGGGGGCTTTTGGCCAAGGTTGTTTTTCTTGGGCACTAAAATATTTTTTAAAGAAATTTTAGGAATTTGGGCGTTATTTACTTCTCGCAAAATTGGTTCATATTCTCCAAATACTTCGGCCAACTCACTCAGCCTTCTTCAGCTTGTACCTAAGTCAGTTGAGCATTTTCAAATTAGAGAATGGGGGCTTTTGGCCAGGGGTTTTTCTTCTTGGACCCTTTTATTCACTACTGTCATCACAGTTCCAGTTTTCACAGATCTGTATGGTTCTCAATGACCATTTATTCGGGGTATGGGTCTGCCATGGTTTTAGAATGGGGGACTGGGAGTTATCTACTCTTGAAAGAGGGCAGATAGGAACACTCCTAATATTGTTAGATGCACCAGTCACACTCATTGTACGATAGTTAAAACACGCAAGTGGACAGTGGACATTAGATGCAGTCAACTATAGAAAACAAAGAATATGTGACAGCATCACTGATAACTAGTGCTGTGATTGGTCCAGGTCTGGGAGGGTGTAGACCCGATACCCACGAGACTACTATTCACCTACCACGTCTTGCTGCATGACAATTCGCTGGAAGGATTCCCTTGTCACCTCCTGCAAACAGACACCCTGATGGGAGCCCATCTGACTCGGGGGTCTGGACACCGTGGACCGGTGGAACCAATGCAAGTCAGACTTGGTGAAGTTCTCAATGAATTTAGCTGCAACAGCAAATAGATGATGCTTGGCTAATGACGGCCAGATTCGTAAGACTTAAAGGTGCAGAGTCAGATTGTTTTTTAATCATGACCTCATGTTATATGGTACAAACTATATCTATTCTATCATTTTAATTGACCAAATGTGGTTCGATGAACCATAATTTTTAAATATAATTCGACCGTTATCTGGTTATGAATATCTACCTCGCCATTTAGCTGGGGTCGCCTCCCAGGCAAACCAGAGCAGGTGGGTGCACCAAGGCAAATAGGTAACATTCAGAGGAGCCGTGTAGCTACAACCATTGCAAAAATGCAAACAATTAACAAAACAAGTAGACTTCCCCACCGTATACACAATTGGGAGTAACAAATAACTGAAATAAGCACAACATGGCTGTCCCAGCCAGTCTATTACAAAAAGACTGGCCAATACACAGTTACCCCACCCCTCCACCCGGCTACACTTTCTGACAGTGCACTGGATTCCTGTCCAACGTTATATGTATTAAAAATGTTCCAACAAATCATGTCTCACTCACCTATGTTGAGTTTACTAACATCTTCTAAAAGGTACTGAGCTTCATTCTGTAGCAAAATCATAAGTACGTTTGACAAAACACAAATAGCAGTAACAGTTTTAACCTGAATATTCTGGAAGACATAGGGCTAGATCTGAAAATGAAATACAAAAATGCAGATATTCTGGTTCACAATAAAAAAATGTATAATTATATTTCCTAGTTCATAGCATAAAATTAACTGACAGTGTTACAAATGTTGACATATTAGTATGAAGAAACTTACCAGTTTATCAAAAATTACAGCTATAGGCTTCTGGTTTGGAAGCGTCCTGATACCAGACTTCTCCAGAAACATATAACTGCGCTTCAAGTCCATAGCATAAAAATTAAGCGTCCTATTACGTGCAGTTCGACATTGTAATCCATTTATCTCAGTCATTTGCGAGTTGTTGTGAATAAAACTTAGGTCACTAGGTGGAGTTGCTGGTAGCCACCCGAATGTCCGCTCAAGATGTAACTTTCGGCACTGTCGGTACTGCCAACTAGTGGCGTCTTCTCTCACGTATGTATCACTGTATTTTGCAGAGAGAAATGGGTCATGAATGTTACCGCTTGAGTTGTTGGAACCGCAACAAAAACTGACGAATTCGCCAGGTTTGTACGTGTGCACCGACTCGCCACAAACACGACACGGCGACAGTAACGTTGAGCGGACGGCGGCCCATGTCGGTTGCCATGACAATGTGTCCGTAGCGAGACTGATGCAGTGGTGACTGCTGAGTGGCTGGTTACGCTGGTAGTTGAAGCAGATGTCGCAGGAGTTGAATCGGCTCGAACTTCCCACACAAACTGTCTCGCAACAGTGCTTGTCTCGGACGGCTGATGTCTTGACTGTCCAGGTGGTCAGTGGCTTCAGCTTCATGCAGGTATTGGTCAGGTGAATGTGGCCGGAGAATGACCGCCAGCGCAGGTAGATAGACGTCTTGATGAGGTGGGTCAGTCGTGTTGTGTTCTTGCAGTTGTTGTAGTCGAGCGCCACTTCCCGCAGCTGAAACGAATGGTTGGACTTGTCGTAAGTTGTAAAAAAGTGCTCCAGGTGAATGTGGCACTTAAAAATATGCAACTTAGCTAATTTCAAAGTCACTTTGTCAGCCAGTTAGGTTCAAACGTTGGAAATGTCGGACCATTGGCAGTGAACTATTGCAGTATGATATTAATTTGAAGAAGCATAGGTATCTTGGTGGTGACCTTCACGAAACACCAGAAGATGTATTAACATTTTACAAACACTGCCAATTTGGAGGGAAAGCATGTTTGGGATGTGATTAAGAGCTGGTTTGTGGTTTTGACAAAACTTGTTCAGTACACTGGCAATGTAGTGACAGTGGATGTCATGAATTTTTTGAATTTTTGATGGTCACGTTTTTTATAATCGTGCAATACATTAACATGGATACCAATGGAAAAGTCAACTGTGGTCTGTACCCTAGATTTTTATATGTAACTGTTGGACTAGTCACTATGACTTTATATTTTATACTGATAGCCATTAAACACATGTAAATCCAGCACTAAAAAGTTTAAAATAACCCCCCCAAGCAATTGCCTGTGGCCACTGGTCATGTAATAGAGACACAGCATGAATCTTGCTGGCAAACATAAAAACTTACAAAATAAGACATGTGAGAAAGAGACACCAAGTTACCATGTCAGCAAGCTGGTTGCTGGGGCCAAGTGGCGTGTCGTGCGTGAAGAGAATCATTGCAGGACCCTTGTTTATCTCACTTGACAGCCCCAGGGTTTTCACCCCTTTTGGCAGCATCCATTTGACCATTGGCTGAAAGCGACACAAACTTGACATGTCAACAAGTGGGACGTCACATGTCAATATCTCAAGTGTCATCCAATGGAATGATGACTCCAGAACTTACTACAGGGAACAGACTGTGTTAGTGGGGAATGTATGTTGACTGTACGAGAACGTATGTTGGCTGTACGGGAATTTATGTCCACTGCATGGGAATGTATGTCCACAGAATGAAAATGTATGTCCACAGTACGGGAATGTATATCAACTGTATGGGTATATACATCCACTGTATGGGTATGTACGTCCACTGTACGGGAATGTATGTCCACTGTACGGGAATGTATGTCCACAGAATGAAACGGAATGTATATCCACTGTACGGGAATGTATGTCCATTGTATGTGAATGTATGTCCTCAGAATGAAAATGTATGTCCACAGTACGGGAATGTATGTCCACTGTACGGGAATGTATGTCCACAGAATGAAAATGTATATCCACTGTACGGGAATGTATGTCCACTGTACGGGAATGTATGTATACTGTATCAACTATTGTATGTACACTGTATCAACTATTGTTAAACTACACTAAGGCTGACATCAACACATATTACTGAGGCACTTAATGATTCATTTACAGACTGCATCAACAACACCACATACATCAAGCATACTAACATGGCTGTGACATTGTCTACTACAAACAGCATTAATGACAGCTGGTCCACTCTCTCTGGCACATCAACATTATCAATTATTTATATACATGAATATTGGCATGACAGAAACATATTACTAATTTATATGACTGTAGAGCGGCACATGACCGATTTACATGACTTGACAGTGACATGCCAGAAAGAGATGCACTCACTATTGTGACATTTACTATATACAGTACCTACAACATACATACGTATGCAGGCACGCATGCAAACAGATGCAACATGCACGCACGCATGCACACACACACACACACAGATGCACATACACAGCACATGCACGCACACACACAGTGAGACAACACCAGCACCCACCTGTTGTATGACGGAGAAGACCCAGTGCAAGAGACCAGAGCTGTTGAGGTTGTTAGTGCAAGGGTAGCGCTGCAACAAACCAAAACATGTGTCACACACGCACGCACGCACGCACGCACGCATGCATACACACACAGGAAAACATTAAAAGTCCTTCCTCGATTAGTTTTTTCGTTTGTCTTTTTTTTCAGACTGAAAATTTAACCTATTTTGTATTCACTATGACATAAAAAAAATTTGTTATTCAGGATTAGCGAAATCGTTGGCCAAACTACTAAATTATTTCTGACCAGATATGTTCCAAATTCAGTGATAAAGGAGCAAAGTGGTCCGGCTATATATCTATATATAACATAATGCTATTCACACTTTCTGTCAAGTTATGGGATCAAACTCAATTGTTTCGATGATTCTAACAAAAGAATGCACTGTTTTATTAAATTGACTATCAACACACTTCAGATTTGAACATCTACAAACCTGATTTGTGTTGCGCTAAATCAACTGAGGAGGGAGCTTCAAAATCTGGTAATAAAATCAAATAAAGACCTTGAGCCACTCACCACTGTTCCATTGAGGGACCGAACCAAAAGCACTCTCTGCGACTGGTGCATTTCAAATTCTGCAGCAAGCTTTCGCTCAGTGACAATTCCAACCTTCACCTGGTTACGTGGCTCTGCAGCAAACCGACAATGTCAATGTACTATGACTATAAAGGCCATCTTTAGATTAGAGTCAACACTCAACAGTTTATTATGATTTTCAAAAACAAATTCCATGACATTAATTATATTAAAGATCCTTTGCTCTTGTTTCAGATTTACTTCACAAAACATTTAACATCAGTCAATTAATATGCAGCTTGATTGATCGATTACGACATGCTAGCTCGTTTGTAATAGTTTTGGTGAAATCATCGCACAAACCATTAAATTATTTTTACAGACTCCGGTGAAATTTCCAGGAAACCTAACAGTAGCCCAGCTCTATGTATTATAACATCAGACTATTCACACGTCGCATGTTTCCCAATCCAACTATGAAAGTGAATTTGATCGATGATTTTCGCAAAAGTATGCATTCGTCGATTAAACGACATGTGCATACTACTTATTAAACTATTCACACACCACAAATTTTAACATCAAAGAACCTAATTCACGATGGGTTAAATCAACTGAGAAGGGACTCCTTAAGAACTAAATGCCAACAGCCTATGAATGAAATGCTGAATGCGAGCAGAATGCTGCCAGTGGCTATGGGACGTCAGTTTTTACCTATTTCGGTGACCCTCATGGCAGCGTAGTAGAACTGCTGGAAACCTGGCGGCTGAGGTGATGAACTCATGTCAAAATAACCAATCAGAGAGTTCTGAAAGCACATACGATATGTTAATATTAGACGATGTCTTCTTCTAGTTTTCTTTATAACAAACACTCAAACAACCAAAGTGTTTATGAAATGCACACATACATACACACAGTACCAGGGTGGTGGTTAAATAAAAAGTAAGACAGCTACTCAGACAATTAACGGCCGTACTAGTATTACTAGCATAACAAGAGCAATTGCCTGATATAATTCATGTATCATAATATAAAGTACAGTGACTCTTGCAGTTGCTGTGAGGAACAAGTTGGGACCTGGACAAAATGTTCCATATAGCCGATGTTGCTTATATCCATGGTTACATAAAACACTCCAGGCCAGAACTGGGATTTCAAAGATGTTCCTTTTGTCTGGATGTTCCTTACATAGCAAGTTCTAACAGTGAGAGTCCACTGAATTGCTGAATTGCGTAACTCTCACATCTGTAGACATTATATAAGTGATATCTATAAATCATGGCACTGCTCACCATAGATATCAACATTAGTTAATCAAGAACGGAACTTTCACGTTTGAAATCCCAAGTAATTTACACATTATGCAGCGGTATATAAACATTGTGCACATAGGCTATAAGCTACACCCATCAAACTTTAAAGCATGGTGTAAAAAAATAAACGCATTAATCCTGTGACCTTAGATCTATGACGATGGCTTACATCGGAGTTGCCGAGGAACAAGGCGAGTTCGTTAGTGGAGCGGATGTGTGTGTACGGCGACAGGAGCTGCTGCACAAAGTGGACCAAGTACTCTGCTGTCAATACACCTGAAACACACCCGGACATGTTTAGTGACTCTGTGACATCTACAATGTAACAGTAATTTAGGCCATGTTCCCATCCCCCCAGGATCATCCTTCAGAGCACAGTCACACACAAGTTTCATTAGTTATTTGTCCAATCATTATATATATATATATATATATATATATATATTGAAAAATAGCCAGTATCTGACTTAAATCATGTGCTTGAATGAAATTCTGACATGAGATGTGTGGTTGTTTTAACGAATACTTTTATTTCAGGTAATACAAATATGCATTAAAAAATAAATAAGCATTTATATGTTTGATATAAATGCGATAAAAATATAAATGTGTTAACAATTATATATATATATATATATATGTTATCACATTTATATTTTTATCGCATTTATATATAATGCTTATTTATTTTTTAATGCATATATTACCTGAAATAAAAGTATTCGTTAAAACAACCATATATATATATTAGTGCCTGCACGGGCCGGGCTTTGGGTCTGGGTTGAAAAAATTTAAACACAACGGGCTTGGGCCGGGCCTGGACATAATAAAAATATTCATACAAAACACCGATTATTACTTTATTTTTTAATAAAAACTGATTATAAATTGTAATTCCGGTTAATGAATGCTTAAAATTATTTCTTTAGTATTATATAGTTGCAAATTGAGACCTTGCATGGAATATAATGGCCCCATAAGTTCACTTGGCTGAAAGTAGCCAGCCCTAAATGTTTACTTTAGAAATATTTGCAGAGGCAATCAAGCCATGATTAACCATCAACTTATCACCCTTTGACCCTACCAGTGGACATTCTATTGTCTAGGTCTTCCCTCCAAACATTGCCCACCTGAATGACCTGCCCACTGCCAAGTGCCCACTAGGCCACTAGCCAACTACCCAACCCAGTTGATAACTGGTATTTCTCCCCAGTCTTAATTCATTCACACTTGTACTAATTCACACATGTCTGAACCTGTCTGTCTCAGGTTAGTGACTGCAGGCTTGCTGGAAATGCCACTGGGTGTCAGTGCCAGTGCCAGTGGGTAACATTTAATTGAAATATCATATTAAATTATGTTAACTTAGTTGAGCTAATTCAATTAACAATATAAATTGGGGTTATGGCTTGCATATGGGTTAAGTCAGGGTTAGATAAACACATATCCAACCCTAACCATAAGCCAATACATTAAAGCCAATATAACAAATGTTATCATATTTAATAGTATCGACACTAAGAAGTTTTTCTTTATTTTTCTTCAGGATATTCGTAAGCCTAAATTCTAGTTTGCGGGCCTGGGCCGGGCTTAAAAAATTATTGCGGGCCTGGACTCCAACTGCTAATTGCGGGCTGGGCTTGGGATCAAATTCTAGGCCCGCGCAGGGCACTAATATATATATATATAAATGGGATGTAAAACCACCACCACTTTACACAAAAAAGCGTTTGTATACTTACCCTTGTAGCGGAATTCTCTAAGGTTCGTATGATAGAAAGAGATGACGGGATAGCGGACAATACGAGATTTGCGTCTGCATTCACTGCCCGGATGCCAGCAATTTACTGCCACGAAGGTCACCTAAAAGTGATAAATCATGTTATCAACCAAGTACTATACCATGGTCCAGTAGCAACACACACGATTCATTGTCTCAAAGCCCACTGTAAGCTTTATATTAACATGTCATGAGCAGTTATTGTATGCTTATTTATTTTTATTCTGTGAGTTTACAGATAACTTCATGTTTCTGGTTAATCTAAATTAGTAATATTTAACTTTTAAGAGTAAATGTGATGGTAAGATTCATTTAATTGTTTGGCATTTATGAAAAGCGTTTTCTCCAATATAATAAAACTGCTGCAAAGTAACAATTTAACCACAATTATATGTGGACATTATTCTCCTTTACAGGGCTAACAAGCCATGGGATGAAATATAGCACCTCTTCCTTCATATACTCAGCAGCGCGGACAAACTCGTCACGGAAGCGCATTGACGCAGCACACCAGGGGGCGTAGTACATGACAACGAGTACTTCCTCTTCGGCAACAATCTCCAGCACATCTTCCAGATTGCCATAAGGGAAATCAATGACAACTGACGACGACGGGAAGAATGACCGGGGAGGAGACTGTGTGGTAAACACTCGATCGGGGCTACTGAAAACATTAATAGACAGAAATAACAATGTGTTTACTTGAGACATGCAGCTTCATGTATCAGTACAGGGAAGTAAACCCAGTTGTCCAACCTCACAATAATGTTGAAAACTGAGGCATTTAAGAATGTGCATTTACATCATCTATACTACAAAGTAGAACATGGTGGCTGCCTGTCTATTTCACATGCCTGGGGTTGAAATTCTGCTGGCATGTCTGGGTGCATACGAGGACGGTTGTACATTAAAACAAATCAAAATATTATGAAGGAATCTATGTGGTCATTTGATATAGATTACGTAACTCAGAACAATTGTTAGCAACGCTATGCATTTTTTGTACGACTGTTCCGACTTACGTGATCTATGTCATGTCAAAAAGTTCCTTCATTCAGTATGAACATTTCGGGAAACCGGCAGACGTACATGATGTTTGGTGCACAAAATTGTCATTGCCATACCAAAACTTGCAGTGGCTGTCTCTTCTCATATGCAATGCTGGGCAACTGAATTCTGGTTCCTCAGAATATAGGCACTATAGAAGTTAATCATTATTATAAATTGTACTTTCTGTGCAACAATATTAGACTGGTTAGTTGAGAATCATTCAACAACATCAGAATATGTACCCACCTATTTGGTCAGTGATACACATACTTGTATAAAACAAACATTAAAAAAGTAGCAATAAAAATAACAAAAACACAAATTTAAAATACAAATTTATATGCTTCAAAATGTTACCTTTCATTGAACAACATTCTGAAACCAAATTAACCGAAACAAAATATCAACGTAATCATGACAAGTTGTTTAACTAAGTAATCATGACAAGTGGCTTAACTAAATAATCATGACAAGTGGCTTAACTAAGTAATCATGACAAGTGGCTTAACTCGCTCCTTGTATGATGCAAAGGGGTTTATAGGGGTTAAACCTCATGTTGCTCAGTTGTAATACTTGAGTGCGAAGTACAATTTAGTGTCCCAAGGGAGATTATGTAGGTGTATGTGAGCCACTCAACTGGGGTAATAATCTAATTAAAATGATAGTTGATTCCATTTCTGTCAGTTTCCACAGTGACCGATATTTGTCCAGCCATATTACAGAGTATTGTAAATAGTAGTCCTAGCAAACCCTAGCAGTGGCCACTGAGACATTCTAATTCTGACATCCTTAAACATAAGAAGCCACTATTGGCTATGATCAACGACAGGTTCTTGCACAGCTAAACAGGATAGTCCAGTAGAAGTGGATTTGGGGTATATATTTTTTTCCTGCTGATTTAGGAACTTTCAGAAAATGCCGGGTGACACCTTATCACCCCTGGGTAATTTTTTTGTTTGCATAAATCCAACATGGCCACCTCCATATCATCAAAATGGAATTATTCTAAACAGATTAAGTGTCTGGAGACTCATGCCATCAAAGAGTGAAACAAATATTACGATCGGACATTTTTGTTAATTTGCATAAATTCAATATGGCCACCACCGTATCAGTGTTTTGCTCATATTACATATATACAATTATTGTTGGAATTTCACAATTATTCTAAATGTCATTCAGTTGCTGGGGGCTCGATAGATGCCTGTAACAAATTATTGGTAATTTTTTTTATTTGCTTTAATCCAATATGGCCACCGCCATATTGAATTTATGCAAATTAACAAAAATGCCCGATCATAATATTTGTTTCACTCTTTGATGGCATGAGTCTCCAGACACTTAATCTATTTAGAATAATTGTGAAATTCCAACTGTAATTGGATATATAATCAAAATACTGATATGGCCATATTGGATTTATGCAAATTAAAAAATTTGCTGACAATATACATCTTAGTCATGTTTAATCAGCTGAAAATACTATAGACCACAAAACATGGTCCAGTCTAAATTTCGGACTTGTCTGCCAGTCTAGGAAGATGTTTATCATACAGGGACTACTGGCTGTGCAAGTCCACTACAGTTTCTATTTTTCTATGTGGTGTATTTTATTTCCTCTGGCATTGATATGAGTTAGAAGAGACAAATTGATGATTTTTCTCTTCCAACACAACCAAAGTGGGGTGAATGAAGTTGCCTAAGTTTCGAAACCCTGGTCCTCTCAATTGACAGCCCGGCGCTCTAACTGATGTGCTATTACACCGCATAGAGTAAAGAATTAAACATGATAATTAGAACTAGCAGAGCTAGTGTGGCCATATGGACAGAACCTACTGCTTCCAGTTAAATATCAAGCTTTGTACTGTTGGAATCACCACATATTAGGTATGTGTGTCTTTGTTACAAACTAAACCCCGATCTCAAAAAGCCTCTCATATCAGAATGATGCAGCTCTGTTACCAGCCATTTCCTAAGTTACTGATGTAAGTACTACATCATTATGTATGAAATATTAATGTTTCATACAAATGCAATACTTCACTGGGTATTTAAGTTACAGAATTCAGGCCCACCTCAATTTTGCCGTTATTGACATGCAGTATGTATAGTAATCAGAAACAATGCATGTACAATGCATATTGAACTACAGAACATGTACATTATTAAACATGTTGTGCATAAAACCATATTTAATTACCTTTTTCGATCTTCAAATTCACATAGTTAACTTGTGTGGAGCATCATCTAGCCCCTTTTGTTTGCAAGATGGGCCATCTTAGATGGCATTCAAAGCAAGATAAACAAGGTTATTAAATGTGTTTTTTATGCACAACATGGTCAGACATGTTAAATAATGAATTAATGTTCCGTAGAAAATAAGCACTGACATTGTCATGATTGTGCATGCATTGTGCTACGATGCATCAATAACGTCGAAATTGAGGTGGGCCCGCAGTGTAGAAAAGTACCGATCACTGTTAATATGTTTGGCAAACGTTCTCACAATAAAACAATTCACTATATTATCGCCCATGCCGTATTTACTTTTGGCAACTCGCTTCACGTTATCTTTATTAAGATATTCTCACCTTTTAGTGTATCTGGATAAAAGTGTCAACACGATGGCAAATGTCATCAAACAAATTTCCGGATGTTTAATCATTATTTTCATCATTAATGTCTTGACACCGCCCCTTTTGGTCCCTTCGTCTTCGATGGACTTCGTCGCTTCCTTGCCGTCCACGTCGGCGGTTGTCGCCATGAGATTTCGCCACGTCAAGCCTCGAAATGGCACATTGCTGTGAGAAAATGTTCTACATTAATCGGACACTATTGTTTTCGAAAATAATTGAGAATGACACGAAGTCGAAATATGCATTATGAAAACCCAGTTAGCAACTAGATGCGTTTCTGCTACCAAATCAAACGGTTGCGGAAATTTCCAGCGACATCAAGCGGCAAAGCTGAACAACATTTTTGTTGTTCCGCCATCTGACGGATTCAAAAAGCCACAGCGCGACTTTTCTGAGAAGACTTCAGCAGCACTGAAATTACTACGCAAAGATACACGTATTGTGTAGTTGCTGTTAACATTTAGCTGTAGGAGTAATTTATGGTAGTTATATATATATCTTAGATCTCCGAAGACTCGGTAGCGCGAGCGATAATTAAGGTTTGTTGTGGTCAGTTGATTGGGTACATAATACGAGACATAATATTATTGTAAATAATTTAGTACATATTAAAGATTGAGAACCTGAATATTTTCTTTAGCAACATTTATTGTTAAAAGTTAGCCGTAGGTAGTAATTCAGTGAAATTTAAAGAAGGTCAATGAAATTTCGCGAGCGATATTACGTTTTTTATAGTCAGCTGTTACATAGAAAGTATAGTTGCAAGGCAGTAGTTGTGAATTTAATTAAGACATAAGTAAAATAGCATAAAGTGTGTATTACAACACAAAAATAGTCTTTGTGAAGACTACCTAGCGTAAATTGATTATAAACGGATTATAAACAAATATAAATTGAATTTCTAACATGGCACCGTAATTTGACTTGCTCTAGCTGCGACAGCTGGGTAAACTTTGCAAAGTCCGGGTGTGCAAATTCGTGGGCAGAGGTGCAGGGGTGTATGACAGTGAAACATCTGCTGGAGCAGGTAAATGAGTTAAGGCATATGATTTTGATGATGACAATGCAGGGTGAGAAAGAAGAGAGCAGAGGTGGTGAGAATGATGAGAGCAGAGGTGGTGAGACCGAGGAGAGTAGAGGTAGTGAAAACGAGGAGAACGGAGCTGGTGAGAACAAGGAGAGCAGTGGCAATGTGAGGGAGAAAGCTGGTTAGAAGAAGAAAGATGGAAAAAGGAAGAAGGGAGGAAGGAAAAAGGAAGAAGGAAGGAAGGAAGGAAGAAGGAAAAAGGAAGGAAGGAAGGAAGGAAAAAGGAAGAAGGAAGGAAGGAAAAAGGAAGAAGGAAGGAAGGAAAAGGGAAGGAAGGAAAAAGGAAGAAGGAAGGAAGGAAGAAGGGAAAAAGAAGGAAGAACTGTGGATGAGAAGAAGAAAGATGACAGGAGGCAGAGTGTGCAACAAAAGAGAGGTAAGCGGGTGAGTGGAGAGGGATTGCTAGTCGGTAAGACAGTAAAGGTTGATGAAAGAAGAGAAAGGGGGCATAGTGTACGACAGGAAAGGAGTTTTGCAGATGTAGAGTCACATGGAAGGCGAGGAAAGCCAGGGAATTTATGGGGGAATCCATCATTAGGAAAGTGGATAAAATTGTAAACAGAGGAGATGACATAACAGTATGCCTATCAGGGGCAAACATAGAGGATATAGCAGAGAAGGCAGGACAAGTCACGGGTGGTGGCACGGGAGGGGCTGTTCTCGTGCACGTGAGAAGGAACAATGCCGAGAAGGAGGGAACGTTAGCCATCGTTGGTAAGTGCAGGAGGTTGATCAAGACACTTAAATATGCACCAGTTGGACAGATTGTATTGTTGGGTATATTATCAATAACGGGAGGCAGGGGAGAGGAATGTATGAACTGTAGGAGGATGGCGATCAACACACAAGTACATAAGGTATGTATGTAGGAGGGAGTAGGCTTCGTAGATATGTGGTTAAACTTTGTGGGAAGAGATGACTTTTTCATGAGAGATGGACTTCATCTGACAGGGAAGGGTGCTGCTTGAGTTTGTCAGAGTTGTCGACGAGGGCACAGGTACCTTACATTATTTAAACTAGATGCGCAGGGGGAACTAACAGAGAAAACTCATAGGAGTACTATTACAAATACACATCCAAAGAAATGTTCACCAAGTCCATCTTTCGAAGTTTGAAGGCCATGGACCTGACATTCTCCAAAACATTCTTGGTGATGATAAATGCAATGATTGTATGTGACGAAGTTACACTGATTAGCAGCCTTTGCGCTTTCGTCGTGGTCTCCTCATCCCAACTGCCAGCCTATGCAACCTCCTCGTAGATGTCATGATATTCAGACGGATTCAGTACGACATTCAGACATTCACACATGAACTCATACATGTCATAAAACATGTCGTAGCATGTGTGACGCTCCACTCATCTGGTCTTGCATCTGATGCCAGATATTTTAGGATTCGTTCCTGGAATCGTTGTCGTTTGAGGGACAGATCGAAGAAAAGGAACACTGTATTAAGGGTGTCGACCATATTCCAGATGGCAAGTAGTCTACAGGCATTGGCGATGCTCACATTGAGAACATGGCTGCTGCAGTGTACATACATAGCTTTATCATCGCCTGCACGCCAACCTTATCCGATGACATACACTGCGCTCCATCATAGCTCTGACCCCTGACATTACTGATGTCGATGTTATGATCTTTCAGACACTCTATGACAGCATGAGATATAGCTTTCATCGTTGCCCTATCAAGATATATAAAATCAAAAAAGAATTATTTGACTTTACAGCCAATCAGCATCCTCAAGCATATTGACATAATCTCCTGTTTACCAGGTGGATCTGTGATCTCATCTGCCACGATGGAAAAGAAGGCATGTTCGTCTTCAAGGCTTCGTGTATTTTCTTTTCTAACGGATTCGGCTATTACATCAATCACTTCATTATGTATGATTCTTGATGTATACTGCGCATTCTTCCTTCCTGTCTCAACATGTTCGGAGTGTGTCGTCGCGTTTGGCCATCATCTCCAGAATTGCCAAGAAGTTTCCCCTGTTGGACGATGTACTTGTACAATCATCTCTATGGCCTCATAGTAGCAAGTTTGTTTCCCACAAAATACAACTCTTTCTCCAACGCTCTTCAGGACGAGAACGTTTTTCTTGTACATCTTCTGGTCGGACTGGCTCAATTAATAAATGAATTAAGTTCATGGGGCATGCTTTCTTTGGATAAATATAGCAAAAGTCTGGCTTAAACTGATGACGTAAATAGGTGACTTGTAGCACAAGTCTGGCTTAAATGAAATATTTGGTAGGGCCGGGCTACTGCAATAATACCAACCAGACAGCATACAGTCTTGAAATACGGCCGACAGGCAGCTAAGCCTAATAATGTCATTAAAAACATAACTCCTGTTGGTTTTATGTTAAAATGATCTCACTGACAGCGAAATATGATTTTAAAACGTGTATTACTTGTTATAATGATTAAGATATTCAAAGACGTTGCTGATACGATAGGATACTTTCAGTTTTTAACTGTCAAAATATCAATTGTTATCTTGAAAGTCCGGTCCGAAGAACTGATGCAGACGATTTTCATCAAACGACCAGCGCGTCTGTTGGGCCCATTTGCTGGATTTGCGCAATCTGCAGATTTTCGATTATCCGAGGATTGCGCAACGCAATCGAGCGCAATCTGCAGATTGCGCTGAACCAGCAACTGCACCCAACACGTCCAAGAGCGCCAAACATTCCCATAGTATGTTCATTCTTTCGCGGGGAGATACACTACCTCGTCCCTTTCTGCTGCTGATTTTATCAAAGCCAGACGTGTCCTATGTCACAGCAGATTGGAAGTTTTTCTTCCCACCATCCTCCCCTGACTACCACCTCTGTTTTTCGTATTGCTTAATCTTAATTGATGTTTGTTCTACAAGACTTTGGTGCATATGTTATTACTATTTTGGGTTAACACCAATTGATTTGACGCTTTCCTTCAAGTGTAATTTTCCCCATAGGGGTTTTTTGTAGAAGGTTTTAGTGCGTAAACTTACTATGGTTGGGACAAATGACTGCCCCCACCTTTGCTAATTTTAATTTGTCATTTACTGTCTGTCTTTTTCGATAACCATGTGTTAGCGATTAAGCTATGTCATCGATATAAAGGTATTATTCTACGTTGGTACACTTAGTAAATGACCTTTACCAACAATTACTCTTTGCGTTTTCATTTAGCAAACGAGCTCAGGGTTCTGCCATTAAGACTCAGCATGATATAAATATCGCTTGCGCTAGATCAGTGTCTGAATACGTCGGACTGCTACTAAGGAATTCTTACGTAGTAAGCTACAAGTTTGAGCTTGTGTTGTTTCTTGGCAATGCCTTTGTCCCCCGTTAACATGTAATTGCAATAGATTTTTTGGTACTCAAACAAGGGGGGCCGGACCCCCTGGACCCCCCTCTGTATCCGCCTATGGGTGGGAATGTGTTAGATTTAATTTTGTCTTCTTAAAATGAATTAGTTGACAATGTTAAAGTACACGAACCTTTGGGTTCAAGTGACCATAGCCAAATCCATTTTAATATAAAAGTAAAAACAGGGAATACATATAAAAAAAACAATGGAGGAGGAACTTCAACAAAGGCAAATATAAAGAGATGAGAACATATCTAGCAAATATAGATTGGAATAACTTGCTGAAGAACAAGACAGCAACAGAATGCTGGACTTGTTTAAAATATGAGATTGAGGGCATTATTGAGAAATTTGTTCCATTAAGAAAACAAGGGAAAAGGTCCAGGAAGAAACGCCAAAAAAGGCTATTAGAAAAATTGCTCACAAACAGATGCTGTGGAGGATATATACACACATTGGAAATGTAGAAGACTTCACAAACTACAAAGAGGCACTTAACCTAGCTACAACTGAAATTTTAAAATATAAAAAAGCTTTGAAAAAAAATTGGTAATAGGTAATATAAAACATTACAGCAAGAGTTTCTATGCTATGTAAGGAGTAAACAGAAAGAGAGAGATCAGGTCGGACCACTGGATAAAAACAGTGAAAACATAATTTCAGACGGGTTTCAAATGGCACATGTCCTGAATGAGTATTTCAGCTCAGTTTTTACCACATCTCATTTCCAGTTCCATTTACTAAATTTGAGGGCAATAAATCAGAACATTTGGGGCAGTTATTTGTAACTCCTGAATTTACAGCAAAGAAAATTAATAAGATGAAAGATAATAAATCACCTGGAGTCGATGGGATACCACCAAAACTGCTTAAGGAAATTGTTGAGCAAATTAGTACACCACTAACAAAAGTGTTTAACTTGTCACTAGAAGAAGGAATAGTTCCTTCAGAATGGAAAGAAGCAAACATTACACAGCTATTTAAGAAAGGATCGAGGACGAAACCAGACAATTACAGACCAGTGAGTTTAACATCAGTTGTATGTAAATTACTCGAAACATTAATAAGAGACCACATGTATGTGTAACAGGAGCGAAACAAAAATGATTCCCTTCTCAAAACATTACGCAGAATCGAAAGTGAAACATATGCTTCAATTAGTTTGATATTTTATTTTTAGAATTACCCACTCATATGACGCCTTCAAATGCCTCACGGAAAGGTTGAGTTATGTCAACAGTTTTAATCCTACATTAGCAAAGGTGTTGGCCTGGACTCTCCAGGAACATAGAAAGAAATACAGACTGTGTAACTTCTGTAAGTTCCAACATAACCTCATCTCTGATACATCAGCAGGTATACAGCCTATACAAACTATGCACACTTATCGGCTGGAACAGTGTGCATGGAGACCATCGTGGCCTCGATGAACTGCATAGGCCCACATTCTGGCATCCTTGCTCTTATGTTCTAGGGGTAAGACCACAGTTGACCTTCCTGTTTACTGTTTCACATGAATGTAGGGCACGTGAAATTGTGAAATGTGAACTTAATAAATTCATATTATGTGACATGAGTGCCTTTGAGCATGAATATTCTCAGGTTTGTTAATAGAAGCTATTGGCTGTGAAATAGTGCAATTTTTAGAGAGTTTAACTGGCGGAGGGATTTATGGGAATTTTTCTGCTATGGGCCACGTGGGCGCATGAATAAACAGCTATTTTTGTAAATATTGACGGGCATCGCACGAGGCGGCATTTTAAAAAGAGCTGGAGATATGTGATTTTGATAAAAGTTGGTGATGAGATGATGGCAGTTACTGCACATTTATTTCAGAATTTTTGATGGTCAGGTTTTCTTATAATCAGACAAAACGTTAACATGGCCACTAATACAATTCCTAACTGTGGTCTGACTCCAAATAGAGTGTCATGGCAACGGAAACAGAAAAACTGGATATTGATTTTTGTAAAAAGTACACCGCAAAATTACAAGAAAAAGTGGTATTGTCTGCCAATGGGCGGTGTCAGTTGTGGACAGGGTGCAGAAAAAAAGGGAAATTCAGTGACTATGGTGTGATTAATTGCCGTTTTGCGTGTGGCTACAGAACGGTTACAGTGCATCGTTTAAGTTATATGCTTGAACACAAAATGACATATGTTGAACCTGGCTTAGATGCCAGTCATCTTTGTCATAACAGCCTGTGTCTGACAGCAAGTTATATCTCTATGGAGCCACATTCAATAAATAACAACAGGCAATATTGTGTTAGTCAAAATGTATGCTTTGGTCATGCACCATATCCAAAGTGCATGTTGCTATTCAAGGTATTTCAATGGAATAGTAAAACTTACATTTTTCGAGATGTGTTGAATCTTTTCAGTTTTTTCAAAGTATCGTCTGCTGTAGTCAATCTTATGCAGTTGTGTCTGTCAGCCCATGCTGAGTGATGTCTTCGAATGTCGATTGATGTATAGCTCACAAGATGGCACCATGTGCCAGTCATGGTCCATTGTCTGTTGTCTGGGTGAAAGTAGAAAGTTCACATTTGTTAGAAGTGTTCTGTTTTCTCTACCCTCTACTTTCTGCTGGCATAACTGTGATCAGCAGACTTTCGTGATCGCAATAAATAAGGATGATCTTCCCTGTTTGCAGTTGGCAGTGTTGTCTTTCTGCGGCGACTCCTTGTGACCACTGGCTTAACTACTGTTGCTGGCGTTTCTGAAGCTGGCCTTTTCTTCCCTTTACGAGTAGATGGTTTTGGATCAAGCTGACACTTCAGGTATCGATCTTCTGGACGGCGGTTTTTTTTTAATCGACTTCTGCATGCGCTTTAACTTGGTATGACGGATATGCAGACGCACTGATGATCGACGTTTGTATTGTCTCTGGTATTCCACCTCATGCTGGATTTGCTTGACAGCTCTAGCGACCTGTCCACCTATCGTAATAGGACAATGTACATTCTCCAACTTGCGCAGCATTGAATTCCCCACTCCATAATTTATGCGATCAATCACTGAACTCACTCGTCCATGTGCATTTCTACTGAATTTAACATTCTTCGGCAATGAAGCACTGAATGATCGGTTAATGGATTCATTCTTGTCAGTTGTAAGTATGTGTCGTGTCATCTGGAGTGCTGAATTTCCAAGTCGCATTTTTATTAGTCCTTCAAGTGTTGCTCGGTCTTCATCTGTCATATTGAGTCGTGTCAGGCCACATGCCTTCAAATGCTGTGACCTTTTCCACCAGTTGTTTCGCTTACCTCCACGACAGACAATTCCATGTCGGTGACAGTTCTGACATGAGCCAGAATAACAGTCCAATGTTGCTTGGATTATCTTTAGCATCTTAGAAGTTATCATTCTAATGTCACCAGCATAAAGTGTTTGCATATCTGTGTAGATTTTCTGGCATCGTGTTCTTACATCCTCTGCAAACATTTTCTTGTTTTCAGCTCTCACCATGACATTCTCTCCAGGGAACATTCTGGATGAGAAAGATGCTCTCATGATATGTCGGAACTGTGTCTGACCGAGATGTGTTGTGTCAGACTGCCGTTCTGCCGTGAATGTTGGCATGGCATCCTGTAACCCATGAAATGCTTTCGCATCACCGTCTGTTGCAACGAATTTTAGTCCAACCTGTTGCTGGGCAAAGCTCACTACGATTTGACGGTCTATTTCATATTCTGATATTGAATCGACCACACGAATCGTGGCTGTACATCCTTGATGGCCTGGGCACGACACATTTTGACCTTGATTGCGAAGTGATGAGCCTAGTTTGCATAGCTTGTTCTCCATGTGAAAACCTAGAATCTCATGCTTGTTCGTCTGCCATTCAGTCGCGGTTCCCACTGCTTGACTTGCACTCTGTCCACAACCGTAGCTGTTTTTCAGGGATGTTGAGTTGTACCTCACATCCATGCTTATATTGATTGGTGCATTTGCTGGAAGACCACGCAGAACATTTATCTCTCTGGTTTTTTCTCTCTTCTGCTGTAGGTCATTAGTCGTGGACTGAGAAGTAATTGTGGCAACCCGGTTGGATTTCCTTTGCATCCCGCTTCGATATGGGGGAGGTGTGTTTGTTGTGGCCAGAATGTGTCGCAACTTTGTGTTTCCAATCGTTGTATCTTGTAGTCCTACATGGATGGGTACATTTGGAGCACACGGTTTCTGACCACGACTGCCAGTGTTTACTTCGGAATACAGTTTGTACATATGTGACTTTTAGTGACAGGCTGTACAGGACAATGACTGTTGCCAACACAAACCAAATTTTTTCTCATGTACTTCGAAGTGTGGAAGAATACATGTGTCCTCTCTGCTAGCATGCTCTTTAAAGCAATCATTCCACATTGCTGCATTTTTGTCCACACTAAGTAGACGCATTTCAGAAACTGCATGAGTATCTGTCTGTAAGTCAGCTTGAAGATAGATGTATGTTAGGTTAGGGAATTGATCAAGCTGTGGCCGTAGAATTTTGCTCGTGCCTGGCCGGCCCTCTGCGTCGGAAACTGCAAGCAATCCTGAAGGAGTGGTTTGGACCACACTGTCAAAGTCATCCTGGCTTAGCCGTGGCAACCAAACCCCACTGCTAACCCCACTGGGTTCCTGTTGGATTGCTGCATCTGATGGTTTGTGGTAACAGTGGCCGGTCTTGAAGCCGCCAATTTTCATCTTAATTCCACCAGCAGGTGGACATTTCTCATCACTCTTTCTACTACTACTACTACTACTATCATGTGTGGTCTCCTCCATTGTAAAATCCCAGGTAAATCCAAGTAAAATTACTAATGAAAGTGACAAAACCATTATCTGAATGCAAAGACGTCTAATCCGCCTGAGAACCCAGATGACAGTGACAGGAGACCAGTATATTAGGGGGGTGGGGACATATTCAAACTAGTGCAGCCTCCCTCTGATAAGTTACATCAAAGCAGAACAAGTCACGTTATAATATAATTACTTAGCAGTCAACTTTTGTTTATTTCAGTTAATTAGACACAGTCACCTTTAATCAAGTCCATGTGAAGAGCACACATCTATTGGGAGTTGAGAAAATCCTGGACAGGCCCAGCTGTTATCTGATATGGCCTAGTGAGCTGACCTAACTCTTCCACAGGGAAGGTGGGTTGTTTCTGAGGACTCCACTAAGTAGGTTATGTAATGTTATGCAATTCGACAAGTTGAGGTGTCTGGCTTTTCAGTAATCCACACTCAAAGGTGATATTTGTGTCTGCTTACATAGGTGTATTGTGGCACCAGGTAAACAAATTATTATAATTTTCAGTATGGAATAACAACTGGCTATATATAATTTGATTACAGAACACATGCTGGACTATTCCAAAAGTTATGTTACAAGTTCATTCGAGCGAGCTGAAAAAGTGAGTGTATTCGAGTGTCGTACTAGAATACAGACTGTCTCAAGCTGAAGTAGCTCATATATGTGTGTTCTGCCCAGCACAGATGGTGGTTCCTTGTGTATGTAAGCAACTCCAACAACTAGGTAAGACATAGTTTTTTTGCATGAATGCAAGATTTTCATTTACCTTTATCAACAGGCTAAATTAAATTTTGTTCTGCACAATCACCATTTTTATTTGGGGTAAGACCACAGTTGACCTTCCTGTTTACTGTTTCACACGAATGTAGGGCACGTGAAATTGTGAAATGTGAACTTAATAAATTCATATTATGTGACATGAGTGCCCTTGAGCATGAATATTCACAGGTTTGTTTATAGAAGCTATTGGCTGTGAAATAGTGCATTTTTTGGGGAGTTTAACTAGCGGAGGGATTTATGGGAATGTTTCTGCTATGGGCCACGTGGGCGCATGAATACACGGCTATTTTTGTAAATATTGACGGGCATCGCACGTGGGGGCATTTTAAAAGAGCTGGAGGTATGTGATTTTGATAAAAGTAGGTGAGCATATCAATGAGATGATGGCAGTTGCTGCACATTTATTTCAGAATTTTTGATGGTCAGGTTTTCTTATAATCAGACAAAACGTTAACATGGCCACCAATGCAATTCTCAACTATGATCTGACTCCTCTAGTCCCGGCTGTTTCAAACTCAAACCATTTCTTCTTATTCTCCTCCTCCTCATTTTCTTCTTCTTCCCCTCCTCCTACTTCTTATTCTCCTCCTCCTTTTCTTGTTCTCATCCTCCTCCTATTCTTATCCTCCTCTTCTTTTCTACATGGTGCTGGTAACAGCACCACGCCTTGACACATGTTCACACTGGATATATATATATATATATATATATATATATATATATATATATATATATATATATATATATATATATATATATATATATATATATATATATATATATATATATATATTTATATATGTATAAATATATATATATATATACATATATAAATATATACATATATATATATATATATATATATATACATATATATATATTTTTTGATATATATATATATATATATATATATATATTTATATATATATATTTTTATATATATATATATATATATATATATAAACAAATATATATATATACATATATAAATATAAATAAATAAATCACAGAATACGGAATACTACTTTTGAAACATATTTAGGGTATGGCTCTGGTTACCCATGGCCAAACGTTTTGACATTTAATATGGAGTTGTGCTTAATTTATTGTGGCATAGATTAACAACTAGTGACAATTAATATTTTTCTTCCGATACAGCTCAAGACTCTGTATCAGCCGCATGCAACATGTGTCTAGACTGTTGTAGATCTGGTAAAAAGGGGCGAAAACACATTTGATTTTCAAATAGGCTGCCTTTATAACGTTTCTTTGGATTCCTGAAAAATATGTCCTACGATTTGATTTTCTTCAACATTTCACAGCACATTGATGCCCCATTCGCACACATGATGTGACTAATTCGACAAAATCATATCACTTTCAGAAAAACACACCCAACGCACATACCCCTAAATTTCGTCCCAGCCCGTTGAATGATTTATAAATGTTGTTGCCATAGAATGATTTATAAATGTTGTTGCCATAGAATGAAGTAGTAAAGAAAACATTAACATTACCAACGTATCCGATGTGAAAGTACTCGGAAAAGATCACTCATTAATCAACCACGACGGTATTTATTTGGAGTTATTTTCAACCTGTCGGACAAAGACGGAAACGGGGGCGACTTGAGTGTTGAACCACTGACCATATCTACGATCCGTCCGCCATTATGCACATAAAGTGTCCGTAGGATGGCGACAAATGCGCGTTATGAGTAAATTGATGAGCGAATTTGTATCATCGCCCATTCGTAGATTAGAGGCCAATGGTCCAAGGAGGCGAAGGAACATAGAAAGAGATGAGTGGACGTCGGCGCCAGGAACATACTGCCAGACTGCTCCCAACGTTAATATATTGATATAGATGCTTTGTTAATACATATTTAGTATCATTAGTATCGTAACAGCTATTAGGATGCTGTGTTGTTTTCACCCGTGTGGAATATGACATGATATTAGAGTTTGTTACCTACGGTTACAGATGAACCGGCATGACTGGGTAAAGCACTTCATCAGAAACATGCAACAGCGCGTGGTGCTAAATGAAGGCACGTCAGACTCATAGTATACGGCGGTCCAAAAGTTTGTGTCTTGCTGTGGTATATTTTATATTTCGAAGGACGCTTCCTTTCCGCCCTAGCTGTCATATCAAAGATATCTGGTTTGTTTCTATTGAACCATTTTCTAATATTTCTTGTGGCACTGGCATGTCACGTAAGCATACCTACAATAATAAAACTTTATTTATCTTTCAAAAATATATTACGAGATTTTGCTCTTATTTTATCATCATTTATCACCTCACATATGTCTGTAGGTACGTATTCTCCCGTGGAAGCAATGGATGCTTCTGACAATAGGATGTTACACGAAGACCTAGACAGCATCACTAATAATATTCTTTTCAAAATATTAGCAAGAGTCGCCCTTCGAACGATGCTCTGTTATTCGCTGCCATTTGATAAAGACGGGGCGAAACCCGTAAAACAAAACATTTGAATCCGAAGAACAAGAAGACCACGAAGAACAAAAAGAACAAGAAAAACAAGTAGAACAAGAAGAACAAGAAGAACACGAAGAATAAGATACGTGATAGGTGATATTGGTGTGGTACTGAACAATATAAATTTGCATTGTTATGGTACGTTAATAACTTCAAACGTATTACGTCTTTCACTCGTAGAAAAAACCGCCATTACTGACTCGTCAACAAACATCGATGACGTCATCAAGTATGCGCGATACACACATTTCAACGGCTTCAAAGTTTTATACGCAATTTTGCCTCTTTAGTACACCACGTTATATAGGTAAGTGGCTTTGCAATTCCCAAAATGCATCGGAGAAGAATGTTATGAAACTAGAATATCAGTATATGGATGCTGTGCCCGTTGTAAGCAGGCAGCTAGTGAAGAAAACATAATTTTTTCAATTTGCATATCCTGTTTAGGACGTCGCTGCCTTTTTTGCGAAATTGTTGTCTTTCTGCAGCTATTTTACCATCCGATGTCACCTTTCCGGAGGCATATGTGATATCGTTCTTCCCTCACTGCCGTTGCTTTCCTCTGGCTCTGCTTCTTTTCCCTGTCACATTTCCCTCCAATGACGGTGTCGCCTTTTCCAATCCACCGGGCCTCTTAATGTGACCTAAATATTCCACTTCTCTACACTCTGGCCCATGACAAAATTGCACAGTTTTGTAGGGTATATACTCCTATGCAGTTCGCTCAATGCCGATACGATGGTATAGTGCGCTATCCAATGTATGCGCATTATCTTGCGGTAGCATTTTATCTCAATGGCACTAATTCTATTTGCGTAGAACACATGCTTCGCAACCACGTCTAGCTGTGGGGAATACGCATGTTCACAACATCTCCCGTTTCACCCCTTTACCCTTCAGCGCTTGCAATGCCATTGCTTACCTTCCGATATCCCATCTAGCCTCAACTTGCCAAATGTTTGATTTTCCGTCGCAAATTGATGTAAACGTTGCTCCCAGGTACTGCAATCTCGTTACCCGTTCAATCTGTTTGCCACCTATTTCAATCGTTTTCTTGCAATTTGTCCAACACCAACACTGTTGTTTTAGAGGTGTTTTTTAAGCAATATTGTACTTTGCACTGTGAACTCTTACCGACTGTACATAGTTTATCCAACCCCCATGAGATGTAGATAATAATGCAGTGTTATCCGCATATTGTAATTCGGATATCATCGGTCCACCAACCGATAATTCATCGTTTTCACTACCTCACTGTTAGTCCTTGACTTCTTTCTTAAGTTCTTCCGTGTAAATGCAAACAGTTGATGCACCATGACACACACTTGTCGCACAATTTTACACACACTAAACCAGTCCGTTACTTATCTGTCCGTTCTCACCACAGCTAGTTGTTCGCAGTTATAACACATGAATTAGTGACACGATTCTTCCACGAAATACCACATGCCACAGACAAGTTTCCACAACTATTGATGCGGTGCACATATTGTGTACTTTGTGAAATCCACCTAGCATGTGAAAAGCGGTTGATTAAATATAACTTGGTTGTCATAGCTGTAGATGATAACACTAACTATATGGAATGGTGATGTGCAAATATTTGCTGTGTACGATTGGTTGTCGTAATCATAATGTCTTTGCTGGACTAGACGCCAGAGGTACAGTCGACAAGCATGACCGTTTGAACATAAAGGACATTGGTCAGTAACAAGAGGAGCAGACGGATATTGTCGATATGATGACGCTCCTGACGACGTTATGGCCGGTGTTGTTAGTGACGATCAGCCGAGTCACGTGTAAGTTGGCCTGTCTCGAAAAATGGGGACATCCACATTCGCTTTACCGATAACAAGCGTAATTTTTCCATTATGGGTAAAGCCTCAATTTCAGTTGTGTGTTATTCTTTTTTTTCGTTCATCTGTGTATTGCCCATAGACTGCTTGTGCATATTCGGTAAAATATCTAAATCAGTCTAAAATATGAATAATAATAATAATTGTGCCACTGATTATTTACCTGGAATAGCTTTGTTTCCAACACAGCTACACCAATCATTGTTAGACATTATTTATAGTAACCATGAGTGCGTGTGCCTATGTATGTAGCATTGCTCTACATAATACGTTTACCACATAAGTTTAAAGAGAAGAAGTCGTTGCAATCGTTGTATATGTTTAAGGTTTCGAATACAAGCGGGTATGTTACTACAACAACCAGGCTCAGAGCCGTCCTGGAGACGGGATGTGTGCGCCGGAGCAAATAGACCCTCAACTTTGTACGCATCTCATATACGCGTACGCGACGATGATAGAAAATAAACTAAAAGCTTCCCTATCAACGGACGAGTCAACCCTTGAGAAAAAAGGAATGTGAGTATTTATGTGATGACATGTCATTGTTGTATGCATTTGTCTTGTGAAAACGTCAGGCCCTGGTCTGTCACGTAAGCATGCCTACAACCATGAAACTATATTTATCTTTCAAAAATGTATTACGAGATTTTGCTCTTATTTTATCATCATTCATCACCGTCCCACCGCGACCGCCACCGCCACCGTCATCGTCATCATCAACGTCGTAGTCGTCGTCGTCGTCGTCATAGTCATCGTCATCGTCAACGGCATCGTCATCGTCATCGTCATCGTCATCGTCATCGTCATCATCATCATCATCATCATCATCGTAGTGATTATCTCGTGTGCCACTTTAACTATGCTATACAGGTACGAGAGGTTCAACGAACTCAAGACGAAGAACCCTTTTATGAAGACAATGTTGTCAGTAGGTGGGTGGGATTTCGGCACGGCCAAAATGTCCAGCATGCTCTCGTCGAGAGCGAAGCGGGACAAGTTCGTACGTACGAGCATATGGTTTCTCCGGAAGCGGAGGTTCGACGGCATCGACCTCGACTTCGAGTATCCCGGCAACCGGGGTAGTCCGTCCGTAGACAAACACAGGTTCACGCTTCTGTGCAAGGTAATCATTGCCGTCGTGTATTCAGAAGATGTGTAATTTTATTAACTGGAGTCATTCCAAGGACGACTACTTGAAAATAAATTGACTAGTGACTTCAGCCGATAAATAGCTGCTCTTAAACTGCTCTTTATCACCTTCAAGCAACAATTCATTACACCAACAACGTTCTCTTGACTTGATTGCTATACTTCTGCGTAGTGATTGGACTAGTAGTCCTGTTTGCTGCTAAAAGTACAAGCAAAGCTGGTAGCGCCTAGGTTGTTCCAGTTGGCTATGGTACGACACAGGAAGGTGAAATGGATGAAGTGTTTGGTAACTAAGGGGAGTTGAGAAGCTTTGTATTGTGCGTGCCGAGAAGGTTTTTGGATGGGTGTGAGGTAGGGTTAAAGTCCAGTGCAACAATGATGAGTGCCCTGCTTTCAGGAGTTTCGAGTGGCGTTCGAAAAGGAGACTCGGCGGTCAGGCCGGTCACGCCTGCTGCTTTCGGTCGCGGCGTCGGCGCTCAAATCAGTCATCGACAAGGCCTACGAAGTGAAAGAGATGGCATCGTACGTATCTCGCCTAGCCTGACGCTGTCCGCTGCTTCAGGCACATCACGTTGCCTACATCTGCCTAAATGTAGACTAATGTCGTTTCGTTTCGTCTCTTGCGCTAGGTTCTTTTAACATTTGACGTTTGTAAACGTTGTACATTTGTTTTCTATCATCTAGACATATTTTTGTTTAGGTGTTTTAGGCTGATACAAATTCTTTATATCGGTGTTATCATATCTGTCAATAATCCATACAATGTATCGATTAATGTTCCTAGAGGATGTTTACCTAACCGCACTATTCCGTCCGTCCGTCCGTCCGTCCGTCCGTCCGTCCGTCCGTCCGTCCGTCCGTCCGTCCGTCCGTCCGTCCGTCCGTCCGTTCGTTCGTTCGTTCGTTCGTTCTCCAGCATACACGTGTCGTCGTGACATCATCGATGAAACCAGTGTCCGTGTGATATGATGCAGGTACGTCGACTTTATCAATCTGAAGACGTTTAACTTCCACGAGAGTTCCGAGGGCAAGACGGGCATCAACTCCCCGCTACATCACCGGGCAAGCGAGCCGACCGGAGATCAGCGCCGCAACGTCGTGAGTAGGTCTTGGACGCACCCTCCGTTTCATGTTAACGTAACGCCATTGGGCTTGCACACCTACGCGTGGACATTATATACCAAGAAACATACATAGCTTGAGCTATCGTAACGTGGTAGTATCCTGCTTTGTGTTAGTGGGCTGTAATTCACAGGGAAACGTAAAACCATTACCTCGAAATCCAAGCGCGAACGACTCTACATGTAGCACAGTGTTTAGAACGTCTACCTCCGTCGACAGGACCACGGTTCGAACCTCGGGCAATTGTTTTCACTCTATGTTCAGTTCATTCAGCTGTATTTACGAGTATCTGCCCGTACACTGTTGTGTATGTAATTGTATGAATAGTCTTTGCAATACTGCAAAGACTATTCATTCAATTACATACACAACATTCTACGGGCAGATACTCGTAAATATGTCTGAATGCTTCCGAGAGAAGTCGATTTGGTGTTAGAAGGATCGACGCTGTTAGAGGATGAAATGTAACCCGCTTTGAGCGGCCATAACGGTTGGATACCGCATTAAAAGACTTAACTTTTGCAAGAGATGCAAAATGTGTTTACATTAAGTCTAATATGTGTAGCGTTTTTAGGGATCTAGCGACAAAGTAATCCGTTTACTGGAACTCTTCTGGGAAAAAGAGGCCTAATCACAACATATGGATCAAGACCAAATTCCAATTACAAAACAATTTTCATGTGTTCTTTAACAGACAATAGATTAACTATAGATTGTAACAGTAACGTGAAAGTTGATACGAAACCTTCCTTAAAAATTGCAATATTGAAATTTTCCCTGAACGTGTTAACAAAACAAGATTTAACAAGATTGTCATACAAAGCAACAATCTGCAGATGACAAATGGACAAGGAAGTCATTGGCTTATCGAGAGTTCAACAATGGTTAACCTATGTTTGGCCCGGTTGATGGGAATACTTTCGTTGACTTGACATAGACAAGATCAAAGGTAAAGTTGTATTGTCTATGTATTATGTCTACATGACGTTTCTCCGATTCCTTGCAGGGGTGGGCGGCCAACTACTTCGCGAAGAAGGGTTGTGCACGGCGCAAAATCATCATTGGCGTGGCGACCTACGGCCACTCGTTCACGCTGGCAGCCACCAAGGACCACGGCCTGGGTGCGCAGTCCAAGGGCGGTGGCAAGGCCGGCGCATTCACGCGAGAAGTCGGCCTCTATTCCTTCTACGAGGTGGGTCCTTGCATGAAGTTGTGAAGCCGGAAATGATATAATGGGAACACGCATACTGATGTGGGTATGCATAGCAATCATATATCAACAAAAACGCCATTGAGTTACCGAGGACTAAATACCTATTTGGTTCTCCAAAACATGACCATATAACCGTCATACAGACCTTAAAGGAGCATCTGAATCCACTCACTTCTATTCGCGCACGCACGCACGTACACGCGCAATCAAGTAAGCACCCACGCTCCAACGCACGCACGCACGTGCACAAACACACACTCACAAACACTCACGAACGCACGCACGCACCCGCGCACCCACGCACTAACGCACCCACGCACATGAATGACTGGATGAGTTTCCAGTATGTCCCCGCTACACTGTGTACGTCGCGTTCACATGCATTCATCTTCATTGTCACCGTCATATTCGTCATTGTCTTTGTGATCTTCATCATCGTCGTCCCTCTAGACATAGCTAAGCAACACCGGCGCCGTCGTTTTCGTCGCTGTTTCTCGTTGTTCCATCATCGTGTTACCGACGTTGACCCGACGCCGCTCTTGCCTCCGCAGATCTGCAAGAACTTCCTGTACGGCGGCGGCACGATGGTGTGGCATAAGGAGCACAAGGCGCCCTACATCTTCTCTGGCTACACGTGGGTCGGCTATGACGACCGGTATAGTCTCCAGCTGAAGGTCGGTCAATGTCGCCACCTCCACTACACTACAGTGACATATCGTTGATGTTTTCTACATTGAAACCAACGTTGTATGTACGGTTTAAAAAAAACGTACATTTTGATTTCTACGCTATAAAGTAGTATAATGTAGTGCCCCCTGCCTGTCTCTATATGCCTGCATGTCTGTCTGTCTGACTGTCTGTATGTCTGTCTGTCTGTCTAAGTGTAACTCCTAGGATATGTGTCAACCTTGTTTTTAAACATATTCACGCTGCTAGCATTTACACAATCTGTAGATAATTTGTTCCATTCATTGATTGTCCTCTGTGAGAACGAGTGCTTCCTGATGTCCAATCTACATTGATCCTTTATTAATGTTACCTCATGTCCTCTAGTTCTGTTATCTTTCTTTTGAGTGAGAAAAAATATTTCTATCAATATTTGTATACCCATTCAATATCGTAAAAACTTAAATTTGATCGCTTCGTAACCTCTTGTCTCTAGGGTTGTTAAACCACATTCTTTTAGGCGTTCTTCATAACTAAGGTATCTCAGTTCTGGATTAATTTCAGTTGCTCTCCTCTGTATGCGTTCAAGCATATATATATCCTTCTTACGATATGGTATCCAAGCTTATATACAGTATTTTAAATCAGACTTAACTTTTGTTTCATACAGAGGTATAACTAGCTTTTTTCCTTGTATGTCATAGTTCTCCTCACCAACCCAAGACTTGTAATACTCTTTGAAGCTGCTCTGAATCTTTCATATCAGCTCGTATATTCCTTTTCTTTGACGGTACTGCATAGAAAAATATCTTCCATTTTATAGTTTACCGTGTCCTGTGTGTAAGCATTTACATTTCGCAAAATTTAATAACATCTGCCATTTTTCAGATCATTTAACTAATTTGTCTAGATCTTTGTGTGTAAATGTTGTTTATCACCTTCATTGTTCACATTTGCGTCATACGCAAATTTCAGTACGTAGCTTGTTATATCATCGTCCTAGTCATTGATATATATTAAGAATAATAAAGGTTCTACTAATGATCCTTGTGGTACCCTACTCAAACTGATTTACATATTGTAACTTCCCCATCTACTACAACACGCTGTGTTCTGTCAGTAAGCCATTATTCTATCCAGTCAATTATGCCATCCCCGATACCATAGGCTTTTAATTTAAGTATAGCTATAGCAATCTTTGATGTGGCACTTTGTTCAAAGCTTTCTGCACATCTAAGTAGATAATATCTACTGGTGACCTATCATCTGTTCTCCCCTTGAAATCTAAGTAGATAATATCTACTGGTGACCTATCATCTGTTCTCCCCTTGGTGATATCTTCTAAAAACATAACATATTTGTTAAGCGATTCCTCGTATATCCACTTAGTGATGTTGTCCAAAAAAAACACATCAATATTTGTTAAGTATGACCTCGCTTTTAGGAATCCATGTTCAGATGGACGTAATAATGTATGCCTAACAAGGAAGTCCACCATATGGTCTCTAAATAACATTTCTAATAATTTACAAATCACTTATGTTAAACTGACTGGTCTGTAATTATCTGACTTATTTCTCGAACCCTGTTTGAATACTGGAATAAATAAAGGAACCACTCCCTCTTTTAATGACAAGCTGACCATTCTTGCAAGTGGTATATTAATTTGTTTTACTGTTTCCATTAGTAGTTTTGGCGGAATTCTATCCAAGTCAGGTAATTTATTATTTTATTTGCCTTTATTTTCTATTTCTGGGGTTACAATTAATTGCCCTAAATAGTCTGATTTAGCATCATTAAATTTAGCATCTGTAATTACTGTTCTCTCTGGTAAACACTGAACTGAAGTATCCATTTAGGTGTTCCGCCATTAAAAACCTAGTGAGATTATATTTCCAGAACTGTCTTCCAGTGGTTCAACCTTGTCTCGTACGTTTTTTTACTCCTGACATATGCATAAAACTCTTCCTGTAATTTGTTATGTTAAATGCTAATTGTTGGTCATAGCTTCTTTTAGATTGTCTTATTTAAGTCGTAGATGCATTAATTGCCTCTTTGTAATTTGTGTAGTCTTCATCATTTCTGTTACGCCTGAATTAAAAATAGAAACTGTTTGTCCTCACCCCCTGTACTCTCTAGATATGTCCATTGTATGGGTATATGGTTAAAATCTCCCATTATGATACATTCCCCTTTACTCACTTCCTTCATAGCGTTTTGTATTTCACAAATCCTCTTCGTTTATGTTTGGACTTCAGTAAACTAATCCAATAATTAATGTTGAATTTCCTGTAACTATATTGCACCAAACATCTTAATCGCAGTCTGCTTCCCTTTCTAATTTTTATTTTTTTTCAAATTTCACCAGGCCAAAATAACATGGCAGTTGGGCCGAAATCTCCGAGGGCCGAAATCATCACCACCACTACCTAGAGCCGCCGAAATTCTCCTCATATATTTACCATAAATATACACATGTCACGTGGTCAAACATTCCCTTTTCTTCCATGTAACGATAACACATATTTGTGTGTGTGTGCGTGCGTGCGTGCGTGCGTGCGTGCGTGCGCGCGTGCGTGCGTGCGTCCGTGCGTGCGTGCGTGCGTGTGTGGCCTCTTGCCCTGTTTGAGGCACCTCTAAGTAACCCCCTGTGCTTCCAGTTTAAACGATGCTACCAAAAAATAGTTTTGATGCTACCCATTCCACTGTCGACTGCTGCTGAGAGTTCATCCGCAAACACTGCTGCACCCTTTACACTTAGATAAAGACCATCCCTCATGAACACGTCAGCCCTAAAGGAACCTATGTGGAACCTTTCATGAAGGAACCTATGTGGACGTTTGTCGTAGATAACATAACTCAGAATAATATGAATTCGTAGTTACGTAGAATTGCTAGTTACGTAGAATTGCCACGTAGAATTGTAACGCCACACGTGTTTTCTACGATTGTTCCTAGTTACGTGAACTACATCGAACGTCCACATAAGTTCCTTCATACGATACGGACGCGTAACCGATAGTTGTACATAATTTTGGCTTATGAAGTTGTCATTGCCATTGGCATTGCTCTACCAAACCTTTAATCTGATTTACGTAGTATCACATAGTGAGATAATAATTCCAGGTGTCGAGTGTGTATGTGTGTTCCGCGCAGGTCCAGTGGATGAAGCGGGGTCGGTTCGGTGGTTGGATGGCCTGGGCCATCGACATGGACGACTTCAGCGGCCGCTTCTGCAATCAGAATCGCTTCCCACTGTTGACGGCACTCAATAAGGCAACCCTTCGGTGAGCGCGCTCGCTAGAGTCCCACCAACATACACTTTAGCAAAACAATTTATTTTGACCTTCGATTCTCGCTGCAAAGAATTTGTCCACACTGCATCTGCAACCGTATTTTCTTACTGCAGCCGTTGCTAAGACGTTTCCTCGAATTTAGTCTCAAAATATGTATAATGTCGGTTCATTAGTTTGCCAAGTAATAACTTATTCTAGTGGCTCATCCTCAAATTATATCTGCACCGACATGCATGCATTTTGTATGATCTGCTACTGCTGTTACCGATTCCTCTGCTGCCGCCGCCGCCGCCGCCGCCGCCGCCGCCGCCGCCGTTGCTGCCGTTGCTGCTACCGTTGCTGCTGCGGTTATTGCTGCTGACGTTGCTTCTGTTGTCGTTACTACTCCTGCCGTTGCCCGGTCATTGTTGACACGTTTGCCTTTCTCTCTGTTGCAGAGTAGCGCCGGCGGCTGAGGCAAAAGGTACCACCTGACCTGTCATCGTTAAAATATTAAGGAAACTGAGAACGTCGCAGATTGTATATATTACTAGAATCATTAGGAAAACCGCACTGATAATTTACGGTGACCTTCGTGTGACGGGAAAGACAGCAACTATTCCATACATCTACGGAAGTTCGCTGGAGGCATAACAAATATAGCACCTGTTTTGTCTTCGTTAGGCTTGAAATGGCAACCGTCGTGAATTTGAATTAGTGATATCTGTTGTCGTACTTTTGTTTGTATTCGTATCATAGCGGCTGTGCATTTAGAAATAAGTGTTTATGACATATGGTGTACGTACGTAGGGTTTATATGTCGAAACAACGTCTTGTCTTTGTTTGTGGTTTCATCAAGTACAGTGTAGTCAACTTTCAAATTGTGTGACAATGCACAAAATCTGACCGCTCGCGTATCAACTATCAACATAGTGGCTATTATGAGTGCACAGACATCTCAAAATCAGTCACTGAAGTTGGTCAAAACAGTTGGAATCAAGTTTGTGTTCTTATATCTTCTGAAAAACAAGATGACAACGCAATAAAGGCAAACACTTGTTGTGTTCTGGGAGCAGCAGGTGCCGCCGTCGCCAGTTCCAACAGCGGAGGTGCGATTCAATCGACCATGACGGGCACGCTGTGTCTGCAGAAGGCTGACGGCTTTTACGCAAGCGCCGACTCGTGTAGTCGTTTCTTCCGCTGTGTCGGCGGCTTCACCTACCAGTTCCTGTGTCCCATGAACCTCGTCTTCGACCGCATCCGCAACGTGTGCAACTTCGCCGACAAGGTCGACCAGAACGATCTCAAGAAGTGTGGGTACCGGTAAGTGTCGATTCCATCCAGCGCGCCCTTAGCAAAAAATCTATATAATTCTATAAACATTCTATGGAATCCTACGGAAATGTATCTGTTGAATTATAGTGTAGTAGAATTTCTATATAGAAAACAATGGAATACTACAGATTCTATAGCTAAGTCAGCAAAGATCGTAAAAATATTCTTAAAAAATTGCATAGAATATTCTATATAAAATTCTATCGATTTTTTGATAAGGGCGGTTGCACGGTTTTGTTGATCTAGAATTAATTCTAAATGGTCCTCTATCATTCAATTAGTTGCCCACTTACCAGCAGAGCTAATATCTTTATAGTGATAATTTTGGGACAAAATTTTAGAAGGTCTAACTGTGCTGACGAAACATGAGACAGGTGATTCGCATTTGGAAACGGTATCCAACAGGATGAAGCCCTGTCTCCACATTACAATGTGTATGCTCATCGCTTCTTATGTCACGTTGGGAGACGTTGGTTGTAGTCAGTCACGTCTTACCAAAACATCCCCGTCCGTGTACACGATTGCACTAATTTTCAACCCTGTGGAAATTGAGTTTATTTATGATTTTCTTATCTCATGTTGCTACAATTTCCAGGCTTGTTGACTCGAGCCGGACCCGAGTCGTCCACTTTCAACCCTGTGGAAATTGCGTTTATTTGTGATTTTCTCATCTCGTATTGCTACAGCTTCCAAGCTTGTTGCCTCGAGCCGGACTCGGGTCGTCCAGTTTCATAACTTGCGACTTGACTTGGAATTCAGGGAGATGACTCAAGACTTGACTTGGACTTGGATGTCATTGACATGACTGTTGACTTGACTTGTGACATGCCAACAAGATTGATGGCTCGAAACGTACGCAAAACGAGATCCTGTCGTTGTGACAAGCCGCACACAATAAAATAATTAGTTAATACTTGGTATCCCGTCCCACAGCAAATATGTTTTTTCTTTTCTCTTTTTGGTTGTTGTTGCATAATGTATTACTTTTGTTGATGATTTATTAGTTGTTATTATATACTGTACAGTTCTATATGTGTATGTACCATATATATAATTTATATTGCCACTCAATGTAATTTATCTATGTTTTTCTGCTGTTGGGACAAATAAAAATTATCCTTATCCTTATGATTGGCTCAAATTGTGGCCAGGCAACTTCCGCCTAAATATCCCACTAAAAACTAAAACAAAATACCGCAGACAAACATCACGACAAATGATGAACCCTGGTGACTTGGGACTTCACTTGGAATTCAGAGATATGACTCGACACTTGACTAAGACTTGGAGGTCATTGACTTAACACTCGACTTGACTTGTCGGACGTGAGACTAGACTTGCCAGTTTTTGACTCGCCAGTGTTTGACTTGCCAACAAGTCTGACATTTTCCCCGCCTTTGCAAAACAAACGTTCTGGCGCAGGATTTGAAAACTGCCCAATCGTCTGGCCTGCAAGGCTCTTACAGGAGGGGGCATTTTAGAGAAGGATTTTGATCAGTGTTTTCGATGCAAAAAAAAACAATACATTGTGTGTGTAAAACAAGACAACATTACACAAACTGAAATATTATTTAATGTAGCTGTTGCAACGCGGACACGTTCTCGCGAGATCTACGTAACTAGACCCAAGTGGTTAGTTTTGTCTATCTATGAAAACGTGTCGCTCGAGAATACCAATTTATACAATACAACCTCTTCCTCCTCTTCCTCTTCCTCGTCCACCACCAGCACCAACACCACCACTACGATTATTGCTGCTACCAGGAGCAACATGGTCGTCATCATCAGCAGTAACAACAGTCGGTGTTGTCTCATTGTAGGGATAACATCCATGCGAATATGATGACGAAGGCTGTGGCGACGAACGTGGTGACGAACGTGGCGACTGCGGCGAACGCGGCGACGAACGCTGCGAGACCTGCGAACGACGCGAACGTAGTGAGTGCGACGGCGAACATGGCGAACGCAGCGAGTGCTGCGAACGCTGCGATCGTGGCGAACGTGGCGAACGTAGCGAACGCATTGAACGCGTCCAGTTTGGTGGACGCGAACGTACCGCCCAAGCTCAACGGCCCGGAAAACCCCAACCCGAAACATGGTACTTGATATGACACCGACAGATGTGTAATTCCGAGAATGAATTCCCAAATTAGTATGCATCAGAAATTCCTGTATGTGCTTGCTGTGCGTGCGTGCGGTCGTGCGTGCGTGCTTGAATGCGTGCGTGCGTGCGTGCGTGCGTGCGTCGGTCGGTTGCGTGGTTGGTTGCTTGGCTGTTTGCTTGGTTGCATCTTCAGTTGCATGTTTCGTTGATTGTTTACTTGGGCGATCGGTCGCCCGCTTGATTGGGTTGTTACTTGTTTGTTTAGTTTGTTCTATTTCGTTTCAATTCATATAGTATCTCTCCCGCCAGCATGTGTTTATATATATATATATATATATATATATATATATATATATATATATATATATTTACATATATATATATATATATATATATATATATATATATATATATATATATATATTATATATATATATATATATATACATATATATATATATATATATATATATATATATATATATATATATATATATATATATATATATATATATATATATATATACATACATATAATATATACATATATTCGTATATGTGTGTGTGCGTGCGTGCGTGCGTACGTGCGTGTGTGCGTGCGTGCGTGCGTGTGTGTGTGTGTGCGTGCGTATGTATTACGGTGTGGCAGAAAGCACCTCTACAACTTGACTGCGGACTACGTGAAGTCATCGGATGCGACCTGTGTTGCAGGCACGCACCGCAATCCATGCGAGGGCAAAGCCGACGGTCTCTACTCGAAGCGCAACGACTGCGTCATATTCTACAGGTGTATCCACGAGAAACCAACAGAGTTCCACTGCCCGCCGCCGTTCCTCTACGACCCCGATGCCAAAGCATGCAACGAACGCTCCAAAATAAAGGCCCAATATCTCACCAACTGCACGCAGTTATAGTGCGAGGTCACTCAAGCGTAGCGGCACCTTAGCGGCCAGCGATGGCGACCGAGTGTCACGCGTCGCCGCGTCACAGTGCGGGGCGAAGACGACGCTCGTTTCTTGTACGATTTCTGTTTTGTGTAGCGAATTTCGACCGTTACCTCTTACTGGTCGTATGTTACTGTGCAGACGAATTGGTTGTTCGTCTATTATTCTAGCGGGAAACGAATAAAAGATACCGAGTTTCCTCTTTTGTCTTGTGCGGGTCTGATTGGGCGTATATGCGGGCATGAACGTTTTTCCGGTGTAATAAATTGTGTCAGTCAATCAATCGTTGACAATATATTTAGGCCAGCTTACACGAGCGATGTGTGCATCAATTGGTTGAGCGACATCGTATCGCATGACAATGCACTGCTAAATTATGTGTGCGTTTAGACAAGTGACGAGCTCCATATTGGCTTGCGCCAATCCCGACTTCAGTTTTAATAAAATGTCACAATGGGTGTATCTGCTGTCAGTAACAACGGTCGCTGATTGGTACTGCTTCAAAACCATTGTACCCGAATGTCGGTCAAATTTGACCCAGTCCCAATTCCACCGACACAATCGTAGCCACAAATTGGCTTCGCCAATCAGTCTCGCGAAGGTGTTTACAATACCGATTCTTGCACGGCTATGTCGCACGACACAGATTCGGTCAACAAATGAGCGGCCTTTATTCTGTCTTAAAGGGAATAATAACGATTGCTTGAAATCATATTATATTACATATTGTAGTATCTTTCCATAACACCGAAAAATTCATGAAAATGTCATTAATTAATAAGTAATACTCTGTTCTACCGGCCTGCTTCGATTATGCATATTTTGTTTATCTCGAAGCTTCGATGTGACGTCATTGATGACAAGGAATTGGTACGAGACTGGAACTTTCCACTCATTCACCGTACCGTTGACAGCGATAGCGGTTGTTTAGAAGCGAGCGTCAGAATGGTTTCAATGTGCGGCATTCGATTGCAATGCAAACAGTAGTAAGAATAGTAGTGTAGAAAGAAATGTAGATGGTATACGTTATCTGTGGAGCCAACTATATTTAAAAAAAAAACCTCAAGCCGACGAAGCGCAGTCGCTTTGCTCGCTTCGATACAACTCTATACAGCGTTTATCGTCAGATCATTTTGAATGTGAAATAAGCATGGTTTTTTATTCACGTCTGCGCACTATACAAAACAGACAAAGCATTGTACTTCAACAGTATCTAATTAAATTTAGCATCCCTTTGATGACAAGTACAGGAATAACAAACCCTTTAAGTGAAGGACACTCCATTACTAGCTAAAACTGGGTAGATCTTGCGTGTCACACCATGCATTCATCGAAATCACCAAGCCGAAATAACATGGCAGTTGGGCCGAAATCTCCGAGGGCCGAAATCACCACCACTACCTAGAGCCGCCGAAATTCTCCTTATATATTTACCATGAATATACACATGTCACGTGGTCAAACATTCCCTTTTCTTCCATGTAACGATAACATGTGTTTGTGTGTGTGTGTGTGTGTGTGTGTGTGTGTGTGTGTGTGCGAGCGTGCGTGCGTGCGTGCGTGCGTGCGTGCGTGCGTGCGTGCGTGTGTGTGTGCAACGGTGAATTCAATAAGGGTCCAACTCCATATATTTTCGATTTTCAGGTTTTGCATGCATTACAATCTTTATGTAACAAGCTACCTGATTGTGTGCAAGAATGGCTCAACTCCACTTTGTAGAAGTGTTTACTCCTAGTGACTTTTATTCGGTGATTGCTAAACGGGTCCTACTCCAGGAGTTGGGCCCATCCTGCATGAAACATGTCATCCGCCTATAGGTGGTAATGAAGAAATTAGACCAAAAGGGAAGCGAAATGAAGCAGAATGGGGTAGAAATAAAACAAAGAAGACGAGAGCAGAAGACAAAGAGTATGTCAGTGCCAAGGGGAAAAAATTGATGCCAGGAAAACAGGTGAAAAGTTCAGGTAAATAAGCGAATTAAACAACGTGTTGTATAAGGTATAGGTGAGTTGTTCAAAGGCCCAACTCCAATGGAACAACATGTGAAGTTGGGTTTACCTGGCCTTAAGGTCTTGGCTATTTTATGTTTTTTTGTATATGATGCATAGTGTGATGGCTACCGTGTACAGTCATGTACAAAAGTGTATTGGCCTAGATAAGGCTTTCGATTGTCCTGGGAGTATGACTATGAGTATGAATTAAGATTTAGGAAGGTAACAACGTTGGTTCACGTTTTGACACATTAGGGCTTCATACCGCATTGGAATCTCTTATGATGTTTAGGCCCCATAGAATTTATTAGTTGCATCTCGTCCCCACACTCATCACAATAATTTCGGCCCGCAATTTGTTTTTTTATTATGTCCACGATAACAATGTTATCAGTAAAGGGACCAAAAACATAAAGCACTGTATTTTCCATTCCAGGTGCAAGAGAAACTGCTTTGAGACATTTTCAGCTGCTGCGATGGAAACTATCATAACAAATTTCGATGAAACAGGTTGCCATGATGGCCAAGATGCCTATCTGTGTGCCGAGGTTATTTCAAAGAAAACACAAAGGAAACGGCCAAAACGTATGGTGGCAACATATGACAGGAGCTTTCAGTACCACTATCAAGTGAAACTTGGGGGTGAGGTGAAAGTGGTTTGCCGGGAAGGATTTGCAAGTTTACATGGGATTGGAACAAAGGGAGTCAGAAGAGTAGCACAACACTAGTCACAATGCACCACCCCAAAAGACAAACGTGGCACTCATAATAATAGACGTTGCATTTCGGACTATCTAAGGGCAAAGGTGGATGAACATATCCGCTCCTTTCCTTACCGTGTGTCACACTATTCTTTCCTTGCCGTGTGTCACACTATTCTTTCCTTACCGTGTGTCACACTATTCTTTCCTTACCGTGTGTCACACTATTCTTTCCTTACCGTGTGTCACACTATTATTTCCTTACCGTGTGTCACACTATTCTTTCCTTACCGTGTGTCACACTATTATTTCCTTACCGTGTGTCACACTATTATTTCCTTACCGTGTGTCACACTATTCTTTCCTTACCGTGTGTCACACTGAAAAAGGAACGAAACGAGGGTATCTTTCCTAGGTGCTTAGTGTAGTGAAGATGTATACTCTTTTTCTACAGCTGTTGTACCCTGATAAGTATTTGGAGTATCAAGCTGTTACTGACGCTAAGAATATTAAGCGTGAAGTGAAGTACAAATTTTATTATGATTACTACAAGCCAAATTTCAACTATGTGTTTGGTAGACCTAGATCTGATGCATGCTGTCAGTGTACTGCATTTGAGGCAGAAATTCAAGCTGAAAAAAATACAGCAGTAAAAATAAATAAGTAAAAATAAGTAAAAATAAGTAAAAATAAAAATACAGCAGTTAGGAAGCTCCTTCACAAGAAGCTCCTTCACAAGAAGAAGGCAAAGGTATTCTACGAAAAATTAAAAACATGCACTGAAACAGCAAGGGAAAATACAGACACAGAATGCATCTGTTTTGATTATAAGCAAACCATTCCCTTCCCCCAAGTGTTTTATAGCAGACAACTGTGGCTGTTTGGGTTTGGGATACACCCCGCCAAAACTGGGAAAGGGAATATGTATTGTTGGCCTGAAACAGAAGCAAAAAGACGTGTAAATGAAATATTGCGCTACTTGTTATACTATATCAAGCGCAACATCCTCGACACGTACTGTGAGGAAACTTTTTGTGCTTACAGAAGGTTGTCGTGGCCAAAACCACAACCATTCAATGGTGCAGTACCTGTCCTCACTCGTTCTCAATGGCAGATTTGACGAGGTGACCCATCAACTGCCAGGAAACGGTCACAGCTATTTGCCCTGTGATAAGGATTTCGGAGTCATAGAAAGAATCCAGAGAAAACATGAGACAGTTGAAACCCATCAGGAAAGGGATGGAATCGTTAGAGAGTAATTTGAGGTCATTTCAATGACATGCAAATATATGCTTGATTTCAAGGGGCACATAGGGCAGTTCTTCAAGAATTTTGCCACCAGAGATGGTTTGAAATACTCTACCAGTAAGTACAAAGTGTTCAGGTTTTCAGCAGACATTAAAAACGACATTGAGGTATCTGAAAATATGTCGCCAGTGGTCACCACTAGGTGGCGACTCTGACCTATCCTGAATAAGCGCTCTACTCTGAGAAGTTGCCTGTCAAAGCTACCAAAGTATAAGTGATGTCAGGAAATTTGCTCGATATGTGTCACCTAATGCACAAACTTCCAGTGATGAGTCAGTGTCCACCAATGACAGAGATGATGACGAGGCTGATTATGAAGATGAGTAGGACCCCGGGTCATATCTTCTGTAGGGTTGGATTTAATCACCTTCATTGTCAAATTATTGTAAGAGTCACTGCTCCGTATCGTCAGCTTTCCCGTCAACTTTTCATCCTCCTTTGCCTTTCTAACATCCTTCTTAACACAGTTTTCCCATCTTAAATTTAGTGCGTCCTTCTCTTTCTGTACTTAGCTTCGCTCCAAGTGACCTGCCCACATCATCCGGCTTCCGATTATTCTTCCTGCTAAACTCAACTACATCCCAATATCTTCACCCGATCGTGTCTTTCATCCTCTTTCTGTCTACCCTCGATCGTTACTCCTGTAATTCTTCGGACCCAGTTCTCACAAACGTACATCCTGTGTTGCCTTTATTATACCAGTGCCATCGTTTCAAGACCATGTAGGCATTCCAGCGTAACAAACGATCTCAAGATTTACCATTTCAACTTGTTTGATTTGTGTTTTGTCTCATTCTTCCTTCTTGAATTCGCAGTCCAACCTGACACCATTATTCGTATGTGTTACTTTGTTCAATGGATGGCAGCACTTACGCCACGTAAACGTTTGTAGTCGTGTAAGTAATCACAAGGTGGCAGCACCACGGGTACCTGTCAAACCAGAAAAATACTAGAAAGTCCCTTTGCGTCAGTACCAAAACATTAGTATCTCTTTTCTGTTAATTGTCTGCAGAAGCACAGCCTGAATGTCAGGTATGTGACTCAGGTCACCCCATTAACTGTGCAGATAATACCTAACTACCTACTTATCGACTCAAAAATAGATGTTCCAAAAATAGATTTAGCCCACTACTGGTGACGTAAACAGCACTGCCGGCTTGCAAATGGTGGATAAGATTGGGGGATTTTCGGTGATATCATTTTGATGACTAAGCGTGGTTAGAAGATGATATGCTGGGGATGATACAAGTCGGCAGATATTATTTACGCATACGTTGGACAAGTAGTTTCATGAAAACGCAACCGCAGTGTATCTTGAACACGGTAAGTGTGGTTTAGGCGATATCGTTTGGGAATTAGTTGAACTGTACTACCGGGGACGATTGATCCACTGTCATAACGGCGACGGATCCAAAACGGCGACAAATCCAAAACGGCGACTAACCAAAACGGCGACATCCTTGGTCAAAACGGCGACAAGTTGAGTCAAAACGGCGACACCCAATGCCGATACACTTTGGTCAAAATAGACAGATATTGCCGCCGTATGTATGGCAGGGTAATGGTCACAACGGCCACAAACCAAAACGGCGATACAAATAAATAAATGATAATGGTGCATATACCCGATGTGGATAACCACTGATGTGACATACACTTGATTAAATTAAATGGAAGCCAACCCGAATTAAATTATGTTATAAGTGACGCAAATAAATAATAATCGTGTATAGATATGGCATGTGTCTCCATTTCGATTGTCGTCGGTTTTTTGTTCTGTCGCTCATTAGTCAAAAACATAATTCAAAACACAAATAATGTATGTTACGATTCCTGCATATTGAATATTTATTATCACCATAACACACAAAAAAACAAGCACTAGAATGAATTTTTACAAAACTTCAGTGCATTACGTTTTGTGCAAACGTACTGATGTCCAACGCATCACCTCGTACAGTAGGCAGGTGTGAATAACAAACATTGCTGCACATTCGCAACTGCGACCCGTGCTTACATTTTATGAAAAACGATATCAAAGGACCTATATACAGATGGCTTCGTTGTGTTCAAAATCAATACTGATATAATTACGGTATGATATGATCACATTTTTATTTCCAATAGTAATACCCACAACATATAATACTAATAGAATATTATAATATTTATGCAATTCATTAACTGTTGTGCGCAATTATCATCTTCATTTATCTGCTTTGTTGCCGTTCCGTTGTCGCCGTTTAGGTTTTTTGCCGTTTTTACAATAGTTATCGCCGTTTTGACCAGTGGTTGTCACTGTTTTGACCATGATTGTCTACATTTTGGTTTGTCGCTGTGTTGGCTTGTTGCCGTTTTGGTTGTCGCTGTTTTGGATCTGTCGCCGTGTTGGTTGTCGCCGTTCTGACCTGTATCCGGTCCTCTGCCCTGGCTCGACTTCACCGTCATCTTTTACTTGTGGTTTGCCATTCCATACACAAACAATCTAGTTTTAATACATCTTCGACGGGTTGCATCGAGAAGCAGAGCATCACCATGGTCCTAAATTTTGCCATTAATCATTGGACGAGGCTATTTGCAGAGCAGCTCTGCAATTACGGTAAATTGTATATATATATATATATATATATATATATATATATATATATATATATATATATATATAATATATAATATAGGGAATATTTTTATATATATATATATATATATATATATATATATATATATATATATAATAAATATGAAAGAACACAAGACAGCACTGTAGTGAACAACCAGGACAGAGTTTTATTGATCAATAACCATGCATACAATTTACTATGTGAACCCTTGACTACAATCAATTTTTTTATGGATGATGTTCGAAGTCAGCAACTGGTTAGCAGACAGAACAGTCCTTGAGTTATCACAACAGAATTGAACATGAATATTCTAATGCAGTCTGGAAAGAATTCCAAGTGTCAAAGGTAGCGCCTTCTTGAAAAACAACAGGCTCCAGTGTTGGAAAATGTCATAGAATATGTTCATAAAATGCAAGAAAATATGTAAAGCCTCGAGGCATGCATCTTCCAAAAACCCCAATATGCATGAAAGACCACAATGCTTAAACTGCATTCTGCACATGCGAAATAAAATGGTGCACAGTGATTGGTTGATTCCTGCTCTGCAAATAAGGATAACTTTTGTTACAATTCGCAGAGCAGCTCTGTGAATAGCTAGTGCAACTGTTAATCATTATGCTAACTATGTCTATCGAAGCCCAGAAGTTAGAACTGGAATCCTCTTTTTTGCCCAGAGCCAGATGCCAGAACCAAGCCGTTGGCACTGATCACACCTGTGGCAGTGCGGTAAGATGGCCTGCGTTATCCGAAGTTAAGCCAATGACCATGTCAATTATGAAGGAAGGCAATGGGCAGGACACATACAGAAAATTATTGAGGAAAGATTTACAAAGAGAGCGTGGAAACAGGATAGGGTGGTTACTGGTAGAAGGAGAAAAGGAGAGAAGACCGAAATTGACAGTCTTCTCCTTCGCCAAGCTCCCTCGGCTGATGCCTTCAAGAAATAGCACAAGACGTGCATGTTTAACCATATTTTGCCATTTGATGCCTGCTATCTGTCGTAGGCAGTGCATGTGAAACTGATCTAGTTGTCTGATAAATCGTCGGTATGGGGTCCATGCCTCACATCCGTAGAGCAGGGTTGTAATACAATACACATTGATTTTCGTGCTCAGGCACACGTCACGTTCATTCCAGAGGCGCTTGGTTAGTCTGCCGAAAGAAGCACTTGCTTTTCCAAGACGGACAGAGATGTCATCATCATTCATTGCATTTTCGGACAATGTACTTCCCAGATAGGTAAATTTATCCACGACATTCAAGGGGTAGTAATATTTGGTGGTACATGGTTGGAGCCAGGCTTTGGTTGGAACATAACTTCCATTTTCTTTAGACTGATTGTGAGTCCAAATTGGTGGGCTGCTTTAGCAAAAGATTCCATGATTCTCTTTGTCGTTGATTGAGTGTGCAATGAGTGTACAGTGATCAGCAAATAGCAGGTCTCGGACAAGTAGTTCTGTAGTCTTGATCTTGGCTTTAAGGCACCGTAGATTGAATATGTTTCAGTTGGTGCGAAGTTGAATGTAAACGCCTAAATCGTTACCGCGGAAAGCATATTGGAGCACGATGGAAAATATAATTGAGAACAGCATAGGCGCCATCACGCAACCCTGTTTGGTGCCATTTGATACAGTAAATGCATCTGATTCTGTCCGTTGGTCTTGCACTCAGCCATCATGGAAGGACCGTATTACGCCAACTTTTGCTAACAGTTTCCAGTCTCCTGTTCTGTTGACTGAATCAAAAGTCTTAGGTAAGGTCTATGAAGACTATGTAGAGGTCTTGGTTTTGTTCGCGACACTTTTCTTGTATTTGTTGCATTGCTAAGATCATGTCAGTAGTACCACGCCCTGCCCAGAAGCCACATTAACTCTCTGGTAGGACATTGTCGGCTATATGGTGTGCCAGCCAATTTAGCATAATCCGGGCGAGTATTTTGCCAGCTATGCATAGTAGGGATATGCCACAGTGGTCGTCGCAGATGGCTCTGTCACCCTTTCGCTTGTAGGTATGTACAAGCGATGCGTCTTTGAAGTCCTGCAGGACGGATCTGCTGTCCCAGATGATGGTGAAGAGTTTGACAAGTCGTTTAGTGAGGTTTATTCCTCCGTGTTTGTATATTTCTGCAGCAATTGCATCTGAACCCACAACTTTTCCACTAGTCAGTTTCTTTATCGCTTGAGTGGTTTCCATGATATTTGGACGTGCTTCTAGTTAATGTATGTTGTGTTACTTCATCGAATGCTGTCATGAAATGGTTGATGGTCAGTTTAGCACATCATTAAAATGTTCAGCCCATCGTTTGAGAATTTCCCTTCGATCTGTAATACGTGTTGTTCCGTTGGCATTCATGAGTGGTTTCGTCCCACATGACTGGTTCCCATACACCGCTTTGAGGCTGTCATTGAAACGTTTCGCTGGTTCGATATCTTCCTCGAATATGGTGTTAAGTTTTTCTGCTAGATGCTGTTGGACGGTTGTTGACTTGAGTTTTGCAACATCAAGCTTTGTCCGTGGTTTTGCACTACATCTGTGCCTGCTGGGTTGTACGTTGAGGCACATTTGGCTTCTTATCATTCTGTGATCAGACCAGCAGTCTGTGCAATGCATGGCCCGTGTCTTTCTTACGTCATGAATGTCGCGTTGTCTGATTATAATGTAGTCGATCAGATGCCAATGTTTTGAGCGTGGGTGCATCCGTGATGTTTTGTATTTTTCCGCTTGTTAGAATAAGGTGTTTGTGATAACAATGAAATTCAGCACACATTGTTAGAAGGTGGGACCCATTCGAGTTTTTAACATTGTGATGTCTGGTGACCCTTTCCAATGCGGTGAGGTCACTTCCTACTTGTGCATTGAATTCTCCTAGGAGAATCAGTTTGTCGTGGCGAGCTGTTTTACGAATGATCATTTAAAAATTTTCGTAAAAACGTTCTTTTTCTTCGTCCGGGTAGGTCATGGTTGGCACATATGCGCTGCATGATGACGGTAGCATGTCGATCGCCAGATAACCTGATGCGCATTACCTTGAACTGTTCGTGTATTCCTTTAGGAAAGGTGTCCATGTACCGGATATGAGTTGATTTTACTGCGAATCATACACCAGCTTTTCTGGATTCTCTAGTTTGCCAATCCAGATTTTCTGGTTTGCCAATCCAGAAAAAAAGTGTTTCCGCACCCTTCTCAATAAGTTGTGATCAGGGCTGGGGTCAATTCCAAAGGAATTGGAATTAATCAATTCCAAGTCCAAATCCGGAATTGGAGCGGAATTGGAATTGAAAGATTTTGAATGAGAGGAATTGGATTTGAAAAGTTTTGAACAAAAGGAATTGGAATTGAATGGAAAGGAATTGAGCATCTGATTTTTTTGTGACATCAACCAGTATTTTTCTAGCCTGTTGTAGGCAGCTATGTGTATAATGATGCTGTCAACTCATGCATTGAGGATCTGAAAACTGAAATCCTGTCATTCATGCCAGTATCTTATGATTTCTTTATGTTGCCACTTGCCAGCGGGTTAATGAAGGGTTCCAGACTGGCTTTAATAGAAACATCAAAGATATTTTCAGCTGTTTACAGACTGGGAAGTTAGCCCTTTTACATCCATGAAAAGACACTTATTGGCAGGCTACAGCCGTGCGGTTGATCAATCAGTAATCACTGATTACTAATCAGAGATCAATGACCACTGACCAACACTACAAAGCATAGGCAAGCTAGCTGTAGCCAAATGTATGAAAATGGTTTCCCACTTGTCATTATAAATATGTGTTGCCTAACATGCATCATCCGAACAGTGTGTGGATTGCTCATTTCTATGTAACTTAATTACCATATATGTATGTACATTACACATGTATGATAGTCATAATGATTATGCAAAGAATAATGACATGCTACATGCACATTAATGTTTCATTGTTGACTTTTGTCGTTATGTGGAATTGGAGCGGGAGCGGGAATTGGAATTGAACGGTTTTGAAAGGAATTGGAATTACTAAAAAGAATTGCAAAAAAAAAGGAATTGGAATTGAATGAAAAGGAATTGCAAGGATTTGGAGCGGAATTGGAATTGAATGAAAGGAATTGACCCCAGCCCTGGTTGTGATTCGCCTAGTAGTTAGTTGTGTTTCACTTAGAGCGGCAATGGCAGTGTTCTGACATTCCAGGTGCATATATTCATGTTGTATAGTTTCTTGTGTTTTCAGCCGCAATGTTGGATGACCAGTCTGTCGTGGTTTGTGGACAAGCCTGGGTGGACCCAGCTTTGTTTAGGGAACTTTTTATATCCCCTCCTCCAATTGGAGAGAGCAGTGCTGCCCTTAAAGAAGGTTGCTCTGTCGCCCTAGCAGGATACAGACGTCATTATGAACTCCGTGTCAATGACTTCACACTAGGGCAGTCATACGTGTAGGGTCGTGACTAAGAACTCCCAGCAGCATCCTCCGCCTGACCCCGTTGCCATCTCCCCATCTCCCCATCGCCGCAGGACTTTTGTAGAGTGATAGAGGAAGGAAGGAGATCATTGATAAAACAGCAATCATCCAGATTCAGTATTGCCTATTGCTATTGGACAAAAAACAATATAAATTGACTAGACTGAGCACAGCTTAATCGTTCATGGTTTGCCTGCCTTTTGAATTTTCTTTCAGTAATCGGGAAACTGCTGCCCATGGTAGGGCCTACACGCCGATTATGTATGTGAATGTCACTTTTATTCATGTTTACGAAAAAGGCATCGGTTGTCGTGAACTTTGACATTGATATATGACATCTTTTTAACAAAAACACTCTCGCTTGGCAGGTACCATTTTTAACTCGCCCCACAACATCCGGGTCACGGGATTGTTTCTTCAAATGAGAGCGCCGATTAATAGGCACTGAGAAAGGCCGCAGAAATGCTTTTCCCAATCAATTGCATACACGATTACAATAAATAGATACCATTATTTTTCAACGATGTCAAGGTTAAAAATATATAGTTTTATCGATTGGCAGTATTCGTTATTTTGCCGTCAACAACATTCGCCGAACCACGACCGCATGCGCTAAGAGTCACTAAGACAGTTCAAGCAATTTTATTATGACAAGTTGACAACATATCATCTTGTAAAAAGAAAAAACCATTTTTTATGTTACCCGTCGTCATCATATTCTGCCGCCGACAACATTCGCCGAACCACGACCGCATGCGCTAAGAGTCACTAAGACAGTTCAAGCAATTTTATTATGACAAGTTGACAACATATCATCTTGTAAAAAGAAAAAACCGTCTTATTTTTATCTTACCCTCGTCATCAGGCATTTGCCCATCTTCAAGACGGGCAGACGGATCCCTCCCTAAGGACCTGCTTCACACGGCTTTGTACAAATTGCAAGGTATCTTTTGCCTTCCCTGAAGCAGCAGATTTTCCCAGCTTGACAATACTCTAGCCACATTTTATACAGTCAGTCATGGGCTGTATTGGATGAAGAAGATTCACAACTTGTTCAAATATCCAAAAATATCAGTCAGAACGCAGAGCCAATCTTGAAACGTAACAGCCATTCTGCACATGCTTTTTGATTTCCTGTTACGTGAACCGTATTTTTTAGCATTGTAGAGGGAGGTTGAGACCCCTGTTACACCCCTCAGTATAGGAGTGGGAATATATATATTATATATAGTATTACAAATATATACTATATATATAATATTTTATGCCATCTACAGTCTACCATAGACATGTATGTAGGTGTTTGTCTGCGTATTTTAGTGTTTGTGTTAGCATTTGTTCATATACAAATATTTGAAAATGAAATCGACAAATAACAATTTCCATTCCCAATTTGTTTCTTCTTAATTTCCAGTCAAGAGTTTGTCGAACCCTGTTCTACCCATTTACTGTAGTTGGCATTTTATAACTTAATCCAGCAAATGAACAGAATGTGCCAAATGCTGGAAATTATAACTAACTGGTATTGACGTTTCACAAACACTTGCCTTATTAAATGCTGCCTATATAACGAATAACACCAGTCACAGAGTGCCCTGGTAGTAGAGATGCACTGTAGTTATATTTGCCTGCCAAGAATTGGCATATGACAACAATATGCCCTGGTTTTGACAGTTTGTTTAAGCACCAATCCTTGATTTGATGGGGGTATCACATTAAAACACTGCCACTTTATTTCTATGAACCCAGAAGTAAATTAATGATTTGGCCCCATACACTATTCGACCACAGGGCACTGTCTATATGGAGTGTGCTAAAAAATGTTCACTAGGTCATACTAGGGTCTGTGCTGATTCACCCTGGTGTGTTTGGCAGGAGAAAATAACCACAAATGGCCTGTTTCAGTCAGTGTCTCTGACAACACACACATGTAATGCAAGATGTGCTTGCTATTTTCCATTCAGTGTGAATGGTATCATCAGAACATCAAAAACCTTTTGAATATGTGCAGATCAATTTGATTACGATTGGTTAGTATCAAAGCCTGTCACTTACTTTTTATGATACATAATTCTGAGTTTCAGATGCTAAATGTATCTATTTTCCTAACATTAATAATAATAATAATACAGCATTAATGCATGCTAACTAGTAATAACAACCAAATGATTAACCAGTATTCCTGTGAGCAAGTTGAAAACCTATTCACCATTAGCTCATTTCAGCCACCAACAGCTGTTTAAAGCCTGCTAGGAAACTGATTCACATACAGGGTACAAAACATATTATGTCTCAAGTTACATGATACATTTTTTTTCTCAAAATTAATGATATTCTACAGCACTGACAGGTGGGTTTCCCTAATCGGGGCCCTTGGAGGGGTGCCATATAGTTCCAGGGGGCCTGTAAGTAGCAAGCTTGCAAAATTACTTTGAAATTGCACATTAGGTGTGAAAGGCAATGATGGGGGCCTCAATCAGTATGTAGACATTTTGGGGGGCCTATAGCTGAGAAAGTTGGGAAACCCTTGCAACAGTACCTAGGGCTAATACATGATGAGAAGAATTGGGTAAGTTTCCTACAAATAAAACAATAATTCCATGGTCAGAAAATAGGCCCTATATGATGTTCTCAGTCATGTTTTTTCTTTGTATTCTTTTTGCTAGGGAAGAAATGCTCCTGTTTTAATGTGTACATGTTAATTTATTCATTCAAATGTGTAGTCATTTGAATATGTCCTATTATGAATAAACTCGTTCATTCGTCCATTCACATTCGTTCATAGGTACTTGTAGGCATAGAGTCAGTTTACAGATATTGCAACTGGTTATTGTATGATGTTTTGCATAAAAAGTAACTTTTTACAGTTAACCCGTTGCAGCTGACTATGATTACTTGCAGTGACATTGCTTGCGGTATGCCGCCCACATCCTTACCAGCCACACCAAAGTGCCCGGACGTTGCGGCCTAGACCCTGCCCTCACACCAGGCAATGAATGCCCAGTGCTACACAGTCGAGGTGGGGGACTCCACCTTCACCATCATCAAACGCTACCAGAATCTGAAGCCCATTGGCTCCGGTGCACAGGGAATAGTCTGGTAAGTATTGGGCCTAGTACCCCGTAGTGAAGCCGTCTGTACCTCTGGCACATTGTTCAGTCTGCGTAATGTGAATTCCAAGAAATGGTAGCTGTGTTTTAGTCTCTTGCTATGAGTTCTTGATTAATTTATCGATTTTGACATCTTGTCAAACCTTGGTTATAACATATTGTTGTTCCTAAAGCTTAGCTTAACTTGAGCAAGCACACTTTCTCAGTAGCTGCGCCTACAATCTGGAAAGAACTCCACGGAAAAATATAGATATAGTTACAATCACTATTTACAGTGCTTGCAATAGCATCTCAAAGTGGGATTCAACAAGTGGGTGAGTGTAAAAAAACCAGGGATCCAAACAGACGTGGGATCCAGTGAGTCTTGAAGGCCTGTGGACCTGAAAACGTCTTACTCGAAATAGTCAGAAAAAGGGTGTGTACTTGTGGGCATTTATTATAACATCCTTGGCATTTATTTCTGTTACAGAAGAAATTATGCTTATATTTATTACAATTATTACCAGTGATGTAGTGTTTGTAATGTACACAAGAATGCTGGGTTCAATTAAAATTTTATACTAGAAGAAAGTTGAATTAATGTATTGGTCTTATCTTATCAGGTAATCACAAGCTGGTGTTTCTTGAAAGCCAACCACATTTAGTTTTATTACAGAGCAAATCATGCTAGGCCTTACAGTATATAAGTTACATTACCACTTTACCAGTGACATAGTGTTAGTAATATGTAAACATTGGGTTCAAACCAACCACATTTATTCTTATTGCAGAAAAAAGTAGGCTTTCATGACCAGTGGCGTAGTACTACTAATTAATAACTACTACATGAATACTGGGTTCAATTAAAAATTGGTACTAGAAGAAAGTTGGATTGATGTGTTGGTCTTATCTAGTGATAAAAAGCTGGTGTTTCTAGGAAGCCAACGGCACAGCTGTGTGTATTACCTGCCCTCTGAGCCAATAAGTGGTACACTGCTCTACACAGGCACACTGTGTGGATGATTAGGTTACCATGATTTGTAGCAGGATAGCTAGGAGTTCAGGGTGAAATACTTCTTCATCTTCTTCCATTACAGCTCTGTATAAAATATATGTATAGTGGAGGTTGGTTGTTGACACCACTAACAGTTTAGTGGTGTCAGTATCTTCACTGTAATTGGTGCTTCTGCAATAAAATATGTTGGCTCGTATCATTTCACGCTCTCGTGCTAGTGCTGTCACGCTAGCGGCTTATTTTTAAGCCTTAGAGAGAATCTCCTGGCCGTTTTTATGTTTAAGAAAAAAAAATTTTTCGAATAAAGAAATTCCAGTTCCATGCAAAATTTAACCTATCATCCATATATTGTTTACCATATGATGTTACACCGATACACTGGTATTTTTTATGCGGTTTTGAAACCAGTATTTTTATTTGGTTCAACCGGTAGTCCATACAACTTCAACTGACTCTATTTGAAGCTTCCTAAACCACATAAACGTCACCAAATTTGAAAGATACGGCATTCGACACATCATGATTCATACATTTTTTGTGTGTGGACTGCACATGTCCGAAAGAGCAAGTTGTATAAGTCAACCAATGGCCTGATGCTCAGTCCACAGTGTGGAAGTTGGATCGCTCGTTTGTCTATTTTATAATCACAAACTACAGATTTGAACATCAATGTAATTTGATTCTCAATGGGCTAATTGAGTTGAGGAGAGAGTTAATATGTACGGGAGCTGTTGCAGTGACTTTAGACAAATGACACTTCATTTAGCCAGCCTTCATTGAAGACTGTGCACTGCCAGATGTTGGCCCTGCTCCAGCCGTTTGTGCAGAAGGTAGATAACTCTGGCTTAGTACATGAGTAACTATGACAGAACTGATTCTACCTCTGACTGGTCGTATGTTACTGTGCCAGAAGAATCCAGAAGGTTAAATGTTCTCCTTACAGTACTTACAGCTCGGTTGCACAGTGGAAAAGCATCAGTCTCTCAACTGAGGGTAAAGGGTTCGAATCTACAAGCTGCCTTTCACTGTTACGCCACCACATGGTAACATGGTAAACTAATGGGTGACTAAGCTTGCCCCCCTTTGGGCTCTCCTTTGCAAGGACCTAGATACACCACTGGAATAAACGCCAATTTTGTTTTCATTTGACAACATCCACATTTTCCCATATTTTTTTGGCCAGGCTAGCAAGTTGCTGAGCACTACAAATCACTACAAAAATCACACAGTTTACAAGGATCAATCTGTGGAGGTGTTCATCAGTTGGCACCATATGGAACATGATAAGATATCAAAGTAGCCAGTCTGTCTCCTCACTAAGTTCTGATTATTGCCTTGATGATATAGAGCTCTGTGTATGACCACAGGAATGCAGTTGCCTCTCACCAAGCTGTACTGATACGTTCAGCTTCCAGCAGTTTGCAGTGAAACTGTTTCGCAGTATCTGTACAGAACTCTGTGTGCGATTCCTGGGTCTGGCAACGTGTAGCCTGTGGATTGGTACACATTCATTTAATGCTGTGGCTATATATAAATGTTAGATAATTGCAAAATATGAGGTGCTTATGCCCACACCAAGGAGGATGTTCAGAGGTGCATGGTGAAAATGTGTGGGCGTGAACGACCTAAGTTGTCACATCGTTGGTTACGATAACCCATAACTTTGTCAGGTGGAACTCAGTTTTATAATTTAGGCACACATGTGCATGCCAGTAAGTTTTGCCGTTGCAAGAGATTGGTCTAAACTGGAAGCAGAATTGACCAAAAATAATAAAATTGTGCACAAGTAGTCAGTGTAGTCTCAGGACCTTCATATAAATGGCCAATTTATATGTAACATTTACTGACTCTGACAAAATGAGGACAGAAACAGGTTTTTGCTGATATTATGTCTGTCTGCACTGCCTGTACAACCTTTAAAATTGCTGCAGGGCGATTCCAGCCGAAGTGAACGTGAGAGGTTACTCTCTATAACTGCATCAGGATGAATTTTTTTATCCATTTACTACTTCTGTATCTCCTTGTTATAAAACACGTTTAAAAAATATGATTTCGTACAATTGTCTTGGGGAATAATGGCCATTTTGCCTACAGGTATGTATTTCGTTATTTCAATTATAATGATACCCGTTTTCAAGATAGAAACAAAACCACATTAAGTTGAATTTCAATGTCGCACACGCAACACAGATTTCCAGAAATATTACCTCCTGTACTAAAAATTGCATATGAACGTATGTAGCAAAAATGTATCATACACGTAATGCCACATTTATATTTTATATTAAAAAATAACCAATCAAAGTCATAGGTATAAACATAGTATACCTATGCATATGTGCTTAATTATGATAAATAACTTCACAGACTTTTGGTAATAACTATTGCATCCGCCTGAATTTAGATTTTTGTGCATCACACGTAATGCTCCATGTAATATATATTTTTTTATTCCATTATTGATTTTAAATTATTTTTATCTACCCTAACTGTTACACAACATATATAACATTGCTATGGTTGAAATTAAAACCGTCAGCAATAAATTAACATGGATCTGCATTTTTAAAGATGAAAAATGTCTGAATGTCACACATGTAGTGCTGCAGGCAGTAATTATACTGGTATTACACATCTTGTATTACACATCTTGTATTCAGAATTGGTGTCAATTACATTATATCAATTCCAATCACACGCCAATTACAAATACCAATTCTAATTACACGTCAAAAATACCAATTGCAATTACAAAATACCAATTCCATATCGAAATAAAATATGTGAATAGAGCAACAATAGACATACTCATTGCCCCAAAAGAACAGTGATGTGGTAATTTACTACCATATTTACTCATAAATATTTGTTCAAAACAAACATACAATTTGATGTATAGATCACGAACAGTTGACTTTCCAAAACTGACTGGTCAACCTATGACCATTATCATATGTCCGTGCATGCGTGCGTGCGTGCGTGCGTGCGTGCATGCAGTAAATGTGAGAGTGAGACCAAATGAGTGAGACAGTAGCACCATGGTGAACCTGATCAGAATTCCGGATCAACCACATAGTTGTGCTAAGGATGGCCTTGCGGGAACTTGTCTGCTTGCTAATGCTGTCTAGTCACGAGTATGAACTACACCTCTTTAACTGAATTAGATTTGTCCAGTGGTCCAACTGTCTCCTGCTCACTACATGACTGTCCCAGAGCGACAATGCTCATCCGATGTCATGAATGCTCACCAGTAATAACAATAAATATATTTTATAGTACAGTTTCTCTGAAAGCTCAATGCATGTTGCATAATGTGAATGAAGTAAAAATAAAAAATATTACACATAAAATACATATATAAAAATGTGTTAATTCTTTAGGTCCTTGTTGAATTAACGCTCGAATCCAATAAATCGGACAGAGGATTTACATGTTAACCAGCGCGACTAATAAGTGCTTGCACAGATCTATGAAAATCAGGTGACCTAGACGACAGGTGACCTAGACGACAGGCGACATTAAGTGAGGCTGACATTCATAGAACCAACACAGTCTCAAACAAACATGCTATTTTGTCATAAAGAGGTCTAGTTTACAAAGCAAAACCCAAAGTATGTTACTTAACTTGAGTTTGAACGCAAACAGCATGGCCATATGCTATTGGCAAGTATAGGAATAGGTGTATACAAATATATTTTCATTTGGCGAGCAAATTTTGCTAGACTATCCGCACTCATAACAGTGTTGTCTAACAGTATTGCGTGGCCCATTAAATTAAGATGGTGCATTCAACAAACTTCCTAGTAAACCACTGGTGCGATATCCTTAATAGTAATTGCAAATGGTTATATTTTAGTAACTCCTATAGGTGCATAGGCTCAAACTCACAACTCTTGTTACCCTTTAATGTATCAGAACATAAATTGTCATGTCACAAGATTTATTTATTTTTCATATATTTGTGCCCAGAATCAGTGTTTTTAAATGCCCTTCATGCAAGATTACAAGCAGGATGCCTGTATGAAATCTTACTGTTTTACCCAGGTAGGATATTCCGCACTGCTCGTATCAGTTGAACCTTAAAAAAAGAGGACGTCACTGTGGTTTCTTTACCGAAAAATATTTGTTGCATGTCGATGAAGCATCGGGTGATAACTGTTGCACATGGTTTGTTGCTCTGCGGACAGGTGTAGCTGTACACTATTACTTAAATAAACATGCATTGAAAATGTGTTCAAATTTCTCATCTGCATTTTGTAAACATAATGGCAAGTGTGGTGTTCCATCTGATGGCTATGCGCAGCTGTCAACATGTAGGGCAACATTTGAAAAACTCTTTCCCAGCCAGACTGCCCATAGGCGTATTTTCGTATAACGCTAGCATGCATTGTTGCAACAAAGTGCATGCTATCAGTGCTTAGTGTAGGCGTCGTTGTACAGTTTAGCATGCACCACACCCACTGCGAGTCGACATCCGAAGCGGACAGACACAAGAGAATAGCACTAACAACGCAACTCTTCAGCTAAAAGAAGCTGGTGTATATCAGCTGTCTGTAAACCCAAGTGGCACCCAGAGTTGTAAGCACAACACTGGCATCATGTTAGTTATAAGAGTGCAGTAAACATTGGACAGGAGTGCTGGCTGGGTAAACTCACTGTGTCAGCAGCTTTACTTGATGTCCTCTCAAGAGGAGTCAGCTTACTGTGGTTGTATCTCCAGTGTGACTTTTGTTTGGATTCACGTTTCGGAGTTCATTAGGTCCTGTTTGAAGGTGTTCAGACCTTAATTTCAAAGTGTTTTGGTTTATTTGCGAGTGGTATGGATCCCCCTTTGGATATGTTTCAGATCTTTTTTTGGAGTTGACTAAGATCCCAGTTTTGGTGTGATCCTGATCGGGAATCAGCTGGATCCCTTTTTGGATTGGTTTAAATCTATGTTTGGCAGTTGTTTTGCATCTCAATTGACTGATACGTTGCCTTCTAAGGAATATAAAAAATCCAATGCAGCTGCTATTGTTTGATCTGTTGTTTGCCTCTGAGAAAATACTGAAAATATGGGCTAAGATGACATTGCAAATCTTGCAGTGATATGTCAGTGGCCTATATATATATATATATATATATATATATATATATATATATATATATATATATATATATATGCCAATAGGCAGTGTAATAGTAAGATACACATTTAATTACTGACTGCCAACATACTATTAATTTGTATGTAATCAAGTGAATCATACAGTTCATCACTGACCGGAGTGCTTTGGACTATGCATAATCCCAAATGGCCAAAGTAGTGTTTTATTTGAACGTGTGTAATTTTTACTGGATCCCAAATCCCTCGTTCCTTCTTTCCATCTATCTTATTCCCTTATTCACTGACCCTGGTGAAAAAATGTCAGTTGGGTTTGAAGCGTCATTGTTTTCGTGGGACCACAAAGCGGGCGTAACTGGGCCAGCTGCAGTCACTATAGTGACTAATTCTAACAAAATCAATTCTGCCACATGAATTATGCCATCTGCCATCAGCGAACTCATCCTGGTATTTCGTCATTGGTCGTTGCCATGGCTACAGGGGTGGCCGAGGGCATTGTGAATGGCCTTCCAATGTATTGTGTAGGTCGGAGAGAATGGGCCATGTTTGCACACTGGGGTAATGAAAGTCATTAGTCATGGGAAGATTTATGGAGTCAAGCCACACTTAAGTGGAATTATATTGGCTGAGTTGTTGATGACATAATGTCCTGTGTCCTGCCTGATGAAATGTCCATTTAATGCCTCCTGAATGTTCTGAAGATAAGCAAATCTACATATCATTAAACATGAATGCTTTGTTGATATAATTTGGGATGTTCAGCTATTCTAAGATTTCTCAGTCTTCAAGTGTCAAATCCATAACACAAATGTAATAATAATAAAAATAAATTTATAGCAGCTAAATCATCAGAACCCTACGCTCAGAGGAAGACAATTTAGATTTATTTAAATAGAATGCTAATTCTGCTAGTTGGTATTATGATTATGTTGCATTTATCAATGTCAGTAATGAATGTCCATCTTATTTCAAGAGGCCACCACTAATAGTGTAATAATAATATTAATTAATTAATACATTAGTTAATAGTGACCCTAATTAAAGATGCAAAGCTAATTGTGGCCAGATAGGTCCCAAACCACAAGTACTGAACTCTATAAATTAATCATCATGTATGGCTGTACAGCTGGTCTCAATCAATTCCTGCCACTTGCAACAAGTATGTAGGATTATCATGCCACTAATACCACATAATCTTTGTCTCTGGAAGTGGACTGCCTACGCTGGGAAAGGAACTATTTATACTCGACAAATAAAAGAACCTGTATTTTTTGCTGTTGTTTCGCGAGACAGCTGCTGTGTGCGTCTGGCTTGTTGCCTGTTTGTGTGGTGTATGAATTCAGTCGTCTGTAAATATAATGGACTCTTGCTATATATATAGCTATAACATGTTGGTACTTGGCCAAACTGTCCCATATATCCGATGTTCCTTACATCCATGGATACAATGGTGAGTGACCTACAATGCAGACATAACAGGGATTTAAAAATGGTTCCTAACACCTGGAATCAATATAGTGAGGGACCACTGTATGAATAGAGACAACCAACTGGTTATGATTTTGCATGGGTCAAATTATTCATTATTCAGGGTGTTTTGGGGGCTTCCATCATGTCTTATATAACCACCAGTCAGCCAAATGAATAAATCTGACATTTATGTAAGCAGTTAGATTAAAAAGAATTATAATCTGTATTACAAATAGCCGTGTTACATATCTAATATTTTTGGTGTATTACTACATGGTTGTTTGTACTAATAACGAATGGATATTGTTGGACATTTTTTATTTGCCTAGAAATATACTTTGCCTTTGAAAGTGGATATCGCTGTTGAAGAATCAGAACAGTGGAACTCTTTTTGATTTACTGCACCATACACTTCTAACACACAAAAGTGGGCTTTCTTAGTTCTGACTCCTCAACAGATATGTTGTTCAGTTTTGTTGAAGAGTCAAAATTAAAGTGTATTTTCATGTGTTAGAAGTAATAAACACGTATCCAAACAACTGCATGGTGCAAATCAAAAGGACTTCCATTGTTTTTACCCTTCAACAGCGATAGATAGGCACATAAACATCTCATGATTAGATGGCCTGCCGACTTTTTAAGTCTAAATTAGTTATTGAGTTGTAGGACCATAAAACTTGCCAGATTAATTAATAGTTGTCAGTTATTAAAAAAAAAACATGTGCACTAAAAGCACTAAAGCAACTATATCTCACTTATTGCAAATTTAATAATTTTTGAAGTTGGTGGGCAGGAGGGGTAAGTCTGAAATGATAGCTCTTGGACAAATTTAGTCTGGCTAATCCGACTCTTGCTCGCCTTCATGAATTCATCGAAAAGAGGGTCTGGCCCCAGAGGCATGGTGTCATTGTTACCCGCTGTCACCACTCCATTCTGTGTAGGCATCGACAGATCATTCCCATGATGCACTAACAGCCAATCAGTATTGTTATCAAGATGCTATATTTTTTTTTTAATTTGCGTGATTTAACTTTTCAGTCTGACAGTTGTGTCAATATAATCAAAGTTTAAAGTTAATTCAAATTGCAACGTATGAACTGATAAAAGTTCACTCTTATTTATGAATTAGCCAAATGCCCAATGACATCGTAATTAACTAATTATGTATGCAGGGGGTACTATGCGCCCAGAATCTGGGTGCATACATAATTTTTTTTACAATGAAAAGTACATATTGCATCCAGGCGATGACGTGTGTGACAAAGAGTGGCACCACAGCACGCAGCCTGTATACCAGATAATTGAGGGGCAAATTGACGTGGAATCCATGTTTGTATGTTATAAATAGCCTTCCTATACCATGTAGTAGATTCCACACCAAAGTACAGTATAAACATCTCAGAATACCTTGTTATTAGCAGTCAGCAAGTACCCATTGTTTTGTCGTTTATCCGCTATTGATCAAATGTAACATCATCAACATGGCAACTAATAGCTACTTAGCCACTGAATGTTAAAACGAAAGGTCAAGATCACTGACGTTACAGTTTTGCTACTTTGGTTTAGTGTAGACTAAGAAACTTTATAGCCTAATCCATTTATTTGTTTGTCCGATTAATTCTTTACACTCTATCCGTCTGTATACCTGGCATTGGCTGCACTTACAAGTGGTACTACCATATATTCTCTAAATAAAACCAACATCTTTACTCAATTTTCAGATAAATTCCAACTTACCTGGGTTTTGCTTCTTTCAAGTTGAACACCCACACTTTGAGATAAGATAATATTTTCAATGCAGTTTAATTTGACAAGTGTTGTGCTTGCAAATAACAGTAGCACTTGCTTGGGTTTCCCCAACTAACAGATCACTTCAAACTGCATTTGCTTAGAGGATTATAGCGGCATGTTTCTTTAAGTTTTCATATCTTTTATTTTAGAATCTACAGTACACTATTGTTCACTTCATCAGACCCCCAATTCAACATTACCACTTACCAAAACGCTGAAAAACCAAAGTGAAAAAAAAATTAAAAGCATGTAGTACTTGCCATTGACAAGGTTGCACAAGATAGACTTTTATTGCTGTTGTTGATAAAGCCAACTATAACAAATGTCTGCACTTCGCCACTACACCAGTGTTTTCGAACAGACACGGTTGAAAAAATCATGATTTTTTATTTAAATCAGATTTGTTAAAAAAAAAATTATTTTTTATCTGGTATATAGATATTTATATATATATTTAAATTTGTAAACTCTTTCAAATGTGGTCTATTCAAATCAGTTTGGGTTCTTGTCTTAACAGAGGGTAAGTGATGTTTGCTTATATAAAGACATTAGACAATGTGCACAAGGCCTCACCCCCTGTAGTTGCATAATCTGTCTTGGAAAGGAAAGCATGCTGTGTGTCTGTGGTTGTAGCAGTGGTAATTATTGTTTGCCTATAGGGTGGATTAGCATCTGTCCAGGGGTCTGTATACTCTAAGGGTCTCTAACCAGAATACAAACTGGTACAGTATTAAACAACTGAGTCAACACACTGAATTGGTAGCAGCTAGCACAAGCTCTAAGTGGACTTTAACTCAGGGCTTCTGTGTTGAAAAGATACTTCCTCTGGTTTGTGTGGCTTCACAGCATTCAGAAAGGGAATAGCTCAAACATACACAATGTCATAAAATATTTGACTGTCAGGCTATCTGGTGTCAATACAGCTACACAAGTGTGCGCACTTTGTGTTTTGTATTAAAAAACTTTGTTGATCTCGATGCTTGTAAACAATTATTTATCATATAAATCAGCGATTAAAAAACCGGAAGTAAAAAAATCATAAATCAATGTTTTTGTGTTTTTTTTAGTGATTTAAATCATGATTTAAATCAATGATTAAAATGAAATGATTTAAATCAAACAACCCTGAACAGACATGTGATATAGGGTTGACAATGTACATGGCCATGTTCTGAGTACTGTGTCAGTTATTGTATCTTTATTTTAACATTGATGTCACGACATTGCATGTCTGCAGTTATAAAATGTGTCAGTTCCTTGTGTCTGCATATGCCGTGTATGTTTAGTGTCATTGAATGCATGGGTACTGTTATGTAATGGTTTTTTCTGTACACATTTACATGCTCTTTTGTATTCCGTGTGCATTGCATTATGTTTTCCCATGTTGTTGGCATACTTTAAAAGGTAAAAAAGGCCGCAGTGGGATTTGAAACCAGGTTCTCTCGATTGAGAGTCCGGCCTTCTAACCGGTATGCTATCGCGCCCCACACAAAGATTTATTTTAGATTTATATACATGTGGTAATGACAATTTACAAATGTTTATCCTTTTGTTGATGATATTGTGACATTTGTAGCATTATGTTATCAGTGAATGAGCGATTAACTTTTTTATTCCCAGCCACACTGTGTGTGGCGCGGTGACGATTCTGGCGGAGCAGTTGGAACGTTGGACTTTCAATCGAAGAGAATCCATGTTCGAATCTTCTTGCTGCCGTTTCGAAGCTTTGACAATTTCATTCAGCCCACGTTGCCGCAGTTCACTGAGCTGTATAAATGAGTACCTGACTACAGATATGGATATGTGAACGAATAGTCTTTGCTCAGTTATTGCAGCATGGCTGAATTGCAGCACGGCTTCCCAGAGGAGTTGAGTTAGTGTTGGAATGAACAGGTCTGCCTGGTGTGAACTGTAAAGTGCTTTGAGCAGTCCCAAAGACTGGATACAACACTGTCATCGGTCTCTTATAAACAAAAGTCAGAGTTGAGGATTCAGACCTTGATACTAACCATGCACCTCTGTGTAAGTAACATCTGTTTTGTTGATATTACAGTGCGGCCTACGACACAGTGACGGGTCAGAATGTCGCAATAAAGAAGCTCAGTCGACCATTCCAGAATGTGACGCATGCGAAGCGTGCGTACAGAGAGTTTGTACTCATGAAGCTTGTGAACCACAAGAATGTGAGTGGTTTGCACTGACCACTCTGTTGTGTCATCAACCAGAATTGTTAACCTTATTTATAGCATTTATGGTATTTAATTAATTACTTCATGTTACTATCAATGTTTAACTTACTCACCTATATAGTTTAATAAAATGTTAATCGTAAATCAGAATTTTGTCCAGAGGGACATCTCTGATTTTCAGCAGGAATATAAAATAAAATTTTTCATTGAAACAGCACAGAACCACAACAACACAAGTGGTTACGTATGCCTCCCCCTTCCCAGGATGCACTGTATCCGGCTCCAGTCTTGACATGTTGTCATATGCCTCCCCCTTCCCAGGATGCACTGTATCCGGCTCCAGTCTTGACATGTTGTCATATGCCTACCCTTCCCAGGAAGCACAGTATCCGGCTCCAGTCTTGACATGTTGTCATATGCCTCCCCTTCCCAGGATGCAGTATCCGGCTCCAGTCTTGACATGTTGTCATATGCCTCCCCTTCCCAGGATGCAGTATCCGGCTCCAGTCTTGACATGTTGTCATATGCCTCCCCTTCCCACGATGTACAGTATCCGGCTCCAGTCTTGACCTGTCATATGCCTCCCCTTCCCAGGATGTACAGTATCCGGCTCCAGTCTTGACATGTTGTCATATGCCTCCCCCTTCCCAGGAAGCACAGTATCCTGCTCCAGTCTTGACATGTTGTCATATGCCTCCCCTTCCCAGGATGCAGTATCCGGCTCCAGTCTTGACATGTTGTCATATGCCTCCCCTTCCCACGATGTACAGTATCCGGCTCCAGTCTTGACATGTTGTCATATGCCTCCCCTTCCCAGGATGCAGTATCCGGCTCCAGTCTTGACATGTTGTCATATGCCTCCCCTTCCCAGGATGCACAGTATCCGGCGCCAGTCTTGACATGTTGTCATATGCCTCCCCTTCCCAGGATGCACAGTATCCGGCTCCAGTCTTGAGATGTTGTCATTTGTTTCAGATCATTGGGCTGCTGAATGCTTTCACCCCCCAGAAAACCTTTGAAGAATTCCAAGATGTGTGAGTAGATCTGTGTGTACTAAGCTGTATAAAACTGCTGAAAAACATACTCATAATAATCACAAAGGTCACATTAGTCATGTAAGTTATGTTATAAGTGGATATTTTCTGAAGCCTGCTGTGGCTTTGTAACATTGATTTTCTATGCTGCATGCTAAGCTGCGGTTGTAATGAAATACACCACTAAGCCACCGTTTCTGCAAGCAGCTAATTTACTTTGTTGTCAGCCAATTTGTGTCGGAGAGTTCTGGTATGCCAACTGCAAATGGTGCATCCAGGAAGGCAGAATTGGTTTCTGTGAACGTGTATCGTGTGTCCTGACTGCTTTCCCCACTCCTGTGGATAACACGATCCTGAAAAAATGATGAAATGAGTGTTATGTTATGTGTTGGTGCAAATAAGTTATTTATTTACGACACAGTGGTTATGTTTCAGCTACTTGTTTTCGGTTTTATCAGGGTTTCAACATTTTGTTTACAATATTTTTTTTAGTTTTGTGGGTTGTAACTGTGAATCTTGAATGCAGCATCACAGTCAAACATTGTGCTGATTTCTGTCTTTTCCAAGAACACATAGCTGTACAATCTTTTGGAATGTGAATAATAAAATATTGTTATTTTAAAGGGGGACATTTTATTAATATTCTGCATGGTAATTTGTATTATGATTTTTTCTTAAGAGGGATAACAATCTGTTTAGACTTCTTTTGAAGCATCTTAATTAAACCACCACCATGCGCACTGGAGTTACGTTTCCATAGCACATCACTTTACAAGTGAAACTACAGGTACAGAATTGTCTCCTAAAATGGCAGCCTTTTGTTTTATATCCTGTGCTGGCACATAGCCTGCTTGATAATTTATAGGTGTTGTCAGTCTGATCCAGAGGGCCTCCTGAATCCAGCACACACTTCTCTTACTTTCCCTGTTAATCACATTGGCTCCCTCCCAGTCAGTTATGAGGTTGTTTCTGTTGGCATCATCTGTGTTGTATTGTTCATACCGTTGATGACCCTTCTCTACTGTTAACTGGTTGGTTGTGATGGTCTCAACGTCCACTTAACATTGATGTGACCACGCCACATATCACTCCATCCACTCTGAATGCAATGCACAGAGCACAAAATGGATAATTTCATGGTGTTTTTCAGTGTTGTTCAATGAAATGTTTCTCGCGCTGCAGATATCTTGTGATGGAGCTGATGGACGCGAACCTGTGTCAAGTGATTCAGATGGACTTGGACCATGAACGAATGTCCTACCTGCTCTATCAGATGCTCTGTGGCATCAAACATTTACACTCAGCCGGCATCATCCACAGGGTAAGCCTATTAAACATTTACACTCAGCCGGGATCATCCACAGGGTAAGCCTATCAAACATTTATACTTGGCCAGGATCATCCACTGGGTGAGCCTATCAAACATTTACACTCAGCCAGGATCATCCACAGGGTAAGCATATGAAACATTTACACTCGGCCAGGATCATCCACATGCAGGGTAATGCTATCAAACTCGGCCGGGATCATCCACATGGTAAGCCTATCAAACATTTACGCTCAACCGGGATCATTCACATGGTAAGTCTATCAAACATTTACACTCGGCTGGGATCATCCACTGGGTAAACCTGTTAAAACATATACATTCGGCTGGGATCATCCACAGGGTAAGCCTATCAAACATTTACACTCAGCCAGGATCATTCCCTTGGTAAGTCTTCAAACTGACGTTGTTTGTCTGGAATTACAAAAACCACAAACAAACGTGCTTTTTCAGTGTCTGTCTCGTGGGTTTTTGTAGTGTGTCGATCGAGTGTCATTTGGTTTAATAGATGCACTGAAACTGTATCTTTGCTACGTACAAAACAAACAACACAACACCTCATTGTAGGCTTACATTAAGTTTATTTAGCACCATCAAAACAATTCGAAGCACATGTAGATTGGACAAAATACATCATGCAAAACAAGCGTTAGTTAGAAATAGATCGGTGATCAATGACGTAGTTCCCAATTCATTCCATAGAAGCTCCCCGCACTCTTCGCATAGTTCACAGTGGCGCCACACTGCGGATTAGGTACCAGTCTGATTTAGAGGCTGATTTCATCCATAGCGGCAGATCCTGATTTGGGCCATGTTTGAGAACTTATAGACGTGCACCCAAGCCTTCGCACTTGCACACTAGCGCACTGCACGTGTATAGGAAGCAACACGGTATGTGCTACAATAATTTTTGTGTGTACACTTTTCTGAAAAGGTTTCTTTTGAGAAATATTTGCCAGAAGTACAGTCATAACACATGATATGATAGGCCCTCTCTGCCATCTCCCGCTATTGTGTTCTGTAGGATCTGAAGCCGTCAAACATTGTTGTCAAGTCCGACTGCACATTGAAGATCCTTGACTTTGGTTTGGCACGAACCGCTGGCACAAGCTTCATGATGACACCTTATGTAGTGACCCGGTACTATCGCGCCCCAGAGGTCATCCTTGGCATGGGGTACAAGGAGAACGGTAGGTCAAGTCAGAGTCGAACATAATTTGCAGGCTTACAATTGAATTTATGCCTGTAATCAGTTACCTAATCACCTGTGTTGGTTCAAAACATAGATCGCAGATGTATTTGTGAGGACATAATTAATGTGTAAAAATTCCTGAATTTAATATACATATGCTTGAAAAGAATCCAGAATTACAATTTTCTATAACAAAACATCAAAGGTGATGTTGTTATACGGAGAAATGCTGCCCAGTCAATAACAGTATGTCTTTAATATAAAGTAATTTGTGACTCTTGAGTCCGTATGTGTGTGTGTGTGCGTGCGTGCATGTGTGTGTGTTCCTTCATATCTGCGTTAGTTTCACACATATGGGGCTGAAAATTTGTAGGCATGCCCGGGGGCTGTACATAAATATCTGAAATTCCCCGGGGGGTGGGGTATTACATCAAAGGAACCAATGTGGTTGTTTCACGTAAATTATGTAACTCAGAACAGTAGTTAGCTACAATTGTTAGCAACATTGTGCGTGTTTCTGCAATTGTCACATGATCTTCATCAAACGTCCACCAAACATTTCGTGACACCGGCATTTGTACATGATTTTTGGAGCGTGAAGTTGTCATTGACGCTGCACTACCAAAACTTGACTGGGTGGTCCAGACTGGGTGGTCCAGACTGGGTGGTCCAGACTGGGTGGTCCAGGGAGTCATAAGTTCTTGCAGTGGTTGTCTTTGTGTCCCGTGCAATGCCGGGCAACTAGGCTAGTTAAAAATATTTTGGTTTGAATCGGTGGTAAGAAACTGATTGTGAACAGTATTCGGACCGCTCCACCAACATCTACATTGATAACAGGATGAACTATTTGATGTATGATTCCTCAGTGGAGTAAACCCTCGACAAAAACAAGGATAATTTTATTATAATGATTGGACTTACCGTAATTTTTGTGTATAATATGCCTCAAGTATAATACACCCTGATTTCTTTATTAAATCTGACAGAATTTCTATATTACCGTGTTTTTCGGTCCAACTAGTGCTGTTCTACATCAGTGTCTTCCACAGCAAACATCAGTTATCGCTCACCGCATGGCTATTTGGACCACAAAAGTGCACAACAAATTTTTTTTGCCTTTTTACCATGTATTACGCAGCTGGTCTTTTATGTAAAAAAGTTAAGGAAACAAATGTGTATTATGCACGGAAAATTATGGTACAGAGATTGGAGATTGGTTCACGTCGTACGTCTTTTCTATGATAGTCCCTAGTATGTAACACGAGGGCAAGGCATCACTAGACATTACTGTAACTTACGTCGCAATTTGAGAGATTCCATAAAGCCAGCAAGATATTGAGCAGCACCAAGTATCAAGGCATAGATGGATGTTTCTGTGATAATGTTTTGTAACCTGAATTATCATATCAACTTACAAAATACCAGGTTATCGCATCAGGAGTGTGGGTATTTTTGTTTATTAGTCCAATGCTTGGAGGTCACAACGTTAACGTCTTGTTTGTTTCAGTCGACATTTGGTCCGTTGGGTGCATCATGGGGGAAATGATCCGCGGCGGAGTCATGTTTCCCGGCACTGACCGTATCCTTATTCTGCTACGTCTTACTGCTCGAGTGGCATATAGGATTTTGATTATTTATTATTTTTAAATGGAACAACCTATCACTTGAAGGCACAGTGTCAATAACAGACAAAAAATGGCAAGTTTCACTTTTTGATAAAACCTATTCTGTTCCTAGACATCCTAGCCAACCATGGTTTGACCCAGGTCATTGACCAACCCTCTAGGGGAGACTACTCCTTAGACCTTCTTGTAATGAATAACCCAACGCTTGTCAACAGAACAGAGATCTTACCAGGAATATCTGACCACAGTATAATGATATATATGATATAAGCCCCAAGAAATACACCCAAACCCAGTGTAAACTCCCCATCTATAGGAAAGCCAACTGGGAGGGTATAGAAAGGGAACTCAACAGGACTTGAGAATATATCGACACCAACCGAGAGACCCTGACCGCTAATAAACTTTGGAACAAACTTAAAGCAGTCCTGAATGAAGCAGTGGAGTCCTATATTCCCCACAGGAATGCATCAAACCGGAATAGACCCCTGTGGATAAATAGTAAATTGAAGAAACTAATAAAAGCCGGGGGTTGACTTTTTAAGAAAACAAAGAAGGGATCAAAGAAATCCAAACATCAGACAACTAAATTACAGACCTTGAAAAGCACTATTAGGAAAGAAACCAGAACAGCCTACTGGACATACACTGTATGTTGAATCAGTAATCACACCAAACCAGGATGACCACAACAGAAATGGTAACAAGAAATTATGGTCTTTCATCAAACACAGACGAACAGATTCAGTAGGCATCACACCTCTTAAATAAAATTGATTCTTGAAGGACACGCCTCTGGACAAAGCCAGGATCCTAAACACACGGTTCAGCTCTGTGTTCACCAAAGAGAGCTCCTTAAATCCACCCCCACAGGAAGCTGACCCAATACAACAGTATCCCCCGATTCCCAAATTTAATATCACCACAGAAGGCATTCAAAAACTCCTGGAAAATCTAAACCCTAACAAAGCCATGGGACCAGACAGGTTTCACCCCAGAGTCCTCAAAGGAACAGCCAGAGCAGTTGCTCCTATTCCACAGATAATATTTTCTAAATTCCTTGAAAATGGTTAGGTACCAGACGACTGGAAACAAGCAAATATACCACCAATCTTCAAGAAAGGAGAATGATATTGCCCATCATATTACCGCCCAGTGTCAGTCACGTGTGTGTGCAGCAGACTAATGGAACACATAATCTCAAAACACCTACTAAACCACATAGAAGCAGTATTCTCTTCGACAAGCAGCATGGATTTCGAAAAAAACAACTGATACACAGCTGCTAGCCTTCACACAAGACATTCTGGCCAATCTAAGCAGCAGAAGGCAAACTGATGTAATTATTTTGGATTTCGCCAAAGCGTTTGGCAAAATACCACACCATAGACTAATCCAGAAACTTGAGAGATACAGTATCACTGGCCCTGTAAACACTTGGATTGAGAAATTCTTGAAGGCTAGAAAGCAACGCGTGGCATGTGAAGGTATGTATTCGGACTGGGCTCCGGTTATCAGTGGAGTCCCACAAGGTGCAGTGATAGTCCCCATCCTCTTTCTTATCTATATAAACGACCTACCTAATAACCTCAAATCAACTGTCTGACTCTTTGCTGACGACACTATTGTCTACATGACAACATCCAGTGGTACTGACGTGACAGCCCTTCAACAAGATCTAGACAAATTGGCCAAGTAGGAAGAAACATGGCAAATAGAGTTCCATCCCCAGAAATGTAGTGCCCTCCACATAACCAGATCCCGTAACCCCAAATACAAACAGTACACTCTTAATGGCCACATACTCGTAAAGGAGAAAGCGAAATATCTTGGTGTGATCATAAATAATGCACTGTCCTGTAATGACCACATAAATGGTGTCACAAAAAAGCAAATGCTTATTTTTCCTATGAAGAAATCTCAAAATTGGCCAGGAAAAATTAAAAACCAGTGCTTATTTCACTTTAGTTAGCAACATTAATTGATATTGTAGTTTTCATGCTATCAACTTTTCCTCCTCAAATTGCAGTTCTACACGCACACTATCATCTTTTCTCTTTCTTCCAAATATTTTATTACTTTCTCTTACAGCACTTTAACACGTGTGCACATACACCGAGTCTATAAGCCTTGAAGAGAGGGTTGACTCGTACCCGGAAGAAGAAGTTATAGATAATATTCAGGCTGAAACTTGTGAATTATGCATGCACGCTCGCACTCGAACCAGTCCAAAAGTTTCGAAGCAGTGTCCTTGACCTTGGCACCAGACATTGACCAGTGGAACAAGGTCATCGAGCAGCTGGGCACTCCGTCTCAGGACTTCATGGAGCGTCTTCAGCCGACGGTTCGCAACTACGTTGAAAACCGACCCCACTACCCCGGCTACCCCTTCGACAAACTCTTCCCCGATGTGCTCTTCCCTCCGGACAGCACAGAACACAGCGGGCTGAAGGCGTCCATGGCGCGGGACGTTCTTGGGAAGATGCTCGTCATCGATCCCGAACGGCGCATCTCGGTCGACGAGGCTCTCATGCACCCTTACATCAACGTGTGGTACGATGAGGGAGAGGTGAACGGGGTGAGTAAGGGTGAAGGTCAGATGCTGGGCTTTACTGTAGCTAGAGTCAATGTATGCATAGTGTAGTAGCCGCCCCTATGAAAATACTACAGATTTTAATGGTTTTGATTTGGGTGAAATTCACTTTGTTTGATCATAAGCTAAAACTTAAATTGTGAAACTGTGGTTATAATCTGATTTGTGTTTGCGTTGAAACAAATATTGGAACTAGGGCTTTGTCAGTTGCTGGAAGTCACCCCCACTAGTGTTAGGTCAGTAGGAAACAGTAAAATAAATGTTGCCGTCATCTGAAGACTTATCTTTTTAGCCGTGCTTTTCCTCCTTACCTCCCTAGTGTATTCATCCATCTGTTAACAACTTTAACATTGTGTATCGATTTTGAGATTGCTTAACCTTCTGGTTTTTGTGCAGCTCTGAGCTCGGTTTTTGAGGATTTGGGCGCGATAGAAGTTCTTATGTTATGATTATAAGAACCTTAATGAAACGATGCCCTGGACAACATGGCTATCTAAGTCGTTGTGCTATGGTTCCAGCCCCCTCCATCCCAGTACGACCACTCAATCGGGGAGAAGGATCACACCGTCGAACAGTGGAAAGGTAGCAAGAATAAGTCTATTTTGATTGGTAACCGTAGACATATTGATTACAATATTACACATAAGCACATATTAATTTTTTTAAACATTAATTACAATATTACACATAAGTACATACAAAAAATTAAAACATTAAATGCAATAAAATAATACAGCATTAAGTTGCATGTAAATAAATAAATAAGAAAGTGAGGCTACTAGATGTAGAGCATCGCAAAACAGTATCTTATGTTTGCAATTTTAGGGTGCACTAGCTAGAGCTCTGGACTACTTTCTGTAGCCAGTTCTTGGGATCACACTAAGGGGAAAACATGTTGCTCCGAGCATCTGTGTCTTTCAAATAGAATATGGTAATATGACGAATGTGTCTTGCTGCAGAGTTAATATACAAGGAGGTGGTAGACTATGAGAGACAAAGTCTACAGTCGTCGACTTCTGCAGGATCTGCCATCAACAATCACATAACAGGTAAATCCATTAACAGTCACATAACTGGTAAATCCATTAACAATCACATAGCAGGTCAATCCATCTACCTGTGTTGTCCCTTTTGTGGTGATGGGAGTTGGGTTGAATTTACACACGAACTAAGGGCCTATTGACATGTTTACACAAACAAGGCCTATTTACACTAGCCTGTTTATACAAGCAAGGCATGTTTACACTAGCCTGTTTATACAAGCAAGGCCTATTTACACTAGCCTGTTTATACAAACAAGGCCTGTTTACACAACCAATTTTGTCTCGATTTGTCAGGCAACACCATGTTGCACGATAACAGGCTACTAAATTGTGTGTATGTTGACTATGTGTGTTTAGACAAACGATATGTCATGACACAGCGACCTAGATCTTGACCAGCACCACTCCCACTTTGAGCTTTGTTCAACTGTCATGAAGGTTCACTTGCTGTTGGTCACTGATTGGTCGCTAGTTAAAAATATGGGTCAACTGTTAGCTAGATTGGAACCAGTCAGCTGACTAACTGGAAAAAAATCCACTGGCCTATAGTTAGTCGGGCTGCATGAGGTGACGCTGTTGTTTGCAGGTGATAACATATAATATACAATTTCTTTTAATCACAGCTAAAGTTTACTCAATATGGTGTTTCAGCAACTGCCGGTTGGATAATTGAGGAAATGTAGTGGAAAAACTATATAGTTGTGATAAAAAATTCTACATTATATTATTTTCTCAACTTGACAGATATTGATATATGGCAGCCATGTTTGTTTAGATATTTTGGTAACCATCACAAAAGTAAAAAAAACAGCTGTTGCTATGGCCCAGATAATCTGTACATTGTACATATTTTTTTAGCAAAAAATGGAGGTCATGTATTGTTGTTCTTGTTCAGGTGGAAACACAACCAACGAAAGCAACACCAGTGCGAATAGTGTAATCACTTCACAAGGCCGCCAGCGATGATGATGGTGGCCCCATCTACTGTGACTGGCGTCGTCGTCACTTGTACAAAGTCCGAGTGTGTAAAAAATCAGGATGTAATTTATCAATCTAGCTTTAACGAAGGATGCAACGGTTGTCTGCGTTCTTGTTGCTGTGTATTGACGGAAGGCAATCTGGCACACGCCACATATGTTTTGTTGTGCATGCAGGGTGTGTGGCGTCTTGGCGGGTCTTATGTTGGAACTTGCGTCTTAAGGCCTTGAAACAATCTTTAAAATACACATTTTCAAAGAACGGTTTTAAATTTGATTTTACCAGACTAGGCTATAATTCAACAAAGGTGGAACGGACTTCGACATGTCTGTTAGTAGTAAAGGACGCCAGTGAAATCATTTAACGTGATGTTCTCTGGTCTTGCAATGCAACAGGTTTTACTATAGAATTTGTCATGGAAAAATATCTGACATTTTTGAAGTATTGGTCTTTGAAAGGTCTTAAATTTGATCAGCCCAAAGTCGCACACACCCTGCTCTACAGCATGAAGCAGTCTTGTGACTGACAGATTGGAACAGGTGCTGTAAAGTATGCTTTATGGGTGAATTGTCTCAATGGAGGTATTGGTGTAGTACAGTGAAATGTCTTGTCATATGAAAGTTCTGCTTAGGCACATGTGTACACATGTGAGAAATTGTGAAGAGAAGTTATTTACGTTTAAAACTGTCCGCAATTCAATTGTTTGCTCGTCCTATTTTAGTAGGATCATTTCACCGTACTGAATGACTGACATACTAACGTGTTTGTACAGATTTCTTATTTAGTTCTGCTGATATCGTCGGACAGAAGACAATGAAATTATTTTTACCAGGTCTGGTCACAATCTGGCGAAAAAATTTAAAAGTGGTCCAGCTATATATGCTATGACAAGGCTTTTCACAAATTACTAGATATAACAGTCAAAGTTAGTTCTTTCGATGATTTCAACAAAAGTATGCGGTCTTACTAAATAAATTACTGATAAATCTTTAAGTCTCATAAAAATATGACCACTGTTTCCATAAATGAACTCCTGAATTTCCTAAACACAGGTTGTTTTAATTACTATGCATTCAAGTTTGTAGAGCTGCAATATGTTTTAACTCGTAGAACAATGTTTATCATTTGAAAACAACGGTTATGAACACACAATTGTTAATTTTTAAATGCAAAAGTAGTCATGTTGTTAATTTTTGGTTGCATGGATAAGTGTGCGAAGTGACATATCAGCATCCAACACCAGAAACCACTTCGCTCACCAACCTTTAGTTAACGCCAAGGTCTGTTTTCATGCATGCAGGTTTCAAGGAAGCTAGAAGTACCCTCAGCAGACTGACCTGTTGAAACACGACTTTTTCAGTTTATCCCTCGCCATGTTGCGGAATCATTTCTACTTCGTCCAACTTGCTGTCTTGGTCGACGTGTTTCTGGGAATTAAATGCGCCCGAGCCCAATCTTCAAAGAGCGTTTCCAGGAAATGCCTATCATTACCCGTCTGACCAGCGATGACTAGTCCACAAGCAATTAAAGTTGTGTTCCTGTATGGAGGCCTCGTAAATTCGAGCTCGCAATCTCATTGATGAACACAGCAACTGAAAATTCATCGTTTCAACAGGTTGATCTGCCAAGGGTACTGGTATGGTAAGAACGTCCTGGTGGCAAGGATGAAGTCGTTTGTTCTAAAAAAAAACTGTCAGGATTTTCTCGCCATTTTCATGTCAGTTTCAGGTCATTTCTTCTGTAGTTTTCTAGTGCCTATGTGGTTTTAAGCCATCAGCACGTTTTATGTCATATACAGTGTGTTGAAGGTTTTCGCAACTGATAATGTTCTGCATTGTTCTTACCAAAACACTGCACGAAAGTATACATTGACATTGTGCCCTTAATGTAGATGATAAGTTATGACTAGAAAATACTCACCAGAGCGATGATTGTACATCTTTACTACACACAGACATCCATTATGTGCCTGTGATTTCTTCTAGATGTTTACTCTTTTTCTGAAGTTCTAAATTTATTCATGTACTGTTTTCTGAAATGTTTAATATATTCTGACTTTGGGAAATATGTTCACAAAGTTTCAGACATGCAGGTATACACAATGTTTCTGTTTCAATGAAATAAGTATTTACATTCAATATTTCAGCGTGTACTTATATAAAAATGTTTACTTATTCTAGTTAAGATAGAATTAACCTGTGCTGCAAAGCAAGCAACAAGATTGTCGATTTTGCTGAGCTATTCAGGCTGTCACTTTGTGTAGATTTCTGACGTAACCATGTTTTGCTGGAATGAAATGTGCCATATTGAAGACTGTAATTACTGACAATTATGCGTTTTTTATCCAGTAATGTTGCCAGCGGACATCGATACCAGATAGGTGTAAGTCTTCGATGTTTTCACTGCCATTGCATATTAGTCAACTTTTGAAATGTCTGGGAATCTTAAAGTCACGCCTTAATTCAATGGTTTTGTTCCTCTTGTTTCACATTCATTTCATGTAAAGATGAACCAGTGTTATTATATAATATCGACATGTCAGCGCGGTTATACAAAATTGTTATTTAGTTTCTGTTACTGTCATCAGATAAACTATTAAATTAGTTTTAACCGGATCTGATCAACGTGAATTCTTTCAATGATTTAGACAAAAATATGCAGTCTTGTATTAAACCGACTGCACATATAACTTACAGTATTCCCACACTACAAATTTTAATATCAACGGACCTGATTCGCATTGGGCTACATAAATTTTTTATGGAGACAGGAACCCTAGACAGTTTGATAGTAGATGCTTAGCTATCTATCTCAGTAATCCTGCACAGTAACCTTTTTTGTAAGATTTGTCTTTTTGTTGGCAAGTACATACGTGTCGCTGGACAATGTATAGCAGAAATGTGCCGACAACTTGCTTGCTAGTAGCGATTTACAGGTTGTTTTTCTCTGTTAGAGCAATGCATGGTTTATTTCTTTGTCACAATCATCCTCTCCAAGGTTGATATTATATGATCTCCATGCAGATGATGATGGATCGTCTTTGGTACGATGCTTGTGTGTATACAAAATGATGAAATACAGAATGTGAACAACTTGTCAGTGTTCTTGTCTCAGAGAGATTTGCCGTCAGGTTATAGATGACTTCTGGTGACTTCCATCACATTGACTTTATGGTGGAAGTCCATCTTGATCTGCACCATGTAGTTGGTTGGGATACGTGTCCATTACACTAACTTCTAACACAAACAAATGGACTTTTATTGTTTTGTTTCCAGGATAAATATCTTGTTGAAGAATCTAACCAATGAAAGTCAATGTTTGTGTGTTAGAACTTAGACTGATAGACTCGTGTCCAACCATCCACATGGTGCAGATCAAAATGGACTTCCATTGTTTTGACTCTTCAACAGAGTTATGTTATATAAATGTAGAGACTTGCCAGGAATCCCCACATCATGTGTCTACATTGTTTTGACTCTTCAACAGAGTTATGTTATATAAATGTAGAGACTTGCCAGGAATCCCCACATCATGTGTCTACATTGTTTTGACTCTTCAACAGAGTTATGTTATATAAATGTAGAGACTTGCCAGGAATCCCCACATCATGTGTCTACATTGTTTTGACTCTTCAACAGAGTTATGTTATATAAATGTAGAGACTTGCCAGGAATCCCCACATCATGTGTCTACATTGTTTTGACTCTTCAACAGAGTTATGTTATATAAATGTAGAGACTTGCCAGGAATCCCCACATCATGTCTACATTGTTTTGACTCTTCAACAGAGTTATGTTATATAAATGTAGAGACTTACCAGGAATCCCCACATCATGTGTCTACATTGTTTTGACTCTTCCACAGAGTTATGTTATATAAATGTAGAGACTTACCAGGAATCCCCACATCATGTCGAAACAAAACGGAGTCATAGTGATACAAAAAGTTAATTTAATACAGGAATTGTGTTGAATACTAAGTACAATGGCATTGTCATAACGACACGGGCTGGTGAATGAGAATATACATATTCCTTAAGGTGCCTCCTCAATAAAATTTTTTGCTAGTCTCATTTCAAATTCATTTTGTGAAATACCAAACCTACCTAGTGTTCACTGCAACATGCTAGCTCGTTTGTGCAACTTTTTTATCTAGTTTTTGTGAAATCATCCAGACAAACTATTAAATTACTTAATGATTGGTCAAACATTAACACTGCTTCCTCAACTGATTTAGCCTATGGAAAATCCAGTTCATTTGTATTGTCCAAATATGTAGTGTGGAAATAGTTTATGTAACATCCACAGCCATAGTCAATTTAATTTTTAAAAATGCATGTTGCAGTGGATACTAGGTAGGTTTGGTTTTTCTCAAAATTTATTTGAAATGAAACTAGCAAACAAATTTAATTGATTAAGCCCCTTTAAGTGAAAATTCTGAAAACTAACGGATTTCACCTATGATGAAATTTTGTAATGTGATAAATGAGAGGATGAAAGTCACAGTAGTGACCAATCCAATCTAGCCCCAAACAAACTAAATGATTGGATAACACTTGTTATCAACTGCAACCGTATTTTCTGCAAAAAAGGCTGAACTACGGGGTAGTCTATTTAATTTAATCCACAGATCCAGATTTTCTCATTCTATCTGAAACAAAACTTTACCAAACCATTCAAATGTCTGAGTTCCTCCCACTCAGCTACAGAGCCCTCCGTAAGGGTCATAAATGGGGGGAGGGGGTAATGCTAGCCATTAAGGCCAAGTATCCTGCAGTGGAGATCGACCTGCAAACTGACTGTGAACTAATATGGGCCGAAATATCATTGAAACATCAACATACGCTTTACACGGGTGCCTTTTGCAGACCACCCGACAACTAGACGAACTAGAAATGGTCCTCAACAGCCTAGCACCCAAGAACTCCAAAAATCTAATCATCATACATGGGGGGGGACTTGAATGCTGGGAACATAAATTTGGAAACCATACAAGTAACACCTGGCACCGGCAACAAAACTGTCGATGACAAGGTCATTCAAATCCTGGAAGAACACCACTTACCCCAAACCCATCATGCTCCCACTAAAGACAGAATTATCCTAGATCTTTTCTGTACCAACAAGCCCTCTTTAACTGAAAAATCCGATTCCATTCCAGGTATCTCGGATCATGAAATTGTTCTTACTGACTCAAATATTAGACCAGAATTCACCAAATAAAACCATGACAAATCCATCTATTCTCAAAGGCAGACTGTGGTATAAAATTAAAGAATCAACATCATCCTTCAGTTCTAAATATTCACAAGTTCACATTAATAGGTCAGTAAATGAAATCTGGAATGCAATTAAAACCCACATATCTTCAGTCACCAGTGAGTTCGTCCCAAGTAAGATGACATCTGTCAGGATGCTTTTTTAAGTTTCATTGCTCAATGCTGTCTGAATTGATTACAAATTAGATTTTGTTGATAATGCAATAGTTTTATTTGGTTAGTACAATGTTTTAAAACATGACATTTGATTCGCCAATGCAGGGATAATAGCATATATTGTGTAGCAAATGCCCCAATATCTCAGACCTGCTTGAGTTCACCATTAAACCCAATATTTGCCCATGTTCCTTAGTTGTAAATTTCAGTTATTCTTTCAGTCAAACACCCCTTCCCATACTTCATCATCAGCCTCTTGCATCTTGGCAGTGATAAACAATTATATATGTGCAAACGTTTTATTTTTAAAAAATCACAATTAAAAAAACGCAAAAATTAATTTTCTACACAGCAAAATAAACATTTCCTGCCTATCTTGAAACCTGAAACAGTTTTTCTTCCACATCGAATCATGATGCTGCTATTGAATTAACTTTGATGTCGAATGGTCAATTGATTGACCATTGTCTAAGACAACCATCTGGTTGGTCAGTAAATCAACATGCAGAATATATATATAGCAGGTTACTCTCGGACTAGATGTTAAGGTACAAAGATTATTTTATTGTAAAATCATGTTATATATCTTGATCTCCAAAATGTGTTCTAATGAATAAAATTTGTTAGATATAATTTCACAGTTATCTGTGTAATTTGAATGTATCGCACTGAATATCATGTTTACACGGCCTGTTGAACAGGAAGGTCGAAATTCATAAACATACAACTGTAAAATTATATTGTAAAATTGTGATTCATAAAATACATTTGGGTAGTTAAGATAATAGAATAAATATAGATCATACTACACTGTATATAACATGATTTTATGAAAAAAACAATCGGATGTAGTACCTTTAATCCACTGGTCCGAGTATGAAGATGCACATGACAAGAATAAACTAGATAGGAATAACACATGGATCCAGCATTGCTATGTTCAGATCGGACATAGCTACTCAGTGCTGACCACTGGTCAAATGTTATAAATTGTCTTAGCCACTGTCCATTTTGTGATCACCCACTTTCTGACCTCCAAGCATCATTGTCCACTTCTTGACCAATGGCTACAATAATTGTTCATTTATTTATTAATAAATGCCCATTTGTGTGGTCACTCTTTCTGACACCCAGGCACAACCATCCAATTCTTGACACCAGAACACCAGGCATTCATCCGATCTTTGACCAATGGTCATAACCTTTGTCGCAATATTGCAATAAAAAAATTGGTTGTGTAAACACCCCTGCAAGACCGATTACCGACGCTAATTTGTGGATACAATTGTGTTACTGGAATTGGGGCTGGTTCCAATTTGACCAAGAGTCGGCACATATTTTGAAGCAGTGCATCTGTTGTGACCTGTCATCACAGCTCAAGTCGGGATTGGCGCGAGTCAACATCTTGGTCAGTGTCTGGACATGTCGCTCATCTAAATGCATACATAATTTAGCTGCACACTGTCATGTGATACAGTGTCACCTGACCTATAGTGGCACAAATCACTGATGTAAATCAGCTTTTACTGACCACTGGTGATGGATGACCACTCCATTTTGTAACCACTACCTGTGCAGAGGGCACAACAATCCAATTCTTGACCAGTGGCCACAACTGCTATCCATGTTTTGATCACTGATAATGATCACTGTCCATTTTGTGATCACAACCTTTGATTTCTGGTCCACTGCTTAACCACTGGTCACAACCATTGTCCATTGTTTACCCTTGACCACAATCATTGTCCACTGGCACCAAGGCCATGTGCAGGACAATTAGTCACAGCAGTGACCGGCAATTTGTATCCAAACTACTTTGTATGTAAAATTATCCGAACGATCATATCTCCAAATTATGTGGCTGTAAAACTTTGAACATTGTTTTTGAAGATTATTATAAATAATATACTTTTTTCAATGTACGATCTGCTTCAGTATGAAGAGTAACTGAAATCGGCAATTTTAAATATTTTATGTATTATTTTATAACGCATTAGAATTTTGAAGCAGGTGTGCAATGGAATTAAGTGCGATGTAACTTCTCCTTAAGCTACTATGCACTTTCCCGCTGTTGCTAGCTGGTTACTGCACAAACAAATTATATAAAGTCCATACAATATTGTCGGAGTGCCAGGTAGTTTCAATGCGAGAAAGTTTTCCATCAGAGATCACATTAATATGAACCATTACAACAGCAGTCGACGCCTTGTCCAAGCATTATCGCCTCTGTCCACCACTGTATGTTTTACCACTCGATCATGTGACTGGACTATGAGTGGGCTTGCACAGCATGCATAATCTCCTGCATAACACTGTGGTGATGTCTCCGGCTGTTGTCCATGAGATCGAAGCAGACATCAACATGTCCACAGTCAGGCAGAATGGTCATTCGCGTGTCTCTACAGCCCAGTTCGCTCAGTGTCCGGTGAAACTTGACCGTTGAACTGGTTGGAACCGTGTGGTCATCTGCACCATGTATCAAATGTATGGGAGGAATTCTGCAACACATTAAATTTTATATTTATTTACAATGTTACATCGATTGTTATAATGGACTATTAGATTTGTAGACATTCTGGAGCATCCAGTGTATTTCTTTGGCTGAAACTTCTTCCTACAGTACATATCCCAATCTGGAGCAATGATGCCATTTTTATACATATATTTACCCCGTCTGGGATTTTTTACTTCCCCTGGCATAGACACCAGGTAGACAGGACCTACAGCCTTAAGCCTCATCTCAAACACACTTCCAACTTTGTCCCACATGCCAGGTGCTAGGCTTAGAAACTTAGAAAATGTGCAATATCATAGGGATAGGATTTCATCTTTTGGGGTAGCTACACCACAAACCCTGCATGACTGAAGCAAAAAAACAACTGACACTGGTTTAATCCACTCATAGACATACCTGGTGTCTTTGGGCAGATTCTGTACAACAAAGACGGGTGAGAACCGTTCAAAGTTCTCTGGCCCATACATCGCCCTGGCCATGGAGGAGATGTCTTCTACCCCTCGGCCAGACTCAAACTCATAATGGTCTCCAATGTGGTAGACACCAGCTATTCCTGGAGAAACACAACAGTAACAATGCACAAACTTTGTCAAGAGTATAACATGGTAGGAACTATATAACTGCCAAGAAACATGATTCAATACTACAGATGTCTCTATGCGATACACTAATGGTCCTTGGAGAGCAAGAGAAAAACTTTGCACACCCCCCCTTCCATTTACCCTACTACCTCTGACCTACAGGAATCTCAGTTTGCCTTCCCTGGAAAAAATGTGCAATATCACCCCAGCATTTTAAATGTTTGAACCGTCATCCTCCCAATTGTTTTTGGTAAATACAGCATGCAACACAAGACGATGGCAAACGCACCTACGACAGCCTTCACCGAGTTGAGAAGATCTTTGAGCTGTCTCTGTGACTCCGACAAGAGACGTCCGCCTTCCACGGCCAACAGAGCCTCGGTGGCCTCACCAGTGTCTCCTTCACTGCCGGCCTCAGCAGCAACGTCCGCAGAATCCTCGACCTGACCTGCAGGTCTTCTACCAGAGGCGACATCTGGTACTTCATCACTGCCATTAGAGCCACCACCAGGAGGTGACACTCGATCGCCATTTCCCTCTTCAACGACACAGAAAGAGTCGGTATTTTTCGGCATCTGCCCTTCAATGAAGATGAACGAACTGCTGTTGGCCGCTGGGTCAGGTTTCACATCGCCACCACCAGAGGACACTCCAGTGGCACCATTCTCACCATTGCTGATGTCACCAGAAGATGCCCCAGTGGCCCCGTTCTCGCTACTGCTGCCATCGAAATGTTGTTCATCAAAACGAATCGATTCACTGATAGATGTGACAGCAGATGTTGTCGCTAGTGGCGGCAACGGGGTATGGATGAGACGCTTTATGATGAGCTCGAGAACGGCCATGACACTTAGGTGTGCACCAGCCGAATGACCAATCAGAATAATCTCCTCCTGAACAACAACAGAACAACTAAGATACATTCAATATTACGTCAAATCTCACAAATTTTTTTTAACCATTAACAATTTGTCAACACATCTCTAACTCACATAGCTAATAAATACAAGTAAATGGGCAACGTATAAGATATGCAATTTTGCTATTCAAGTACATGCATTTACGTAATCTGGCAAAATATATTGTTTCGGCTGAGCTGTAGATTTGCCAACTTACCTCATCCCCACCATAGAGGGATGCATTCTTGTGCACCCACGTTACACAATCCACAATGTCCTGTACCATGTCGTCCACATAGCCCTAGAAACACACGTAGCATCATTAATGCTATACCGACAAACAAACAGAGTTCAACATAGCAGTAGACCGTGGGTTTCCACAGCGGGAGACAACTGTAGCCTGCTATGGAATCTGGGTGGTCCAATTGTTAGTATCGTTCTAATTATAGCACCTGTGAAGAGAGAGTTCACTGGCTTCCCTAGCTGCATACTGGCTGAAAAAAACTTAACACATGAACTGCAGCCTACAAAAAGATACTTTTTCCGAATATGCTATTAAAATGTTTTTCTTCAACTAACATTGACACATATCAGTGCTAATGTAAGCCATTACATTAACATCATAGAGAGAGAGGGAGAGGGAGAAAACAGTTCAGTCCAATGCTGACGAAGGTACTGAAAGGGTCTCAAAAACTCCAAGCAAAAATTTTAGACTCTGAATGGTACTTTTACTTCCTTTGATATTGATGCAGATTTTCCAACAAAATATTCTGGTTTGGCACCAACTTACCTTTGGATATGTAGCATAGTTAGGGCAGCAGACAATCACCTGGAGGGCATCGGCTACCTGAGTACACAGCAGGGCGTACATGGCTTTATCCCCACTGCTCCACGTGCCCCCGTACACAAACACCACCACTGGACAGCGGTCCTCTGTGCCCTTTCCCCGGGGCCAGTATATGTCCAGTGTGCTCTCATGATTGCCGTAAGAGATATCCTGAAACACCACTCGACTACTTTAGATGTCACAAACACGTTGTGTTGTAACTATGGAAATATCCCAGGAAGTAACAGGTAAATATATCTGGCCTCTATCAAATGTATTTGTTCTGGGTGATGTCAGACAATGTTTGTAAAGGAATATCTTATTAACTTTTCCAAGTATTTAAATACCTTACCTGATTATTGAGATACAAACTACCCTAAGATGTCTAGGCACATCAACCAGCATGTGCACTTAAAATCAATTCCAATTCTATTTCCATTAAATTCCTTTTTACCAATTCCATTTCCCCTTCAAATCTGTCAAATTTTAAGTATTCTTTAAACTTTCATCATATTACATGAGCAAATGCATGCATTATGATGCATATATTAAGTCTACAAAATGGGCCACAGTGCATTTGGCCCATTTAAATGGCACTGCTACAAAAAGCGTCATGTTGCAATGCATTTTCAGACAAACCTTTATAAGTCGCGCTCTTGGTGCTGTGCTGTGAAAATAGCGTGACCGTAATATGAGCTTGAGATATTTGATTTTACAAAGTTCATCCAGTATAGCACAGTTGAGCAGGAACACTTTTTTTGGGTGCAACGCCCGCGCATATTTGTTCTCGCATCGCGGCCAGCCGTACAGCAAATTTGCAAGAATCGCCAGGGCGTAGGGTATGGCAATCACAGAGGTCGCCATCACCGTCGCCACTTTCATCGCACGCTTCAGCATGATTCTACAACATGCAAAAACAATTTATTTGTAACCATGCAACTTCAGCAGACATTTAGCATAAAACAAAGTATTTGATTTACACTGGACGCCATGTTCAGGCACACACCAAAACTGTTTTAACTTCCTTCGAAGCATGCTGCAACTGTTTCATGAAAGTTGATTGTTCTTACAATTACATCACAGATATACCACCACTGTCCATTGTCAGGTACTCATTTATACAGTTGAGTGAACTCAGTTACTCGAGTGGACAAATTTAATCAATTACACATTTTCAAGTAACTGTAACCTGTTATACAAAGACTCAAGTAACCGTATCGTTATTGATTAAACTGCTACTATAATTTTCAATGCTGATCAGTGATACCATTTCAGGTTTATTTATTTTTATTTTGTAAATTATTTGAAGTATTGTGGGGCGCGGTGGTCGAGTGGTGGAACGTTGGACTTTCGGTCAAGGGGACCAGGCTGTAAAAACCACCTGTGGTAGAGCGTCGGACTTTTCAGTCGAAGGGACCGGGATTCAAAACCACCTCCGCTGTTTCAAAGCTTGGGCAACTTCATTTACCCCACTTTGCCTGTATCTTTTGGAAGAGACGGTAAAAACTGTTGGTCTCTTCTATCTAGTGCCTCAAGACAGGGGAAGTAAAAGACTCCACACAGGGAAATGGAAAATACCTGCTGTGGACTCACTAATTCTAGAAAAGGAAAACTCTGAAAATAAACCACTCCTATGGCTATGGCTATGTTAGCTCAAGACCGTTTGTAGTTGGTTAAATGTCAGAAGACAGAAGTGAATGCTGATATGTTTTGCATGTCGGTGCAAAACTCTAAAATCAACAGGCAAACTGCAATCACCAAAATATACAAATACAGCCTATCACAAAATTGCTGGCGTCCTTGTACGAATACTGGTGAACTGTGACGTTACGATTGCAACAGTTCACTTTTTATTGTGGACAGCTACGAGATGTCAACTGTCCCACGTACGAATAAACGACATTCTAATGCCAGTCAAAAACTATTAATTTGCAACGTCTGTAACTTTAGGTGGTAAATAAATGTCACGCTAAGAATGTTGTTTACATGCTAATTTGCTGCTATATCTGAAACAATGAGTGTGCATACTATTTCCTCTCACCAGCTTACAACTTCTACAACGTCAAGATTGCCTCGACCGCCCGCATAGTGTTTTAATGTCAGTTTATTTTCGTACACGCTGTTGATATAATTTGGTGGCATCACTTATATGGTGTACTGGAATAAATACTCCCTTGCGTATCTAACGTACCTGTTTTATTATCTCAACGAATTTTTCATTTTTGTTATTTATTTCTGAAAAACGAATACGAACAAAAATGTCATGTATGTGTTGAAACAAAATTTATGTTATAGTACTTTTCATAAGTAATGAAAACTTTATTTTGATTAATCGTTTACTGTGACATTTGGCTTTTGTTTTTTAAATATCTACTCTTTGCACGTTTACTTAGTTTTATTTAGTTTTGTCACATACACTCTTTCATTGTTCTACAATATACGATATTTTTTATAGAAACAAGAAAACGGTTTCCATCAGCGATGGGTACAGAAATACTAAATTGTCCGGAAGATGGCGACTCTCAAGGTACGTGGTGTCTTTATGGCTGTCGTTTCCGTCCGTTTTTGGAAGACTTGATATAAGAATATATCCCATCCCACTATATATCCCTATTGCTGCCATGGACAGACCAAACTGGCGGGCCATTCTACACACTGGCCGTGACATTGATGCTGACAAACATTTAATTAAAACAAAACATTGAGACAGAAATCAGCCAGAGAGAAAGAATATGGACATCATGCAACATCGATCTGTACCCTTAACTTCTTAAGCATTAATATTCGCATAGAGTCCATAATGTGGGGGCAAGTTGGTACTTAATTTCACCCTTCAATTTCCAGTTTAAGGATTTATGCACATTTAAATTGGTGGGGTGAACGAAATTGCCCAAGCTTCGAAACGGCGGAGGTAGAATCGAACCACCCTCTCGATCGACAGGCGGGTGCTCTAACCATTAGACCACCGCTCCCCACTGGCCGGTGAGGCGCATGCTCCCCTTCTTCCAGGCTACTATGCACCCATGATTAATCACGATGACCTCCATATTGTTCTATTTTGTTTTGTAGTCTTGATTTCCGCCTTCTCCGAGCCTTTGCTAAACGCCTACTGGTAGCGGACGCACAGTGCATGCACGTACTCCACTTAATAGATTCACTTCGGGAAGAATACCGGTAATTTGATTTTATTAAGCGATTGATTAATTTACGTGGCGCATTTTACAACGGGAATATAGGGAGTGATTATGTCCCAGTCAATAGTGTGTTATCCGCAATTCTGTTAAACGAGAGTCCAATGTATACAGTAATATGCTGGAATAATTTATTTTCTTCGTAAGAATATATAATAATATTACACTGCAAGGAAAACAATGTACATAACACGCCCACAATGCGACTTAGGTTAGATTTCAAATATAAGTTTATATATATTATATATATATATATATATATTATATATATATATATATATATATATATATATATATATATATAATATATATATATATATATATATATATATATATATATATATATATATATATATATATATATATATATATATATATTCTTTACTGTAGAAAAGAAAATAGTCAAACAAAACCACATACCAGAAGAGTTCATATAAGTGTATGGATGTATGTGTGTGTGCGTGCGTACGTACGTACTTACATACGTACATACATACGTACATACATCCACTTATGAACTCTTCTTATATATATATATATATATATATATATATATATATATATATATATATATATATATATATATATATATATATATATATATATATATATATATATATATAATAACCAGATACATGCCCACGGGTCAAGGTCCTTCGTCGGCAGGACAGTGTAAGATTCACGCCTGAAATAGCTGAAATTGCATAGCTGATATCATCGTGCTTACGTGCACATAAGCGCGACAATATCATACATAATGGATATTTCTCGTGGTTTGTTAATATATACATACACACACATAACACACACACACACGCACGCACGAACACACACACACACACACATATTATGTATATGTATATGTCTATGCATAAGCATATACATATATATACATATATATATATATATATATATATATATATATATATATATATATATATATATACATATATATATATATATATATATATATATATATATATATATATATATATATATACATATATATATATATATATATATATATATATATACATACATATATATATATAAGCGTTGATATCATACATAATGGATATTTCTCGTGGGTTGTTAATATGCATACATATAATATATATGTATGATACATATGATATATATATATACATATAATATACATATATATATATATATATATACAATATGTATATATATATATATATATATAATATATATATATATATATATATATATATATATATATATATATATATATATATATATATATATATATATATATATATATATATATATATATATATATACATGTGTGAATGTATATTACCAAACCACGATTATGTATGATATATGAAACCACGGTTATGTATGATATCATCGCGCTTATGGTAATGCATGTAAGCACGCTGATATCAGCTATACACTTGTGCTATTTCAGGCGCGAACCGCACGCTTTCCTGCCGACGCCGGACCTTGGCCCGTGGGCATATATCTTTAGTTATTGCTGTTATATAAATATACATACTGGTGGTGTGCAGATGTGTATGGTGTATTATAATAATTGTTCTTTCAAATTGAGAAATCGTTGCACTTAGTTCTTTGGGGTCCAGATTTATTCGCTCGCTCACCCATCCATCCGCCCACCCGCCCGCCCGCCCGCCCGCCGTAGGCTCCTACAAGCTAACTTTTTGTTCGGTACAAGGGGGCGCAGTGTGAGACACGTTTTGCGTGTTAGCATGCCTGCTGACAATTAAATAACTGAAGAATATCATCAAAGCAGTTTAACCTCATATCAAAGTGAACACATTGTAAATGTAATAGGAAAGTTGTGTGGTTCTACTCCCTCCAAAATAATTATAATACATTCTGATTATGTCGTCTTCGATGTAGAAAAAAAGGATGTCGTCTTTTGTAGAGGAAAATGTACGCTTCCAATCGACTGGTTCATCACATGTATGTGATCATGTGATGAACCCTATATATCTGAAGAACGGTACAGTGGTCGGGAGCTGTCACCCAGTGTGCTATGTCAAGAAGGGAGAGACCGGCATACCCAGCGGATGGGGGTAGCCTTCTACCTGATCTAGAGGACTTGTACAACAAAAACAACAAAGATCTGGACTCAGAATAGCGGTTGAGCTGCGACTCAAATTTCAAGTTGTTTTCTCCTCCTCACCGAACGACGCGATAGACACTGGGTGCTCGATCGATACGTCAGACTCCCCGCCGATTACCTCTGGCGAAATAAGAGAATACACAGGTTGAGTTTGACACCACGCTGAAGCAAGGGGTAATTGAGTCTTCGGCTAGCGCGTGGTCTTCACCCATCGTCATGGTTAAGAAGGACGGCACTACGCGTTTTTGTGTTGACTATCTCCTGCTAAATGACTTGATTCGGAAGGACTCTTAATCATTGCCACGTATTGACTCTACTTTGAGGCCCTCGCCGGTTCTTCGTGGTTCTGCATCCTGGACCTGAAAAGTAGCTACTGACAGGTGGAGATGGACGAAGTGGACAAGGAGAAGACTGCGTTCTCCATTGGTACTGGACTCTGGCAGTTTCGGGTCATGCCGTTTGGCCTCTGCAACGCACCAGCGACCTTTGAGAGAATCATGGAACTGGTGCTTCGTGGTGTGCCATGGGCTTCTTGCTTGGTGTACTTGGACGAGATCCTGGTATACGGCAGATCATTCGCTGACAACGTGCGCTGCCTACGAGAGGTGCTGAGGCGATTTCGTTGTGCTGGACCTAAGCTCAGCCCTAAGAAATGTAACCTGTTTCGTCGGGAGGTCGAATATCTCGGACACGTTATCAGATCTAACGGCGTGGTTACAGACCCGACAAAGACCGCGGCCGTTGACGAGTGGCCCGTGCCAAACACAACAAAGGATGTTCGCCTTTGTACATGTTATAGTGGGGCGGCAGAGCAAACCTATTGTGCATTTTGTGATAAAAGCACCAAATTTGGCTCACGTGTACACTGATATACAACAAACTGATGTAGATATTGAGCCATCGCAAATTTTGTACCAGGCGGACATTTTACAAAATGGCGGTCAGGCAATTTAATAGGAATTAATCGGTGTTCAGAACTGCCAACTCCATAGGAACTAGGTGACTTAAAGTGGGGATTGTTAACATTCTTAGCTTCTACAAGATTGTGTAAAGTGATTGACAAGGAGTTGTTGCAATAATTGTGCTGTTTTAATAGTCAATTGATGAAAAGGCAGCATTTATGTGCAGAACGAGCCTTGTTTTTTTATTGCTATACGACCACTGCTGGGTTCCTCAGACAAATGCTGAGTATGCTTGTTATGATGAGTAAGTACTAAAAGCTTAATCATCACAGCTTACAAGCACTAGCTGTATTGTTGGTGCATCAACTAGCCCTTGTTTTGAATGAAACGCAAGCAGCATATACAATAGTCACACATACTATTTCCATGATTTTGCTTTTTTATTAAATTAATTGTCATATCAGCTGTCATCAAGTTTACAAGATAAAGTATGTCTCCAGCAATCAACATCGTGACATTATGGGTGAAAAGATAATTGTTGGTTGAGGTGAACTATAGTTAAAGCATAACAAGTAAAATGATTATCAATTCAAAGCTTTGTGCAGAACCAGGTATTATTGAAAGTAACAATGACAACCAACACCTCCAGTAAATTACAGATGTAACAAAAATATAATTTCCTTTGGGTATCAATAACCAAATAGCTAAATTAAAACCTCATCTACAAGCAAATGAAATATGATGCAACTTTACATGACACATTAGTTTGAACTTGGTTATTGATCAAACAGAAAGAGAGATCGATAAAAGTAATATAATTAAGAGTAATGAAAATCCCAACCAACCTAAATATTTCATTACACTACAAATTAGTTTACTTTAAATTCTGGTTTAATGTTAAGCACACAAAAAATCCAATTAAATGCGTGGTGTAGGGCAAACAATCAACAAAAGTTCTACCAATTAGACAGTGTTAGGGCATGAAAGGTGTTGTTTCTGTGCAAAGAATGACTACCACTTACAAATAATGACAGATACTGTTCAATCGTTATCACTGCTATAAATGAAAGGTAGTGTTTTGAACACCTTCGAAATGTTCTCCTCCAGGTCGGTAGGAGACATGCTCCTTCTTATTGTGACAGTATTGCAGAAGCGCACTCTTCAAGTTTCCGATGGAGTATGCAATGTGATAAACAACTGTCAACAGCTTGATATTAATGTATCAAACCTGTTCACGAGTCCATACATTTCTTCTTGTGAACCTCAAACTTTGCCTGGTCATGAAACTTCCTCTCACACCACGGACAAACGAACTCTTCTTCTTCGACACCGTCTGCTACCACCAATCCCTCTCCAACAAATGGCACTGTCATCAGTGATGGCGAATTTTGCGACTCTGTGCTGGTCTGTGGACTTCGACTGAGCTGATACTGTAGTTGTTTGTTGCGCTTGGCTACATCGTCAAGTTTACGTTGTAATTCCAAGTTCTGCAAGAAAACAACAGAGCACACGGTACAGTCACTGAGATCACAACCACTAAGATAGGTAGTCATCCAAAAATAGTAAATCTGTGGTTTTTCATTGAAAATCAATCAACGTATTCCCTTCGATGATAAGGTATTAAATTTGACAAACAGTCCAATAATATTAATATATCATGTTGTTAGGATAACTGTAAACTGCATATAGTGAAACTAACTGTCACAACTAACATTTATTTAAACATGAAACTACACCAAACATAAATGCATATAACTTATCACACATACTGAACAAGTAATGCACCTGCACTATCATGATACCAACATTGGCCATAATAAAATAACATTCTGTTCTCACCTCCTTTGACAATTTTGTGTACTGCTCCTGTAGTTGTGTGACCTGCTTGTCACAAAATTCTTTCTGCTTCAATCTCTCTGTGTCTTTGGTTTTCTCTGTGGCCTTCATCTGTAAAATGATAATGATATTTAAAATCTAGTGTACTACTCAAGTTATTTGGTTTCGATGAAGAGTCAATGACTCCAGTGAGAAACAAAAAATTAAACAATTCTAAATAAGTGGCTCACAAACTGTATGAATACTGACAGCGCGTTTGCCGTAGATGCTGCATCTACCGCAAACACCCTAATCACCGTTCAAAACAACCAGGGCCACATATTTTAATTAGAATTGGTTCATGTTCGTCCAACATCACAGATTATTTGCATGTGTAAGATTAACTTTTGACAGTGAAAGTTAAGTTAAATCAAAGATCAATAATCAATTCGCAGTCATGCCTAGCCTGGACATCTTGTAGCCTTGTAGAAAACCAACTCAGACCAGTTATGTTTAACACAGATGAAAGACAAACCTCGAGTTCCATTTCATCCATCTTCTTAGAGTATCTCTTGATTTCATGTGCATACATGTCATTGTCATCACGTAGTGTGTCCATTTCCTTCCGCATGTCAGCCATGCTCATGGGCTGTTCGTCCACAGTCCTGCGTGTTCTAGATAGTTCTTCAATAGATTCTGCATATGTCTAGAACACAAGCAAACAAACTTACATTGCAATGAGGTTCTTCTAGCATGTCTAAATCAGTGTTCTGATAGGTGAATTGTAGGGTGACTAATCAGGGTCATACGGGGGAGCATGATATAACAAGTATGTCTCTTTAGGGGTGATATCAAAACCTTCATGTAAGATACTACACAGAATTGGTTGCATGGGGAGATGGGGGAGGGAAAGAGGAGGTAGTAGCTGTTTCATTTAGTGTCCTACGTTGATGTATTTCTGCACAAAACATTGTTTATTAATCAACCACAGTTCATAAGGGTGCTGACTTCCCATGCACCGTGACGATTGAGCTAGAGAGTGAGCTGGATAGAGTGTACCCCAGCCTTATGGGCCACCAGGATGGAAGAGGATAGGTAAGGTAAGGTAAAGATTGTAGTGCAAACTACCAGACAAGATAGACAGTGCCACAGTACCTTGTTCAAGAGCTGCAGCTTGACGTTCTTCTGTAACAGGGACTGCTTTTCTTTCTGAAGTCGCTCTATCTCCTGTGTGTGTCTTGTTTGGAGAACGGTCAACTGATCCTGTACCTGAAGACAGTGCAAGGAGAACTGTGTCATCATTGAGCATGACACTTGCTCTGGGAAGAACATAACATATGTTTTAAGTTATGAAAGACAGCTAATAGAATGTGGTTTGTACACCTGAAATGTGGTGGCAACTGTTTAACAGATGGTGGCACTTTTCAGTTGTTCAACACTAGTCAAATTACAATAAGTATAGACCATGCTGATTAAAAAAGAGGGTGTCCGCTAATTAGGGCATGTTCGCTTAATCGGTCGAATACAGTATATGAGATCAGGGCAGGCATAGATGGAAAATTGTTGGACTCTCGATAAGCCAATATCTTCCTTGTCCACTTGCTCATGGCTTTGGAAGGAAATCTTGTTAAACATCATGCAATAACAATGTTCTTACATTGATGTTACTAAAGCAAGGAGACGTCTGGTTTCACCAGTATTGTTTCAATAACAAATGCATGACTGATCGAAACAGTGTCTTACCAGTTGTAGATCTTATTAAATGACAACTCCAGATAATCTGACAACATCAACACTTTTTATGTATCTCATGGTAAAGAATATATTGTCATGAGGGTGCCCTGGTGTTCAGATTGTCAGCAAAGGCAGACGCTGACATAACATGGCTTCGGAAAAATTTAAATATATTCAACTAAATTTGTATTCCATATGTCATACATATTGATTTAGGATCAAAAAAAGTTTTGCAGGAATTTATGTCTATTCAGGGATATATGCACCCATAGCGTAGCATCCTGTGTAGCTAAAATATAATACTGGTAATAATACTAATGTATTCACCCATATACAAAACACAAATACTAGTGGAATCTACACAGAGTGAAACTGAGGGTGGGTCACTAGAATAAGTCGTTACTTGTCAAACATACAAATTTATGTAACTAAAATGTGGCATTTGATAAAATCAAATCAATGAAGTATTTCCATGAGTAAGGCCAATAAGAGAACTTCACCTCTGGCCTCAATGTGTCATCTGGGGTTTCCACGCCATCTCCTGGCTGTCTTTCTGCTGATGTCCCGGTATCTGTATTAACTTTGTTCTTCTGTGATACTTGCTGCTGCAGCTGTATGTGTGCTTGTTTCAGTCGCTCGTACTCTTTATTGTAGATGCTCAGCAGATATGTCTTTGCAACAACCGACTTTGACAATTTCGCTTTCTGCAAAGGACACGTTGGAACCGTTCAGAGCCATTCTACATAAAACATTAGGCAGCGGACTAAAAATGTAAGAAAACAACATAGGATGTTACACAAAGTGAAACTTTGTATAAATGGTTAATGTCACAAAAAAATTTACATACATATATTTACGCTAAAATCATTAGTGCACAGTGTGGAGTAATGACTAAAAATAAATTGATGAAAAGTAGTAATTTAAAAAAAAATTTTTTAAATAATAGCACATAAATTATAAACATACAGAGAAAAATATTAAATAATAGAAGCATAAATTCTAAACAAGTACATTGTCAGTTTAATAATAAAAATATATGTGAAACTGTGAATCAATGACATAATGGAAGCAACGGTGACAAAACTGAGACAATGGTGACACAACGGAAGCAATGGTGACAAAATCTTACCTCTTTCTGGAGTTCCACAAGTTTCACAGCAAGTGCGTCCTTATTGCCATTGTCTTTCATTATTAGAGATATGCGCGTGTCCTGCAGCTCCAGCTTCACCTGCGTCACTTCCTGCTTCAGCTTAGTGATGATCTCGTCATACTCCTGGTTGTCCTAAGCACAAACAGTTCTCACTAATGTCGTAGAGCAAACCTTCCTGTAATAATTTTCATTGGTAAACTGAAAGACCGTTTTATGAAACTGTGGGTTCTGCAGCACTGAATTCGTTAGCATTTAGAATATCTTTAGAACATCTTGGTTGGTTAAACATACTATCCATAAAAAACATTACTATTTTGTGATAAAAGAAACAAATAAATTTTGACCTTTAAAGGTGAAATATAAATTTTTTCATTGGGTGATTTATTTTATGAAAAGTCAGTTTATGTTAATTATATATATCTTTATTACTTCCGTAAATTGATCACATACTCACATGACAGCTGTGAAAAGAATTATTTATTTCTGTGAACTTATCTAATTGGATTGTATCTGTATTGGAAAGTACTTACCAGGCTTATTGTTTTATTTGTGCCATTGCTTGACGTCAATTCCTTGCACAATTTCTTCAGCCGCAAATTTTCTTGTACAACTTTATCAAATGCCGCGCAGGGCGTGCCAGGATGAAACAGTGTTTTTGTCTTACTCGAGTGACATGTCTGCGGATCTGCCTTTGGAATGTTGCTGTCAAGCATTGTCGCAAGAGGCACACATTCATCTAACTTCACTGGCAACGACGTTGGTGGCAAATTCTCCGAACCTTCGCTTTTTCCACTACAGGTGGAGTCTGTTTGCGAACATCGCACCGAAGTCATACCACATTCACTTTTGCATGTTCCCAATTCACTCATCTGAAGTTTCACCATGTTTGTGAACTGTTTTTCCATTCCGGTCAATGCCAGTTCCATTTTGTTTGCTTTCTCATTTGCAAGTTGTAGTTCATGTTCTTTTTCATTCACAACTGCCTCATACACGTGCCTTAATTGTACAATTGTTCCTTCCTGTCTTCTTACAGTTGCATTAAGCAGATCATATTCATCACTTCCTATAGTTATCATATCTTGCAGTCTTGATGGTTTGCTTTTAACTGTTTCCTTTTTCCCGTGAGAAGGCCCCGGGTTGGCCCCTCCAACTGTTGGTGAAGCAGAGTCTGTCTCTAAGTTTTTCCAACCTGTGCCTCTTGGATTCATATTTGAAATATTGCAGATATAAACTTAGTTATTTCTTGCAGTCACAATCAGAAAATAAATTTGCAGTAAAAGCAGTGATTTCAGCTGCACAACATGTAATCATCCACTGCCTTCTACGACACCTACATAGATTCATGTAGGATATTATACTCTGGTGTTCGTTTAACCTGCATCTGAAAACATAAAAACAGCACATCAATGGAAGCCATGCGCAGCATCCTTGATGTTACTGATCCCAGAAATTCAGTTTAAGACCTCATCAAGTTTATGAGAAAACATTAAAGAATAACGCAAACTGACAAAATGATTAATAAATTAGTAATAATAATACACGGTTCTTTTATAGCACAGACACATGTACTATACAGATGAATGCACTTTACAATAAAAATAACACATAAATAAAATGCACATAATTCTTCTCATAATCCAATATTTAATATGTAATGTATACATACTATATTACCAAACAAAAAATCTTTTAAATCTAGTTGGGAAAAACTTAAATGCAATGTATGCGATGGCACAGTTGATGACATACATTAAAATAATATTCAGTAATCATTATATTTTGCATTGTTCAAATTAAGAAAATAATTTTTATGTTCAAATTATAAATTATAAACCATAATATCATATAGCAACCAATTTTTATACAATTCCATTAAATATCAGGACTGCAATTATGTTGACACAGTCCTCTTCTCTTGGGATCAACAAACAATGAACGCGATTGCCATTTCAACCCATTTGATTATATGGGGAAGAAATCCTATCAACCAAAACGGGTGATGACATCATTGTTTGTATAAGTGGCAGTAGCTAATAATGATAGTTCTGTTGAACTAGGTGGCCTCTTCTTTCGCGTTTTCTAAGTAAGGCATGATGTCACAGCCATGTTTAGTAGATAGGATATCTTTCCTCATATGGGATGGGTACTGAGTAAATATTACAGACATTGCCTTATTTGGTGAGTACATTGCATGTGTGTCACTGTGTAAAAATGTATTACTTCCTAAACTGTTAGAAGTCCTTGTTTGCATTGCTCTCTGTCAAACTAGTTACAAAATCCATGCATGGTGCATTAAAGAAGAGTTTGTAGTTTGTACGACATTAAGCAATTTGTTAGGCTAATGTTAATTACAATTAATTATTACAGTGATTTAGAATTGTTCGTTATTTATTTCCGTTAATTTATACGAAATTGTATATAGCCAACACCTACATTATCATGACTAAGTTAGATGAAGATTTGCATTTTATGCACCAGCCTCACAATGTTAGAGGTAAGCTCGATGATGAAGAGGTGAGTTCAGTGATGAAGGCAAACATGTAAACAGTACAATTACAGTGTAATAAGTAGAAAGGATGTTAAGATTAATTCAAAAAGCAATGGTAATTATAACATAATAATATTATATTAGTATTATATCGATATTCTGGTTAAAACCATCCTTTACTTGCCAATGATGCTCAGTAAATTCAAATAGTCAATTCAAAATGTTGGTCAAATGTGAACAATATTTTGATTAATTGATAGTTTTACAATTTACATTGTACAATTCAGTTAATTTAGTTTAACAAAGTTAATACATTTAGTTGCTTCAATAAGACTTGCTTCAGGAACATATGCTTAACCTTTCCTAGCTCACTTGTATGTACCAACGATCTCTTGTCTTCTTTGAAATTTTTCTAATATTCATCATTGTACACACAACATACCAGGTAGTTTAAATAATTAAAGCTGGCAATAATCAATGCCTTTTTCCACTGCTCTCATCTGATGAAATACACCTCCTAGACCTGCATGCAATATTAACCATATGGTAGGGCGTAAACTCTTGTGCGGACTTGCCAGTAAGGTGAAGCCCATGCAATATAGTATATACTACGACAAGGAAGTACCACCAACATTGGCAACAAGGAAGTGTCATTGCTGGTACTGCTACTAGTGTAGTGTTAATGCTACGTACCTGATAAGTGCACATCTCAGACTTGATCATAGCAGTCCGACTCTGTGTGGGATATATAAATATGTTTGGCTCTAGAGAGTGACGCAGAATTTTACAACGCATAAGTAGGTTCGACGCAATAGGCGATGACAAATACCTAGAGCATTACTATTCGTGCATAGTCACAGCGACACACACTACAATGCTGTGCAGACCACTGACACTGTAACGTGAGGCTTAGTGCCTTTCTTTTGTCACCTTCAGATTACGCCAAACTTTCTCCAAGTCCGAAAGCCAAGAACACGGTCGGTGTGCCAGTATCTAATGTTATACAGAGATATTCTCTTGTGAAAGTATAACATTAGATACTGAGATACCTCTAACCGGCTACAGCCGCAACGCTACCCACGCGAAACAAATGGAAACGGTCTCCAGAAAAACGAAACCAACAACACTGGAAATATCCATGTTACAGAAATGGCGACCAACGGTGGGGAATTCCCCGAAATGGATCAGTGACGCCACCTAGTGCACAGTTACGCAGTACTTACGAAATAGTAAACTTTCCTGTTGACTTCGCGTTTTCTCAGAAAGCATACCACCAAAATGATACCACACCGGACACCTACCAGTAAAAAAAATTACGATGGTGGTTATGTCCAGTGGTTACCAAGCTTTACAACTAGTCATTTTCCTTTTCATTTAGACACGCGGAAATTAATTTCGGGTAATAACTTGAAAACATACAACTTGGTACATAATAAACATTATTTGCAAGTCAATGCTTCTGTATACCAACCTGCACCAGTGGCGTATTTAGGGGGGTCATTGGACCATGACCACATTTTGTTTAATTTTGTTCGTATGTATCATAGCATGGTAAACTAATGGGTGATTAATTAAGATTAATATTATTATTCCCCCCGGCCTCCAACTTTGCGAGATCCTAGACCTTCCACTGACTTACACAATGAGAGCTTAATTAAAGCTGGCCAATTAGTTATCTATTGTTTTGTGTGCATAATTTGTTGTTGTCTTCTGCAATTCGAGTTTATTGATATTACTGACATTCATGAACAATTAGGTTACAATTGTCGAGGACAATGGTTAAACCGCACTTCGTTAGCAAATTAAGCTCACGTACATCATACTACATAAGCACGATCTGTTTTCTATGTTTGTTTCTTCATTGGCGTAGCAGCTGCCCCTCTCCACCCATGAGGTGCATGTGCGCTGACCAAGGATACTATAGTAAACCAAATGTACCAAATATCTTTCGTGCTGACACAAATGAAGACGTCGACGTTTTTCATAAAAGTTTCTCTCTCCCAAAGTAGAGTTCTAACTCCTTTGGGAGTTCGTTCCAGAGGCGGACACTAGGAATGGTCTCTTGATTATGGTCAGCATTGTTTGAGCTTAGAATTGCCACAGCCGCTGTATGTTGAGATGTTGATGTCCAGGTGACTCTTCTCTCTACAAGAGGGTGTATAACTGATAGCTAATAGGCAAATAGCTACCAGCTATATGCTATATAGGCATATAGCTATCAGCTATATAGCTGATAGAATTGGCGCGTCTCTATGGTGCATCCGGTGGAACAAGTTAAGTGCACCAACTTGTCTTCCTTAGCCTAAACATGGCCTAAATGTTTAATAGCATTCCTACAAGAGAAACGATTTGGCATAGCAGTGATTTTGGCAGCTCTCACCTGGATCGCACCAAGTCTGCCTAGGGATGTTTCAGAGGCTGCCATCAAAACAGATGATATACATATTCACAATGCTGTTGTAGATCATAGCTTTGGTTCAATAATGGCGAAACCTTTCAGAAGGCCGAGCAGCTTTCCTGCATCCTTGACCATCTTATCTATGTCATTGTTCGGGACAAGTCTCCCAAGACAGAGTTCAACCTTTTCCACCTCTGCCAATATGGTGTTCATAAAGATGAGGGAGGAATACGTGCGTGCGTGCGTGCGTGCGTGCGTGCGTGCGTGCGTGCGTGCGTGCGTTCGTCAAACCTGACACAAGTTAGTATTTTCACCGTACATGTTGTCAAGTAACATCGCTGGAGTGACTTCGAGTACTTTTCAAAGCTCCTACCTTCAACAGTTAAAATTGTATTTGGCTGTATGCGTATGTCTAAGAATTTTTGGCAAACGTGAGCGGTGTCATGCGAAATTGTGACCCTGATTCCGACAAAGAAATCTAGCGAGGGTGGTCGCACAAAAATGGAACCAAAGTAATTTATTTTTGAAGTTCGAATTACGAAATATGTATGGGATTACTCCCTGTGTGCTAGTGTACAGTTTCATGTATATTTACGATGGAAAAACTGACCACGGAAAACGCCATGATTTTACGGCGCTATTATTTACATGTACCCAGAAATTATTTCTAGAAAGTGAAACAAAATATGGGTATTTTTTTAACAATCTTCAGAAAATGTTTTTGTTCACAGAGCCATCTAGCGGCTTGTAAGTAGGTAGATCTAAACTAGACTGCGCCGAAATCGAAACCTCCCGGCTGTGCGTCCTTAATAATTATTCTTCCGGGTGACGCGTATAAAATTATGTCGTGCTCTACAATTATACTTTCGTTTTACCCATCTTTGCTCGTTCTATAACACAGCTCGACCACTGCATCGTCCACCTCACGTTGTTGACTTGCTGCCCCGGGGAGTGGGGGGTACTGCCATACCAAAGTGGTGGGGGTGTGCCACCAGAGCCCCATGGAGCACATGGAGAGAGAGAGAGAGAGAGAGAGATCAAGAAATTTAGGGTCACCAAGAGAGAATTATTGAACAATTTATCTAAGTGTAAGGTAAGCCCGGGCGGAACGTTTCATTGGGAAATTTCCTCTTCGACGAAAGAGAGAATTATCAGGTTTAATTGGGACAAAAAGAGAATTTTTTTTTTCTTCGGACAGAGAGAAAAAAATGGTAAAAAACCGGGGTATTTGCGCAGCACATACATGTATACCTCAGTATATGGAGTACCCCCCCCGGGGCTTGCTGCATTATCTGCGTCCGATGTGATGTTGCAGTGAGCGGGTTTGTCAATTAATTTATTTGCCTGTACATTTTAACAAGATTTGCCATCCAAGCCAAAGGCCCAGATGGCAAGTGGACAAGGAAGCCATTGGCTTATCGAGAGTCCAACAATGTTCATCTACTTATAACCCGCCCTCCTGAGATATGTGTCAACCTTGTTTTTAAACATATTCACGCTGCTAGCAGTTACACAATCTGTAGACACTTTGTTCCATTCATTTATTGTCCTCTGTAAGAACGAGTGCTTCCTGGTGTCCAATCTACATTGATCCTTTACTAAGTTTACCTCATGTCCTCTAGTTCTGCTATCCTTCTTGAGTGAGAAAAACATATTTCTATCAATATTTTCATACCCATTTAATATCTTAAAAACTTCAATCTGATTTCCTCTTAACCTCCTTGTCTCTAGAGTTGTTAAACCACATTCTTCCTTTTTGTATGATATCCGCCACCGATTTGGGTGAAGTTAGTTATGCTCAGACCTCGACATTAACACTGGCCCACTGGCCCGGCACTTTTTGGGGGCTGTCGGGCCACAAGTTTCCTCCATATTTTACTGGCCCGGTTGGCCAACATAGTTTCAGATCGTTTTTACCCCATTAGTCACAGCCACAGGTCGTCGTTTCAATCTTTTGTCCTTGCCATACACCCAGGCGCTATAATTAAACACAATCTTCATCTCATTTGATCTTGTGTTACTTGCCGCTTCGTGTAGTTGCCATCTTGTTTTGACATACGACATCTTGTTTTGACATACGAGCCTCACAAAAAGTCCGCATGACGTCACTACAACGACGACTTTTTGTGAATTGCAGACACCTAAATTTTAATAGGGTTGCGCCGTATTACCGGTATAATATCGGTATATCGCAGTATTTTCTTCTGCAGGATACGTATCGGCTATCGGCCTATCGGGATACGCTTTGGACATACTGATTTCATATAAACCGACTGGTTCACGGACTGTCCGCTAGGTGTCACGGCAGCGCCAAACATACATTCCAGGAGATAGCTAAGTTTACCATAACTTTGCACTTCAGTCCAAAAGTTTATATTCGAAAGAAATAAACCCAGTTGTGACAGTCATAGTTATATACAGTGTCAGGTCCGGTTCACCCGTCGTATTTTCGAGTAATTCGATACACACGGCGGCATCACCCGTCGTTCACAAAACGCGTCCTGCTGTGGCTTCGATAGGCAAAATCGTGTCCGCCCCGCTTTTGAGCTTTGGGGCGGAGTTCCAGCGTGAGAATCGTACGCGCGGATTTGGGCTTTCCGCAGCCTTTCCATGGCTGCGGAACTAATAACTTAAGTTTTAAAACCGATACGCACTAACCGTTTTACATGTGTATTCCGCGACATACAACCGACACTTGGGAAACAGAAGAAATGTGCTCCAAATAATTATTTATGAGTCATTTATCGGTCACATAGAAAAGTTTCATAAATAGCCACCATACTGTGCACGTGATATTTCCTTTGGGTCACATGGTCTAACGCGGTTTCGTGTAGAATGAGGCCAGAGTGGGCCAGCAGCACAGACATAAATAAACCCCCACGAGTAAGTTAGTAGTTTATAGGGGGATAATTAATGATGTAACTCTATGGCCAACAGACGGCAATTCTTAACGTGACCTTATATTGATCTACGAGGATCCCGTTTGGTAATCTTGCCTACACAACATCCGGTTATATAAACATTTTGACAATCACATGCGTTCTGACAAAAAGGTAATAATTTCACACTTTTACATGGTTAATGTCAGGTAACTTTAGTGATATACATATAAGAATGCATACAGACATGAAATACGTGTTTATTGCTCTGTTTATGGCGTTTTTGTAACGTTTCACGTTCCATGAAAATGCGTACATTTTTGACGAGCGAGTCCTTCGCCTATACAACAGCAACAGCCAGATAGAAAAAAAATGTATGGCGATTGACTTTGCCTATGGCTTCGAATGAGGGGCATCTGATTGTCAAACGATTCAATACCAACATTGTCTGCCAAACGGAATACTGACTGAAAGCATGAAAGTAAATCACCAACGGCAAAATAAATGACGGCCAAACTCGCATCCTTCGACTTGTAATGGGGATGTATTGCCAAAAAATTGTGGTTTTTAAATAAAAAAACATTCGAGCCAGTAACTTTTTTGGGGGCCAGTAATTTTAATATCTACTGGCCGGAAGGGCCACTGGGTACAAAAGCTTAATGTCAAGGACTCCTATGCTGGACCATTTTTTTTAGAAAATTGAGTTACTCCAAAGAGATATACATCATTGGATAGGTCTATTATTAAGATATAGCATCGTACGTATCAGTTTTCAGGTTGAATGTTAACTAGTTTTCATGCTAGAGCACTTTAAAGATACCCAGCCCCGTCCACGTTTTCAAAACATTTATTTTCACCAGAACAGTACATTTGGCCTAAACAATATAATAACATTAATGTTAATGTACTTTTTTTTGCATATACTGGAACTACTACATTTTCTCACCCTATTGGTGGTTAACATTCAACTGGTGCTTCATTATTTCACCTGCAGCAGAGTTGCAAACATTGAAAATGTGACAAATTGGCCACATTATATGGAACCGTGTTATAGACTTAGATATACGCAGTATATGCACTGAATAATGACTTGTTCGTGTGTTGTCTGTGCTGTTATGTCTTTAACTGCAAGGCATGGCTGGAGAACACGAAGTATGAAGATCTGGTTAGAATATGATATGAGTTGCGGTCCGTGGTATGATGATGAGGTGATGATGATGATGATGATGATGATGGCGTCGTATCATGCATGGTTACATAGGGAAAAAATGTATACACACATTGTGTGATGCATGTTTATGTGATGAAATACCTTTGAATATATACAATAGTTGTGAGCCTAATATTTTATTAGAATTAGTATTGATTGAACAATAAGTAATATATAATGGGAATTATGTATTGTTTACAAGGTGCCTATATATATAAGTAATGCTAAGTAGGTCAACAACAAGTAAACAAGAAGATCTACTAGTGAAATATTTTAGATATTTCACGATTCACAAAAGTAAGGTATACATTGTTGAGTGTAACCAACCAATTTATCTTCAGAATGTTGCCACCAGGACATATATACCAGACTACACAGATCCAGGGACTGTGTTTACGTAAATGCACATGTGTAAGTAATCGGCTAAACAAGATAATTTGAAAATGCTCACTCTGACAACATGACAATGTATCGGTTTGCAACATGCTCGCTAGGTAGCGCCGTTATTGATTTTAAGCATTTTGCTATACTGTAAATATATCAAGTAAAATGCAAAATTTATGTGTATTTATATTTGTAAATCAACGTTTCACCCTTCACCGGACGCTAAATATTAAAAGTTAGTGCCATAAACCATTATTTGAGTACAGTAATGATTTTACGGGACTATTATTTACATGTACCCAGAAATTATTTCCTGAAAGTGAAAGAAAATATGGGTATTTTCGTGAGCATTTCGCCTCCCTTGCTCGCTGACATTTACTTTCTTATGCTGGTGGTTGTTATTCTTACACCGCCGGTCGCCGCTTAATTTATGTTGTAACATCGCTTGTTTGCGTTGCATCTCGTTGACGTTGACTTTGTTTGCCCTTCCACTCTCGTTGACGTTGTTTGCTCTTCCACTCTCGTTGACGTTGTTTGCTCTTCCACTCTCTTTGACGTTGTTTGCCCTTCCACTCTCGTTGACGTTGTTTGCCCTTCCACTCTCGTTGACGTTGTTTGCCCTTCCACTCTCGTTGACGTTGTTTGCTCTTCCACTCTCGTTGACGTTGTTTGCCCTTCCACTCTCGTTGACGTTGTTTGCCCTTCCACTCTCGTTGACGTTGTTTGCTCTTCCACTCTCTTTGACGTTGTTTGCCCTTCCACTCTCGTTGACGTTGTTTGCCCTTCCACTCTCGTTGACGTTGTTTGCCCTTCCACTCTCGTTGACGTTGTTTGCCCTTCCACTCTCGTTGACGTTGTTTGCCCTTCCACTCTCGTTGACGTTGTTTGCCCTTCCACTCTCGTTGACGTTGTTTGCCCTTCCACTCTCGTTGACGTTGTTTGCCCTTCCACTCTCGTTGACGTTGTTTGCTCTCCCACTCTCGTTGACGTTGTTTGCCCTTCCACTCTCGTTGACGTTGTTTGCCCTTCCACTCTCGTTGACGTTGTTTGCTCTTCCACTCTCGTTGAGGTTGTTTGCCCTTCCACTCTCGTTTACGTTGTTTGCTCTTCCACTCTCGTTGACGTTGTTTGCCCTTCCACTCTCGTTGACGTTGTTTGCCCTTCCACTCTCGTTGACGTTGTTTGCCCTTCCACTCTCGTTGACGTTGTTTGCTCTTCCACTCTCTTTGACGTTGTTTGCCCTTCCACTCTCGTTGACGTTGTTTGCCCTTCCACCCTCGTTGACGTTGTTTGCCCTTCCACTCTCGTTGACGTTGTTTGCTCTTCCACTCTCGTTGACGTTGTTTGCTCTTCCACTCTCTTTGACGTTGTTTGCCCTTCCACTCTCGTTGACGTTGTTTGCCCTTCCACTCTCGTTGACGTTGTTTGCCCTTCCACTGTCGTTGACGTTGTTTGCTCTTCCACTCTCGTTGACGTTGTTTGCCCTTCCACTCTCGTTGACGTTGTTTGCCCTTCCACTCTCGTTGACGTTGTTTGCCCTTCCACTCTCGTTGACGTTGTTTGCTCTTCCACTCTCGTTGACGTTGTTTGCCCTTCCACTCTCGTTGACGTTGTTTGCCCTTCCACTCTCGTTGACGTTGTTTGCCCTTCCACCCTCGTTGACGTTGTTTGCCCTTCCACTCTCGTTGACGTTGTTTGCTCTTCCACTCTCGTTGACGTTGTTTGCTCTTCCACTCTCTTTGACGTTGTTTGCCCTTCCACTCTCGTTGACGTTGTTTGCCCTTCCACTCTCGTTGACGTTGTTTGCCCTTCCACTGTCGTTGACGTTGTTTGCTCTTCCACTCTCGTTGACGTTGTTTGCCCTTCCACTCTCGTTGACGTTGTTTGCCCTTCCACTCTCGTTGACGTTGTTTGCTCTTCCACTCTCGTTGACGTTGTTTGCCCTTCCACTCTCGTTGACGTTGTTTGCCCTTCCACTCTCGTTGACGTTGTTTGCTCTTCCACTCTCGTTGAGGTTGTTTGCCCTTCCACTCTCGTTTACGTTGTTTGCTCTTCCACTCTCGTTGACGTTGTTTGCCCTTCCACTCTCGTTGACGTTGTTTGCCCTTCCACTCTCGTTGACGTTGTTTGCCCTTCCACTCTCGTTGACGTTGTTTGCTCTTCCACTCTCTTTGACGTTGTTTGCCCTTCCACTCTCGTTGACGTTGTTTGCCCTTCCACCCTCGTTGACGTTGTTTGCCCTTCCACTCTCGTTGACGTTGTTTGCTCTTCCACTCTCGTTGACGTTGTTTGCTCTTCCACTCTCTTTGACGTTGTTTGCCCTTCCACTCTCGTTGACGTTGTTTGCCCTTCCACTCTCGTTGACGTTGTTTGCCCTTCCACTGTCGTTGACGTTGTTTGCTCTTCCACTCTCGTTGACGTTGTTTGCCCTTCCACTCTCGTTGACGTTGTTTGCCCTTCCACTCTCGTTGACGTTGTTTGCCCTTCCACTCTCGTTGACGTTGTTTGCCCTTCCACTCTCGTTGACGTTGTTTGCCCTTCCACTCTCGTTGACGTTGTTTGCCCTTCCACTCTCGTTGACGTTGTTTGCCCTTCCACTCTCGTTGACGTTGTTTGCCCTTCCACTCTCGTTGACGTTGTTTGCCCTTCCACTCTCGTTGACGTTGTTTGCCCTTCCACTCTAGCTGATATGATGTCATACCATGATAGCACATTTAATTATTAATAGTAATGCCTATGGTATGCCTATAAATAGTGAAGTGAAGTGAAATTTATTTGTTTGGATCATACATACAGAGTGAAATAACAGTTTGTACATATTTTACATTGTTTTGATGATCCAGGGAGACCTGCACTAAGACCTGAGAGATCGCTATCGTACAAGCCTCCCTATGACTACATATGGTGCAGTAATCATTATTACTGCTGTTTGAATAGAGTGTACATACATGTATATAAATAGATGTGGAGTTGCTAACTTTGCCTACAAATATAACAATGCTAATAAAACTAATAAATAATACTAAAAATAGTGCAAATAATGTGAATACTATTTTTTTTCGTGTGTATAAATGTTAATAAAACGTGAATCGAAAATAATTATCAATATTATAATGTAATAATTACAGAGAAGTTGAATAATACAGAAAAGGGATAAATACATTAAAGGGGATAAATACATTAAAAGGGATAAATACATTAAAAGGGATAAATACATTAAAAGGGATAAATACATTAAAAGGGATAAATACATTAAAAGGGATAAATACATTAAAAGGGATAAATACATTAAAGGCACGCGCGCCTTTAAATACTTATAATGGCATGATTTTAAATAATTAAGCATGCGTTTGTAACGGATGGTGGTAATTAATTAAATTCTCTAACAATCTTAAGAAAATGTCTTTGTTCACAGAGCCTTCTAGCGGCTTCTCAGTAGGTAGGTCTAATTTAGACTGCGCCCAACTCGAAACCTCCCGGCTGTGTGTCCTTAATAATTATACATCCGGGTGACGCATATGCTCTACAATTATACTTTCGTTTTATCTATCATCGTGGTTTTACCCGCTCGTTGTATAACACAGCTCGAGCGCTGCATCGTCCACCTCATGTTGTTGACTTGCTGCATTATCTGCGTCCGATGCGATGTCGCTGTGAGCGGGTTTGTCAATTAATTTATTTGCCTGTTCATTAAGTATTATATCCGCCACCGGTTTGGGTGAAGTTAGCTATGCTGGATCATCTCCTCTCGGAAAGTCAGCGATCACGGACCGCTACTCGTCTGCATTGTCCCATTCTAACCAGATCTTCATACTTCGTGTTCTCCAGTCATGCCTTGCAGCTAAAGATACAACAGCACATACAACACACATATCTATTATTTCAATAGTAGATCTTGTTTACGATTCACAAAAGTAAGGAATACATTGTTGAGTGCAACCAAACAATTTGTCTTCAGAATGTCGCCACCAGGTCATATATCAGATTACACAGATAAAGGGACTGTGTTTATGTAGATACACATATGTAAGTAATCAATTAAACAAGCTAATTTGAAAATGCTCGCTGTAACAACATGACAAAGTAACGGTTTGCAACATGCTCACTAGGTGGCCTCATTTTTTATTTTAAGCATGTTGCTATACTGAAAATATATCAAGTAAATGCAGAATTTACGTGTATTTATATATATATATATATATATATATATATATATATATATATATATATATATATATATATATATATATATATATATATATATATATATATATATATATATATATATATATATATATATATATTGCTATATATGTATGTATTTATGTGTGGGTGTAAATATGTATGTATGCACGTATGTATGTATGCATACATGCATGTATGCGTGTATGTGTGTGTATGCATGTATGTGTGCATGGATATGCTATGTACATGTGAACGTGTGTGTGTGGCCGCTTAGCATATAAATAAATGTGCACGCACGCACACAGGCACGCACGTACGTACGTATCTGTGCAGTCGCTTTTCGCTCTGATGCAGTGAAAACGAAAAACTGTTATGTGCCTTCACGTTGTTTTTCTAACTTATACAAAAACAGTGTATGACAATTTGTATTATTTTTTCGTTTATCTGACGTCAAATATGAAAAACGAACATTGTGTGCCTTTTTCGTTTTTACGTTGCAAATGTGATAACGAAAAAGGAAAATATGGCACGTACACGGTTAGTGTAGGCCTTTGTGTAATTTCGTGCAGAATGTATGGTAAAAGCAAACTTTCACTTGATTTTTAATATTTTGGTTATAAAGACTTAAAAAAATTAGGGTGGTAATTTTTCTAAGCAGAATAAGTTTACAAAAATTCAAGATGGCCGCCACCATATAAATTGCACAATTTTCCACCATAATATTATTTTAAATGATTCCTGACATGTTAGCAATGGTGCCTGGAGCCCTTGGCATCGACAATACCCATTTTTATATTAGATATTTATTGTTTAGATATATGTGAGCGGTAGTAGATGGCCGCCATCTTGAATTTCAAAATGGCGGTTGCACAGAAAAAGAGAATTAACTACTGTTGACTGTATGCTATGATCACTGTTCTTTTACCAGTGGTACTGTGTATACTCTAAGTAGCATTTGCGTTACAACAGTTTTTAAAATAGGGTGGCAAATTCAAGATGGCCGCCAGATTTAACATGGACACTTTTCCCTGTATACTTTAAAGCTTTAAGCTGATGATATGACGATATCCTATTTATAGTGACATATACTTAAACAAACGATATTATGGATTAGGAAGGCTAGGACAGCGATTTTTTATTTCAAAACGGCCGCCGTAAATCACTATAAGTAGCTGGTATGTCAAACCCAAATGCATGCATAATAGCACATTTTGAAAGGAATTTGTAGACACTTCGCATGTTTAACTGTTGATACGGTCTCATCTCTCAGGACCCATCCCATCCTGTTCACGGGAACGCCTATGCATATTGGAGCGGTGACTGTGGATAACAACGAGACCACGCCTCTGCTGCCAGACTCTCTTCTCGGCGGATTCACTACAACTTGCCGATCACGGCACTACTAGCACCGCCTAACGAGCTCTGGCATTGCTAGTGAAGTACATTGGGTAGGTTCTTCAATTTGGTCCGGCAGATGGCGCTGTAGCTGCCGCGCAGGCAAATACTCGGTATAGTTATGCGATGAATGGATTGCGTTTTTTATATTTTAGATAATGCTGTGATGACATGAAACCACAACTTGAGAAAGTGATATATTTTTGAGTCGGGGCATACAGCAAACGGGAGACTGGATCAAAATTCGAGAACCTCTCGTCTACAGAGTGATAGTTGGCAGGTAGGCTAACCAACACCCCAGGTAAATTGTAGATCAGCTGCCTTGCATGGAGAGCATCCAACGACAAGTTACAAGAAATACGGCTGAGGAAACCCCTAACAAAAACGTTGAAGGTGGGACAGGCCCAGCAAGACACCATTATCATTGATTACTGCAAACACTACGTCAGTTCAACAGGATGGAACAAACGATAATTCGTATTGGACCGGAAAGAACTACGGATTGGGAAGCTGTGCTTGTCATCTCTGTTTTCAGCTTCTATCGCTGGCTATATTCAGCAAAATGGCAAACAAGTGCGTAAAACAAGACTCATCTGGAACTGGAACTGGAATTTCTTTATTCGACAGAAATACATTAATATTACGATTTTTTTTCTTTAACAAAAAACAAATACCAGGAGACTCTCACCAAGGCTTATAGAATATGCCGTTAGCGTGAGAGCCACCCACTAAGGTTCACGGTGGTCGTAGTCTTGAAGCAATGTTGGTCAAAGACTGAAGTACGGCAATTATTGTTTCGACATCGATATTGTTTTGACATCGATTTTGGTATTGTGCAGGACGCTACGCTAAGAATAGCTGACATTGTCGAAGTCTTTCAGAATGCTGCCGTGTGTATGTTTCGTTCCAGTTAGGTGGCGAGCTTGCTTCAACCGTGAACTGCTTCTAGTTTTCCACATGATTTAACCGGGATTTGTGGAGTTTGAGAAAGCACGTGACACGGTCCCGAGAGAGATGGTTCTGACAAAGCTGAGATGGATGGGAGTGCCAGAAGCAGGAGTCGGGGTGGTGGACGCATTGTATGAGAGAACAAAAAGGAAGAGTAGTGGTTGAACCAGGTATGTCGGATGGGTTTTGGGATAACATCGGCTGGAGGCAAGGAGGCACGTGCGCTTAAGCCTTTTACTATTCATCGTGGTGATAGATTTAATCAGCATGGAGATCAGCACGAAGGACGTTATCAGGAAATTGATGTACGCAGATGATCTGGCTACAATAACAGAGAACAAACAGGAAGCGCTGGAGGAGTGGAAGGAGGTGTCCAAGACCAGTGAGTTTAACGTCAGTGATTTGTAAATTATTAGAAAGGTTAATTAAAGACCATATGGTGGACTTCCTCGTAAGCATAAATTATTAAATTCATCTCAACATGGATTCCTTAAAGCGAGGTCATGCTTAACAAATATGTTATGTTTTTTGGAAGAAATCACTAAATGGATAGACATGAGATCGCCAGTAGATATTATCTACTTAGATTTTCAGAAAGCTTTTGACAAAGTGCCACGTCAAAGATTACTACTTAAATTAAAAGCCCAAGGTATCGGGGATAGCATAACTGACTGGATAGAACAATGGCTGACTGACAGAAGACAACGAGTTTTAGTAGATAGAGAAGTTTCAAATTGGAAATCAGTTTCGAGTGGGGTACCTCAAGGATCAGTATTAGGATCTATATTATTCTTAATATATATCAATGACTTGGACGACAGTATAACAAGTAACGTACTGAAATTTGCGAATGACACAAAACTGTTTAGAAAGGTTAATACTGATGGTGATAAACAACATTTAAAAAACGATCTAGACAGATTAGTGAAATGGTCTGAGAAATGGCAGATGCTGTTCAATTTTGGGAAATGTAAATGCCTACATACAGGACATGGGAACTTGAATGTAAACTATAAAATGGGAGATACTGTTCTGGGTACTACTATAAAAGAAAAGGACTTAGGAGTTACAATAAGCGCTGATATGAAAGTTTCAGAGCAGTGTGGTATTGCAGCTTCAAAGGGTAATCAAATTCTTGGATTGATTAGAAGAAACATAACATACAAGGGAAAATAATTAATGATACCTCTTTATAAAGCAATAGTTAGACCTCATTTAGAATACTATATACAAGCATGGAGACCATATCGTAAGAAGGATATAGATACGCTTGAACGCATACAAAGGAGAGCAACTAAAATGATTCCAGAACTTAGAGACCTTAGTTATGAAGAACGCCTGAAAGAATGTGGTTTAACAACTCTAGAGACAAGGAGGTTAAGAGGAGATCAGATTGAAGTTTTTAAGATATTGAATGGGTATGAAAATATTGATAGAAATATGTTTTTCTCACTCAAGAAGGATAGCAGAACTAGAGGACATGAGGTAAAATTAGTAATGGATCAATGTAGATTGAACATCAGGAAGCACTCGTTCTCACAGAGGACAATAAATGAATGGAACAAATTGTCTACAGATTGTGTAACTGCTAGCAGCGTGAATATGTTTAAAAACAAGGTTGACACATATCTCAGGAGGGCGGGTTATAAGTAGATGAACATTGTTGGACTCTCGATAAGCCAATGGCTTCCTTGTCCACTTGCCATCTGGGCCTTTGGCTTGGATGGCAAATCTTTTTAAATCTTGTTAAAGAGGTTCCGATAATGTTTGTGTCCCGCCCTGTTGTTGGTCGTGGCATCGTATGTCATCAGTTTGAAATTATCTTTGCTTATTTAAATTGTACTTTGCTAGTTTGATCATATTGCTAAGCATACATCTTGAAAGAATTTGCAATCTTTCGGGCGTTGTCTTTTATATAATTTTGAATTGAGACAAAGGTATTCCAGTCACAATTCACAAAACATAATTGATAGTTATCTTGTAAATTATTCTGTTTATGTGTTCTTGCATGTTGATAAGCATGTGCATAATAATAAAAAGTGTGGTCAATATTCCCTAAAGTTTGTTTCATAATTTGAAAATCAAATAATTGTGCCACTTCAATTTCAGCAGTCTGTTTCGCCCACAAACTCAACGGTTGTTTGGATATACAATTGGTGACCATGTTAAGGTAAGACAATTGTCGAAATATAAGTTATGCGTATGAAACTTTGCACTACCCGTATGAGCTGAACCTTAAAAAACCGTCAGCTGTGTGATGAGATGTTGGTGCCTCTTCGCACTACTGAGGACGAGCTAGGTAGCTTGCTACTGAATAGAATGTGTGCATCTCCGTATTATAATTGTTACAATTGGCGGAATGGTTATCGCCGATCGGAGTAGATGCACGCCGTCAGAAACAAGCTTGAACTTGAGGAAGATAGAGATAGTCATGACGGACTGAAATATAAAATTTAAAGTTGAACGGGAAAGTCGTGAGAGCGTGTGTAACGTTCCTGTGTGGGCTAGAAACGATGGTATTGACAGAGCAATGATAACAACAGTTGCGAGTTTGCGAGAACAACTGGGTGAGGAGAATTACACGTACAAAAAGGCTGGATAGAATGAGGGTGAATGACTTGGGGGAAGGTATTGGAATACAGTTCAGCTTAACGGGAAGAATAGCAAGAAGCCGGATGATGTGGTGCTGACAGAGACGGGCCGACTACTACTGAGGGCAGAGACGGTGAAACAGTGAGGCGGCAAGATAAAGGAGAGATCATAATTAAGATGGGGACATTGTGTTACGAGGGATTTGAGGCAGGGGATAATGAAAAGTTGAGAGAAATGCTGCCGATATAGGGAATAGTGGCAACGACAAACACATGCATTGTCTACAGTACAATAATTAGTCGACCTCACCTTTTTATAATGGGAACTACGAGGAACAACTAAAAGAACTGGTTGAACTGGGTAGATCTACATCGGACATCAAACCACGACCCAACACCGATATGGATGTCATATTTATATAAATGTATTAATTGTTATGGTATAATTCCATGATTTATACAATAGAAATAACGTATTTATAGTTATAACATAGATATAGAATAGGATATCCACCACTCGTACGCAATATCTGTTGTTATAGTATAGATAAATGACAATAGCCAGAGAACTAGTGAACCGTGGAAAAAGAGAACCAGAAACAGGCCCCGTCCGCCACCTAGTGAATATGCCTGTTGTGGTTCTAACGTTATCGGCAGGTGGCACAATTATTATTTACCGTGCTGTTACTCCTCAATGAAGACAACTCGGAACAATCCGAATTAAATTATCATGACTCGGTTTTCTTGTCGTCTATCAGCCCCACCGATAGCTATTTCGTATTCTGAAGTACGGTAAAGATATACTATGGTATATACGTGGCCTTTTCTTGCGAGATCCTTGAGGCAAGTTGACTTGGGCACGAGTTGGATGGGTTACGGTCCAGCATTGGCAATTTTCTTCCTCGTTTCTTAAGCCTGACGTGATGATTTTGTCTCGGTGTTTGGGGCGGCGGTATGTATATCATTACGAATACCCTTAACCGGTCAACAGAATACACCAGCATTACGACCTTATAGTATGCGCCATAAATAACAAACACACATGATAAACACAACAGTCATAGTTACGCGCAGGCTAGGAACCAGGGTAGGGTCTAGGCTAGGGGCCATGGCTTAGGGTTCTATGTACCAAAAATAACTAAAAAACTGGAACTGTCACTTATCAGTGACTTCACATCAGTATTAACACTACCATATCTGCAGAAATATAGCATTAGCCGTAGCCTTAGGGGGCCTAAGACAACCTATCTTCATGTGTATGCTGCTTTGCCTTGGCTTTGGGGTTGCAGATTATTGTTTGGACGAGGCTATTCGCACAGCAACTCTGCGTATTACCGCAACAAATACTTATTCGCAGAGCAGCTCTGCTAATAATGACAACATTTAATCGCAGAGTAGCTCTATGAATTACAGCAAATTGTAATCTTATACGCAGAGCAGCTGTGCGAATTATGGCAAAAGTTATTCTATATGCTAGTCTAAAAGTACATCAGTCATTCTGCATGCTATTTGATTTCCTGTTACATGAACCATATTTTTTAGCACTATACAGTGGTGAGGAAGGTCATGGTCAAGTCATGGAAGGTAGCCAGTCGGGCTACCAACCTTGCAAAGTGAAGTAGCCCGACAGCTTCTTACTCAATCTTAGGTAGCCCACATGCTAATCATTATTTTGATGATAAAAAGTAAATACTTTGAAGATAAAATGTATGAACGATATCAACAAGAAATAAAAACATCAAAAACAAACAGTTTTTAAACATTTTCAAGGCAGGATAAATACAATGTAATATATATTACTGAATAAAATACAGTATACAGATTGTTTTGTTTTCATAACATGGTACACCAACAGTCTACGCAAAAAGTCTCAAAGAGTCACAGGACATCAGGTCCTGTGAACTGAATAGTTTACAGGCCCTGCTGATTTTTCACAGGACCTGATTTTAGTTCCAAATATTACTAAAACAGTGTCACGCACACTACTTGGATAAATATATGTAAGTGGCACCACGCGGCGCCAGCCTAGAGAAACTTTAACCAGGTTCCCGATTAATTCACCAGAAGCACTCCGCGCACCAACACGGTGCCAAGACTAATAACATGACCGGTTATTATTTCAGTGTGGGGGCAGCCGTGGCCTAGTGGTTAAGGTGTTGGACTCTAAATTCAAGGGTTGTGAGTTCAAGACCCACACTGGGCACGGTTCATTTTCGAAGCTTAGGCAATTTCGTTTACCCTACTTTGCCTCAGTCTACTCAGGTGTAAATGAGTACAAACACTGTTTGGAAGGTAACTGCGATGGACTAGTGTCCCGTCCAGGAGAGTCAGTATAACTGCACTCTAAGTTGCTTCGCACTATAGAAACCAGGTTTAAGCACTGGCCATATAAGCCTTCATGGCTTTCTAAGGCGTAATGCCTGGGGGATGACTTTACCTTTTTACCTATTATTTCAGTGTAGAATGACCGTTCAGTTACCGGGTACATGTTGAGCGTCTGTGGTTGATTAAAAATACAATGAATGCTCCCTATTGATATAGCTTCGGCTACGGTTTGGCAACATTTCTTGCAATGCCAAACGTGTCGCAAACACACGATTTATGGTTAACATAAATGCGATATAGCCAGGACAACACTTCTGAGATGTTTATTAACATTCCGTTTATTTTTGCTGCGTTTAAAATAGTGAAGCTCCGTAAATATTTCGAGTCGCCATTCGGGCCACTGTAGTCAAAAATTAAAGTTGCCCATAGCCATTTTTGGGCCCCATTGGCGAGTCATGGCGACTGAGCGACTGCTAAATCTCAACCCTGGTATAGATGGAGGTTGGGATCCCAGCCACACCACTGACTATATAGCATAAGGAATATCATATGTTTTATATATGTATGTATGTGTGTATATATATATATATATATATATATATATATATGTGTGTGTGTGTGTGTGTGTTTGAATCAAACAATGTATTCATTATATATATATATATATATATATTTGGCTTTTTTATGAAAGAACAGTGCTTTGATCAAAATTAAAATAATCAATAATAAATTAACATGGATCTGCAGAGTTGTAAAGATGAAAAATGTTGTATGAATGTCACACGTGTAACACTGGAATTGTCTTACTGTACCATCACCAGAATTAATATGTAGTAATTTCTAGACAATTATAATATAGTTTGACTTAAAACAGCAAACAAAATGACATTCTAAAATATAGGAGAAGGTTGCCATGTTATAGACACTTTACAGAAGCTACAGGGTTTCCCAGCAGACTACAGGATCAAGGTATTTAGATTAAGGTGGAGCTGATGTTGGGCTCATTCAGTCAATACCCAAAGCTGTTTATAGGTCCTTAACCAATACTACAAGGCATGTGCTGGGTGGCAATGCCATAACAATTTCAGACCTCAACATTAACACTGTTCGGGCCACATGTTTTCATATTTGAACTGGCCCAGTGGGCCATCATAGTTTCAGATCGTTTTTATACAATTAGTCACACCCACATGTCATCGCTTCAATCGCTTGTTCTTGCCATCCACCTCGGTGATACAATAAAACACAGTCTTCATCTAATCTGCTTTCGTGTTGTAGCTACGTCTGTTTGACATCTTGTTTTGATACGTTTGATCCTCACAAAAAGTCCGCATGGCATCGTTACTAGCAACGACGTGTGGAATTTTTGTGAAGTTCATGCATTGCATACGCCTATATTTTACTAGTGTTGCTAATCAGTATATCGATTTATATCGCAGCATTTCCTTCTGCGCGATACATATTGGCTATCACCTTCGACGTACCGATTTCATTTACCGTAACGTTGTACTTCAGTCCAAAAGTTTATATTCGGAAGAAATAAAATCCAATTGTAACAGTTATAGTTATATACAGTATCAGTTCCAATTTGCCCATCATATTTTTTAGTATAACTAGCTGTAACTCGATATGGATTGTAAAAAAATGCCGACAGTACGAATGCATTCCCATCACACCCACTGTAGTTTCGACAGGGGCATCTGATTCTCAAACGATTCTAGCAGTAACGTTGTCTGCCATGAGGATTGAGGAACACTGACAGAAAGCATAAAAGTAAATCACCAACGGTAAAAGAAATCACGGCCAAACTCGCATCCTCGACTTGTAATGCGATGTATCGCAAAAAATGTGTTTAAAAAATAAATTCGGACCAGTAGCTTTTTTGGGGGAGCCAGTTTTTTTATCTACTTTTAAAATCTACTGGCCCGATGGGCCACTGAGTACAACAGCTTAATGTCGAGGCCTGACAATTGTTTGTTAAGTTGTTGGATTAGCACTAGCCACAGTTCCTTGTGAGAATGACAATGACATTTTCTGGCTAACTGAAGAGTAACTCTTTCATCATGTGGACTTCTTTAAGCAAATACAAAACAAATAACAGGATCATGGCTGGACTGATAACTAGTACATTGGTTTACTTATGATGGATGTTATGTTCTTTTTAAGTGGACTAGATTTAATTACAGGATCTAGCCAATGTTAATATCAGTTATCAAATTTTTTTTTCCAGTTTATGACAGTTTATACTGGTAATTACCAGTAAATACAGGTTTTCCTAGATTTTTCCCATTGCGTTGTCCAAACTGGTTCCCTGGGAATGTGCCAACCCTCATATATGTGTTTGCAATCACAGAAGTGCTAATGATATTTGCTCCGAAACATTCAAATTAAACAGGTAACATATATTATTATTTTTAATCTACAGGCTACAGCCAATAATAGCATAGACTGTTTGATTCCAAATATACCATATTAACCAATTAGTGTTAGTGTTAATTAGTGTTGATTATGTTTAGTGTGAATTGGTAATTGTGGTGTTAAGTGTTGATATTTGGTTGTGGTACTCATTTATGATTTGGTAACTATTTTCTTGTATTTCAAGTATTTTATGTTCATGTAGAGCGATATATTATTATGTATTGTAACAGTGTCATGGTGGACTGTATGCCAGCGATCTTTCAGGTCTTGGTGCAGGTCTCCGTGGATCAATCAACATTTTATTCACAATCATCATGTATAACAACTGTTTCTATATTTCAGATGGACTTACCAGCATTGATATGACATGACCTAGTGTGATGACATCTGCTCGGGGGGAGACTGCCCTCTTCTGCTGGGGGAGCACTTCCCATGGCCAGCTGGGGCTAGGAGGGATTGAGGAGGAGCAGATTTTCAGTCCACGCCAGCTACATGCCTTCGATGACAGACAGGTCCAGGAAATTGCATGTGGCCAAGAACACACACTCTTCCTGCTGGAGGATGGAATGCTGTATTCGTGCGGCAACAACGATACTTGTCAGCTCGGACATTCAAAATCTAGGACAAGGCCAGGTGTGTATTGGTGCTTTTTGTTAATAAACTGTATTTACCGTGAAACTGAAGTGAAAGAAACACACAAGACATAATTATAGTCTTCTATAGCACTGTTTCAGTCCTTCACCTGTTCAAAGTTCTCTACAACATAGTTTCTCCCGATATATTTCTGCAATTAATTAATTAATGTGTACACGCAGTTTTTAATAGGTTCCATGCTATCTTAAAAGAGGCAGTGGTATAATGCCATCCGACAGACTGAGGGATACTGTTCCCTGGCACAGGTGAAAAGATTTGAGATGTGTAGTACTAGTAGGCACAGCCAGCACACCTGCAGAATTGGATCATTAGGCACACAATGCCACACATGTTTTTATTGTCACTGAGAATCTGAGATAAGACGTGTTCTTAAAAAGTTAATACATTGGTAATCTGAAACCAATACGAAAACAACCATTTAATTCCAAACATACCAGGTTGTGATACAATGAGGTACAGGGGAATGTGTGATTGTTCCAATTACAGAAACGATTGACACTTTGGAAGCCCAGGTGATCAGACACGTGTCCTGTGGAGACTCACACAGTGTCGCTGTCACTGACGCAGGAGAGGTGTTTGCCTGGGGCAACAACCGACATGGACAGCTGGGCTGTGGCTCGACTGACGTCATTCAGAGTAAAACACCAAAGTAAGTTACAACTTTTTTGCCATTCAGTGCTGCATACCGATTATAAAAAAATTACTCTCCCATGGACTGCAGTTTGGTTTGGTTTATATGAGATGGGCACAATTTTACTCAGTGGAACTTTTTCACTCAGGTGAAACTTTTTAACTGAAATAGCTGCATAATAATAAGGATTAAGAAGTGTATTTGTAGGCTTTATTTAATTTTCATATATGATACCACTAGTTTTTTGTGAGTATTCTCAGGGTTATCGTTATCATTATCAACATACTTGTTCTGATTACCAACTGCCACAAACAGGTGCACCCACTATAGGAATCAGGAAATGTTTAGATAGACTAGACAGGTTTGGGCATGTCACCGAAATATCGTTCCTACAATCCGTGGCTTCATAATGTAACGCAAGCCATAAAAAACAAATTGTTGTGCTGAAACCAAACCCTGTGTGTTGTATTTTGTCTAAATAACCACTTTCAAATATTTATACAAAAGAATTTGAACAAATGACTATAAGCCACACAATTCCAAGTCTTCCCCCAGGAAACACAGGGGTTCTCTAGACTTATTTGGTTCTAATTTTATATTACAAGCTGCAGTGACCAAAAAACATACAAGCAAAATGGCAATGCCACTGAAAGACAGATTACATGATGAATATGCTAAAGATGATGAAAGATTTAACAAGCTTTAACAAAATTGCTATCCAAGGCAAAGGCCCAGATATTTGTCAATCAGTCTTGTTTTTAAACATATTCACACTGCTAGCATTTACACAATCTGCATATAATTTGTTCCATTCATTTATTGTCCTGTGTGAGAACGAGTACTTCCTGATATGCAATATACACTGATCCTTTACTAATGTTACCTCATGTCCGCTAGTTCTACTATATGTCTTGAGTGTAAAAAAATATTTTTATCAATATTTCTATACTCATTCAGTATCTTAAAAACTTCAGTTTGATCTCCTCTTAACCTGCGTGTCTCTAGGGTTGTTAAACCACATTCTTCATAATTAAGGTATCTCAGTTCTGTAATCGTATAATGAACCAGAATAATCACAGAGAAAATATACTGTGTGGTGCATGATATTTCATTTCCAGAATGCATTTTATGATAATGCTTGTGGTTATGCTAAGAGATGCCTGCATGGTCTGGTGCTGTGTCTGTAGATTAGTGAGAAGTCTCTCCTCCAGTGTTGCCCTGCAAGTTGTCTGTGGATCCCAACATACGCTGGCACTGATGAGGTGTAAGTAGAGCAGCTTTTAGAATCACAAGTGCAGACCTTCTGTTTTGAAGAGTGCAATTGCACTGATGCTCCTAGCATTAGTCTTTGCGATTATAAAAGAGTGATTGTTGAAAAATTAAATCATCTGGTTCACTCTCTTCAGATCTTTCAGGAGAGCAAGTACAATGTAGTATGCTTTGTACCTAGCATGCAAATAGCATTGTGATTAGCTTTTATACATAATTCTATGTAAATGAAAAAAGGTTGCTTGACGACATGTCTTTGTGATACATACTGTCAGATATACAGCCGTATATGGTGAAAAGATGCCCTGCTTTGCCATTTAAAATTGCTACTTTGTGTATTCAGATGGTGATGTGTTCGCATGGGGAGGAAACTCGTACGGCCAACTAGGAATAGGGAATGTCAAGGACAATGTGTATGACCCTCAACTATTGACTGGGCTGCGGGGGTTAACCCTGACTCGGGTTGCTGCCGGGGGCGCACACAGCTTCGCCCTCACTGTGTCGGGTGCCCTCTTTGGCTGGGGTCGCAACCAGTAAGCCGCTTGCTGATTTGTCTACCAGTAACTTTATTTATATTATAAGGTCATTTATTTGTGAAATTACCCAGTTTAATTTATGCAATAATTACCTTCAAATATTAATAAGGCTACAGTAGATATTGAAACACTATTGATTACATCAAATTAAGTAGTTGGATTCAACAATTCTGAAAGGTTGGCAGTTTTTTACTATATTTCTTCCAAGGCAGTTGACATTGTGTTATTTTACATGCTTAGCCACACACAGGATCTAAATGTTGTATAATGTCCCATGGGGGTTTCATCAAATACTAGTGGAATAGTATTTTGGTAAATATTCCAGCAGCATTTAAACAAAGGAAGAACATCTCTATCATGATTGGTTGATTTTTTACTCAGTTTCGTACTTCAGTAGATTGTACTATAAATCTGATTTAGTTAATGTAAACATACTTAGAGCCCAGAAATGTAGCATCTGTTTATATTTTAAGCTGCGGCTATATGTGGGAATTAGTGTTTGTCTTTGTTTCCAGCTTTGGCCAACTTGGAGTGGGCGATGAAGTAGGTAGGCATCATTCACTCTTTCTCTCATTCGTCTAGTAAAGGAGCATTATGTGGTATTAATTTTGTTGCAGATGGGAGACACTCAGAGATTTCAAAACTTAGTATCTCTATTCCTACTTGTGGTAGGAACGGGTTACACAATGATGAACAATTCTTGGACTTCCGATATTACAGCCATTGGCTTCCTTATCCACTTGCCATCTGGGTTTTTGTCTAGGATGGTAATCTTGTTTCTTATATAATTCTATTACACTTATATAAGATGTACACTATAGGTGTGCCATTGTCGGAAAAATTAAGGTGTAACCTACTGACTTATACCATAATTTAATAATAAATATGTCCAAATGATCATGTTGTAGGGGACGCTAGAGATGTTAAATGTTTCGCAAAATGCCTCTGAAGTAAGACAAGCGAAAACATTGAATTGAGAAGAGACATTTAACAAATGCTACAAAGTTGAATTTCTGTAAAAAGAATTGATCCTTCTTGATAAAATTTTTGAGAAAGGTTGAGATGCCCGGTGTGTTGTAGAGCATCTGTCACCGACCCTGTGTGAGACATTGAGGTCTCACAAGGTTAAATACATGACATGTGGACAGTGTCATAGTGCTGTCATCACTGAGGTGTGTACATTTACTTTACAATTAGTTCTTTATGTGTTAAATATTTATTTAACCCATTTTATATCCCATTTATATATATATTTAATAATTTTTTTTAAACTCTGTTCTCAACAGAGTTGGCCTGTCGTGAATCCGGTTCGTTGATGTCCTAATACGTAATATGTGAATAGTTTAAGAAATATCTGCAGTCGATTTAAAAAAAATTGCGTATTATTTTTCAAATCATCGTAAGAATTAACTTTAATCATTCATTCGCTCTGGTAATACTCAAAATAGTGGATATCCAAAAGGGTGAACACTTTATGGGGTCAAGGCTGATCATGAGCATGACTTCCATCCTCTCACCAATCACATGATAAATTTATGAAATTTCACCAAGGACGAAATTCGTAAATTTTCAGCGTTTCCAATTTCACTTCAGTAAATGCTGGATCAAGCATTAAATAATTTAATAGTTTGTCTGATGATTTCACAGAAACTATATACAAAAGTTTTACAATTGAGCTAGCACGTCATAATGGATACTATGTAGGTTTGAATTTTTGCAAAATGAATTTGAAATGAGATGGGCAAAAAAAATTATTATTGAGAAGGGATCTTTAAACTTATTTATATTTGTGATGCATATTTGTATGTATGTTTTTTAACCTGAAATAAAAAGTATTCGCGTGGTCATATACATCTGTCCAGCCAGGCTTTCAGCCAGGGACTTGTTGTCCTGTTGTTGCAATGGTTTTTTGAAAATCATAATGCATTATTGTTTTTGAAATAACAGGCTTTTTGTTTTTAAGTACAGTGTAACAGGTTTTTTTTTTTAATAACGGGATTTTTGTTGGACCACAACTAATTTTTTTGGGACAAATTATGGAGTAAGAGGGTGCTTGTATTATCATAAAACTGGCCTTATTACGAACCATTATTTCGTGAGTCTACACAGTGGGACATTACATATGGTGGCTTCTGGATTTACTCAACATACCGGGTAATCACCCATTGAAATTTGCCACCCATGACAGTAATCCCCTCATGCACAAGAATTAGTGTGAGCGAGTTGTTATCCATATGAACAACTAATGGAAATAATAAACGACATAACTATGAAGAATCAATAAGAAACCACATTACCAGGTACTCAAAATATGTGACAATGATTAATTAGTATATTTAAGGAGACACGCTACTCGGAATTATTGGTTTATAAATATTTTTTAGACAAATTTCTTTTTCACAATTTTCCATTACTATGTTGATATTTCTTTCAGATCCAGTACATAGATTTACACAAATCTTGTTCTATATGTGAATAAAATGATTTTATTGATGACCTGTGTTACTGTGGTTTCCTTTGTCTTGGTCAAATTAGCAGAAATTAAGCGAGTTTGTCGTCTTAGTTACGGCAACTATCCTCCAACGAAGCCTGCCATGTTTGATATTGTTGAATAGGGGATTCTCCTGTCTGTGCACGGGGTCTGCGTACTCTTGGGAAATCCCCTTTGCATTGAGCCAATAAGCTTTTGCGTGACCGTAGTAACGGCATAAAAATGTGCCAGATCGTACTAACGCGGACGGTGATTGGCTGATAAACGCGGATGTTACGGTCAACGCATGCGCACTGCGTTTCCCGGTGGAAATCCCTATTCTACGCATAGCGTCTAGACAACAGCAGACGACAACCAATTGTAAGAAGCTGATTGTTATTGTGGATTACCGTCGAAATGCCGAAGTGTCGTGGCAAAAGGAAACCACGAAGCGTGTCAATAACACAGGAGGCGTTCTCGTGCCTCTCAGTTGCAGGCAGCACGGGGAAATAGACGGAAGGCGACTTTTGCAGCAGTTGATTTGGAAGCCGTCACCGGTGACTTGCCGCGCTCGCAACCCGGCTCTGTCAGTGTCACTGACAGGCACGGTGCCGGTGGCAGTGCTCTGAACGTTACCGCATCATCTTCCAAGCGGAAATTTGATATGATGTGTGCTGCAAGTTCTGCGTCTTCTGGCGACAGTGACGATGTGGATGTGACATCCGACCACAGAGACAGTGACGACCCTGGCGCCAATACTCGTTCACCAGTGACAGATGACAGCTGTCTATTTGTGCAAGTTTCATCACTGAAGAACATAGTCAAGAATTTGCCGTGCCCTAACTGCCAGGGGGCATTTCTGACGGTAGAAATTATTGATGTCCAGAAGGGACCAGTTGTAGCCTTGCGCACAGTTTGTGGTGGTTGCCAGCATGTGTGCAGCGGCGCTGTCTTCATCTCGCCTTGGTGACCAGGGTAGTCGTGCACCCTTCGCAACTACCAGGCGTATGGTGGCAGGAACAATGGACAGTGGTGTCGGTTTCTCAGGGTTGCGACGGCTCTGTTGGTGGCTTGATTCACCATGTGTACACCAGAAGGCGTCGTGAAACACCAGCGACCTGTTTCCCAAGCTTTTATTTCCACAACCCTTACGAATACTCGAAAATGCAGCGACATGTGTGAGGAGGCATATGCGGACATTGATCCAGGCATGACTCAAGAAAATGTGAGGGACATCTGCGTCTCCTATGATGCTTCCTGGATGACCAGGGGACACAAATCGCACTATGGCTTTGGTTGCGTGATCGATCTGTTCACCAATCTCATCATCGACTATGCCATCCTCAGTACATACTGCCATGGCTGTGCAACAGTAGGTGACAGCATGGACAAGACAAGTCCAGAGTATGATCTGTGGCTGGGTGATCACGACTGTGATAAGAACTTTGAAGGCACGGCTGGAGCCATGGATGCTGCCATTGCAGAGATCCTGTGGAAGCGGTCCATCGAAAGGCATGGCTTTCGGTATGTGACCCTTCTGTCGGATGGTGACGCCAGAACATACAATCACATTGCGTCACTGAACATCTATGGGGACAACTGCCATGTAGAGAAGGAAGAGTGCGTCAACCACGTGTCAAAGAGACTTGGGACAGCACTGCGGAAAGTGGCAGTGGAGGGTCGTCAGGAAGGTGTCGTGACCGGTGGCAAGGGCTACGGCAAACTGACAGCTGCTACCATAGTAAAGCTGACGAGCTACTATGGCAAAGCAATCAGGAGCAACAGCAACAACCTCGACGGAATGCGCAATGCTGTGTTTGCGACTTTCTTCCACGCACTCTCTACAGATGACGACCCACATCACAATCGGTGTCCGAAAGGAAGAGAAAGCTGGTGCTTTTATCAGAGTGCCGTAGCGAAAGGTGAACAACCAGGGCCCCATCGAGTCATGGTCGGGACACCAATTTCGCGTGAGGTCGGCCAGTTTGTGCGACCAGTCTATGCTCGCCTTGGTGAAGAGAGTCTGCTGCGTCGGTGCTTGAGGGGTAAAACCCAAAACAGCAACGAGAGTGCCCATGCAATCGTGTGGAGGAAATGTCCCAAGACGGACTTCTGTGGCAAGGTGCGACTGGATGCTGGCGCTGCAATGGCAGTCTGTGAGTTCAACGTGGGGGTAGAGACCTTCGTCACAGCCGCCACAGTCACCATGGGATTCAGATGTGGTGTATCAGTTGAGAAGCTGACAAAGGCAAAGGATGACGAACGACTTGCTTTGATGCAGCGGAAAGGCAGTGCAGTCGAAAAGAAGCGCAGAGAAGCACATCGTCTGAAGCAGATACACCAACATGACATGCTTGTCAGGGCCGAAGGTGGTCCATCATACAGCAGTGGAGACTTCTGACAACGTGATGGTTGGCAGCAGCCCTGTTGGTTCCATATCGTCCACTAGGGGGCACTACATGCAGCATACTGCAATACTTGTTCCGCAACTTTGTGCTGTAATGTTGTAAATACATTATCTCTCAAACTTTATTTGCCGTTTTTGACAGCAGTGAAAATGTGGCGGTTCATGCATAATGACCACTAGGGGGCGCTGTGTGCAACATTACGTATACCCCTGTATTCTACATTGCATAGAAACAATTGCTATGCAACTTACCAACTTACTCTGTGCTCTGTAATGTTGTAAATGCATGTAATCAGTGTGTAAATAGAAACATAATCTTTATTTGCTGTTTTCTCATGATTTCGTTTTCGTGCCGTTCTAAAACTTCCAACGGAAAGTTCTACCGAAACTGTCTGACATTTCCACCTGAAATTTGGCATACACCTACAGCAAAGCATACAGTGCATCATGACAGAAGGAAATTTCAATATGTTTCATGATTACAATTTTATGTGATGTTGAATCACGAATGATAAAAAAAAATGACAAATAAAAAAAAAAAATTATACAACAAAATCTTTTTTGGTGATACAAATTTCCTTCTGTCATGATGCACATACATGTATCTACTATCACTGTAATTAATTTGAAACACTATATCACAAGGGGTCCATGAGAACAAGACGTTGAAAAATATTTAAACAAATCCAATATGGCCACTGTTTCCATGGAAACCAAAGTACTTTTTTTGCAAATAGTAATTATTTTTTTCGTTTTGACCCCCAATGGTGATTTCCCTAAAATCTTAGGCAGCTGGCATTAAAATTGACCGAAATTTTCCAAAACTTAATTTCGCAGCATGTGTCCCCTTAAGAGATAGATGTATACAATTGTTAATATATTTATTATGGGGTAATTCAGTATTTCAGATAAGCCATCAGACCTGGGGTGTGAATTGTCATTCACACATCCCTATATGAACAGGATCAGTGAAGCCATATGACTTGCTGTAGACCAACTGGATATATCCGAAAAATTCCAGCAGTAGGGGTATATAAATTAATAGAGGAGATGGGTGTAAACCAACTGGGGTTGAACACTTAAATCAGTATGGTTTGATTATGATTGGGACAAACCACCAGTAATGGTGTCGTTTCTCCAAAGATTTATATGATCGCTCCCAGTTAACCCCCAAACGTGTGTAATTGGTTTTTGTTATGCATAACTGGTAAATAAGAAAGTGATAACGGGTAAATTGGAAATGTTCACAAACCTGACTAAGGGCCTGTGTCCAGCCTGCTGATGACTAGGGCGTGACGTGTCTGACTTGCAGGAGGGCGGGGTGTTTACGTTCGGGGCAGGAATGTTCGGCCAGCTGGGTCACAACGCACCCAACTCTGAGACGCTGCCGAAGAAAGTCTTTGAACTGATGGGAAGTGAAGTGTCTCAGCTTGTGTGTGGAAGGTTAGTCAAAGACTGTATCTCTGGTTCTTGTCCAAGTTGTCTTTGTTGTGGCTTTGAAGTCAAAATCCTTTGTGTTTTTAAAAGGTTTCTCCATAAATCATTTCACCCATCGGAAATCAGGTTTGTTGATGTTCAGATCTGTAGGGTCCAATGATTTGTTTAAGCTTTCACTTACGGTCCCTCGCAAATGTGACAAATGTGCGGTCCCGCCCTGAAATCTACGGTCCCGATTTGCTGATAGTGTGTGAATATTTTAAGAATACCGTATTCTACCTAATAAGCACACAATGTGCTTGAATAAAATTGGGCATTTAAAGGAATATGTCCTTATAGCGTACACCAAAATAGACAATAATGTAACCGTATAACACTAGTGGTGTCATTTGGTGACTAGTGTGGAACAACTGAAAAGTGGTGCCAACTGTTTAACACCAGATGGCGACAATGTTCAGTTCTCCACTAGTCCAATTACAATAATTATGGATCCTGCTGATTATAAAAGGGGGCGTACACTAATTAGGGCATGTACGCTTAATAAGTCGAATACGGTATGCACAGTAGCGTTTTAACAAATGAGTACATACTTTTGTTGAAATCATCAAAATAATTGACTTTTATCATCAGATCTGTTAAGTTGTGAAGAAAGTGTGAATAGCCTTACCACTGTGTGAACCAACATTGTCAGTCAATGTGGCTACTCAGCTTTGTGTCATTATGTATTACAGACAGCACTCTGTAGTCTACTTACCCCAAGGAGGTCGTCTCTGCAGCTTTGGTTTGGGAGCTAATGGACAGTTGGGCATAGGCACCGCCTCCAATAGCCCCGGTCCCGCAGTGGTGAAAGGACCATTTGTGCCTGCTGGGCAGTTGTCATCAGGAACCGACATCGGGTCCTGGGTCATCAAACACATCTCGTCAGCAGGAGACCAGTGTTTTGTAGTTGTCACTGCACCACATGTAAACATCTCTGAAGCTCATTCGTATAGTTTAAGTGTAGTCTTTCTTTTCTGTAGCCATGTTATATACTGTTGATTCCATTAAAAATAACTTATATATGTAACAAGTTAATTCAGAGGCAGTAAGATATAATCGATCAACTATGCTTAACTTTTTGCAAGGTTTACAAGGAATTAAAATGAACATTCTGCTTGGAAAACAGCTAAATAATATATATAGCCCTGTACTTAGCTTTAAAAATGTGTGTTTATTAAAATGATGCACTATTATATTTTATACATGATTTTAATTGCTTATACCTGTCCTTATCTGGCTAATTCTTCTCTAATTAACTGATAATTAACTGGCTTGCACGTCATTATAAGGACAGTTGATAGTTTTATATTTTGAGAATGCAATTCTTGCTCAGATGTTAAAACTGGTTCACTTTGTCTCCCAGCTCAGTATTGCTTCAGATGATTTCCGGATCATTGATCCTGAATGCCAGGTGGCAGTGCTATCAGAGGAGCGACTGAACAAGTATTCATCAATTCCTGCTGAGCGCAGTCCACCCGTGAAATTAGCTGCGTGAGTTTCTGTGTTTTTGTACTGTTTTGTTGTTTATTACGTAGTGGTAGGTAAACAAACTTGTTAAAGGGATTGCTTGAGCAGCAGCAAACTAATCATTCTTATACCACAAGTAATGTTCAACGTCATCTCTACAAAACAAGTCTTTCTAATTGTGTGGTGTAAATATGTAAACAAAAGATGGCCTCATAACAATATTAGCTGTTTTCTAAATAAACATGAATACTCTTGACCAATGTTAATTGTTAGGTTCTGCTGACATCCAGTGGATATTTATTTATGTATTTGTCGTGTATCAGTAAACTATAAAACCGTTGCAGATCAATAATCAATAATGAGCCTGTTCATGTTTTATGGTATTGTTAAATTGTCTTTTCAGAGACATCAGGAGCATTTTCTCATCATTGTCTTCCCTGAATGGCTCATTTCTGTTGAGGTATGCATAGATTACAGTTTGTATTACTAAGAATGTGCCCATTAATTTTATACTCATGTAGTTGTGATCGTAGTGAATTTAGTGAATGATTTTAGTGAAAAGCTATGGTGATGATCTCAATACAGCTTATCAATAATAATATTGCTTGTGTGTGTACATATATATATATATATATATATATATATATATATATATATATATATATATATATATATATATATATATATATATATATTTATATCACACTTTCATTCATACAAATACATAACCAGGGGTATATGCTTTGCATATATCTATAAAACTGCTTTGAAAATGACAGTTGTACTAATTTAGATAAACACATTAGAGCACTGTATGCGTACGCAACTGTGTAGAATTTTATCGCATTGATTTCACAAAGAATATTTCCACATCTTTTCAACTTGTCATTAAATCTGTTCAAAGCTTTCTGTCAGTCTCCACTAGGGGAGATGCCAGAATATACAAACGTAAGATCTAGCAGATAACAACAATTTATTTGTTGCCTTCATATGAATATCAATATGGCATAACTCTGCCGTGATGTCTGTAGCTGTGACAACCACTACAACTGTGGCAGTACCAGGCACGGTGTCAACATTGCCATGGCTGTGAACTACTTCGCACAACTAGCGAAAATGTCGAATTCCGTTCTACTTCTTGAGGTAAAATGATTGGACTTCCTGTTTGACCTACATTTTTTATTGCATCTGGCCTTGAAACAGTTTGATGTATTAAAATATTTGATATGATCTGCCCGTGCTGACAGACTGCGTAATTTGGCATTTGTGGAACAGCATTCAGTGTTAGAACCAGCCCACATACCCGTTTAATTAAGCAGAACTGGGTATGTTCATTTTGACTCAACTTAACAATGGAAGGAACTTGAAGATATGTGCCCACTAAAAAAGTTGAGGTCCCTCCACCAGTATTTGGCTGGAGGAAGAAAATGTGACAGTTATGGACCCCCACCCCCAACCCTCAACCCCCCACCCGAGAAGTTGTCTCTTTCGCCCACTGTGTATGAGTAGTTTATCTAGATATATCTATTGGTTATTCCAACATTTGAAGCAGGTTCTCACTAATTTTACCCTAGTTTCCCTTGTGGGGTGGCAGTCTGATGTTTTGTATGTGTTAATGTGCATACGTCATAAATGAGTATCCTCTCACATGTGAGTCCACAATAGGTTACATGCATACCAACTGAATAGGCACTCTACTTTCCCTGAGGTGGACACCAGATAGAAGGGGCCAACAGCTTTTAGTGTCATGTCCAAAAGATGTATAACTCCAACTTCCTTCCCTTATGAAAGTCTAATGTGGCTGGTGGCTGGTCGTTGGGTCTCCTCTGATGATCTGACAATCTGTCTCCACCTTTAACATTCCTTTGTTGCTACTTAGTCTCATGGAAGTCCTGTCCACTCATTGATATTACTTCCTCGCTCCCTGTTCCGTCAGGCACAACAGGCAGAGAGCTATTGATGCCATCCATTCAACAACATTGTCTGTATCTAAATTTCCAAACACAAAGTTCTTGTTTTTATGTAAGTTTTATACCCAGCTATAATCAGATGATTTATTTAAACTTTTATATAATATCTTTATACCGCCTACTAAGTAAAGCTGACTTCAAAATGACATGTTTTGTTCCACTTGAAGTTTCCATATGATGGAGAATGCTGATTGTCTTTCCTCCTGATGACAGATGCAGGAAGGCCTTAAGCTGGCAGTGTGTGCCAACATGTCCCTCGTCTCACAAGATGTGGAGGCGATGCGGTCTTACCTCATTCTCCCCTACTGCCATCTATTTGATGAACCACAGTTGTTCCAGACAATCATTGCACCATTCAGTCGCGGCATGCTGGAATTCAAGCATGCGACCATTTTGGGTAAGACAATCCTGATCAGGTTTTACCAGGTCCAAATGTTTAAGGGGGTAGCCTGGTATTGATACGGATGGTGTCCTATCCTAAAAACTACTCATATATATTCCCAAATGTACAGTTTTATATATCATTTTTAAATGTAAACTCACAGTAAGAATGAAATTGTTATCAAAATAGTACTATTTGTTCAGTCAAACTATTTCAATGCACAAGTTAATATATTATTTGTTAGAATAAAATTTTTTTTGAACATATATCAATTAATTGAATTTTTTTCATGGGACTTTCTACAAAACCACCCCATCAGCATTTCTAAGATTAGGTGGTTACCATGGTTACAGTCATGCAAATTGCATGTTATGTTATATGTGATCTTTTCATGTAGATGTAATACATTATAAATATGAATGGTGAAATTTGTCAATATCTTGTTCGTACTTTTGGATATAAAAAGTAAATTTATGCCTGGATTGGTAGAGCGACACTACGGCGCATGATAATGCACAGCTAAGTAATTATTGTGTGTGTTTAAATGAGCTATATATGTAGAGACGGCGAGTGCGACTTATTGACTTGCGTCAATCCTGACTTGACTTTAGATGAAAGGTGCACTTGCTAATGGGTTTTGTGAGGATGTTTAAATGACCAGTTATTTCATAGTGATGCTGCATGACATTGTCGACTGAAAAATCGAACCATTAAACGCTCCTGTAAACTGATTCTTAAGTTTGATGGAGGTGAGATCATATCAACATAATATTCTTGGAGGTTGAATTACTTTTCTTGCCTTTGATTGTAGAGCTAGTTTAAAATTGCCGTCTGAAGAAAAAGTTAAAGTCAAGATAGTTGAGATAATTACAATGGATCTGCAATGTAAAGAAAGCATTGAGTTACATATGTTACCTTTATACTTCCATGCAACATGTCTTGATCACCAAATCCGATCTCTAACTGACACCAGTGTTTAACTAACTTGGCTCTCTAACCAGTTATATTAAAGCTTATTACAAATAGTTTGAGTCAAGGAAATTATCGCTCACGAACCATCGCTCACGAATTGTTTGAGATGGTGGCATAGTAGCACAAATAATTGGATAAGTGAACCACACCATTTATTTGTACTATTGCCAGCCATCGAATATGATTACAGGGGGATGCAAATCGTAAATTTACCATTTTCTATTTGTTTCACACCCCTTAAATAAAAAAAAAATTTAGGACTGTGTTCTGTGTCTTCGCAGTTGGTTGTCAATTGGTTCTAACGCAGTAAAATGTTTGTGTGTTATGTTGTATGCGATGACCTAAGCAGTCGTTTTGTCATTATTTGAATTTTGCACATGATGATCACAGTAAAATGCAAACAATACTTCTGATGTTATCAAACGCTCCATTTCGCACTCGATGCCTGCGTCGTGACAAAAATAACTAGTTCCGACTGAATCGTACACTTGGTTTAACAATCACAACAGCACCCATGTATTGCATAGAGCATATTGAATGTGTGCGTAATAACAGTTTGCTGGTGTGTTTTACAGAGCAGTGGTTAGGCTCTGCTCCACCAGAACAGTTCACAAGATACGTTCATGTGAGTGCCTACAGTTGCTTTACAATGTAACTGATTTGTTCTTGTGTCATTAGGCCATGTCATACTATTAGGTAACACTACGTCATAAGTATGGTTTTCTGGCAATATTCACTTGCCATATGAATGTATATTTGTATATGCCGATTCCCATTCTTGCCAATGGGATATGGCTATGCTACTTGTGTCCAAACTCAGCTTGTGTAACATATTTTTGCCTTTGCATACTAAACTAGTCCGCTTTCTGGGTAAATACCATGTTTATTTGAGACATTGCATTGGTTCTGTGTAAACCTAACATATGTAAGATGTTTTAACTTATTTTAAACTTATTTTAATTTTCTTAACATTCTTTGAATGAATGGAAATTCAGGTTTCTTGGCTTGTTAACTTAAACTTTGTCTGCCTCACAAGAAACTTGTTAGGCCTTCTGAATACGCACACGTAGCAAAGCCAGTCCACTGACAAAGGCCTTCGACACGGTTGAAGAAATATTTGGAATGCCAGCCAAGTTTCTTGTGAAGTAAACAATTAATTATTTTTACATTGTTAACGCCTTTGAGCTGCTTTTTATGACACCTAAAAAATTTTCCATATTCATTTTATTTCTTCTATTTCAACCTTTCTGTACTGCATCTTTGTTCCTAAATTTGACTGTATTTCTGCTGTTGTAGGTATACAAAGAGATGCTGATTTATCTCTTGGCTGAGTCTAGTCCATCCAGTATCCACGAGGTATACACAGTTTTGTGTACTTTTCTTCAGAAACTTAAATTAGTATTTGAAGCCATCCAACAAGAACATTTACAAATATTTACAACTGCAAGGGTTGCAGTATATGATATGTGAAGTACACACTGATGCCCCTTACCAAAAGTGAAAACAAACATCAAATTTTATAGTTACTTTTTATTTTGTAACTAATACCAAATATTGTCATATATTATAATTACTTAATATGCACGTTTGTTCTAGTAATCCTTTTATGTTATATGCATTTATTTATTTTACTTTATTGTATTTTCTAATTAAAAAGATGTGTGCGTATAATTTTAACAAACACATATTGTATCTACTATACTTCTATTCCCTGTTATAATTGCCAAGGAAATAAGTTGTTAAGGTAATTATTATAATGTTTAAAAGATGAGATAGTTACACGGTATGACACGTTATTAGTGGTGGTAAAGCTGTTGTCGTTAGTCTGGTCTTGTGGGCTGATAGGCAAGAAATAAACTTAAATTTACCCTTTCCCTTCTATAGCCAGGACGAAGGTCTTCAGACTTACAGCTGTGTTTGGATGTGCTCAGTCGACTGCACAAAGTAGGTGGCGTATAGGTTAACTGCTAACTTATTTACTTTGAAATGACAACGTAAATAAGCTTGTTACAAATTATAATTTTTTTCCAACCCATTTTAAAGGTGTCAGAGATTTAATTTTACATTTAGAAAAATATGTATAATTGTCGATAGAAAGTAGAAATTCATCTGTTGACAACTTTAACACGGTATGATTTCGAAATTGCCCATCCTTTTTGTTTTGATGCGGCTCTGAGCTCAGGTTTCAGAGGACTTAGACACAATAACAGTTTTTGTATTGTTATTGTTATTATTATAACAATGTTTTTTGACAATTTCCCTCGCACCTTCCTGGCTTGATCAGTTGTATTATTCTGTGGGTTTCCAGTCCAGCCACTAGGTAGCAGTAATGCTGTTTGCTGACCTAAAAGTGGTGATAGCTGAACAGTATTCAATGTAGTGGCTAGTGGTGCAACGATTCATCGATGAAACGACGTCAAAGGCATACGTATCGAATTGTGACACAAATGTTACAATGGGTATCGTAGCTTTCTGTGTCGTTGCTGCCATAGTAGTGGCAATACAATACACCTGAGTGCTCTATCTACACAACAACCATCCTACTTGGCTAGTCTCCTGCATCTTTGAAATATCCCTGGGCAGTTCAGATCATCCATTTTACAACAACTTATTGTTCCTAAAACTAAACTGAACTTGGGAAAATGCGCCTAGGGTCTGGTGTGAACTCCTCGTCACTTTGAAATCATCTGAAACTATAGCTACCTTCCGAAAAGACATTTCAAATTGCAATTCCACCATAAATCTTTGATGGTTCCTCGTTCTGATAATGACTTGCACGTCCCAATTATGCTTAACGGTTCTGTTTCGTTGCGCCTCTGAGCTCAGGTTCCTGAGGATATAGGCACCATAGAAGTTAATTATTATTACTATTTTTATTTGTAGGTGAACGAAGACCATGGTCAGTTGATACCGTACGAGACGTTCCACATCTCAGTAGTCAAGGACAAGACAGACCTGAGAGTGGACTATGTGAAATGGCTTCAGAGGACAGCTACAGAGGTGATTAACCTCGGACAGATGACTGTAGATAGGGTAGGAAAGAATTGTTGCCTGATTCCCAGACATACTTCGTTGTATGCAATATGGATTTTGGGAGGTGTAAGATCTTAGTGAGGTTTTTATGCAGATTTCTTTCTGATGGAAAAGAAAGAATGGAGCTATATATATATATATATATATATATATATATATATAATTTCTTAATTGTATGCTGTTTTAAAGTAACAAGTCTTTACTTTGCTTTTAACTTTGTAAGGCAAACCCCAAACATACAGAGTCAGTGTCCAGATTTACTTTCTCGAAGCATCGTTCTCCATCCTGTTGACATTTCTGGTGCTTATTCGTCTTCCATCAAAGGGTTTTCAATAACTGAGTATGTCATAACGTGATGAAACCATTAGTCTTCAATATCAAGCTAGGTTGTAAGGGGTGTGACCATGCGAGATGAAATGACATTAGTTTTGTGTAGTTCTGAGATTATCCCTAAGAAGATGTGTCAAAGTTTTTAGGAGCAAACTAAAGACTCATTATTTTAATATAGTGTATGATGAAGTTATATATATATATATATATATATATATATATATATATATATATATATATATATATATATATATATATATGCCCAATTTAGTGCTTGCCACCTTTTTTAATAAGCAGGATCCATAATTACTGTAATTAGACTAGTGTGGAACAATAAATATTTTATACAAACACCAATATGGATTTCGCTCAAAACATGCTACTATTCATCCAACATTACACTTGCTTAAGAACATTGCAGATGCAAATGACAAAACAACTAAAGATGTTACATTAGCTGTGTTCCTTGACCTTTCGAAGGCATTTGATACAATTAATCACAACGTATTGCTGTATAAGTTAAATCCCTAGGGAATAAGAGGAATAGACAATAAATGATTTGCCAGTTACCTATCTAACCGCAAGCAATATACTGAGATAAACAAAAGCAAATCGTCATTGAAAAGCATAACAACTGGAGTACCTCAAGGATTCATATTAGGACCTGTTATCTTTCTAATTTATATTAACGACATAATAAACTCTATGTCTAAAATTTTTTTATCTTTCCCTGATAAAATGTCAAGGAATCTGTTCTTATAAGTGTAAACCAAAATTAGTGTAAACCAAAATATAACACTAGTGGTGTCATTTGGTAACTAATGGCCAACTGTTTAATACCAGATGGCGACACTTTTCAGTAGTAGTAGTAGTTTTATTTAATAATACATAAAACACAAAGATATTACAACATACATGATGTCAATGTGTTATATTGCATGATGGTCACATGGCTCACATGCCATCTTCCGGCGACCCAATTAAAACTAATTATCATTACTCAAGATATATATATATACATATACATATATATTAAAACTAATTATCATTACTCAAGATATATATATATATATATACATATATATATATATATATATATATATATATATATATATATATATACATACACATACACATACACATATATATATATATATATATATATATATATATATTTGTCCTATCATCATAGTTTATTTGTGTAATATTTAATTTTTTTATTATGTCCAGCACCAAAGAATATCATTGGGGTGTATAGATTTTGTTCTAAATAAATTAATATACATTTACTGAACATGTTGCAGGGTTTATACTTCTGTGACTACCCCTTTGTGTTTGACGCTGAGGCAAAGACATTGCTGCTTCAGACAGATGCTTTTATACAGATGCAGGTAAAGACAGGCACACAATTCAAAATTAACCCTTGTCTGATTGACCAGGGCACCCAAAAATATGGTCAAGTTATCCTTGAATAATGTTGAGAAAACAAATAATATATGGAATAGGCCCCATTCACTCAAAGCCCATTGTGAGGTAATAATATAAAAATATTATATCATATAATATTTTATATAATGCCATATAAAAATTTTTTTGCTACTTCATAGCATATAAAAAATTAATAACATAATTAGCAATAATTAATATATATATATAATATAATAAACAGTCAAATTAAGTTTTTAAATATTGTTAAGTTTGATTTTCTCCACCAGGTGGCGATAGATGAGGTTGTGCGGAGAAACATCACCCCTATGGACATTGATATACCTGTCTTACTGCTTCTCGTGAAGAGGACGAATCTGGTGCCCGAGACAATTGCTCAGCTGGCGAAACAGAACACATCTGACCTGAAGAAACCACTCAAAGTAAGCAACTCACATCTGTCAACAAGTATTGGCATGCACAAGTTATGCACTGACAGAGGTTGGTCTATGGAGGGAAAGGGTTTGAATTTATACCAGGAACTGGTGCAAAGTGAACGAAATTGCCAAAGTGACAGCAGGGGATCTCAATGACGAGGGTATAGTTCACTTTATTAAACCTACATCTAGTAAATGAAACATGTTAACTGAACAAAGCTTATGGAAATTGATTGAATTTATTCTGTACAATTTTATGTATTAATAACAGTAAACCAGTATCATAATATATAAAAGACCACAGAAGATAACACATAAAAACACATATTAGTACACTTCTAATGTGTCCTGTAATTAGCTGAATAATGTATTTGTCACATGTTTTCTTTATGGTATGTTAAACATTGGAATGTAAGAGTTCAATGAAATGTTTTCTTTATGGAATGTTAAACTTTGGAATGTAAGAGTTCAATGAAATGTTTTCTTTATGGTATGTTAAACTTTGGAATGTAAGAGTTCAATGAAATGTTTTCTTTATGGTATGTTAAACATTGGAATGTAAGAGTTCAATGAAATGCTCAAGATGTGAGATGTCATCATGGTGTGGTGTTTCCAGGTGGTGTTCCTAGGGGAAGAGGGGCTGGACGCAGGAGGGGTGCGCAAGGTTAGTGTCACACATCAACACAATGAATTAGTGCACAAACAGGCTTACGACTGCACAGCCAGCATCACTGCCAGCATCACTGCTAGCATGTGCAATTACACAACTGAGAGCGATCCAATGGTTTCAGTCATCAAAGTAAACCTGCAGATGGTTGCAGTCTAATGGAATCCATACATGGATGTTTGAGACATGTTTCCAGGGGGTTTTAATAGTGCTAATTCTCAGACTCCCTTCCAAAATTGGTACTGTAAAATGTTGGTAATTTTCCAGATTGAAAAAAATCTATATAACACGGAGCATGTGTATTAGACATACAGTAATAACCATCATAATATATTTATGCAATCAACAACACAACACAGATATAGAGATATGAAAAGGCCAAATGAATGACGTTTATTGTGGGGATTAAGGGTAAGCCCACTTTTCAAAGAAATGTAAAACAAAGAAATGTGGGCTCCACAACCCAACACCAGGCTGACTACGCCCCATGCGAGCCTCCTGGACGTCGGGTTCAATAGAGCCCACATTTCACCACAAAGCAGTAGCAGTATTCCTAGAACAAATAAAAGAAACAATGGCATTACTATTGTTATGGAACACCCTTAAACCAAATAGCATAATGCCCTACATGCTATCACGCAGTCTATGAATACAACTACCTGCTTAAAAATACACTAGCTCTAACTGGAATAACTACAAAGGTGGGGCCAATTCGCCACCGGTCACCGACCATGTGACCACCCCACCAAACATTGATCCACAATAATTATGTTAAAGTTTTGTGTTTTTCTAACAACTCCACGCTCTCATATTGATAATTCTTTTTCATGTTGTTTTGAAGTTCCAAGATGTTGGTCAGTATTACAGCACTGCGCCATGCAATTTAAAACAACAGTAGTTCTGTAACGGTTTACCGTGTGGAGCTGCGTGATGCAACAGTAGTCTCATGTTGCATGCGACCGACGTAAAAAATTGTAAGTGGGCCTTGATCCCTGTTTTGTGGGCTTTGTGCAACATAGTGAATGTCAACAATTGGTAACATCTCCATAGATAGACGATGCTTTGTTTCCCACGCAGGAATTCTTTCTGCTACTGTTGCAAGACTTGACAGACCCGAAGTATGGAATGTTCCAGTACTACGACGAGTCTCGACTGCTCTGGTTCAAGAAAGAGGTGAGTTTGCAGGGGCGTAGTTGTGTTTTAGAATATCCAAATTTTAGTTTTCACATTTTGAGTTTTCGGAAACTAAATACACAGGATGAGAGAGGGAGAGGGATGGCGAGAGGGGGAGGGGAAGGGGAGGGACAAGTACTCTTACATATTATGCTCTATCTACACAACAGCCATCCTGTTTGGCTAGCCTTTGGAAATTTATCCAGGCTGCTCGGGCCATCTCACAACAACTTGTTGTTCTTAAAACTAAGGTTAACCTGGGCAAATGCACACGTTCTGTAGCTGTGTCCAGAATCTGGAATTAACTCCTCGTCACTTTATAATCATCAGAAACTGTAGCTAGGCTAGGCGTTGTAGAAGTCTCACTATTATTATTTGTAGACGTTTGAAGACAGTGCGATGTTCTTCTTGGTGGGAGAGGTGTGTGGCCTGGCCATCTACAACAGCACCATCATAGACCTCCATTTCCCCCAGGCACTCTACAAAAAGCTACTTCGCAGGTAAACATGTCACACAATGTGGTATCTTTTGTATCTATGGACACAACGATAAAAACACGCCCTAGGATTGTGATAAGTAAAAATCATCATCTTATGACCATTCATTCCCTACTGGGAGTGGCCGCTCAGGTCCTCCTCCGCCACGATGTCCTGTTCATTGCGTCCTCCTCCACAATGTCTACCACCTCCGTGTCTCTCCTCACCACGTCTCTCATTCTTAATCTTTTCCGTTCCCTGCTGCATCCCATCCACCGGCAGCCTCCACGGCTTTATTATTTATTATTAACTTGTCTGAACCACCACAGTCTGATCTTTCTCAGTTCATCTGTTATGCACAACACATCGTCTCCTTTCAGCTACATATATCAACAAATCCAGTACCTTTTCCCACTGAATACCAAAGTGCAATATGTGTGGTTAACTCTACTGTCGGTATAGTTTAATGCAAACGGTTTCCTTCCCAAAAAAACAGTTAAACCACACTGATAATGTCAAGGCTATTAGTATAATATTTTCTATAGTGACTTCTGTCTCGGGAAACAATGTCTTCTACTAGTCTAGGCTGAGGCGCCATAGCCTCACTATTTTAAGGTGTTTCTCAGTGGCAATGTCCAGTGTGACACAAAGCCCACCAGCTTGGCTGGTCCATTTGCACCAGAAGTCCATGTTTCAGGTGGGGTAGCAAAAGATTTCAGTTCACATTTCAAAACATCTTTCTACCACTAATCTTTTCCCTACCTGTGGCTCACCAAAGAAGATTGATTTTGGTAGTCTGTTATTTTCTATCCTACAGGTGGATCCAGTATTGTATTTTGATAATATTTATTTGTTGACGTGGAACTAATATCTTAATTTTACTTTTAACGTTTGTAATCGTGGTAAAGTTGGTGTCACAGTGAATGTTAATCACTGAAATGTAAATGTTTTTGATATTGCTAATGGCAGGATAGCAACCTATGAAGTTCTACAGAAAATTGTTATGTCTCTTTCAGGCCAGTTACAGTCGAAGATATGAAAGAACTGGACCCAACCGTGGGCAAGTGAGTTTCAAACACAATGTTACAATAATGCATCCAACTGCAGCATCATTAGCTGCAGAAGTTCAGTTTCTACGTTGTGTGAATCTCTAAATGCATTTCGTTTTAGCAAAATCATTTCAATTTCACAGTTTTTAACTATCAGTTTGTATAATAAATAAATAATAAATGAGACATTTGTAATGTGCTGTGTTCGTGGTACAAAAAACTGCTTCAAGGTGCTAACAAATGTGCTTAAAATAAGTTTAAAGTATGTTAAATAAGTAAAAGGTTCATGTCAATAGAGTCATTCATGCTGCCTACAATAATGTTATAAAGGACACACAAAAAGACGAGTCTTTAAAACTGTCTTGAAGGTGACAGTAGAGCTCACTCTGACTGCGGTTTGTTGTCAGTATTAGTTAAATCTTTCTAATGATCATATATTTTTGAAAATAAAATGTGATTACATTCTTTCCATCTCCTGTTGTTGCTCTTCCCTACATTCTTTCCATCTCCTGTTGTTGCTCTTCCCTACATTCTTTCCATCTCCTGTTGTTGCTCTTCCCTACATTCTTTCCATCTCCTGTTGTTGCTCTTCCCTACATTCTTTCCATATCCTGTTGTTGCTCTTCCCTACATTCTTTCCATCTCCTGTTGTTGCTCTTCCCTTTATCCTTGTAGTCTGGGGTGAGGCTGGCACGATACCGATCATCGATTTTTGTTTCCCTTCCTCTCGTCACTAGTCCTGTTTTACTGCCAACTCTGCATCCTCCCATCTGTCTAGCCCACTTTAGCCGGCTCCTCACCAGCTTCCATGTGAGACTCTCAGTGTCATCCTAATTTGGTTGTGTGTTTTTGAAGGAGCTTGGAGGACCTCCTTGCATATGATGGAGACAACATTGAAGATGTATTCTGTCTGAATTTCCAGGTAAGTTCATATCAGGTAAGGTATCTCAAATAAATATGAGGACAACCGTTCTGGGGTAACCTAACAGTGTGTAAAATAAAACCGGTTTGATATTTAAAACAGCAATATTTGATCAAAATTATATTTCCGTAGTAAACATCCATTCTCAATTTAATTTTTCGTTCATCTTGTTTCAAACAAATTTTTTTTTTAAATTAACTTATTTAGTATCGACTATGACATGTGGAGTGTTTTTTTTTTCATTTTGGTAAAATCGTTGGACACTATTAAATGACTTTTTACCAGAAAAAAAAAGCAAAAATATTCTGCTTCTATACATTTTTGCAAGTTAAATGGGGTTATCCATAAAGTATATCATGCTAGATTTTTACTTTTATGCAATCAACAACACAACACAGATATAGAGATATGAAAAGGCCAAATTAATGACGTTTATTGTGGGGATTAAGTGTAAGCCCACCTTTACAGAAATTTAAAGAAATGTGGGCTCCACAACCCAACGCCAGGCTGAGTATGCCCGATGCGAGACTCCTGGACGTCGGGTTCAATAGAGCCCACATTTCAACACATAAAGCAGTATTCCTAGAACAAATAAAAGAAACAATGGCATTACTATTGTCATAGAACACCCTTAAACCAAATAGCATAATGCCCTACATGCTGTCATGCAGTCTATGAATACAACTACCTGCTTAAAAATACACTAGCTCTAACTGGAATAACTACAAAGGTGGGGCCAATTCGCTAAACTTTTTTGAGAACCCCCATCCCTTGTCACATTTCGTAATGCTGTCCTGTACACCCCCCTAAAACTACGTTCGTTTTGAGAGAGACCCCCTAAAACTACATTTGTTTTGAGAAAGACCCCCACTTATTATGCATGCATCTATTTTTCACTAAGTTTGCAGACTTTTCTGGCGCCATTACAGATTTTATTACATGATGCATGGTAGAGTCTGTGTTCCTTTTCCATTCAGATTCAGTTGAAATATACCCCAAGATTAGTATCGCAATCAATGCTATCAGTCTGGTATTGACAGATAGATGAGCAAAAAAACTTTTAATAATCGCCAAGACACCCTCCCACCCCTACCTAGCAGTCCGTAGCACTAACCCGGACACCCCCACCCCCTGATCATAACGTACTTTATGGATAGCCCCTTACCTGATCTAACGATCAAAGTCAATTCTTTCAGTGGCGCACTCTTATTAAACCAACCACGCATATTACTTAAACTATTCACACACTTCAGCATTGAGCATCAATGAACCTGATTCGCGATGGACTAAATGAATTCATAAGGGGTTTTAGTGGGATGAGGGGGTTTTAGTGGGACAGGCAATGTTTTGCAACTGCAGATAATTGAAATTGTTAAGGGTTTTCTCTCACCTTGTGTCATTATCTGTCACCAACGTTGGTTCAATGTTATGAATGTAATGCTTGACTTCAGGTGACACACGAGGAGTACGGAGTGATCACTCAAGTTGACCTCTGTCCAGATGGGGCCAGCATACTGGTCAACAAAGAGAACAGGTGAAGGCCCCACTCCCACACGACTTAATGTCTCAGGTTACAAGACACTGGCAAAGGTTGCAAAATCAAATATTTGAAACTAAGTTTGGACTGCAATTTTGACACAGTTCATAAATGTTCTTCCTTTTATAAAGGGGTAAGGCTGACTAGTTCTTGTACTGCTGCACCACCCCGGCTGTCATCTTCCACTGCTCCCAATTAGCAGCCTTTTCCCACCACTTTTCTTCCTCCTCCGCCTTTCTCACATCCCTCATAACGCAGTCTTCCCATCTTAATTGTGGTCTGACCCCTTTCCTGAGTCCTGTGACCTCACCGTTTCACCACCTTCGCTCTTTTCGGTAGTTTGTCCACATCAAGTGACCTGCCCACATCATCCAATTTCTTGCTAATCTCCTGGTTAAGCTGAACTGCCTCTCAATCTCTTCTCTCAGGTCATTGCCCTCCTATCCACCCTCTTTGCTTCTGTAATTCTCCGGACTCGGTTCTTGCAACATACCATTTACATGTTATCTGTAAATGATTCCGTACTTTTATATTTTATTTACTGCTATTAAATGTCTTACTTCTCTGCCATTTTTGTTTACGCTTAAATATTCTACATTTTATCTGTTATCTGATGTTACCTGGTGCATCTCTTATTTCATGTCAACTTTGTGTTGATGGCAAATAATTAATATTTTATAGTTATTTATTGTGTTTGTAGACAACAGTATGTTGATGCCTACCTCAAGTACGTCTTCAGCGACTCCGTGGCGGTTCAGCTGAAGGCGTTCTGTGATGGCTTCCACAGAGTGTGCGGCGGTAGAGTCCTGGTCAGTTACTACACATTAAGACGCTCTCCTCAATTCAGTTCTTTTGTTTGTCTCGTTTCAGACTGATTTTGTGAAAAATTTAACCTATCTAAAATCCACTGCAACATGCTAGCTCTTTTATGCAAAGGTGGTATTTAGTTTTGAACAAATTATTGGACAAACTATTAAACTATTTTTGACCGGATGCGGTCAAAATTCGGTGAAGAAAGGAACAGAAATGGTCTAGCTCTGTATACTATGATCTAAGGCTATTCTTAATTTTGCTATTCATGGCTGTCGATCAGACAATTCTATGGATGAATTTATGCGCATATTACTTAAACTATTCACACACTACAGATTTGAACATCAACGAACCTGATTCGCAATGGACTAAATCAGTTGAGGAGGGATTTTTAAATGTTTGCATAAATTAATTCACAAATGTTGTCCAGTTGTTGATGTGGTTTTGCTGTAGAACTGTTGTTATGGAGAAGTCTTACAAGGGCAGATATCACCATGATTGACAGCACAGGTTTTGCCAAATCTAAACTTTGACAATGAAAGCGTTTCAGCTTTTTCCTGTAGATAAGCAGCAGGTCTGTTCACGCGTATGTCTCTTGCTACAGGAGTTGTTCCACCCTAAAGAGCTGCAGGCCATGGTGGTAGGCAGTGAGAACTATGACTGGGGCGAACTCGAGAAGGTGGGTGTTCCCCACTATTACTAGCAACCTTGGGCGTATTCTATTTGTCTATTCTAGGAGAGGCAGACTCAGAGAGACAGACTCAGAGAGGCTGGAGAGTTAACAAGCATAATGGATGAGAAGTGTGAACACATCTCTATTTTTGCGCACTAATTCTGCGCTATATGTTTCCATTTCAACACTAACATGATGTGCAAAATGGTAATGTAATTCATATAGTAGTTAAATTGAAAGTGAATTCATATGTAGTATATTGTGAGCGAATGGACGACTAATTTGCTATATGTGTGGTCACATGACATGAGGAGGGAGTTTTTACTTGTTAACAATAGAATCACAGGAGTGCATCCAACTGATGTGCTGCTGTTGTGTTGCACAGAAGGAGTGCATCCAACTGATGTGCTGCTGTTGTGTTTCACAGAAGGAGTGCATCCAACTGATGTGCTGCTGTTGTGTTGCACAGAAGGAGTGCATCCAACTGATGTGCTGCTGTTGTGTTGCACAGAAGGAGTGCATCCAACTGATGTGCTGCTGTTTTGTTGCACAGAAGGAGTGCATCCAACTGATGTGCTGCTGTTGTGTTGCACAGAAGGAGTGCATCCAACTGATGTGCTGCTGTTGTGTTACACAGAAGGAGTGCATCCAACTGATGTGCTGCTGTTGTGTTGCACAGAAGGAGTGCATCCAACTGATGTGCTGCTGTTGTGTTACACAGAAGGAGTGCATCCAACTGATGTGCTGCTGTTGTGTTGCACAGAAGGAGTGCATCCAACTGATGTGCTGCTGTTGTGTTGCACAGAAGGAGTGCATCCAACTGATGTGCTGCTGTTGTGTTGCACAGAAGGAGTGCATCCAACTGATGTGCTGCTGTTGTGTTGCACAGAAGGAGTGCATCCAACTGATGTGCTGCTGTTGTGTTGCACAGAAGGAGTGCATCCAACTGATGTGCTGCTGTTGTGTTGCACAGAAGGAGTGCATCCAACTGATGTGCTGCTGTTGTGTTGCACAGAAGGAGTGCATCCAACTGATGTGCTGCTGTTGTGTTACACAGAAGGAGTGCATCCAACTGATGTGCTGCTGTTGTGTTGCACAGAAGGAGTGCATCCAACTGATGTGCTGCTGTTGTGTTACACAGAAGGAGTGCATCCATCTGATGTGCTGCTGCTGTGTTGCACAGAAGGAGTGCATCCAACTGATGTGCTGCTGTTGTGTTGCACAGAAGGAGTGCATCCAACTGATGTGCTGCTGTTGTGTTGCACAGAAGGAGTGCATCCAACTGATGTGCTGCTGTTGTGTTGCACAGAAGGAGTGCATCCAACTGATGTGCTGCTGTTGTGTTGCACAGAAGGAGTGCATCCAACTGATGTGCTGCTGTTGTGTTGCACAGAAGGAGTGCATCCAACTGATGTGCTGCTGTTGTGTTGCACAGAAGGAGTGCATCCAACTGATGTGCTGCTGTTGTGTTGCACAGAAGGAGTGCATCCAACTGATATGCTGCTTTGTGTTACACTGGTGATTTATGTGGAGACCTCCAACCGGTTGGTTCTGTTTGACAGGTCACTGAGTACAAAGGTGAATACACCCCTGTACATCCCACCATTGTTCTTTTCTGGCAAGTCTTCCATGAGTTGTCTCTCAGACAGAAGAAGAAGTTTCTCTGTAAGTAGTTGGCTTTCTCATATCACACCTGATTAACCATTCAACCGTTGAACGATTGATTCTCTAAGTTTATTTATCTAATATTACTATATTTTAAAGGCAATGTTCAATGAGTTTCATTGGTTGACATATACACAGAAAGTTGGGGGTTTCGTATGATTAAAATATCGTAATCCTCTTAATGCTTCAAAATAAAAATAATCTTTATTGCTGTAGTATATGGTCACGGTGTTAGAATAGATATAGTTGATACTGTGTAACATGATTTTACAATAGAAATGAACGAACAGGTTTTGTACCTTTAAATTGAGTTGATACACCGATTATTTTTCCGCATGTTTCAGTTTTCCTCACTGGGAGTGATCGGATCCCAATACATGGGATGAAGGCAATGAAGGTGGGTCAGCTATCTATGTGTAACAGTAAAGGGTGTAGAGGGGATCAAATTCACAGAAAAAACTCCACTATGAAATTAGATATGTTTTACAGTTGACAGTGAAAATGTAAACTGCTACAACAGGCAGCCAGAATGTGTTTACTGTCTGCTTGAATGTAAGCTGTACATTGGTAAACTGTGGATTTAAAAGACTGTAGCAACAGATGAAGTAGAGCTACTAGATCAGATATGATACTCTGTGATGAGTCTGCCCCTATATTCTTGAAAGACTTACAAATTCATAAATCAAGTTTTCTGTAAATATAGCGGTATAGCTGCCCCTTTTATCTGGAATTCGAGTCTTCACAACTAATTTGTAGACCCTTTTCTACACAACAACCCTTTTCAAGGGTCTCTTATGCTTTAAAAAAACTTTCCCTCGGTTCTTTTTTCAATTTGCTGCCGTGAAGTTATGAAGTCTTTCGAGAATGTGTGGCCTTGATACATACGTAACCCGAGGAGCGCTGGTGTAACTTGTGTTCACGTCTCTCCCACAGATGTTCATTCAGTCTACTGCCGGGGGCACGGACTACCTTCCCGTGGCCCATACGTGCTTCAACCTGCTTGATCTTCCCCAGTACGACAACAAGGACACCCTGCGAGCCAAGCTACTGCAGGCCATGCAGGAAACAGAGGGCTTTGGCCTTGTCTAGCCACGCTGCATCATTACATGTATCAACAGAGACAATGTGATTCATTTGGTGCCACCTGCAGAGGTTCACTGTCGACAGCAGCCTCCTGGTCGTCACATGTGGCATTATGTCCGTCACACCTGTCCAATTCACCCCGTCTGTCCACAAATGCATTTTAGAGTTCTAGGTCGCCCACTGTCATCAAACATGGTTGAATTGGAGTAGTACGGACAAGCTTAACGGTCCTTTTCAGTGTGAAAATATAGACAATCTGGTTTAGTTCACTGCTATGTTTTTAATTTTGTAAACAATGTTATTTATGTTTCCTGCCAGGGATGGACATGCATATAATATATTTGTAAATGGCCGAGGTGGCAACAAGGCTTTCCCAATTAGTGGTGATCGCCTGTCCCACTTAACTAGCTTGTCTCACTGTGCTGTTGTGTGATCGATGGAGACCAGATGTTGTATTGCGATATCAAGATTTAAATAGATTGCCATCCAAGGCAAAAGACCCAGGTGACAAGTGGACCAGGAAGCCATATCAAGAGGTCAACAATTTGTCATCTATGTGCAACCTGCTCTTGTGAAATATTTGTCAATTATTTTGTTTTTAAACATTCACACTGCTAGCATTTACATCCCCTAATAACGGCAATACACAATTAATAAAACGTAATTTATGAATAAAAAAAAAATATTGATGTACAATCGATATATATTTGTACCAAATGTACAACATTACTAAATGATGATCAAGAATATACATTTCTGCCTCACAAAAAAATTACTGTCGGTATCATTTCAAGTGTGATCTTATAAAATAATTCTATTCACATATAACACAGGAATGTATCAGATTAAGAAATTAAATAATAATTATTTGGAGCCATCCACTAGGTGCCAAATGACAGGGTTAACTGTTGTAGAATGTAGCAATGCATGTGTAGTTAGGGCAATAAATGCTGGTAAATTATTATGTTATTAAGTTATGGCTGAGTTTATCCTGCACAAAACATTTTCAGAAATGTTTGTTTGTATTATTTTTTAAATCTAAAATTGCAATCCCAAATATTATTAGTTACATTTATGAGTAAAAATGTATTACCATTATGAATATTGATACACTTTCTTGTTATGCAGTGTAAGTGGAAAGTCACTTACTGTTGATAAGTTATGAGATCCACTTGAAATTCATGCTTTTCTGGTGTCTGCCAAAATACATAAATATAACATTCATGTTAAGCGGTACCATAACATTCTAAATCGTATAAACATTTATACTTACGTAACTCAAGATATTTAATACCGTGGACTTTTATAGCTACTACAAGGTCAGAATGCAACTTTAATTAACAATTTTGTTTAAATGACGAATGGGTGCTTATTGTTTTAATCATATTACATTGTATTTAGCATTTATATCAACACAACCGCTGAGAAAATAAATCGTGCACAGCAACTGATCAGTGTTCTTCATAATTTAACAAGAATGCGACAATACCATGATATTGAATTGAATTGAATATCACAAAAAGAATCACTCCGAGTACCGACCCCCGTGGTACCCGACTGAGTACCGACGTGATTTCATCTTTGATAATTGATTACAATACTTTGCTTAGCCGTGATGTCAGACTTACAGGTTTGTACTTTTCTACTTTGCATTTTTCATATTTCTTGAATATTGGCATAGTTAGTTGAGCCACCCGCGTTTCTCATGAAAATACAGCAGCAGCAGTTACATGGTACCACCCAGTGATTGAACATGTTATTAGAACATGATTGATATACAATAAGTGCCATTTGTCACAACGATCAGAAAATGTAAGTTTCCCTAGTATCGGTACATTGCACTAGGGAGCGGCACTATCGCATTTGCCTTAGAACCACCTAGAATAAACTATGCAGTGTTTCACTTGTGTATGAGGTGGCGACACCGACGTCGACATTTTCATTTTATTTTCAACGCCATCTTCGCGTAGTAAACAAGAACACTCCAGAATGGCTCTAAACACAGCACACGCAAATGGCGGCGTACTAATTTTCAACGGAGAACGGTGAGTTAAGACTGATAATGATGTTACCTGTATGAGTTAGTTGTATTGTAAATAAAGATTATATTAATTAATCATTGATGACAATCGAGTTATTGACAGATGGAACTGTTCGGCGCAGTGTTGACGAACTACGACTACGTTTGACAGTTGGCGGAAGTGACTTGGGGTGTGTCGTTTATAATATAAATTTGGGTGTGTCATGAAAATAATTAGGCCATTTTACTCGAAGAACAGCACTAATTAACTGTTTCAAGAAGGAGTGACGTTGAAATAAAACAGCGCGTTGCATAAATACTGCGTTATTTTGTTGGCCTCCGACATTCGTATTTTGTTGACTTGCGGGTCTCTCGAGTCAAGCGTCATGCGATAGTTAGCCGGACCAAAGTGTCGGTGTGAGTCATCAGCTGTCATGTGCAACATTGTCGTCGACACCTGTTAAGCCAAGGGAGATATGACAGCTGGGTAGGATTTTTTATTTGCATCGTTAGTGCAATTCTTTTTGCCCAAACTGTAGAGTGGGTCTTACAGATAGAAAACTTTTTTCTGCCAGACCCCCATTTCCATGGCACAAACAAAATGGTCACAACATGAATAAGTATAGCCCTTTCAAAAAATTAAAACCCTTCAAAACTAATGAATATTTTATCATAATACTTTCAAAGTCATCATCAGAAGGATAGCAGAACTAGAGGACATGAGGTAAAATTAGTAAAGGATCAATGTAGATTGGACATCAGTAAGCACTCGTTCTGACAGAGGACAATAAATGAATGGAACAAATTGTCTACAGATTGTGTAACTGCTAGCAACGTGAATATGTTTAAAAACAAGGTTGACACATATCTCAGGAGGGCGGGTTATAAGTAGATGAACATTGTTGGACTCTCAATAAGCCAATGGCTTCCTTGTCCACTTGCCATCTGGGCCTTTGGCTTGGATGGCAAATCTTGTTAAATCATTGGCTTAATTAACTATAGAATTCCTCTTAAAATGTCTTTCATTATGAATATTTTTTTCTTCTGAATTTTTAAAGATGATATTCTTAAATGCAACATGTGCTGACACAGTTGTCTGAACTACCCCCAAGATATTGCACAAAACATTTTTTAAAGACTTTTTTTTTAAATATGCAGATGAACACAACAATCCAAACCAGATGACCATATTATTTTTCCTTCTAGACTGTTGTACTTTCTTGTTGCCAAAATGTTATTTCTTGTAAATGGCCATCAAAGATTGGGGTTATCCAAATATCGAATAACGCCATTGACCACATGGTAAGCAAAGTCAATCGCCATACAATTTTTTCTATCTGGCTGTTGCTGTTGTATAGGTGAAGAGCTCGCTCATGAGAAATGTATGCGGTTTCATGAAACATGAGACCTTACAAAAACAGAGCAATAAACACGTCTTTCGTGTCTGTATGCATTCTTATATGTATACCACTAAAGTTACCTGACAGTAACCATATAAAAGTGTGAAATTATTACCTTTTTTTCAGAACGCATGTGCTTGTCAAAATTTGTATATAGCCAGATGTTGTGTGAGCGAGATTACCAAACAGGATTCTCGTAGATCAATATAAAGTCAACATCATTAATCACCCCCTATAAACTACTAACTAACTAACTAATGGGGGTTTTATTTATGTCTGTGCTGCTGGCCCACTCTGGCCTCATTCTACACTAAGTAGCATTTGACCATGTGACCCAAAGGCAACATCACATGCACAGCATGGCGGCTATTTATGAAATCTTTTTTATGTGACCAATAAATGTACTCATAAATAATTATTTGGAGTACTTCTGTTTCTTGACGCCCAAGTGTCGGTTGTATGTCACGGAATACACATGTGAAACGGTTAGTGCATATCGGTTTTAAAACTTAAGTTATTAGTTCCATAGCCATTTGGCTACAGAAAGCCCAAAAGAAAAATGATGGCAAACATCTCCGCCTCTAGGCTAGCTCAAGAGTGGGGCGGATGACTCTGCCTAACCACATGGTAGATGCAAGCTTTATCCTTGAATAAAACTGATTTAGAAGTTTGTTATTGTTATAAAAGTGACTTTTATTGATAGTAAACATACAAACCTATTGGAATATGGAGGATATATTTTCTATGATGTGCAATAACATGTTTTTAGAATTCTGATCTTCTATGATGGCGTTGAGATGGCATTTGATATGGAGAACCCTTTGCCACACTTCAAAGGCACAAAGAAGGGGCGTGCCTACCTGACAACACACAGGGTATTTGCATTTCACGTTTTAGCATTTGTAAAAGCTACTGTTATTGTATTTGTATCATAACCACAAGATATCATAAAATAATTCTAATTCGGCAAACTCCTGATCCAGTCTTAAAGTTGGATGATTGTTGAATTTTGACTGAAGTCACAAAATGCTGTCTGTATGTTTTGGCTGAAAGTAGGCCTTCAATACTAGATCAGTTCAACCAACAACACTCTTGGCATTATAAGTTGGTAATGTGTCTTATGTTGATAGCATATTTAAATATTTGTAAAACTATAAAAAAAAAGGTTATTTTTTTAAATAACAGTAGGACTCGATTACCGACACTAAAAATTTTGTCAACCTAGTATGGCTAATGCTAATTTTCACAATTCAACTTGGACTATGAATCATATAGGTGCAGAGGAATTGAAAATAGGTAGAAAATAAAAAATTGCCCCTCTGACACTGTTGCTCTGAATATTATCTTAAATTAGTTACATCTCAGTGATGCTTTTCTGATATTGCCTATTGGCTTGTAAATTGAAAATGTGAGAGAAGCTTGCCAAGAAATATGGGCAAATATAAAATATATTTCAGTCCACCTGTAAAGAAACAAAATAATCTTGTTTTTGATATTCGGAAAAAAATTGCTTCACGTAAAGATGCAGCCTTCAAAATGTCATGCAATGTTCGCTCCTTTATAAAGTGAACATTGTCGTTCTGCACAGTGTAGAGACCTCTAGTGGAGAATGCAGTTTGAAGTGGCCTTTCACTGTCTTGCCCAGGTGATCTTCAACAACAAGAATCCAAAGGACACTTTGCAGTCATTCAGCATGCCATTCTACACACTGCGCTCTGTGGAGATCGAACAGCCCATCTTTGGTGCAAACTACATCAAGGGTCAAGTGACAGCAGAACAGGGAGGTAGGATAAATATATGAAATTATGAATATGAAATTACTACCTTCGGCAAAAACTTTACAAATTTTTTCGAAATTGCATTTCCACCTTAAATCTGTTGTGGTCCCTTGCTCCAATGATGACTTTTGTGTGTCTGTGTTCATGGTATCATGCTTGACGATTCTGTTTTGTTGTGGCTTTCAGCTCATGTTCCTGGGAATTTAAGCACAATAGAAGTTTTATTATTACGCATGTAATTCTACATCAGAAACAGATACAGTTGGGGGAATATTGCATGTATGGATCCACCTGATAATATAAAGCCCCAGTTACCGGTAGTCCATTATGTGGCAAACTAAGTTAATCAACTTGTGCGGAAACTCTTTGCAGTTCACATGTCATAGATACCATTTGCTGGTTTATCCTTGAATACCAGGGTAGACTTTGAAGAGAAAATACTGTAAACTGTTATCATTGCCACATAAGGCGTGTGCACATTTGTAAAATGGCTGTACATCATGCATAAAATAAGATCATAATGTTGCTCTTATTTATACAAACATGTTTACCCAATAAATTTATACTAATAATTACAATTAATGACTACTAGCACTACCTTCATAGTAGTTCTAGTAATTACACCTGTGATCATTATTAATGGCTAATTAATCAAGCAAATTCAAACATTCTACAGAGTCATAGTTTCAATTTTATATAAATAGTGACATGTTGATAATGCCTGTATATATTTATTGAAATTACTGTCTGCTAGTGTCCGAGTTCCTGATGGCCATTTTTGTATGGGTCTGCCATGGTTCCAAGTGGAGTTGGTGCACGTGTACAGGTCTGCCAGGGGTGAAGTGTAAGGTCTGCTGGGGGTGAAGTGTAAGGTCTGCTAGGGGGTGAAGTGTAAATTGCTTTAAGTGGTCCCAAGGACCAGATACAGTGCTATATAAGAATTTTACCTTGACATTCTGGCAGGCAACTGGAATGGCGTGGGAAAGTGGAAGCTGTGGTTCAACAAGGGCGGTGCTATAGAGTTTGCAGAGACAATGCTGCAAGCGGGTCGACTTGGTTAGTGGAATGCCTAGTGTTGTGTAAAGCTAGCATTCAATGGCAGAGCAACAATACAAGTTTATCCAAACAATAATGGTAGATTTTTACCTATTGTATACAGTTCTGTAGAGATTACCATTTAATCATAAATGGACAAATGTTGCATGTAAAATACTAAATGTTGTATGTAAAATAAGATACTCTCAAACAATATATTTTCACTGGAGGAAATTTTAATGAAAAATTGGTTTGAAAACATTTTGAGGGAAGAAATGTTTGCAGATTTTAAGTGGAACCCCAACTTTCTTAACGTCTATGTTTGCCAATTTTTATATTTGCTGGAGAATACAAAAATGTCCATGATAAAATTCGGTGTTATACAAAAAGTCGTTTTCATGTCTCTAATTTCTCCTGTTGAAGACGAGTGTTGTGTTTTCTTGTTTCAGCCCAGCAGTATGCCCCGCAGCACCCTCCCCCTTACACCCCACCAGCAGGGCCCTACTACAAGGCCCCACCCCCGGCCTACAGTCCGCCACAGGAGCCACTGTACTCGTTCGTACCCTACCACACATTTACAACTCCCCCGCCAGGTATGTGCTCTTGGTTGACACTTGTGTTCTTGTTGACACTCACACATGGACACAGTCCCAGACCTACCGCATTTTGTGGTTGAAATTTGTATTTTTGACTTGAAATTCTGTATTAAGCTGTATAAATCCGTATAACATTTATCATTGGTTAACCAGCCTATTCCAATCAAGTGTCGTCATCTATCGGGCTACAAAATATATCTATATCAAACAAAATCCACTTGGATTCTTCAGAAATGCATGTAAATAGAATTATTTTGTAAGATGACACTTGAAATGATACCGACACAGTATCTTTTGTGAGGCAGTGTTGTACATTGGGTGACACTGATTGTCCATCAATGCTAGTATTTTGAATTCATAAATGACTTTTTGGTAATTTAGGCTCACAAATGTATATTGCTGTTATTAAGGAATATTATGTAAATGTTAGTAGCACGAATATGTTTAAAAACAAAATCATCATTTGCTATTAAACCGTTCATTTTTTCTTATAAGATGAGAAGTCCAGTAATCAATTATTAGTCAATTGTAAACTTTCAATGCATGACGTGTATAGTTACATTTTACCTGTATTTTACGTATTAGTGTGGGTGTGTGCATACACACATAATTTCAAGCGTGCTGTATTCAATACACATACAAAGTAACAAAGAAATGTTGTTCAAACATCCTCTAGGTACCATTTATTTATTTGCCGATCAAACTTTATATTTTGATTTAAGAAGCCTATCACTCGTCGATATGCGGTCCATTCCACGTTTGTCGAATTATAGCCTGGGCCTAGTTTGGTGACATCAAATTTAAGACCTTTCTTTAAACATTCACAGTGTTAAGACATTTTCATGGCCTTAAGATCTAAAGATCCAATGTAAGACTCCACACACCTTCAATGTATACTCACAATGGAATATTGTCTTAAATAAACATACCATATTCGACCTATTAAGCATACATGCCCTAATTAGTGTACACCCATTTTTAATCAGCAGGGTTCTTAATTATTGTAATTTATAGTGTCGCCATCTGGTGTTCAACAGTTGGGCGCTTTTCAGTTGTTCTACATTAGTCGCCAAATGATACCACAAGTGTTAAACAGTTACCTTATTGTCTAGAGAAAAAATTTGGATTCCTTGACATTTTTCCATGGCCCGATTTTTTCAAGCATACTGAACACTTATTAGGTCAAATACGACATATTAAGTAGATCATGTGAAGTTGTCAGAAAGTCAGCAGGCAAGTTTGTTTATTTTAGTGGTGTTTTACTCTTCCTTTACAGCTGACAGTGTTTATTCAACAAGTGCACCTCCACCATACCCGGGCATTGATCCCAATCTGACGTACCAACCAGGAGGTATGCACACTGGTATCATTTTATTTGCTCTATGCTGAAGCCTTAGTTTTTATTTACATATTGTTGATGATCAAGTTAATACAACCATACAATCTTGTAAACTTTCCCTGCAGTAAAAAACATTTATTTAACCCATATAATCAACAAAACAGTCAAGCTTATCCTGCATATGTGACAATATTATATTTCCATAATTGATTCCCCTTCATGAAGTAATTCTTAATTCCACTACTCTGACCTGGGCGTCAAATAACTGAAGTGTCTGTGGACATCACATTTGTGTAATCTTACAACTTGGTCAGTAATTCTACCTGTTACACATTACAACTGTCAGTTCCATATGTCCATGTATATGCACCGCACATATATCATCTATTGTTTACAGTTGGGAATCAAGCTGGACAAGCGTTCTTTGATCCCAACAACCCACAGAATGTCTACGTGCCTCAGCACCCAACCTTTGGGGGTGGACCCTCCCAACCCCCTGGCTACCCCAATGCCAACAACAGTGCACCACCCCCGCCAGGGTTCATACCACAAAACTACCAAAATGGAAGTGAGCCGTCTGCACCACCATTCCAGAGTCCAGGCTATCCTACTGCACCACAGAACGGCTACCCTACCGGGCCACAGAATGGTTACCCCACCGGGCCACAGAATGGTTACCCCACCGGGCCACAGAATGGTTATCCCACCAGGCCACAGAATGGTTACCCACCAGAAGGCCCTCCTCCACCCTACTCGGAGAAGACAAAGAAGATGCAGTAAACAGGCACCACCAAATGAATCAACCACTGATGGGGCAAACTTCAATGTGGACCCATCAAGTGGCCCGACAATAAGGCAGTTGTCAAGTCTATGTTGTATGTCCTTTGTGCAAGTTTATGGCAATAAGACTTGCAGTGCAACACATATATTGCATTTTGTTAATTAGAGGAAACAACTCAATTACACAGCTTGTATTATATATGCCACAAGTTAATTTGTTATATACAGATAACGTGCTGGAAATGTCAACTGTCGTCAATGAATGGGGAATCATCCAAACCCAGGGTGAAATTTTAGTTGAATCCTTTTTATAGTGTCAGTGTGCATGGCTTGGTTACCAAATCACAGTGATGCCCTTGATGTTTTCTCTTAAATACAGAAAAATATGTTGTAATTGTTAACTGTACCTATCCAAGTAACAGTGCAAATGTGATTGTAAATAAAAACCAAACTGTTTGTTGTCAGTGTCAGCGGTGTGGTTTTTGTAAATAAATTGTTATTTTGGTCCACTGTTCGCACATGGAATAATATATTATGAAATCTCTGTGCACCTGCTAATTGTAGTGGTGATGACTGCTGTTAAAAGCATGTTCTTTCGCTCTAATGCACCACTGTATTCTTGCTTCTAAATGATTTATGTTTGTGAAAGAATTATTAATCAGGAGTGCGTGTAAAGCCATCAATATATTAGTTATCCATGACGTTGTTTAGCAACTTGCTATATGCACAATGACGTTGGTAGTTTGGGATGATTCTGACTTTCTAGAGAACACACAGGATGATAACAAGATGCCAAATGTTATAATTTTACTTCTGGCTTGGTGTACTTCATTAGTTGTCTATCACAGAAACTATGGAAGTACGGGAATACAACTGTGAATAATTATAATGTCATAGCTTCTTTGTATCTTGTCTAAACATGTGTTAGTTGGATAAACTTTCTCAAACCAGAAATATGTTAACATTGCATGTACACACAAATGCATGCACACACACACGTCAGTGCTATATTATTTGGCATGATGTATTACTTAGCCTGGCCACTGTAGAAGTCAGACTAAACTATGATCACTGCAGCCTATGCAATGACATTAATGAGTACTTTGTTATTCACCTATAGCAAGCTTTATCAATTAGCTGAACAGTGTTTCTTGACTTCACAAAGTAATCTTGATGTGCCATATATTTATAAATAGTTCCTTAACCAAATGAGAAATAAGCATAACATCAATTACCACCTCAGTGATTCAAGTTTTATTTGTAATCAATATAAATCATCTTATAGTAACAAACATGATGTTGAAATTCTGCAACACATTACTAAAAATCTTGTTGATTCAACAAGTTATTCTTCAGCTTGCACTAATTGTATATTCAATAATCGTATGTGTGTAGTATTGTAGCTCTCGGGACAATTATTATGTGGTGTATATACTGTAATGTGACGTGTGCAACGATGTAATAAATTATTACTACCGGAATGTGTGGTGTTGTTATCATATGAAAACTATTTCAACCTTCTGAATGAAAAATCTTGTCTTGCATAATACATTATTTACATTCAGAAATGTCAGTCTGTGTTTCTGTTAGAGCAAATACTGAAAAGATGTAAAGGAAAATGTATCTCTGTTGACCAGTTGTTAATGTACACAGTATAAAAGGGTACATGGTAGTGGTAACAAATTGGTAGGTATCTTTTAATGAAGCACTGCAATATTCACTAGTCATTATTAACACCTCCATAACAGACAAATACAGTGCAAAGATGCTGCAGACCTAACAACAGGCAAAAACTGCCAATCGCAAACAGTTGTAATGGGTACAAAACAGACTAGTTGCCGATACCTAGATCGTGTGTCAGTTATGTAAGCTCTGCTTTTTTGTACCCTTTTGACCCTTTTTTTGGTTTAGATTTGGTAGCATTCCAGTAGATGACATTTAATCGGGACTTAAACTCACTGATACTACACACCACTGCAACTTCCTGTGGAGGACTGTTCCACATGCTAATGGTGTAGTGGTTGAAACTGTGCAGCTTATTATCTGTCCAGCAGGAAAGCGTATACAGTTTGCAGCTGTGACCCATGAATCATTGTTGGTTCAGTCTTGTTCATTGAAGTAAGACCACCACAAATAAACCACAAATGTATCCAATGATAAATTGTGTTCATGTTGCTTGTGTTTTCATTCAACACACAAGACTACCTAGGTAGTTGACATTGCTAATTTGTGCTTGCAAGCTGTTATGACGAGTAGCTTACTCATCACAAAAAGCCTACTCATCATATGTCTGAGAAAATAAGTAGTGGTCGTATTTCAATGAGCAAGACTAGTTTGAAAAAGCTTTCTATTTTAATATGGTGTGAAAGGATACGCTGTCATGATGCGAGCCTGTCTTGCACAGACAGTGTCACTGGTGCCCTTGCTGGCACAGTGCTGCAGCTTGCACTTGGCCGTGCTCACACTGCTGCCTTCCAGTCTCACCAGGTTCTTACTGAGCACCTGAAGTCAGCAGCTTGCTAAATACAATGGTGAGGTACACTACTTGTAAATTCACATACAGGGGACTCGTCTTGAAACAATCATTTCGGGCCAGAGCAACCTGAATCATTTAAAGGTCCATCCTCAATTAGATTTTTTTGCTCGTCTCATTTCAAATTTATTTTGCAAAAAATCCAACCTACCTAGTGTCATCTACGACATGCAAGCTCGTTTGTGCACCTTTTGTAGATAGTTTTTGTGAAATCATCAGCAAAATATAAAAAATTTCAATGCTTGATCCAGCATTTATTGAAGTGAAAATGGAAATGCTGAAAACTCAGAAATATCGCCTTTGGTAAAATTTCATAACTTTGTCATGTGATCGGCGAGAAGATGGAAGTCACGCCCATGATCTGCCTTGACACCATAAAGTGTTTGCCATTTCGGATATCCACTTACCAGATCTAAAGATCTAGTTAATTTTTTTATTAGTAAAAAAATTTGTGCTTTTTTATTAAACCGACTGCAGATAATACTTAACCTTTTCACACACTACATATTAGGATATCACCAAACCGGATTAGGCTAAATCACTTAAGGATAGAGTTTTATGTGACCGATTTGCTTAATTGGTGCATTTTAATACAGCAGGATTAGGGAAATATTCCGTCCCAGCCAATATATTTGATCCTACTAAATGGCTGATATTGTTATCCATGATTCTGTTAATAAGTGGAGTCCACTTCACTGAATAAGTCTAGTCTTTCCTGACCTTAATACAAATTTTCCCATCCAAAACTATCAATATAAAGTAGAACTTGGTTAATTTATTACTGGAGGGAATGGGGGTAACCGTCTAATCATCTATACAGTCTAATTAGTCCACTTCACTGAATAAGTCTAGTCTTTCCTGACCTTAATACAAATTTTCCCATCCAAAACTATCAATATAAAGTAGAACTTGGTTAATTTATTACTAGAGGGAATGGGGGTAACCGTCTAATCATCTATACAGTCTAATTAGGTCTATGTATTACAACAGTAAAGACAAGACCAGGTCGGGGTGCACAGTCCATTATGAAGCATATTCAAGTTACTCCATCTACTGTAACAAAGATTAGGGCAAACTTGGTCAATGCAGAAAGCGGACAGGGTATATTGGTTTTTGTCCCTGCTAAGGTGGAGAGCAATCATTAATTTCATTTTATTTAGACATATGGCAGACAAACAGATTTTAATTATTATTAGATGTCCAGCCACATTTCTACCATTATAGTACTGAGTCCTCCATCCAGCATACCTGTCCCTCCCATGAGGGGACACCTGCCATGGAGGGACACTTCTGCTTTGACACAGATGTGTATGTTGAAGGCAGATGTTCCTGTATCTACCTCTTAAGTGACCGCCTGTACATTCACCTGAGTGACCAGTTTGACCGCACTGCTGTCCACTGCGTTCCCGTCACAGTCTATGAAGCAGTTGACCAGCACAGCTAGGTGCTTGGTGGACAGAGAAGACACCTGGTATCTCAATAACTGAAAAAAATCACAACACAGTGGTCCACATACCAATCATCACCACACTGATGTAGTACAGCAGGATAGTGAAATAAAACTGAAATAAATCACAACACAACGGTCCACATTCCAATCGTCAGCACACTGATGTAGTACAGCAGGATAGTGAAATAAAACACTGAAATAAATCACAACACAGTGGTCCACATTCCAATCATCACCACACTGATGTAATACAGCAGGATAGTGAAATAAAACACTGAAATAAATCACAACACAGTGGTCCACATTCCAATCATCACCACACTGATGTAATACAGCAGGATAGTGAAATAAAACACTGAAATAAATCACAACACAGTGGTCCACATTCCAATCGTCACCACAATGATGTCGTACAGCAGGATAGTGAAATAAAACACTGAAATAAATCACAACACAGTGGTCCACATTCCAATCGTCACCACACTGATGTAGTACAGCAGGATAGTGAAATAAAACAGTGAAATAAATCTCAACACAGTGGTCCACATTCCAATCGTCACCACAATGATGTAGTACAGCAGGATAGTGAAATAAAACACTGAAATAATTCACAATACAGTGGTCCACATTCCAATCGTCACCACAATGATGTAGTACAGCAGGATAGTGAAATAAAACACTGAAATAAATCACAACACAGTGGTCCACATTCCAATCGTCACCACACTGATGTAGTACAGCAGGATAGTGAAATAAAACTGAAATAAATCACAACACAGTGGTCCACATTCCAATCGTCAACACACTGATGTAGTACAGCAGGATAGTGAAATAAAACACTGAAATAAATCACAACACAGTGGTCCACATTCCAATCGTCACCACAATGATGTAGTACAGCAGGATAGTGAAATAAAACACTGAAATAAATCACAACACAGTGGTCCACATTCCAATCATCACCACACTGATGTAGTACAGCAGGATAGTGAAATAAAACAGTGAAATAAATCTCAACACAGTGGTCCACATACCAAACGTCACTTACCACACTGATGTAGTACAGCAGGATAGTGAAATAAAACACTGAAATAAATCACAACACAGTGGTCCACATTCCAATCGTCACCACACTGATGTAGTACAGCAGGATAGTGAAATAAAACTGAAATAAATCACAACACAGTGGTCCACATTCCAATCGTCAACACACTGATGTAGTACAGCAGGATAGTGAAATAAAACATTGAAATAAATCACAACACAGTGGAAAACATTCCAATCGTCACCACACTGATGTAATCCAGCAGGATAGTGAAATAAAACACTGAAATAAATCACATCACAGTGGTCCACATTCCAATCGTCACCACACTGATGTAGTACAGCAGGATAGTGAAATAAAACTGAAATAAATCACAACACAGTGGTCCACATTCCAATCGTCAACACACTGATGTAGTACAGCAGGATAGTGAAATAAAACATTGAAATAAATCACAACACAGTGGAAAACATTCCAATCATCACCACACTGATGTAGTACAGCAGGATAGTGAAATAAAACACTGAAATAAATCACAACACAGTGGTCCACATTCCAATCGTCACCACACTGATGTAGTACAGCAGGATAGTGAAATAAAACACTGAAATAAATCAAAACACATTGGGTACCTGGTCACTTACACTTAGTTACACTTAAAATAAGTAACATTACAACAAAAAACACTGCACTGAACCTACGATGTCCGAGAGACGCCAGAGCCAGCAAGGCAACTGTGCTGCCCCCTGATGTTGCGAGAATGCAACATCTAACATGAATCCTGTCCATGGCTGCTGTGCAAGGTGTTTACCTACAGCAGAGATAAAACTTCTTGTAATTCTTGTCAATCAGATATGTGTAAAAGAAATGAAGTAATAGTACTTGTACCACCTAAATATGCCTCAGAGACATCACAGGAAGAAATCTCTAGGGAGGACAGATAATTATACAAATAATAATAAACACTTCTAACAATCATTATTTTCCAATCATACTGCTCCATTAAGTTTTCTCATGAGATCTGATATCTTGCATTGAACAAAAGGAATACAATCTTAATGAATTAATTCAAGTAATGTTGACAAATGTAATTTACATGAGCTTACACACTGTGTCTGCCTCTTGTACGTGTTTGAACAGACTCTCCAGGCAAGTGAGACAGGCTTCTTGAATCAACTCATGGTCCTGGAGAAAGAAAACAATAACACGGTACAAAATATGACATCTGAGCATATTTCCTTTAAAAAAAATTATTTTACTCTACACTTATTGTGGAAAACCATTTACAGTAGTACCTGCCTTCAACGGACCCTCCGATGAGCAGACACCTGCTATGTCGGGACACTTTCTCAATGTATGGACTGTTTTACCATGTTAAAGTCCCTCTGATGCGGACAGGATATTTCCAAAATGGCAACGGACAAACAGCACGGTGTGTAGTGGGGAAAACTATGTTCTATCGCAGATTCAGATATAAAGCTGTCGGTCGTGGACCCAGATTTTCTGCTGCCGTGGGAAATGCCAAATTGGCCTGCTTAAACCTACTTAGAATTGCTTTGACAATTCTCAAGAAACAGGTGAACAATGTCAATGACAATGAATGAGTGTCAACCTGTTGTTTGTTTGACGCTGCCACTGACATCAATCGCTGATGTTGGCTTCGCTTAGACGGTTTGAAATTGCAATCGAGATTCACAAATATGCCTCGCATAAGAATCAGATAAATAGTCTTAAAAGCAATTTAGCATGCAGTACTAATACGACACTGGGATGAAATGGCATGCTTCCAATCTAAACAGTGCGAAACCAACATGCCAAACCCAAGGCGCTACCGGTGTGCGAAAACACGAATTCATCATCCCCATATGAAACGATGAATCGATGCTAAGTGGTGCGTCATAAATTTATGCTTCGGTCGAGATCAGTTGAAAATAGAGGTGAAACAATTATTAATTCTGCCTATTGTTGTTCTACGTTTAATCATGCTTACATACTGTGTGTCAACTCATATACGTTTTTGGCTGCTCAAATCCAGGTTATTATTTTCAATTTATAGGCTTTTTAGTTCAGTACATCGTTATTCCATAACGGTATACATACATGCATTTTATTCAGTTAACAATTAAACAGGGTGTGACATTTAAAAATAATATATGTTGACTTGTTTAATAAGCTCTATGATCTCTAGTTGACTTGTTTAATAAGCTCTATAAACTGCGTGTTGCCATATAAGACAGTGCTGCAAGCGCACAGTGGCTTCGACAGCATTCTTGGACTTCGTAGCGGTTGCTGTTGTTTAGTAGCGCCCTGGCAGACATGGGACCACTTAACGTGCTCATCTGTACACTCACCTGTACACTCATGCACATGCTCATCTGTACACTCACCTGTACACTCATGCACACACTCATCTGTACACTCATGCACACGCTCATCTGTGCACTCATGCACACGCTCATCTGTACACTCACCTATACACTCATGCACACGCTCATCTGTACACTCATGCACACGCTCATCTGTACACTCACCAATACCACCACCTGAACACTCACCTGTACACACATCTGTACACCCACCTGTACACTCATGCATACACTCACATGTACACCCACCTGAATGCTCATGACACTCACCTGTACCAGATGTTGCTGTATGTATATAAAGAGCAGTCTGATGTGTTTGGTGTGCATGCCCAGTGTGATGTCCTCCGTCTCAAGCAGCTGTGTGCGGTGATGTCTGTCAGACAGTGTCACCAGAGCAGGGGTGACATGTGCCGTGTCCAAGTAGGCTGACCAGAACATTAGGGTAGAGGTGACAATGGCCGGGTCAGGGGACAGCAGGGCCTGTAATCTGATAGTCACGTCTATGTAGATGGTCTGATCTACCTGCAACGGAATAAACTGTTACCAGTGATGATAGTAGCAACCAGTGGCTTAAGTTGGGGAGTTAGAAGGCCGGTGTACTGTAACTGTATCTGATGTCACAGTGGTGTGTAGAGTAAGTGTGTCACTCTGAAAGATAGCTTCTTTTAACAACGCTACAGTTTGTCATATTGTCAATGATGAGCCCATGATTCATGCCTACGGAGGCAATACTCAACATAGGTACCTGTGGTGTGGCATGGACATAGTGTGGCGTGGACATATATGCATACTTACCTGTGGTGTGGCATGTACATACGTAGCTGTGGTGTGGCATGTACATACGTACATGTGGTGTGGCATGTACATACGTACATACTTACTTGTGGTGTGGCATGTACAAACTTACATACGTACCTGTGGTGTGGCGTGCTGCATGAGAAGCAGCGTGAGAAGTAGGTTGCCGCTGCCACCCACTGACTCCTGCACTTCTGTCTCCAGTAGAGCCAGCAAGCTAGCACTGGAGCACAGCAGAGTCCCCACTGGAATGTGGCATAAATATGAGGATCATGCACTGGCTCTAGTTGACAAAACATTAACAAGCTTAACATAGATAAGCAGTTCCCAAATGTTCTTACAACATTCCCATTATGAAATGTTCTGTGTGTGGTGTGTATGGTGTGTGGCATGTGTGTATGCGTGCGTGAGTGCGTGTTATCACACTTTTGCGTCACTGCCTCACTGTAAGTGGTGAGTTTCGCTTGTGCTGCTTTCAGGATGTTTTGGCTTAGGTTCTTCCATTGACTTCGGTAATAACCTCAGCCAGTCTAGAAATGTTCTATCCTTGAAAAACATTCCCTCAGCGTTTCCCTTACTCAGATACACAGTGATATTTAAGTGCCAGACACAAATGAGAAAACAGTTGTTTGTGGGGCACAGTAGCTTAACAGTAACAGCGCCAGACTGTCAACAGAGAGGACCAGGGTTCACATGCTGGGGTAATTTCTTTCACCCCACTTTGGCCGTCTTTCGGAAGAGACAGTAAAAGTCGCTGGTCCCTTCTACCTGGTTTTTATGCCAGGGGAAGTAAAAGATCCCACACAGGAAATGTCTATAGGTGGATACAGACATGCCTATAGGCAGACATTGACGCTATGCAAGACCACACATAATTAACGAGTTAAGAAAAAAATTTGGACATACGCAACATAGCAATGAAAGTGGATTGATGATAACATATTGATTTGATGTAACACAAAATAAAGGTAGTTAAAACAACAATATTTGAGTATACATTTGCACCTTGACTGCACCATCTACTGAGGATCTATCTTCAGACAGCTAGTCTGTGTCAAATAAAATTCAGTTGTTGGTATTTTGGTAATAAAACCTACCTCTGTTGTCACCATGGTACGTGGACTAGACACCTACCTCTGTTGTCACCATGGTACATGGACTGGACACCTACCTCTGTTGTCACCATGGTACATGGACTGGACACCTACCTCTGTTGTCACCATGGTACATGGACTGGACACCTACCTCTGTTGTCACCATGGTACATGGACTGGACACCTACCTCTGTTGTCACCATGGTACACGGACTGGACACCTACCTCTGTTGTCACCATGGTACATGGACTGGACACCTACCTCTGTTGTCACCATGGTACACGGACTGGACACCTACCTCTGTTGTCACCATGGTACATGGACTGGACACCTACCTCTGTTGTCACCATGGTACATGGACTGGACACCTACCTCTGTTGTCACCATGGTACATGGACTGGACAAGTAAACTATTGAGAAACAGAAACGAGCTCTGCTTTAAAACTTTTTGTTGTTGCTGTTGCTGCTGTTGCTGCTGTTGTTCTTGCTGTTGTTGCTGCTGTTGTTCCTGCTGTTGTTCTTTCAGTATAGAGGTCAGTACACTGCACACTGAAAGGTAATATCACACATGTCAAACTGACAAAGATATGCAGGTACATAACTCAGCCACAACTCTGTTTTATAGCGTAGGCAACAAGAAAAGCTTACTGCCATCATAATATCAGTTAAAATGGGGGGGAAGTTGTGCGGGGGAGTGCAATGTGGTTGGAAAATTGTTTTACTGTTTTACAGAAAAGTTAGCAATGGATGGTACCACAAACATGTGATGACCACGTCATAATGGTAAACATGTGTAGTAGTTATGTTGCAATATATGCAATTAACGTAGTTAGCAGTGAGTAGTTTGAAAGTTTACCATGGTAAGCAAGTGAGAGGTCACCGGGTGTGAGTGGGTCGGAGAGGTTCTGATGCTTCAGGTCTGCATACAGGTCCATCAGCATGCAGACGCTCAGTGCTGTCAACACATTGGGGTAACATTTATATACAACTACAATAGGGCAATACTTTTATCAAATGGAACATTTGTTATCTGCACTGCTGTCTAATCCTCAATGGCTGGCAGAGTAGCACAAATAACCAAATAATTGGATGTGGCTGTACCATTTTATATTTATTACACAAGCCTAACTGATTATAACAAATTGACTGTAAGTCTTAAAATATTCAATTTCAAATGTTCGTTTGCCATGTTGTATGTGATGACCGCGTCATAACATAAACAAATAGTTCCATCTTAATTGCACTATGATAAACTATGATAACATAACTGCACCCCTGTATTGGCAACACCTCCCCAATATTTGTGTGCGTGCGTGCATACGTACATAGGCATGTCAACATTGATAAAGTCACTGCATATACTGTGCATGAACTTAATAAAATTTAATTTTAATGCATCAATTCACATATTTTTAAATATCAATTTTCTTTGTAATCATAAATATGAGGTTACATCTCACCATCAGAGCTTCTACTGAAGTTCAGTAAAGACCTCTGCAGAATGTCAGGCAAGAAGTGTTTGATCAATGCAGCACTCTCTACTGTTGTTCCTTCCTATGATCGTTTAAATCGAATTATGTCACTGTAATTAGTAATCACAATGGACAGTGAGCCATAGCACCCCAGCAAGCATACAGAAAAACCAACCCGAATGAATGCCCCCCTCCACCCACAAGAATAATGAAATGACAAACACAATAACTGAACTATAATATGACAAATTAAAACATGACCAGACGTCCCACAACTGACATACCAGATATCCCCAACACCAAAAATTATGGCAAACAGAAAAAGCAACACTAGCTGCTGGGGCATCAATTCTAACAAAAGTACACTTTTTTATTAAACTGACTGCGCGTATTACTTAAACTATTCACACACTACAAATTTTAATATTAAATAACCTGATTTGTGATGGGCTAAATCAAGGAGTAAGCACGGCTCGGCACGGCACAGCACAGCACGGCACAGCACGGCACAGCACATTAACACTTGTAGTTTAATCTGAGTTTCTGGCCCTCCAGCCACACATGATGCTAGGGTTTACTTTTTATGCAATCTTTACAAGGAATCATCTTCACGGAGAAAGGCAACAGAACATAGCAAACCTGCTTTGACATGAGAAGTGATCGCAGACACAGAGAAACTTTCATGATGCACTCCTGTGGTCCATCAACCATCATAGCCTAGAGAATAAATCATCAAAACATATCATTCCATGCACTGATAATCATAACAGTTGGGGAAAATTAAGGTTTACTTATATTTGTTATAGACCTTCCTCATTTTCAAACAAATGAAGTCATATGGTCTTTCCAAATACAATTTTGCAAGACACTGATGCAGGAGTGATAATAGATGTCGATGAGTAGGACATGGATGAAATAATACGATGTTGACAGCCCTAGTCAGGCAGGACTCTGAGCACGCACTGGTCAAAGTAGATGAGGGAAATAACACAGACAATGACAGACAAAGGTCATCATGAACGTCCAAATGACAAAGTCAGTGATGATACTTAGTGGAATGTACCTATGGACCTGCAGGGTGCAAACACAAGTTTACAACAATACAATATAAAATCCTCGGAAGATCCAAGCTCAGCAGCGCACCAAAACAAAAGGGTTTAAGCAGTTCCTAATCGATAAGCAGTTCCAGTCGTAAACATTTGGATTGGTATGCTGGGGAGCTATGGAGGATAAGCAAGTCTAAATCAAATGGGACTATTTTCATCTTCTGATGGTCATGGTGTTGAGCGAAGGTTAATGCCTGGCTGGGAGATGAGCCCATAAAGTGTGGGTGAACGGCACACCTACTCAGGTGGTGTATTTGGTAGGGCCTAGCGTTATTTCCTAGTTACCATGAACACCAGATAAATCATGTTTTTCTCTTTTGTTGTATATATTTTTGTTGATCCATCCTTGTTTTTATCTCGCTTTTAGTGCAGTGTTGCTAAGCTTATGCTTTGGGCCACTTTTCATCTTTTGATGGTATCACCAGGCCCCTGAATTTCAGTATTAAAAAAAGAAACAGTTGGTTGTTTACAGCGAAATGTTGTTATATTTCCTAGACTTAACACAAACAGGGAGTGCGTTCCACAGAGTCAGTGCAGCAACTGAAAAAGCTATAATTCTGACATTGGTCTTAACACTGGGAACAAAAAGTTACCATGAACGTCTTCACACAAATGGTGCTGTTTTGGGCTAATGCCACCAGGCTCTGAGATGGATGGTTTCTCTCATCTTCTTGTCTATTTTCTGCATATTCCAAAGACATCCAGAACTGGACCTGTTAATTACAGATGATGCATAATTTTGTACATTCGTCCATGGATACACAAAGTAGAAATTATAAGTAATATTATTCAGCTTTCTGTGCTGCAGTTAATACATTAAATAAATATCCCTCTTAAATAAACCATTGAAAAATGACATGTTAGATGATGTAATCATGTTATTATATTATCAGTTATGCAACTTACAGCAACAATTTAGCACACGAAGTGTGTACATACCCACTGTTATTCAAAGCAACAGCTATAGGTTATATTACACAGAAATAACTGCACAACGTATAACATACAACACACTTCCTCATTAGAACTAATATTAGATATTATACTACCAGTTGTGCACCAAAGCTTTCTGCAGTGAATTCACAGGAGAAGCACCATTGAAGTAGCACTGTGTCTCTAGTGCACCAGAGGGCAGCCTGGTCGCACGCTGCGACTGCCTCAACCACACTCTGTGTCACTGTCAGCAACAAACACAAGTCATTTCAACATGCTCAAGCCATTAAAGGCACAAAGTTTGATTGTTTGTATCGGAAAATCATGTTATATAATATATATATATATATACATCTTGACCGCCCATATGTGTTTTGATGGACCATACATTGTTAATATAATTTGATCATCATCTGTTTAATTTAAATGTTTAACCCTGAACATAATGTTTACTTTGTATGGTGAACAGCAAGGTCAATTATTCATAAACCAGTAACAGCCAAATTATATTAAAAATTGTGGTTAATTAAAACACTTCTGGACAGTCGAGATGTCAGAATAAATATAGGGTGTTCAATTTAACATGACTTTGTATCTTAACCACCAGATGGCAACATGAAACAATTGACAGAAGTGATCTCCAGATGGCAGCATAAAATAACTGACAGTTAACATCAGTTGGAAGTGTAAAACAGGTACCAGAGGTAATCACCAGATGGCACGACATATTAAAGCAGTTCCCAGAAGTTTGCTGGTTCTGTAAGGTTTGGTTTATCACTAATGTCAGATTGCAGATATGGTGCTCTTTGAATAAATTATTCGAGTTATTCTCAACCATACACAACATGCCACCTGATCACTATTCTCACCAATTCTGTGGCATTATACAAGGGATATTTAAAATTATAAATTATGTCAAAAGTGAGATCTTCCAACAACTCCTCTAATGAGTACCATATCCAAATAAATTATACACACGTACAGAGTGTGCATGCATGCATGCACACACATGTAGATCACATAATGTAAATTATAAGTGTAGTGTGGCTGAATACTTCCCAGAGAATATGAGTTGGTGTTGCAATGAACAGGTCTGCCAAGGACAGGCTACTGTGCTATATAAGAATGTACCTGAGATACAGCATCGAATGACCAGAGAGGAAACAAGGATATGTGTTCTATCATACCTTCAGGTATAGCTTGCTTTTCTGCATTCACACAACTGCCCTAAAAAACAATATAACTGTAGTGAATTAATTTGAATAAATATCACTACATTTTGTATGATTTATACAAACAATATGATTACAAGGCATCCTGTTAAGTTGGACATACATACATTTAACTAATCATTTTGGGGTAGATTATAGTGAGATATGTATGGAAACTTAAATGTGCATCATAATAGATCCAACATTTTCAATAATACCCCAAATGTTTTAATTGTACAGCCCCTTTGCTAAAAATAAATTACTACGTTGAATACCTCTTGAAACATGTACACTGTTGATCAAAATATGCTGCTATCCTTACGCTTGCTTGTGAAAGGACTACGTTTGACTTACAGCAAGCAGAAGAACAAGGCACTTGAAGACAGGATGGGGCAGTCTGGTTAGTGGCGAGTGTAGACTGATGTATGTCTGGATGGCTTCACAAACACTCTCTTCTGGTGCCAGTCTGTACACAGGTCATAATTACACACAATTACAACATATTTTGCTTACTAGATCTTTTCATGTGTAAACGATTGCTCTCACTTAAGGAAGATGGAAGAAGTGGAGAACACGAAGTGACGTTAGTGAAGGAACAGATTGGATACCAGAAAGTGTTCATTTCACAGAGGACGATAAATGAATGGAACAAAATCTACTGATTGTGTAAATGCTAGCAGTGTGAATATGTTTAAAAACAAAAATTTACAAATATATCACAAGTGCGGGCTACACAAAGATGAATTATTATTGGACTCTCAATAAGACAATGACTTCCTTGTCCACTTGCCACCTGGGGTTATAGTTTTGGGTGGCAATCTTGTTGAATATGCTACATTATCATGACATACATGAAAATGTTCATCAGGTTGGTAGATAATATATAAATCATGATTTTCTTCTAACTAGTCATCCCAGAATTCCTGATGAAGGCTGTCAACGGCAGCCGAAACGTTGAGTAAGTAAATCTCTGTGGTTAGAAGAAAGTCATGATTCATACATTATCGTGATAGTTTTCCAAAATCAGCATCAATCAACTGACCTGTCATCGTGTGTGTATGCGATGTAGAGGAGTGTGAGGGCAGAGTAGTGAACACATTTGAGGCGGTCATCTGGGCTCTCACTAGTGGACAGCTGTAGTACCCGCACAATGTCACTGCTGTAAGAGGCTGGATAAGGAAACTATCAATTATAAAGGTCGCTCCTCAATTTGATTTTATTGCTCATCTCATTGTGAGAACTTTTTAAAGGTGCTTAATCAATTTGATTTTTTTGCTAGTCTCAATTCAAATTAATTTTGCAAAAAACGGCAGCATGCTATCTTGTTTGTGCAACTTTTGTATGTAGTTTTTTGTGAAATCATCAGACAAACTATTAAATTAGTTAATGCTTGTTCAAGCATTAACTGAAGTGAAAATTGAAATGCTGAAAAATAAAGATTTTCTTCCTTGGTGAAATTTTGTAACTGTCATGTGATCGGAGAGAGGATGGATGTCACACCCATGATCTGTGTCGACCACTGTTTACCATTTTGGATATCCAACACTATTTTGATACTTACCAGATCTAACGAATAAAGTCAATTCTTTCAATGATTTGAAAAAAATAGGCATTTTTTATTAAACAGACTGAGCACATTACTTAAACTAGTCACACACTACACATCTGGACATAAGTGAACCAGATTCACGATGGGCTGAACCATTTGAGGAGACATCTAATATTCAATACACATATTCAAAATGTATTAATCAGCATGATTGGATACAGCAGAAACTTATTATGACATGACAGAAATTCTATTCTGCAATGTCAATTGTTTATTGGTTCAAAGTATTGTGTACAGATATTTCATGCATCTGTGATTTGAAACATTAAAGTGAGCAACATCTGCCAAATTGAGTGATTTATCAAATTGGTTGATACGACAAGTGGAACAAGGTATACATCCACATATGTTGGGGTGGATCCACAAAGGGTGATAACAATGTCACCATTGGTTAATGAGGATGTCTTCTCAAAATGGAAAGAACTGTTTGTAAGTACAATGACACCAACTCTGTCCATACTGAGAACCATTTTACATAACAATCACACGGGGAAAGACATATAAGAATATCAGAACATCTTTACCAATTAGTTCAGTGATGCCTGTGCTGATATCCTGTCTAAGGCTGCAAGATACACAGCTATCCTCTTGATCCATAAAATGCCTTGTTAAATGACATAGGAAGTTTCTGGCGGAGTCCTTCACTACATGCCTGCAACAGACACTCTTGTGGTTAAATGCATTATGTATATTATTTTTTACATTCATGCACATTTTTCATGCACACGAACTTGCAAAAATATGTTGCTATTGTCTAAACTTTGGTAGAAAGGGATAGTGGATCATCACCACGCAGGGAACCCACAACAGGGTATACAGGTTACCTTAAAGCTCTACGTCCTTTTTACTTGGTGTCTATGCCAGGGGGACTAAAAACAATGAAAAACCCTGGTGTGGACTCACAGAGCCATTTGTCTCTACATATAAAAACAGTTTGTTGGCTCTACAAGAGCCTGTCTTTGATCTTAGCTGATAGTGGCCAGCTTCTTCTGATGTAAGGGTATCAGAATAAATTATAAATATCAGAATAAGTTATACAGCTGTGGATGCAAGAGTGTATATGATTGATTGCCCATTGGAAATCAGGCTATAAGTGTGACATGGTCACCATCATGAAATAAAGCTTTTATTATTACTACCACAACTAGACTCAGAAAGAGATACACTGTGTGAACACACCCATACTTGACAGAGATGTCCAGAGTCAGTCTAATGATGCCAGCGAACACAAGTTTTCTGGTGAGCGTGTTCGCAGCGTCAGGCCACAACTCAAAGATGTGACAGAGAAGGGACAGGAATGCAGTGAACACTTCTGTCTCCTGCAGATACTCATAGTTTGCCTATGTGGAAACATAGGAGGAGGAGCAATGTATGTGTACTAGTGCATAAACCATTGGTTGTGCACTGCCAACATGCTATCCAAGGTAGAATATCCAAACCACCTTTGAATTTGTTTGCACAGTGGACTCCACTTAACAGAATCATGAATAACAGAATCAGCTGTTTTGTAGATTCAAATATTTTTGCTTGAATGGAATCATCAGCTGCATTAAAACGCTTAAGTGAATCAGTCGCTTAACAGAACTTAAATGTTCTGGTCTGCTGATCAGTTTCTTGATAGATCAAAATTAACATTCTAAGAAACCAGTACATCAATCCATTCAAGCACCTTTATTTAGAATTCCACAAAAAACACCACACTCAATAAATGGGCAATCACAAAACAGACATAAGAATGTGGATGTTGGATAAACATCAGAATCTCACGTTGGTTCAACATCCACATGAATTATGCCAGATTCTGATGTTTATCCTACCTTTTTCTAATTAATCACAACCCAACCATAACATAACCAACAGAATCTGTTGAAACAAGATCAGTGTAACCAATCTGCCCACAATCAATATAAAATTAATATCTATAGAAGGTTCACTAATTACAAGACGGCTGCTTACCATAAAGACAGGCACACAACTCTCGTCTATGACTTTGAGGAGTGAGAAGATGAACTGTTGAAGTGAGCCAGTTGTAGGAGTTACTTCATCATCGCCTCGTTGTTGTTGTGATGGGGCCGTGAATGTCTCCTCATTGGCACATGGATCAGCCACACACAGCATGGCCAGGCTGAAGCAAGTAGACCACACTTAACACACCACCATTACACATGTTGGCTACACATAGCACAGCCAGGCTACAGCAAGCAGGCCACATTTAACACACCACCATTACATATGGATTGGCCACAACAGCATAGCAGCAAGCAGGCCACACTTACACAATTACACGGATCAGCAACACAATTTAATACACTACCATTACACATGGATAGGCCATAGAGAGCTTACATGGTGCAGGCCAACATTACACATAATTACCACTTGTTGAGAACTTGCCTTCATTACCTGCCATTTAGTGACTTAATCAACAAAATCGAAGGGACTCATTGACATGTACTGAAGCTGGAGTCATGACTGACTTGCATGCTTTGTTGACCACAATCAGGGCTGCTCTAATCTTCTGTTCGCTCCTCCATGAAGTCACCCCGGCTTCGCACCCCTTCCAACTCTTCGACTGGGTTGGCTGGACAGGCAAGCAATGCATCCTGGGACACCTGTCGACCTTCAGCAGCAGGCTGTGGATGGGCGTTAGTAGTGCCTCGTAGGGGACAGGCGATGGCAAGTGTTCTCTTCTGGAACAAGCCACAATGAAAGCTGCAAGTGAATACATCAAGATAAAATTAAGGGTTGCACCACAAAATAAACATCGCTGACAACACATACACAAGGGCAGATATGAAGATAGCTAGGGCATGTGTGCCGAATGTCCCCAGGCTCACTGCCCATGATAGTAGTCCTATGGTGGACAGCAGACGGTAGGAGACTGGGTTGTCCTAAAGAAACGAGAAGAACCACACAAGAGACAATAGCATGCAGTCTGACATGGGACACCATCTCCTAAAAAAATGCAGACCGACAGCAGAGGCGCCCTCTTGTGAAAGTCTTATAAGCCTCCTAAGGCACGAAAAAAGAATGAGTGGAAAGATAAAATCCTACACAACATCATCAGAAGAGGAAGTAAAAGATATAATAACATGTCATAAAATGGGACAGTTGCATAGCAAGGATGAAAGATTGCAGATGGAACATCAGAAGAGCTGAACAGCAATACAGAAAAGAGCAAGAGGCAGGCTGGTGCAATAGCATATTACCAACTGTGCAGTATCACATTGGATATAAACAATCAAAGACAGCCCTAGACAGATGGAAAGGTCTACCAAACAACTACCTAAGAGTATGAATCAGTGCAGTAGTGGCAAGGTCCTACCTGAGTATACGAATAAGTGTAACAAATGAGTGGACCTACCTGGGTATATGAATGAGTGCAGTAACGGTGTGGTCCTACCCGAGTATATGAATGAGTGCAGTAACGGTGTGGTTCTACCTGAGTATATGAATGAGTGCAGTAACGGTGTGGTTCTACCTGAGTATATGAATGAGTGCAGTAACGGTGTGGTTCTACCTGAGTACATGAATGAGTGCAGTAACGGTGTGGTTCTACCTGAGTATATGAATGAGAGCAGTAACGGTGTGGTTCTACCTGAGTACATGAATGAGTGCAGTAACGGTGTGGTTCTACCTGAGTACATGAATGAGTGCAGTAACGGTGTGGTTCTACCTGAGTACATGAATGAGTGCAGTAACGGTGTGGTTCTACCTGAGTACATGAATGAGTGCAGTAACGGTGTGGTTCTACCTGAGTACATGAATGAGTGCAGTAACGGTGTGGTTCTACCTGAGTACATGAATGAGTGCAGTAACGGTGTGGTTCTACCTGAGTATATGAATGAGTGCAGTAACGGTGTGGTTCTACCTGAGTACATGAATGAGTGCAGTAATAGTGTGGTCCTACCGAGTATATGAATGAGTGCAGTAATTACATGGTCCTACCTGAGTATATGAATGAGTGCACTAATGGTGTGGTCCTACCTGAGTATATGAATGAGTGCAGTAACGGTGTGGTCCTACCTGAGTACATGAATGAGTGCAGTAATAGTGTGGTCCTACCCGAGTATATGAATGAGTGAAGTAATAGTGTGGTCCTACCTGAGTATATGAATGAGTGCAGTAATGACATGGTCCTACCTGAGTATATGAATGAGTGCAGTAATGGTGTGGTTCTACCTGAGTATATGAATGAGTGCAGTAATAGTGTGGTCCTACCCGAGTGTATGAATGAGTGCAGTAATAGTGTGGTCCTACCTGAGTATATGAATGAGTGAAGTAATAGTGTGGTCCTACCTGAGTATATGAATGAGTGCAGTAATGACATGGTTCTACCTGAGTATATGAATGAGTGCAGTAATAGTGTGGTCCTACCCGAGTGTATGAATGAGTGCAGTAATAGTGTGGTCCTACCTGAGTATATGAATGAGTGCAGTAATGGTGTGGTCCTACCTGAGTATATGAATGAGTGCAGTAATGGTGTGGTCCTACCCGAGTATATGAATGAGTGCAGTAATGGTGTGATCCTACCTGAGTATATGAATGAATGCAGTAACGGTGTGGTCCTACCCGAGTATATGAATGAGTGCAGTAATGGTGTGGTCCTACCTGAGTACATGAGCACAGTAATGGTGTCGTCCTACCTGAGTATATGAATGAGTGCAGTAATGGTGTGGTCCTAACTGAGTATATGAATGAGTGCAGTAATGGTGTGATCCTACCTGAGTATATGAATGAATGCAGTAACGGTGTGGTCCTACCTGAGTATATGAATGAGTGCAGTAATGGTGTGGTCCTACCTGAGTACATGAGCACAGTAATGGTGTCGTCCTACCTGAGTATATGAATGAGTGCAGTAATGGTGTGGTCCTAACTGAGTATATGAATGAGTGCAGTAATGGTGTGATCCTACCTGAGTATATGAATGAATGCAGTAACGGTGTGGTCCTACCCGAGTATATGAATGAGTGCAGTAATGGTGTGGTTCTACCTGAGTATATGAGCACAGTAATGGTGTCGTCCTACCTGAGTATATGAATGAGTGCAGTAATGGTGTGGTCCTGAGTATATGAATGAGTGCAGTAATGGTGTGGTCTTAACTGAGTATATGAATGAGTGCAGTAATGGTGTCGTCCTACCTGAGTATATGAATGAGTGCAGTAATGGTGTGGTCCTGAGTATATGAATGAGTGCAGTAATGGTGTGGTCTTAACTGAGTATATGAATGAGTGCAGTAATGGCATGGACCTACCTGAGTACAGTCGCGCCTCGTTATAACGTGCCCCGTTATTACGCGGATTTAGATATAACGCGGTCAGTCGTGGACCCCGAATTTCTGCCGCCAGGGGAAAATGTCAAATGGGCCCGCTTAAACCTACTTAGAATTGCTTTGACAATTCTCAAGAAACATTAGGTAAACAATGTCAATGAACGAGTATCAACGTGTTGTTTTTTTTGCGTTGCCGCCAACATCAATCGCTGTCGCTGGCTTCGCTTCGACGGAGTGTAAATTGCAATCGAGATTCACAAATATGCCTCGCGTAAGAATCAGATCAACCATTTTAAACGCATTTAACAAGCATTACCAATATAACACTTGGGTGAAATTACATGCTTCCGTTACATCGTAAATTTAATCGTTTTCGCGACGCGAAACCAACATGCCAAACTCCTAACCCAAGGCGCTACCGGTGGCAAAAATACGAATTCGTCATCCGCATATGAAATGATGAATCGATGTTAAGTGGTGCGTAATAAGTTTATGCTTCGGTCGAGATCGGTTGAAAGACGAAGTGAAACAATTATTAATTCTACCTATTGTCTTTTTCTGTGTTTTATCAGCTTGCATACTACGTTTGTCAAATCATATACGTTTTCGGCTGCTCAGGTCCAGGTTATTATTTTCGATTCGTAGGCCTGTTGGTCCAGTACATCATCATCGTAGTAGATCTATTCCATAACAGTATACATACGTGTTTTATTTAGTTCAAGAGTCAAGAGGGTGTGACATTTAAAAATAATACACGTTGATGCTAGTATACACATTTAATAAGTTCCATAAACTGCATATTGCCGTATAAGATAATGCTGCAAGCACACGGGGCTTCGACAGGGTTCATGGACTTGGTGCATCGGGCGGCGGTCGCTGTTGATTAGTAGCTCCCTGGTGGCAGATATGAGAACACCTAACGCGCCTCGCTTACAACGCGGTCCGAAGTCGTGGACCCCGACTACCGCGTTATAACGAGGCGCGACTGTATATGAATGAGTGCAGTACCTGAGTATATGAATGAGTGCAGTAATTTCATGGACCTACCTGAGTGTATGAATGAGTGCAGTAATGACATAGTCCTACCTGAGTATATAAATGAGTGCAGTAGTGGCGTGGTCAGACAACTGGAAGTTGTGGTGTTGGATGCCTCCGTTGATCAATGCGAGACACTGCCTCACCATGGAGGCACAACTGAACAGACGCACTCCTCCAGTATGTCTGCACCATAACAATGTCATGGTTTAGTTCTAACACTCAGATGTATCAGAACATTGACACATGCAATCTCTTATATTAATAAAAGTTGTACTTTTGATATAATTGATATACCACTGATTAATTCGCTCACAAGTCAGTATATCCTGTATAGTTTTAAATAATACAAACAACTATAAACTCAAAATTCAGGCATGTACAATCCCAATTGGGTTGAATTGTGTTTTTGTTAAGTGATTTACCAATCCCTGAATCAACTTCTTGCTTCTGGCCATTATGATATCAGTTGTATTACTAATTTACTAGTTTTTTCACGGTAAATTTTATCTTTTATCTTTGTAAAGTTTCGACAGTCTTGATCAGACTGACTAACACTAGATGGCAGCACAGTAGTCATTGTAATCAGATGGCGTCACTGGTGTCTGGTGTAGGCCCCGGCCACAGCATCAGGCTGGGTGGCTCAGGAGATTATTGTAGACTTGTGTACGACTACCGTGCTGCCATCTACCGGTTGTAAGTTTGATGAAGACAGCTGAAAACTGTTCAAATGTTACGAAGATAAAAAATTTACTGCGACAAATTGGCAAAAGATCAACAAATTTATGAATCTCTTCACGATTATGAAATAAATGATTTTGTTGTCTGCTGTAGATATCATCACATGTAACTAATGGAAGATTTCTGTTTTGTACAGAACAAAATAATGTAAACTGAACTAAATGACAGCCCTGCCTTCACCTGGCCTGCATAAATTCACACCAACCTACATACACTTAACTGTGACCTCTTTCCTTCGTCACACACATGGTATCTCAGAAGACATATTGTTTAACGCTGGTGGCTGGAGATAAACTTAGCAGAGGTTGGCATTGACAAATTATCAACGCAGCATACAAGACGTGTTACTGGAAATGCTATTATAAAAACCAACCTTTCCAGGATTATAGCAAGCAGCTGCAAGCCATATTGGATGCAGTCTGGGTTTTTCTGCCTCATGGTCTGGTCGAGAGCTCGCAGTATTGCCTCCATTCCTATCAGTAACAGGATCGCCAAACAGGCATGTTAATTACCACAATAATCAAACTTCTATAGCACCTAAATCCGCAGGAACCCAAACTCAAAGGCGCAATAAGAAACCAGAATTATCAAGCATGGTATCACGAACAGGGACTTGCAAAAGTCATCGTCAGAGCAAGGGATCGCCAAGGATTTAAGGTGGAGATGCAATCACAATTACCCAGTGGTCTTATGCACCAACTAGGAATTGGAGTGAAGTGGACAAGTAAGTAGTTGTATTATAATTATCCAAATATCATGAAACATTTTAGTAGAGTCCAGGCATCCTTGTGAACCAGGGGTAATGTTCTAATCACAGCCTAGGGGGTTAATGGGGTTGTATCCCATCTACAGCATAGAAGTGTGGATCCCAAATTCACGGCCTGATATCAGTGGCAGCAAGTACACATAGGCCTGTGTTAACTGATATCCGTGGCAGCAAGTACACATAGGCCTACATTAACTGCAACTCATGAAGATAAATTTTCATCCAATCACACATTCACTAGATGGCAGCACCAAACAAGTTAGCAGGAATTTAATTTGTGTAGGGTAAGCCTATCAATGACACTAAGATGCCTTCAATGAAACCATTTCAAGAGTGCTGCACTAAAATGGAATATCTTTATATCAGTGTAGTACCAACCAATTTGTAGAAAAGGCAATGGTGAAATACATAGATATTACATGTATTTAATACAATTAATGAATAAAAAATTTCATAATGCATGTTTAGTGTTTCTGTCTAACATGTGTTAGTGTTCTACCCACACCCTAATGACAATTTCATTGCGTATTCATATTTTCAATACATTATTCTTGACAACAGGACTTTCCCGGATGGCTGACTGTGTAATTTACTACAGGTGAAATATTTATTCATAATTTGTATGATTTACTCTAGGTTGAATAAGTTTCAATAAGAATTTGTTTATCACCAATTGTTCAGGTTGTTATACAGGCACAAGTGAGTCGTATGGTACTTAATACTAAATGGATACTTCAGTTCAGTGTCTACCAGAGAGGATATTAGTTCATTACCAATTCCAGATGCTCAATTTCAGGAGGCTAAATCGGACTATTTAGGGCAGTTAATTATAACTCAAGAAATGGTAGCTAAGAAAATAAAGGAAATGAAGGATACTAAATCACCTGGAGTGGATGGAATTCCGACAAAAGTACTAATGGAAACAGTAGAACAAATTAGTATACCACTTGCAAGAGTGTTCAACTTCTCGCTAAAAGAGGGAGTTGTTCCTTTTGAATGAAAAGAAGCAAACATCTTACCATTATTTAAAAAAGGTTTGAGAAATAAGTCAGAGAATTACAGACCAGTCAGTTTAACATCAGTGATTTGTAAATTATTAGAAAGGTTAATAAAAGACCATAAAAAAAATTATGGTGGACTTCCTTGTTAGGCATAAATGATTAAATCAATCTCAACACGGATTCATAAAAGTGAGGTCATGCAAATATGCTGTTTTTTGGAAGAAATCACTAAGTGGATAGATGGAGGGTCACCAGTAGATATTATCTTAGATTTTCAGAAAGCGTTCAACAAAGTGCCACATCAAAGTTTACTACTTAAATTAAAAGTCCATGGTATCGGGGATGGCATAATTGACTGGACAGAAAATGGCTAACGGACAGAAGACAGCATGTTGTAATAGATGGGGAGGTTTCAAACTGGAAATCAGTTTTGAGTGGGGTACCACAAGGATCAGTATATCAGCATTATACTTTTATTATTCTAAATATATATATATATATATATATATATATATCAAAATCAATGACTTTGACAATAATATAACAAGCAATGTACTGAAATTTGCGGATGACAAGTGTTTAGAAAGGTTAAAAATGATGGTGGTAAACAACATCTACAAAACGATGTAGACAAATTAGTTAAATGGTCTGAAAATGGCACATGTTACTCAATTTTGGGAAATGTAAATGCCTACTTACAGGACAAGTGAACTTGGATGTAAAAAATGAAATGGGAGATACTGTTCTAGGTAGTACCATAAAAAAGAAAAGGATTTAAGAATAACAATAAGTGCTGATATGAAAGTTTCAGAGCAGTGTGGTACTGCAGCTTCAAAGGGTAATCAAATTCTTTGGTTGATTAGGAGAAATATTACATATTATAAAGAAAAAGAGCTAATTATACCTATGTATAAACAATAGTTAGGCCTCATTTAGAATGCTGTATACAAGCTTGGAGACCATATTGTAAGAAGGATATAGATACGCTTGAACAAATACAGAGGAGAGCAACTAAAATGATTCCAGAATTGAGAGACCTTACTTATGAATAATGCCTAAAAGAATGTGGTTTAACAACTCTACAGACAAGGAGGTTAAGAGGAGATCAAATTGAAGATATTGAATGGGTATGAATATATAAATAGAAATAGTTTGCTTTTACTCAAGACAGATAGTAGAACTAGAAAACTTGAGGTAACATTAGCATATGACCAGTGTAGATTGGATATCAGGAAGTACTCGTTCTCACAGAGGATAATAAATGACTGAAACAAATTATCTACAGACTGTGTAAATGTTAACAGCGTGAATATGTCTAAAAACAAGGTTGACACATATATCAGGAGGGCGGGTTACAAATAAATGAAAAAATGTTGGACTCTGAATAAGCCAATAATCTTGTTAATACTAAAACTAACTGGGGGAAAAGCAGAGAGAGCAAACACAAGGTGGTACTACTAAACCCGCAACTAGCAAGGTAATCCTTGAACACTGAACACGTTTATTTAAATGGAGCATTTGTAACCAGTATTGGAGAAGGGGTTAAATATAGAAATATATATTACAAATTCAATAACAGTTTCAAAGGATGTAGCTGTAACTTGATTTTCTAACACAATAAAAGGAAAATAAAATGTATTACAAATCCACAACTGAATAAGAGTACGATTTGTTTCTGGCATTCTTAGGGCACAAACAAAATGTTCAGATGTGAGCATGCAACAGAAAATATAGTTATCAGTGCAAGAGGCTGAGAGGCACACACATTGGTTAGGGCAGGTAGAATGTATTAGCATTAAAAGTGACAAACCACAGATTTCTTGGGTAAATTATAATTTATCTGTTACCTTAAATTTGGGCACTGGTGGCATTGGTCAATCCTATCAAAAACATTACTGCATATTTTTATGTTTACCAGGGGCCGGTTTCATGTCGCCTACTTAAACTACGCAGTTACTTAGCGCTACGCCAGTGCGTAAACTCAAAATTTTGCATAGCTAAGTAGTTGCGTAAATCTAAGCAAGTCGAGTTTTATGTAGCGCTCCTGACCTATTTCTTAACTAAGATTGCGCGTAAGGCTATCACGTGGTTAGATGAGTCGTTATCAACGGGCAATCCCCGGGATTCCCCTTCCCATAATCCCGTTAGTGACATGGCGAAAGCACGCGACACAGTCGACAGCGTTAATACTCGCAGCATGCCACAATTTTACAGTATAAATTGAGGAACAATGCGACCAATCTGCGAAAGAAACAGAAAGCGATTGCTTATTATTTACTATGCCGGCTATATACATCGTTTAAGGAGGTCAGCAAACAGGCCTATGCCATTCAATAGTGTCAGTGTCCAAATAATTATCAGACTTCCAGTGTTTATTATTGTATTAAAGTTATCAACAAGAAAAGCACAGTCTGATTAACACAACTTATTTTATTAATGTACATAAGGTTTTTTTATGAAAGTTCAATACATTAATTATTAATTCATTATAAATTCACAGTTGTCAACGCTGTAGCTTGTAGGCAACTAGAATACAGTTTTCCATGTTCTTATCCAAAATCTTCAGTGAACGGTCTGCTTCACAGCTTGATGAATGACAGTTCCAGTCTCTGATGCGGTTTTATAACCCTTAATGAGGATTCCTGCTGATGTGTCAAGTGTTCGTGGAAGAGAACGTATCGCGATACGAGTCGGGCGAACGAAGCAGCCATTCTGTGGACAGGTTTAGACACTGTTGCCTTGCTAGTTGCTAATGCCAAACAAAATCGCCGACAACCACTTAAAAGTTATTATATTGTACACGCAAATAAGCGCAAGGCGACAAGACTTTGGAGCGTTGCTGTGAGACAGCCTTTTTGTGTAGAAATTAAAACGTTGTCAGCGGTCAAATCGACTAAGTCTATGATGTCATCACGACAAAAAACGGTACCTATTAAACACTTGACATCACCGTACATTTCGAAAGGGTGTGCTTTGTCTCTAAACACTCCATTCCAGCGTAATCCTCATCTTGCTGCCTCATTTAGTCGACGTACTTGTCGGAGAGCCACCACTTTGAAAGTCCCTAAGAACTACTTAGTTGACTTACGCCACGGGGGTAGGAGGCGCAGGCTAAGTAGGGTGTTGCGCCCACTGCGTAGTCTAAGTAGATGACATGAAACGCGTAAATTCATAAGACAGTCATCTTAGTGCTAAGTAAACTTTCTTAGCCGCTAAGTAGGCGACATGAAACCGGCCCCAGATCCATTACTGCAAATTTGCTGCGAGAATGTGAACATGCAAAATGCTGTGTTAAATGGTTATGATATTTTAACAACTCAACCAAAAGTGTGTTAGTGCTTAATACAAGTCTTCAAACGGAAAACATGAAAACACAACTTTTTTGTGTGAATTACACTAGGTGCACTTATTTGAATATGTACTACCATAAACAGCATGACATCTGCTGAAGAACGCGTTAGCGTCTGCGAATAAGACGAGGCAGCAGAAGAGAGAACTGAAAGAGGAAGACAACAGTCGGCCAAAGTTGTTCTGCGGCCTCAAATACGTCAGGACATCGCTAATCTTTTGGCTGTGTTACATTTCCAAAATACATGCATGGCTTGGGGATTCAAAGGTGTTAGAGTCCGAGTATAAAGTATATCTATTTTAACATCTTGACCACAAAAACGTGTTTTAATTAGTGTTCGGAATCGGTTTGATTTTCATAATCAATCATTGTTTTGGCCAAATGATCGATTATATAATCGGTTTGTGAGCAGCCATTGTTGGAATAAAACAAAACAAATTTCATCTTGCCACCAAAAAATAGGAAAACTGTAGATATACATTTATAGGAATAATTATTTCAACATCCTTAGCATAGATATAGCCATATACCTACTTCAAAATGAAATCGTTGGTGTTAGTTCTGTTACACAAATTGGACAAATATGGTAAAAATTAACATAAACATAAAACATTTTACAGCATATTCGTTCATGCATGGCATGCTTGCTAATTAGTAATTAGAATTACTAATCTTACCTGATCAGTAGTTCGTTGCATGTGCTCAGGGCTTCAAAAAGGAATTCTAAGAACAGAATGCAAGGACACCTTTGTATTTGACAGCAGAATGGCATACGGTGTTGAAGCACACCAATTTCAAAACAATATTTCTTGCCAATAAGTTGAGACAAATGAAGATGCATGACTACATGAGTCATATGAACCTCATCAGAGACAACTATAAAACTGACACAGCTAAATATATATCTGGCTCTTTGTCAAATCGTGTCCTCATGGGAGGTAGTTGGCAGAATTGACTGAGCCGTATCACGGACACTTCTGTCATGACTCACGTGGTTGAGAGACAGGGTCCACAGCAGGTTACATATAATCCCACACAGGGGGTATATGTGTGGGAACGTTTACTTCCCCTGGCATAGGTACCAGGCAGAAGAAGGCAACGGCTTTTAGTGTCTCTTCAAAAAAAACATTGGCAAAGTGGGGTGAACAAAATAAAAAAACACAGAGCTACGGCACCCCACTATATATCTGGTAACAAGAGTTAAAGTGAATTAATTACTTCTAATTAGCCACGCAAGATAAACACAAATGTGGTATGTATTATAAATAAAACATTATCACCGCTGTAATCTAGGAAAGGAAATAGCACAAGCGTAATGTAAGTTGTTCCAAGTTCTACAGTAGATCTCTGGCTGAAGACATTATCTACTTTACGAGGCTAACACATTGATAAGGTAGCAGCTTGTCAAGAATCATTACAACTTCTGTTTCAATTCATCCAAATCTGCTCTCATACATTTGAACAATTTTGTTGACTGTCCAACTGTTGAAATTTTGTATGTATAGTGCTGCTAACAGAAATGGCATATCTGGATTGTTCCTCATGAGTGTGTCCACCTCAGGCAGAATAGAATCTGAACGGAAGTCCAGTAAAATATACAACAATTTACGAAAAAAGTAACAGTATTAACTAGATTTAATGCATAACACAATCAAAGAGTTTGACTCAGCAAAACTTAAACTACAAAAAGGTATTTAGAGTAAATGTATTTTGACTGAAAATATTATTGCCTTATCGTATATTTAAAAAGCAACAGAGGTCGTCAAATAATTTCTGTGTGTTAACAAAACAACATTAAACAGGTAAAGGCATGTTCTTACATAATGCAATATTCTGTCTTTAGAACCACTTAAAGTGCTTTACATTTCACCCCCTGGCAGACCTGTTCATTCCAAATCCAACTCAACTTCTCTGGGAAATTTTCAGCCATGCTGCAACTACTGCGCTAAGACAATTCCTTCACAAAATTTCACCACTGTCTATAGCTAGGTATTCTCAGTCATTTCAAGCGAATGTGGAAAATAAATTTAGAACAGGATCCCAACCCAGTTCTTATCAACTGAGAGCCCGTCATTCTAAATCAAATCAAATCAAAAGCATTTATTCAAACAAATCAAGCACACAAATTATTAAGCAAAATATACAAAACAGAATAAAAGGGAAAGGTTTGAAAGGAGTAACAATGATGTAAGAATACTTGTCATGTCATGTCAATGTCAAGTCATGTCAATATTATGTTATTCCCTTGTCCTTGTCTAAGTAGGTAGCTGACTCCGTCCTATTAATTACTAAAATTATACAGACAGCTAGGTAAATCATATAATTAGTGCATTATATGTATGCTCATATACATACATAGACATACATATACAGTACATACATACATATACATACACAGTCATCATTCACTCTGCTTGCAATAACTTTCTAACAACGTTTTCCTATAATATGCTTTAAAATGGTTGTAATATTATTTATGCCAACATTCAAAGAATTCCACAGTTTAGTGCCATACATAATCAATGACATAGCCCTTCATATCTTCTGAAAAAATGGTTTTGCCTTCTTGTGTAGTATTACAAATAATTTTTTTTATATTTGATGGCAATTAATTTTATGTGCTTTATACATAAACAGTTCTGTTCTGAACTGCACTAAGTCGGTAAACTTTTATTAACATGCGAGATTTGTAAAACAATGGATTTGTATGGTCACAACGTTGTGCATTGTGCATAAGCCGAATCACCCTTTTTTGCAACATAATTATACATTGTAAATTTGTAGAATAGGTATTACCCCATATCTCCACACAGTATAGTAGATATGGCAAAAATAGTTTGGAATAAAGCATGTACAGGCTACGATATTCCAGTAGTTTGCTGCAGATTTTACTCGATTGATGTGGTGTTTCCATTTCAATGACTCATCGACAAGCACGCCAAGAAATTTTGTGACGCATATTCTTGTTATCTATATATTTTTTTATCCTGATTCTTATATCAGGTACTTGTACCCAACCAGAAAATAATATATAGTTGGTCTTTGTTATATTCAAGGACAACTTATTGATTGAGAACCATAGGTGCAATTTAGAAAGTTCTTGACATATAAAACATTCAAGCTCTTTTACGTTACTGGCTGAACAGAAGGTATTTGTGTCATCTGCAAACATAATAAAAAAAAATATATGCATTGCACATATCACTGATGTAGAGAATAAATAGCTTAATGCCAAGTATAGACCTTTGTGCACTCCACACTTTATTTCTTCCAGGCCAGAGCTGCAGCCATCAATGCTAACGTATTGATTACGATTAGCAAGGTAATCACTTATCCAATTATATGCAATTCCACGAATGCCGTAATATTAAAGTTTTCTACAAAACAATTGACGGTCAATAGTGTCGAAAGCTTTCTTGAGATTTATAAATACACCTGCGTCTAGTGAATTGGTAATTTCATCAATTCTACAAGCATGTGTGAAGTTGACATGCCTTCTCCAAATCCATATTGATATGAGCTTAAGATATTGCAGGAATTAACAACGTTTTCAAGTCGAGAGTTAAATAATTTTTCCAGTATTTTAAGTGAAATCAGTTTGTAGTTAATAAACAAGTGTTTTTCACCATACTTAAATAAAGGTAATATTTTAGCTATTTTTATCTTATGTGGGAAAAGGTCGTTCTTGAATGACAGATTACACGAGTCACAAGCTCAGAAATACATTTAATCATATTATTTTAACAAGTTTCATCGTAACGCCACTGTAGCCATTCTAGCCACATTGCCACCACAATTAACATACTACACTGGCTAAAGTTACGGGGTATGCCGTGTGTCATCCACATTCAGTCAACAATCTCTAGGAAATATAGGAATTCAGATGTAAAATGTTTTTTTTTACAACACGAATATTCACAGCTTGATTTCAGGTGGTACCATCTACTGACTCAAGTTAATGCAAATAAGCAAATGTGCCGATTTCCCCAATCTGACTATGATATGGTGTGACCCACACCATACGACAATCATTTCTACCTCAAAAATTATTTTGTAGCGCCGAGTCAAAAGAAACCTCAAAACATCCATAATTATTAGGAAAATGTAAGAATTTTTTGAAAATATATGAATTTCAAATAATATATAGGAAATATAGGAAAATATAGGAATGCTGGGCACCATGCACTATGTACCTGCCATGTCCTTGTCAAGAAACATCTCCATGTGTGTGGGACACTTGGCAATGACAGCAACAAGGCACTGGACAGCTGCGATCTGCAGCATCTGGTCCCTGCCCAGGAGGACCTTCTTTAGGGCAGAGCACAAGCCTTCCTGGCAGGTGTAGACTGACACAAGACTGTCGTCTTCCAACATCACTTTCATCAGACCTGTCAACATCAGACTCAACATTCTACCCCTGCACTAAGTCAGTGCACTCCGATAGACAGTGCATTCCAATATACAGTGCACTCCAACTGAACATTCAACATTCGTGAAAATGTTCATCAAGTTGGTATATGAATATTTTTATACTTGTAAAAATAGTATTTATATAACGTGAAGTGAGAATCTACATTGCTAGGTTTGTTGCTGTCCGCAACACAACAAACGGTCCGGAGTATGCGAAATGGTTTTAGTCCAAGAACGTCATGTGACCATGTGACAAGTTAAACCCTGACCCTTTGTGTTGCAAACTTTGCTGAAGCAAGTCATGTTTTCTTGAAGCAACACACTGGACGTTTTTCCTCCCACCATCCTCCCCTTTCTACCACCAATGTTCTCGTGTTGCTTACCATGTTATCATGATTATGTACTGTATGTACACATTCATCACTCTATAATGCATAACTGGTTTGTGGGATAAATGATCGCCCCCATCTTTGCTACTTTTACATGTCATTTAATAATTGCTTTTCTCGATGAGCTAGTTTGTATTGGTGATTAAGCTATATCTCATCGATTTACATGTATAATATTTTTCTCGATGAACATGTTTGTACCAGCTATTTCTCATCGATACATGTATTTTATTATCACGATGCATTTATTAAATAACCTTTAACAACAGATTACATACTCTCTAGCTGCCATCTACAGCCCTCATCACGAATTCTTAGACGGCTAGAAGAACTAGCCGTCCCAGAATTCCTGATGAAGACTGTAGATGGCAACCGAAACATTGAGAGTAAGTAATCAAAATAGGTGTGGTTGAAGAAAATTTTTTATTCACATGAACATTCAACATTTGGGCAAAAATAACAATTGTGCATTGCAACGTAACCACTAATACAGTTGGTCCTTGTGACATCTGGGCATATGAGTAAAGTAACATATGGGCACTGTGACAACAACAATTGGGCAATGTGGCATTTGGGTACAGTAGCCTTTGGGCTGTACAACATTTAGAAACTGCAACATTTGGGCACAACAACAATTGGGTACTGCAACATTTGGATACAGTTACATCTAACTACAGTAATTTAACACTCGTTTAGACCGATATTTTGTCACAACATAAAACAGTTGCTACATACAGTTAGTAAACAATTATTTTTGTACAACGTCTTTTTACTCATTATAATATAATAATAAATGCGGCATATGCTATCTTGTCCAATTTAAAGAAAATTTTCTTTAGATCTGATGTCGTTTTTCTATTGTATTTGGAAATGAATAAACATGTTGGCTATCAACCAGTAAGTATAATCTCGTGGAACAGGTTGCCAAACACATTTACCCACCATTCTACTGACACTCAACAAATTTACAAAATGCACTCACCCAAAATATTCATCATCGAATCATGCTCAAGGATATTATTGTTGAGCACCCCGAGGACATGTGTTGCCACCTGTTGGCTGAGCTGTGCAGAAATGAGTGAACGGCTGTGTGGCGCGTAGAGACAGATGAATATGTAGCTGAGGGAGATGTGTACGTTTGCATCAGGATAGGTTAGTCCAGCACACAGGAAGTCGACAAATGAACCTTCAACATAGGGTCGGGGCAAACATTAACACAGTGCTATTTTTGACCAACTACAACTGTTTTATTTATTTCTAGAATCTCACAATTTCACACATGTCCAAGGACAACAATACATACAATAAGTGCACAAAATATAAGGGGGATGTAAATGATACTTCCAGAGATATTATATTTGGAAAATGTGAAAAAACATTATTTTGCCAATTTGGCACTTGTTGAGAGACAAATAAGAAATTTAAAAAATACCACTGAGGCTAATAAAAATGAAAGAATAATTTTATATATGCACATTAGAACAAGTTTCATTCAGTTATCTAATTGTGTTTTGTTTTTATGTGAATGCTTGTGACATAATTTTATTTCCCTGAATCGACTGGTGGAAAAAATTCAAAATGTGACAGCTAGGTGAAAGGGTATGTTTACAGGCATACTGGAGGGAGAATTTTCCTTCGTTCAGATTAGTGTTTGTCACTGATTGGTGGAATGATCATTTCTTTTTAACATAAACTTCATTCTGAATGGATAGGACAGAAACTGACTGAGCGTGATGTATATGAATGAAATGAAAAATCCTTGCCCAAGCCTATACAACACAGACAAGTCAAGGTGGAGGAGTCAGACTACAATTTATTTTATCAAGAACCTACAACACAATCAAGGTGGAGGGTACAGACCATATTTTATTTCATCACAGACCTACAAGACAGACAAGTCAAGGTGGAGGGGAACGCCACGATTTATTTCATCACAAGTCAAAGTGCAGGGGTCATATCACAATTTATTTCCTCATTTATAACTAACATTTTTGTTTAGTTCTTTGGAAACTTTGGCACATGATTTTCTTTAACTTCATCAATTATCTGCTGACTGTTTAAGTATTAGCAGTGTGAATATGTTTAAAAACAAAACTGATAAATATTTAATTGAATTAAAGGATTCTTAAAAGCAATTATCTTCTTTGTAGATATGTCACCTGAAACTTTTCGTTTTGTTTGACAACCTTGTTATGCATCTTGTATATTTGCACTTTCTGAGATACTAAATTCTGTAAACATAATTTATTTTACGAAAAACTGAAATCCGTAGATTCCTTGGTTGCACGTGTGACTACACATGCTAGAGAAACATAAGTGACTACACATGCTAGAGAAACATAAGTGACTACACATGCTAGAGAAACATAAGTGACTACACATGCTAGAGAAACACAAGTGACTATACATGCTAGAGAAACACAAGTGACTATACATGCTAGAGAAACACAAGTGACTACACATGGTAGAGAAACATAAGTGACTACACATGCTAGAGAAACATAAGTGACTACACATGCTAGAGAAACATAAGTGACTACACATGCTAGAGAAACATAAGTGACTACACATGCTAGAGAAACATAAGTGACTACACATGCTAGAGAAACATAAGTGACTACACATGCTAGAGAAACACAATTAATTTCTTTGTAATTTAATTGCTTAAAACACAACTAATGTCTGGGATATTCGCCATGGGTTGATGCAAACAGAATCCACTGGAGATACGAGAGGATGCCACTTCCTGGTAAAAGATACAGGCACAAAAACTAGTTACTGATACATGCGATACAGAGCAATAGGAATGCTTCCTTGATAAGGACTAAATCTGTCTGCTCAGAGAATAGAACAAGTTATATGTTACTGCCAACTTCTGCTTGGCATAAATCCATAGGGTGTGCGGTATATAATACCCAATTTTTACTCAACAAATTACACTTCTATATTTACAGCTATACTGCGAATGATGTCCATATTACAGGGTTTCCTAATCAGTGATTATGTCATAAATTACATGAAAATTAAAGACATGACAAGTAATTTTAATACATTCAGTTGTGTACCAAACTGTCTGTACAATACAGCTATAATTATAATACTGAGTGTATAGTTAATATAACTAAATGTGTAATTAAAAAACTTTTTAATTTCTGGTTTGTGTATAACTAATAATTCACTCCCTCAGATTTTCCAAACAATTTACACCAGTTCAACCATAAAGCAAGAACTATTCCAACAGTCATTATTGTTAAACCATGCTATTGTTAAACCATGTTAAACCATGTTATTGTTAAACCATGTTAATCATATTATTGCTAAGCCATGTTAATCACGATATTGTTAAACTATGTTAATCATGTTACTGTTAACCATTTCAGTACTACAGCCCTGATCTGCTGTGACCACTGAATACTCCAAGGTAACTGTTTTGGGAACTATATCCAGTGCTCAGGTATACTTATCTGGGGTTGCAGAGGAAAAGATTGGAATGACTTGAGTTTGGACAACTACTATGCCACCCTCAAACTATAGGGTGGACTCTGCTAAACAGAATCACTGATAATAGAATCAACCCTTTGATAGAATCAAATATATATTCTGGAACGAAATCTTCTTGCTAAATCTTGTTAAATCTATCCCAATTACTGCTGAATTAAAATGCACCGCATAAGTGAATCAGCCACTTAAGGGGACACGCTCTCCTAAAAATCTATTTTTTTTCGATTTTTATTTATTTTTTGGTCATTTTCTTTTTTTGTCATATTAATATATTATTATTATCTAACTGTCGATCTGTGTGTTTTATACATATGAATAAATTCTCCAAATGCAATAAAAACGAACATTTATAACAGGCCCATTGTCTTGGTGTGATAATCTTGCGCAACCGCGATCGAAAAATACGACACATTTGACAGCCGCATGCTCCGCCATCTTTGTCAACACCCCAACATATTTGGTATCCACGTGTAGCTTCACTTTCGCAGTGCATCATGGTAGCAGTGGTTCTGTAAAATCCCTGGTAGATTTTGAGCATTTTGACCTAGAAGAGGACCTCCTGTGGAGCGATGGCGTCGCTACGATTGGTCAACAACGGACACACCCCCCCAGTGGGGCGCGCTGATTGGCTGTCGGCCGGGAAAGCCGTCACAAAGGAAATTCCCTTCTCCGTTCGCCATTGCTGGTTTTTCACTTCGCGTCGTATTATTGTATTTTACGGAAGATGTCCGGAAGATACGGGAAATCCAAGCGGTCGTTTGGTACGAAGACGATATCAAGATGCCGACAGTTGAGTTTAGCACGGTCAGTGCGCAAACGAGAAGAAAGGCGACAGTGAAGCTGACACGAGTGCCGATGCACCCGTGGCTGGACATAGTGTCAGTGCTGGACCAGTTCAGCTTGAGGCTGAACTTGAGCAGATGCCCTCGTCGACAGAACTTGACGTACGTATAAGCTGTTTGCATCAGGTTGTTATGCATAATATTTTCTGGCAACTAATGTCTTGCCAACTTGGAATACCTAAAGGCTGAATATTATCCAGGCACCGACATTCAAAGAAGCCATAAAACTAGGCTAATTTATTAGGTCACACTGTCAGTGACACTGTAATATGAATATCTGTATGTTTACTTTTTAAATTTTGCAAACATTCATGTCTGTATTATTATACTATGGTATATACCTGATTATCTATGTTGTCTGTTATAGTATTGTCATGTTAGACATAAAAATTATTACAGAAATGACAATGCCAATTGGCCTAGCATAAAACCTGTGCCTGTTTTATTGATGTCAATGATTACTGTCCAGCTCATCTGACTGTTAGTTTTTATATTATGTTAATTGTCATATGTACAATCTAATAACAAATAATTTTCCATGCAGGCTGATTCTGAGCTGGAGCCCCTCAGCCATCAACATCTGCAGCCACAACCCCCACATCTGCTACCAAGCGAAAGTTTGGATACCGGCAGGGACTGCCACTGCGTGAACGCATCAGTGCTGCTGAGCGCGTCGACACCCCATCGAGACATCATTTGTTCGGTGCAGCATGCTGTCAGCGCTGGTGAAGGGCCTGTCGTGTCGAGAGTGCAGTGAGCCGACATTGAAGATCCGTGCTATCGACCGTCGCCTCGGCCTTGTGTGTCTGTTCGAGGCGTGCTGCACTCGTGTGGGGCAGTGCTGAACTCGGCGCTGTCGTCCGACCGGATCGATGAAGACAAAGCCGTAACGTCCCTTTGTCGTCGTCCGCCAGGCTGTGGCAGCAACTATGGACATGGGCTTGGGCCATGCAGGACTTGTGAAGCTGTGCCGCTTCATGGACATGGAGCCCCTGCAGCACAAGTCCTACTCGAGGCACGTGAAGGCTGTCACTGCTGCCAACATGACAGTGGTGAGCAGCCTCTTTGATGATGCAGCCAACACTGTGCGTCAGACCTACTTAGACCGAGGCGCATCGATCACCGGCGACTCCATCCTCGATCTGACCGTGACGTTCGATGGGTCGTGGATGAAGAGGGCCACAACTCCCTGTACGGCATTGGCTGTGTCGTCGGCGTCGAGACAGGACTTGTCTTGGACTTGACCGTGCTGTCACTGTACTGCCAGCGCTGCGCGATTGCCAGGAGCCAGTGCCGAGGAAACCGTGCCAAGTTCGCCAAGTGGCTCGAGTCGCACACCGAGTGTAATCAGAACTATCGTGGCACATCGGGAGGGATGGAGGTCGAGGCTGCGGAGATCCTGTGGAACCGGTCCATGGAGCGGGATTTAGGTACACCACGATGGTGTCTGATGGCGACTCCAGGTCATATAACCACCTGACCAACTTGCGTATATATGGTGACGTGGAGCTGCATAAGGAAGAGTGCATCAACCACGTCGCCAAGCGACTTGGCACTGCCCTGCGCAAGTTGGCAGCATCTGGCAAGAAGGGTGGCGTCACCCTTGGAGGCCGGGGTTTCGGACGGCTGACGCAGGCCACCATCGTCAAGTTGACAGCCTACTACGGCATGGCGGTGCGCGCCCACACTGGTAACTACCATAAGATGCGATGCAGTGTGGGCATCGTTTGACCACGCCACGTCAACAGACAAGAAGCCCCAGCACGACCGCTGCCCGGTGGGAGCCGACAGCTGGTGTTTCTACCAGAAGGCACTCGCCACCGGGCAGAAGGCAGGACCTCACCGCGCCAACGTAGGCACGCCTCTGTCGCCTGAAGTCGCCATCCACGTCAGAGACGTCTACACCCGCCTCGCCGACAAGAGTCTCCTTGAGCGATGTCTGAAAGGCAAGACACAGAATCCAAATGAGAGCCTCCACTCCAAGATCTGGGCCAAGTGTCCGAAGACAGGATTCGTTGGCCTGCAGCGAGTACTCTCTTCCACATGTGCTGCAGTGGCAGAGTTCAACAGTGGAGTGGAGGTGACCATGCGGCGTCTGTGTGATACCATGGGCATCGCTTCAGGAGAGCGACTCATCGCATCAGCCAAGAAGGCCGATAGAAAGCGGCTCAACGAAGCTGAGCGGCAGGCTGAAGCTTCGACAAAAACTATGCGACAGGCTCGCATGACTACTCGTGCAGCCAGTGCCGAAGCTTCAGCCAGTGACTATGCCGCTGGTGAATTCTAGCTGTGATGGTGTTGTAACACCTATTGTGTGGCTTCAATTGAACTTTGAACTTTTAGAAAGACAATCAACTGGAAAAAGACAGTTTGTAGTTTTAGTCGTGCAGTACCATTGTGTAATGATAATGGTCACATATTTTTGGTGTCTCATCTAATTTTTATACATATTTTCACACAACCAAATGATGAACAGTATATATCATTGGAAAGACAATCAACTGTAGAAGCTTTGTGTGAACTGTTATCACTGCAGTTCTGTTTTTACCTACGAAATTTTTTATTGGAAGGTTGACAAACTTCAATGCCATTTTTCTCAATAAAATGTTTTTTGCCGATGAGCAATCTCTTATTTTGTCTAACTCGGCTATTTATCAACAGAATCCTTTGATATTTTCAGCATTTCCCATCAAGATAATTGGCTAGACTATGACAGTCTAATATTTTAGATACAGCATTTGGATTACATGTAATATAATGACTTTGATGAAATGTTGACTTTCGAAAAATAGCAAAGATTGAAAAATTCATAAAAAATTTGTTTGGAAAGTAAAAAAAAAACCAGTCTGTCATAGTCTGCCCTTTTATGTATTCTATTAGTGTGCCAAGTTTGAATGAATTTGGTCTATCCGTTTTCCAGATATGTCAATCGCTGTGAATGAACCAAAATTAAAGTAGGGGGCGACCCCACCGCCACCTGGTGGACCATAAAAATTTTAATAAATAGGTGTAATTGTTTTTATGTATAACTAATGTTATCCTAAAATTTCAGTAAGTTAGGTTGAAAAATAACGAAAGTAGAATCGAGGAGATCGCTGTGCCTTAACAGAATCAAACTGCTCTGGCCTGAATTAAGCAGAGTCCGCCTTATTATATAGCTTTTATTCTGAAGAGGTCAGAAATAGTCAGAGTCCGGTGTGGAGCTGTGAGTGCTGCACAACATGCCATGTATGTGCAGCTCACAGAGCATAGCCTGTGGAAAGGTTACGTACTCAGCTGCTAGGGTGATTTGTGCCGTAGTGTCAGATAAAGTGGATGGCTGTGGCTGGCAATGTCTCAATGGAGTCAACATCGGACAACTCCCAGACACCCATGCACACAACTCTCCAGTCAGACCACACCGCTTTCTCATTAAACTCTTCATAACTTCTACCACTGTTTATTGCACAGGTTAATGTGTGTGTTGCATTCCATCAGCAAAAAGCTCTTCAGTGTAAACTGTTTGATGAGTTATGGCACCCTAAATTGTATCATCCAAAGTACAGCCACTATTTTTAATTGTAAGTGAACAAAAAACATGTTTTAATGCACCCTCACATGTTTGTACGAAAACATTGAAATGGCCATATGGTACAAATTATCTATACAATGCTCAATATCATATTTATGCATTCTGATAGTTGTGGAATGTTTAGTGAAACTCTCAGAGAAGTAAGGTTTTACTTTAACTAGCTGATATGGGATTATCCTTCCTCGTGAGAGTAGGACTTGTTCACAAATTCAACTGTCATTATTATCAAGATAACAGTACTTCAGAAACTTTACATATTGATTACAGAAAGGACGTTTTCTTATATTATTATTATTAGTATGGAGGCAGCCAATTTCCATGTTTTGGCCAGTACTCAGAAAGACGCAGGGTTCCACAATGATAACTAATAGTTATTATCATCCAATATATTCTACTGATACATGAATTAACTTTCAAAATAATTTCAGTTAGGTCATCTGTTTATATAATTAACAGCCCAATCTTTTGAGGCCCTAATTTTCAAGGTGCATGTTTGGGAAGGTTACATATCTTAAGGTCCATATGGCAATGTTAAACAATTACCATAACCTGCAGTGTGTGTACCGTTATTGTGGGTTACCTATTCTCAATGTAATTAGCCAGTCTGACAGCTGTCATCTTAGATGCGTAAAATATGACGAGTTAGAACATTTTAGTGTTGAAAACAAAGTCCCACAGCCAAACACAGACATAGATGCATATAAGTATAGGTCTCTAACAAACATATATCCATGCCACCATTTTGAGAACAAACAAAGATAGCATTAATTCATTAAAAAAGTTAAGTCCTTATATAGAGCGGTATCCAGTCCTTAGGACTGCTCAATGCGCTGTACATTTCACAATTTTTTTGAATGATTCTCGTTGATTTTAGCACTTTACACTTCACCCCCTGGCAGATCTGTTCCTTTACACTTCACCCCCTGGCAGATCTGTTCCTTTACCCTTCACCCCCTGGCAGACCTGTTCCTTTACACTTTACCCCTGGCAGACCTGTTCCTTCCAACACCAACTACCGTGGGTAGACTTCTTTTGGAAGCATTCAGCCATACCAAAATCACTGTGCATAGACTACCGGTATTCATTTACATATATCCAACTACTCGTTTGTACAGCTGAGTGAACTGAGGCAAAGTGGCATGAACAAAACTGTCCAAGCTTCAAAATGGCAGCAAGAGGAATCAAATCATGTTCCTCTCAATTAAGAGTGCAATGTTGTAAACACTATGCTATTGCACCCCACATGTGGGGCTTATTCTCTGAACCCTACATGTGGGGCCTATTGATGCACCCCACATGTGGGGCCTATTGATGCACCCCACATGTTGGGCCTACTGATGTGGGGGCCTATTCTCCTAGGAAGTGTGAAAACCCTTACAAATCTTCCAATCTTTCGTGATCTGACAAAACTAATGCTCAGCTTGAATATAACTGGAGACCAGTTGACCAATAATAAGGAGTATGGTCAGTGCCAAAGGCCAAAGTGCAGTCACCTAGGGTATAGATACCCCATGAAACTAGTGACCTTTCATGGCTCGTTAAGGTAATGAAGTAACAGCTGGCTCAGTCAGTCTTCAGCTTCACTGCAGGCAGGAGGCAGTCTTGAAGCTATCATGTGCACAAGTCAGGCGTGGCACTGGTGCAACTTCAGGTCAGATCAAACCACGCTTGGAGGCCGTCTCATCAGAAGGACATATGTATACCTTAGAAAGATTACTACAGAGGAAAACACCTAAAAAAATCTTTTAGCAACCCTACAGACAAGGAGTTTAAGAGGAGAATAAACAGAAGTTTTTTAAATATTGAATAGTTATGAAGATATCGACAGGTAGACGAAGTAGGGGAACTTAAGTAACGTCATAGTGAAGGAACAGCGCAGATTGAATATAAGAAGGCATTAATTCTCACAGACAACGATGAAATGAATGAATGAAAAAATGAATGGTACAAATTATTTACTCATTGTATAAATGCTAGCAGCATGACTATGTTTAAAAACAATATTGACAAATATATCAGTATTACACATAATTTTTTATATGAGCAACTGTTTGGATAAAAATCCTGTTAAATCTTGTTAAAACCAGGGTAGTAATAGCTTGCTGAGTGACTGCCAAATGTGCTCTAATTAGTCATATTTCAAAAATATACTTTGACCATTATCTGCTTAACTTAAGCCATAAATACAGTGAACTTGAGTGAGGTGCCCCAGGTTTGCTGCAAGACGTCAAAGTTAACATAAGTTATTTAGACGTGACCTGGCATCCTGAAATGAACCATAGACAATTGTGGGAAAGACTGGAGGCGGAACTGGGTTACTGACCACCTTAATGGCAGTATGCGTTTAGCATGGCTAGGCAGTAGGCACCCACACAGGTATCACCATCCCATACATCAAAGTTACAGCTTACAGGTGAGCTGGGGACTTTTGTGGTTGGCTGGGGGGTGGGGTGGCGGCAAGTGGCCACCAGTTTAGCAGCACATGCAGCTGGCCCTGGTCTCGCTGCCAACAACACCTCCAGGAAATTATTCCTGGATAACGAACGACCAGGCTGCAGTGGAGGCAGAGGTTGCCGCAGCAACCGCAGGCGTAATCATATTAAGCACCCCAAAAAAGGAGCTGGTCGCGACTGGAGGGGGATAGAGGGACAGCTGTGGTAAATGAAGAGCCTGTACGGAGGGGCAAGTGGGTGGCATCAACAACAGGACAAACCAGCCACTGTTTATGCTCGAACAGTAGACCGCACTTCTTGCTGCAAGAATTGTTGCAGACTAAACAGTTTGCTTATGTACAATATCTATATTTAATGCTACGCGCCTGGTCGGGTTCATGAAAACCACTAACATTTTCACCTTATAAAATATAATCTGTTACAATAGTTTTATGTTCTCTGCTGTGGTAGTAAATAAATGCATGAAAGTGTGACTCAGGTATTAAAGATACAAGGTCAGGTCTTTTTATTGCAATATCATGATATAAATATAGTATAAACTATATCTATTCTGACATCGACAGCTGTCGACAATTTCCAATACCTGTGAAAAAAGTTTATCGCGTTCAGGCATTCATGGGATCACTTGATGGGCGTACCATTAACACCCTTAAAATTGTATTCCCTCCACATGCAACATAAACACGACATTCACTCAGAAATATAAAAAAATTCAACAGATAACACAGTCAAACTATATTTGCTTACATGTGGTTCATTAAAACATTTAAATAGTTAAGATGTTAGAACAGATGTAGTTTATGATATATGACGATTTCACGACACAAACAATCAGACTTTGCACCTTTAAATTATCAGACATATAAAATATTGCTACACACTGCAGATAAACCCTCACTTGTATCAGTTGACACTACCAGACTACAGTGATACTGTACAATAAATTTATTCAGATATATCAGATTATTTTTACATAGTAATGATATGAAATAGAAACTTATTCATAACTGTGGTGCTTTAAATCAAATGCCACTTGAGAATCTTCGCTATCGTTCTAGGTGAAGATTACTACAAGAAACGCCATGCCTGGATACATTATTTCACCACACAAGGTAATCCTAGCAGCTGGGAGCAATTCCAGTCTAGCTCACACCCACTCAGTGGGCATACTTGGGCTTTATCCAGCTTCTAAGACCACCCCCTCCCCTCCCACCAATACATAAACCTGAATACCTGGTAGCCATGGAAATGTGTGAATGTCTTGCACATGCTAAATCTTGAATTACACTACATGTATGCCGACATCAAATTCTCACAATGAGAGCTGCAGGTTGAGCTGTGTCGGGCTGTTAGATAGATACTTGTCGCAACTCAACGTATTTCTGCAAAATTTAATGAGGATGTAGGACTGTAGTAGATAGAGAAATGGCTTTTCTAGTTAATACATTTTCTGGCAGCCACTAGAAATCTTGGCAATGCCTTTCTGTGCTCATTGCCTTAGTTCACTCTGCTGTCTAAATGAGTAGCTGGCTGCTACCCTAGGGGTAACTTAGTTCACTCTGCTGTCTAAATGAGTAGCTGGCTGCTACCCTAGGGGTAACTTAGTTCACTCTGCTGTCTAAATGAGTAGCTGGCTGCTACCCTAGGGGTAACTTAGTTCACTCTGCTGTCTAAATGAGTAGCTGGCTGCTACCCTACGGGTAACTTAATTCACTCTGCTGTCTAAATGAGTAGCTGGCTGCTACCCTAGGGGTAACTTAGTTCACTCTGCTGTCTAAATGAGTAGCTGGCTGCTACCATAGGGGTAACTTAGTTCACTCTGCTGTCTAAATGAGTAGCTGGCTGCTACCCTAGGGGTAACTTAGTTCACTCTGCTGTCTAAATGAGTAGCTGGCTGCTACCCTAGGGGTAACTTAGTTCACTCTGCTGTCTAAATGAGTAGCTGGCTGCTACCCTAGGGGTAACTTAGTTCACTCTGCTGTCTAAATGAGTAGCTGGCTGCTACCCTACGGGTAACTTAGGCAACCCAGAGTAAATAAATTGCCATCCATTTGCACCAATGAATCCAGAGTAACTGGTTAACCACCAGCATTATGCGCCCAAGCAGTTTGGGGTAACAAAATACATTATACAGCACCATTTCAGCTTGCTTACTTCAGTGTCCAATTTGCCCCTAAGGACTGAACAGAAACTGTTAATGTGTGTAACTACATTTGCTGATCAGCTGCTACCTTCTTAGCATAAACACCCACAAGCTGTCATCCAGAGCATCAACGGCCACCTAATACCTAAATGTGCAGGGCAAGTTATCTACTCAAAGTGGCTGATACCATATATACAAAATTCCCATATTGTAATTGGTTTTATACAAACCAGTCAGTTGCCTGTTCATCAGACAAGATGTATAAATTCTGATAACATAAGTATATTTCATATATCTAAAATTACCTATTCAAACTCAAAATTCAACTACACGCAGAATAAATGCATGCAGCAATGTCAATTTACTAGGTTTTTCTTTACTGTACACAAAATATATTAACTGTTACCAAAACACTATGAACCCTGAAAATTTTTTATTGCCGATATATGAAATAACCACATTGTAGCAAAAGATATACTAGCAGAAAACTTGGGAGATATTTGATAAGCTTCACCATCAACATTTACTAATATCCAACCCTATATTTTGAATGCTTCCCTTCCTTTCACACCGGATTGTGCGCCTTAACTATTACTGCGCAGTAACAGTGATCAGATTCCTATTTTCTCAAAACCAACCTACCTCATTCCAGACATCAACACCTAGACACTGGCAAGAAGTCAACAGCTACCAGATAGCTATAAGCTCAACCAACGAAAACATGCTTTGTTTACAAGTAAATGCAAATCTTGATAGGGCACGAGTGCATGGGCAATTTTATGTGTTAATTGCTGATTCCTAACTCTTAATGTTTACTCCAAACAAGTCATTCTTTGGCTAACACAGGTAACATGACAGGTTACATGTTTACCCCCTGTGTGGGGGTAAATGTGTAGCGTAGACACCAGGTAGAAGGGACCTACAGCTTTTAGTGCTTTATCCAGACACAAGCAAAATGGACGGAACAAAATTGTTCATCTGTTGAAACGGCAGCAGGTGGATTAGAACTTTCGATTAACAGTCCCATATTCTAACCACAGTGCCACTGTGGTCTACTGCCATTGCATGCCACAAGATGCTTAAATATGGTAGTATTAGAAACAGGCCATGCACGCACGTACGCACGCACGCACGCATACTTGCACAGACACAAGCACACCTACATTTCCAGAAACCCTTCCTATGTTTACCCTTTCTATTTTCACACTGCTTTAATCCATTATACATTGGGAAGTGGTGAAGACAGATAAGATGAATGTGGAACTCTAATTCCCATCCGGTGTCACACCACAGGGCCATGCACAGCCTATAAATGGCTGCAGGCAAATTCCCACACAATCTGTCCAGTTCTTGGAGACTTTCCAACTGACAAGCCAGCATTGTAGAGATTAGGGAACGCAGATGTTAACGTCATCAGATATTAATTTTTTCACACTATCTCTGTGCTTGTGTGTCACAACAAACAACGACCTAATATCTATTCAACATACATGCCAACTATTACGGTTTACCCATACAACTTAGGGATTTTCTCAAAACTGATGGTCTCATGGGCGTAGACATTAATTATGGTTTTATGTGTTTTGAGCTAGGTTTTTTGTATTAAGGTCAAATTGTCAAATGGTCAAATGGCAATAACAGATAATCAGTTCAAAGCACATCCAAAGAACAACTCTCACGAATGTTAGCTCAGTGCAGTCAGCTGTGTCAAAGACTTGTGAGACCCAATCAAAATATTCCAGTTTGGACAGAGAGCTATTTTTGAGCATGTTTGAGCATCTCTCTCTCAATGATGTTGAACACTGACTGACTTCTTTCCAGGAGGCTATCAATACCCCATCTCTTACACACATTAAAGAGAAAGTGCACTTAGCATATGGACTGGGTTATTTAATATATTCTGCATAGAAACAGGGATAATTAAACATTGTCCATTTAACCCCAGATAATTTAATACCTGGAAAATTTGACACCTGGAATGATATGTGAAAATAGGAAACCTAAGCCATTTGATATGCAAACAGTTTGACTCCACAACAATCTGACCCCAGATATTTGACACCCAAATCATTCATTACCCAGATGATGCAATATCCTATTTGATACACAGACCATACAGCACCAACACCCAGATAACTGGCCACTAAACAATTTCATACCAGTCAATTCAAAACTGAACAATTCAACACCTAGACAATTTAACACCAGATAATTTGACATCAAGGACCAGTATCAGTGATGGCACCCCCCTCCCCCCCGCCTGACTCTAGGGACAAAGAGGGGAACAATAACATAATTTGACACCAAAGTATTTTTACGTAGATTTTCTTTAACGCCATTTTTAGAAACTAGCATCAACACAGTAGAAGTGGAACCAGGCATTACTTCAATATTAAACCATTATGCATGCTCTAATCTTTGTGTCAAGTGATTATGGTTGGAAACCTAATGCAGAGAGCCCCATACTTTGTGTACATTTTATTTTTAAAAAAATAAAAGCACTGCTTTATCTTTTCTTTACTAGCCTCTTGGGATCTTAGTGAAATGGCACCCTGATCATGCATTTATGCCCTCTATATATAGAGACCACTATAAGTATATAGAGACCACCATAAGTATATAGAGACCACCATAAGTATATAGAGACCACCATAAGTATATAGAGACCACCATAAGTATACAGAGACCACCATAAGTGAGCTGCTGTACTTCCCAGTAAGTCAGTCATCTTACCCATGTGGCATCAGTCAGTAACGCAGGTAGACTCACCATATATACATATCACTCGACATGCTAGCCATCCATTCACTCTGGCTACAGGTACTCACTTATCCACCATTCATCCTGCTCTACATTCAACACTGGGGAATGAGTGTGGGTGCAAGCAACTGGCTTCAAATCTGAACGTAATTGTATTATTAGCAACATGTGTATTATAAACGTGTGCGTGCGTGCGTGCGTGCGTGCGTGCATGCGTGCGTGCGTGCATGAGTGCGTAATGAAAACCATACAGAGCCAAGATTCTTGTTGCTTCAGAAACTACCCATTTGTGAATATCAGTTTTCTATTCAAATACTCTCCATGAAAGTTAAATTTAATTAACAACAATTAACAAGTCATCCAAATTTCCCTTTTAGGAACGAGTGAAGGAATGCAGTATCGTCCAATATAATGCCCACCCTGATATAATGACCATACCGGTATAATGGCCACCCTGGTATATTGACTGCCAAGGTATGAGGACCACCCTAATATAAAGATCCAGGAACTCATACATCTGGCCTGCATCTAAATGAAGTGTCTTCAGCCAAGCTGCCAATCCAATAATAACACAGCATAGCAGCGTTCTTGTTCCAACAGCAAGTGAAACTGCATGGTGATAGCAAACAGGTACAGGTCTTCTCTAAAAACACTGCAGTTGAGCTAGACATAGGTGCTGTTATTACATTTGTCGACTGTAGGGCCTACATAATTTTCCATCTCATAAGTGAAGGATAAGTTAATATACTTGCACAGCTGTGGAATGTTGTGGAACTGAGCTGCCAAGTTAGCAATCTAGATTCTGTACGGGAGCAATTTTAATTAGCAGATGTAGTGTATGGTTGTTAGTGTAGTTTTGATTTGAAGATATCGGAAGACCACATGTGTTGACACATATAATATGTATGATTATTTCCACACAGATGTTGTATAAAACATCAAATAAGTTCGCCAACAAACCCATGTTAACTACATTTGTTATTTTCAGCTTACTTAATGTCCGTTACATCAATTTGCATAGTGTATTAAATTGTGCTGAAACCAACTATCTTAACGATTGACGTTTCAACTGTTAAATATAGGCTCGAGTCACTTCAGGATCCATGATCGACCCTCTGCAGATGTCATCCTTATTCCGAGGGATGGCATGCAAGAAAAATCAACCTTAATATGTGACGATGGAATAGATTGGATGGCATTACTTACACACATCAATGTATTACATAACTAAAGCCCTGTACTACTGAGACCCTGGCAATGCCTAGAGGCTGGAAAGATAGGCAGGCTATTCCTGGCATGTCTGTGCCAGTAAGCATTTAGTACAGCTGCATGTAATTGCTATCTTAGTGGGTGTCAATGGTTGACAATTAAATTCCATGTTTTTTGGGGTGAATTATAATTAAAGTATCACAAGGATGATTCCCCCAACTCTGCTCACAGAGTATCACTAACATAACCTTAACTGATTAGACTCCACAACGGCCGCGGCCCGCCGCTCTGTGCAGTCCTGGAACGGCTGCCGCCGGCCACATACAAGACCTTCTATTAAAAAAAAATCCTGGCGAATAACTACTGAACTAAACGCTACCAAATTTTGCCACACCCTAGCGGATACATTTTGCAACAACAACAGCTCATTACATGCATGTGTTGCCCTTTCGGAAATCTTGATTTTCATCAGTTTTGTTCATGCTATCTCGAACATTTTTATTTCTATATTTGTCATGATAAAATATGGTGTAACCTGAAAAATAGCCGTCAGAATTTGATAATGTTTTCAGTGGTGCAAAGCTAACATATATCGCTACATTTACTTCGCTGAGTTACATAGGGTCATAGCATGGGATCATTGTCAAATGTCAGTCGCAACTTTCAAAGTTTTAACAAATGTACTATTTTGTCTTTGCAAATTGTTATGAAATCTCAACATTTTATCAATATATCCTATTTCTATGTATACATGCATGTGGAGAAATTACTACTCTTCAAAATAAACACAACTTGTAATAGTCAATATTGAAGTTTTTTTTCTACAGATTTTTGAACACAAGGAGGTAAAATCGCTCAAAATTTGCCAGAAATCCTGGGAAGATGGTGGCATGTTTTAATAAAATCCTGGGGCCTAATGGGTTAAACTGATGGTCAATTCAAGGTCTTATCAAAGGCAGGTTTGACACTGGTCCACCAGGTGGCAGCAGAGGTACATCTACCTGCACTCATTCCATTACTGCAGGCAATGTACCGTATAGGCCACTGACCACATTCAGGCAGCAGAGGCACATCTCCTACCTGCACTCACGCCATCACTGCAGGCAATGTACTGTATAGGCCACTGACCACATTTAGGATAAGTCCACCATTACCCACATAAAGATTCCCTAGGAAAGCGAGGACTGTGCGTGATGAGTGAATTTTTCCTAGCACTTTCACATCGGATAAATTAGAAAAGCGTGTTTTCTGTACTACTACATAATATTTTTCATTTGATGGATTGGGCCAAAATTGAGGCTTTATGTGTTTTTTCTGAATAACGTGGTATGTCATTTTCATGAGTTTGACACAACAGGTGTGTTAATAGATGATAAATGTGCTGTGAAAGTTTAAAGAAAATCATAGGCTAAATGTTACAGGAATCCAAAGAAACGTTATAATGGTGGCCTATTGAAACATCATGTGATCTGCCCCATATATATATATAACTACACGTACTTGCCAAGTCTACAAACGCACATGTTTTTGCATGGACATGTACCTGAAATGAATCTGATGAGAATTTCAGAAAAATAGGTTGAAATGTTTGGTACAATTAAAGTTTCATTGAACATCCTTCTCAATTAGATGTTTTTGCTCATCCCATTTCCGACTAATTTATAAGAAATCAAACGTGTTTAGTATCCACATAGTTCATCACTACAATATTATTTAGTTTTGGTGAAATCATCGAACAAACTATTAAATATTTTTGACTGGATCCAGTCAAAATTCAGCAAAAAAATTGGAAAAGTGGTCCGGTTCTGTGCATTGTTCACACTTACATAAGTTACCCGATCTAATGCTCAAAGTAAATTTTTTCGGTGATTTTAAAAGTATGCATGCTTTTATTCAACCAAATGTGCCTTTTACTTAAACTATACATGTACTACAGATTTGAACATAGTTTGATTCAAACCTGAATTGTGATGGACTTGAGGAGGGAGTTTTAAATGCTATAGCAAGGTAGTTTACATTATAAATGTGTAACAGGCAGTCTTACAGCAGACAATGTCTGCCTAGTCTGCCTAGTGTCTCTGTGCTGTAACTGTATCTACAAGAATGCCAATAACATTTGAGGAAGCCCTGAAACGAAAACATGATAGTTTACCGTAGATGTGTAGGAGGTGGCCGGCCAGTGGGGGTGATCTCTGCAGTAGTTTCCCCACTAGGTTGAATAGTGGCAGACTCTTCTTATAGTTACATGCTTTCAGACACTGTCAGACAGAAAATGAGCTGCAACCAGTCTTGTTAACCAATTAAGTGTTTTAGGGTAAAATTAGATAAATCCAATTTTTGTTTTTTAGAAAAATTCATTCAGAACTATTTCATTCTCCGAGTGTAAATGGAAACTTGTACATGATATCTGAATATCTTAAGAATCGAACATCAAAGCAAATGGGAGCAAAGGCTTAAATCTTTATTGCAGAGCTAAATTCTGAAATTTTGCCCAAATTGCCATTTATCGCATTTTGCCCTGAAAGATGCATTGCGGATGCATTTCAAATTAATGCACATTTGAATGTTGAGAATTTCAAATGAAATGCAGTTTCCTACAAGTTTATCAAAATAAAGGCTAACATGATTTTTTCTTTTCGCAGGCCAGTTTTTTATTTTTATTTTTACAGATTTTTTTACAGTCATATCTAACATCGGAGGAGGGGAAACACATTTTTAAAATGTTTTACTGCCATGTCAACCATCGGACGGGTGAAAAAGAGAACATTTTGAAAGATGAAGGAAAAAAGGGTTAATCAAGGCTTTGTTTCTGTATGGATTATTACAGTAGTGTTTAAGGTAGGTGGGGTGGCTATTATATGCTTGTCTTGGATTAGTTTCAGTAGAAGTTTTTAAGATAAATTAATCATTTGTTCACAGATTGTAGATTAAATACTATATAATATTCCAGATTAATAAAATTTGGAGTTTTTCATTTATTTGGTTATGTTACAAGATTTTTTGGTTATAAATGCAAAAAATAGCCACAAAATGAGTTAGTTTTGAGAAAATCCAAAAAGAAAGAAATGACATACATAAAGCATGACAGTGTCACTGATAACTTTAAGATTTTGGTTAACATAAACGAATTACGTCTGGTACACCACTGTGAATGAATTAAGCAAAAGTTTAATGACAGCTTAAAGTGGCAGTGTATTTTTGACACAAACCCTTCACCAATCATAATTCAATATCATATTATGTTGCCTATATTATGTAAGACGCATTCATACGCCAAATTGCAATGTCATAAATGTTGTAGTTTTTCTAAAATAGTAAATTAAGCATAATTTCCTGGTTATTAATGAAAACGCAATCTCAACAAATGCTTGTTTTCGTGTCAACATTTATGGTTTTTCACTGGCATTTTAAGTATTGTTGACAAAACATGACCATTTGTAATATTGACATGTCCCCTTAATGGCCCTTGAATTTGTATTTTTAACGTGTTGTCATCTATGGTATCAGGTTATGCCAGCCATATGGCAAACACGTGGCAGGGCGTGTTTACAGTCATTTTGATTGGTCTGTTATCAGGCAGGGTCAGCAGGTCACATAAACGTATGTTGCCATTTCCGTTAGTGTCAAAGGCACTACTAACTATTTTAGCGCTGATATTTGCTGGTTTAAGGACATGATTTAGTTAAGTAGATATAATAGTGACGTGTACTGGAATCACAGTAACAAGACGATATATGCTTTCATGGCGAACAAATATAGCTGGTTCGAACAACGTAGCAACATGTTGGCAACACGTCACAGCTTGACCACAGCCTGGGGCCTATGGCTATGCCTGGAAATAGTTCGTCTATATTTGTTTTGAAATTTTCATGACTATGAAAATGACTTCTCTTACAGAACATTATTCACATAAATTTTGCACGAGACTGATCATTTGTATAAACAGTCAGAGAACGAGTTATCTGCGTAGTTATGCGGTACGACGCTACCATGAAAGGCATTCCCCAGCGTTGTGAATATAATTTTGGTCTCGCAAAGGCTTCTCTGGCTCTGCCATTCGATTTTTGTGAACACTTTGTTTTTCCGACATAAGATTTGTTTTAAAATAGATTGTTCATTTTTTCATTTTAGTGCCTTAGTTAATAATTACCTTTTCGGATGCGCTGTCAAGAAGGCCACACATTAAGTCATCCACTTTAACTGACATCACCAACTTTAGGACACCTAAAACACATACGCCAGAAATTAACTTCAAAAACTGCTTTAAAAATGCATAATCAGTGCAAGTTAGTTACTGATATAGTCGTGATTTGGATGTTGGCTAACTGGTAACGTAAATGCCATTTTGGAGCGTGGAATTAACCTGAACTTCACGGGCATCTTTTCAGTGGAATGGAATAATTTCACACCCTATTCCTTGTAGTCCTACTTCTCAAGTGACAGTTTATATTAATCCTGCAAATCTAAGGGGAGTAGATACAATTATTAACGGGCCACGTCTTGCTGCATACATAGAGCAAAGGTACACTGCAGTATAACATTTAATTCAGCGCAAATTATTTGGAGGAATGGACACAAATCAAGTTACTATTCATCAAGTAAATGAGTCATTGTAAATTATAGAAATTTTACCAGTGTCGTTCTTCCAAACACGTTGACGGCATTACCAAAGAAAGTATTATGCTGAGCACTGAAACTGACATTGTGCGGTTAACATTTGACAATTACTTTATACAAACAAACTACAGCAACGTTACTTCTTCACTGACATATTCCTTTATGTTAGATAAGTACTGTCTTCCCATATCTGAAACTGCAGGCAGTATTTGCTAATTATCAATTCCGCATGAAACAATTAAAAAAATTTACTAGATAAAATGCAGCATTTAGTTTAGCATGTATGCCAGCCACTATCTCTTCTGACTAAAACATATGGTGAATGACGCAACAGCTTGATAGAGTTAGAGAATGACGTACACTGACTTATCTTCTCTGTATATATATATATATATATATATATATATATATATATATATATATATATATATATATATACACACACACACATATATATATATATATATATATATATATATATATATATATATATTATATACAGTGTGGTGCACATCCTATTTTCTATTGTGCCATCTCAAACTGAAGAGTATTCACATTCCTTCAAAGCACTAAAGGCACAAGCAAATATTTGCAACACAAAAACGTGTCCAGATACTCACTGAATAATTGAATATAATAACATTTTGGAAAATTATGGATAAAAGAAACATTGTGTACGTATACATGTATGCATGTAGCATGCATATACATATATCTAAGCATACAACCACAATTACACATGACAACTGCCATACACATAATATACCTAAATGTGAAAATACATTAGACCAGTGTGCACAATGGTTTTAGCTGACAAGTAGTCCTTCGGACTGGCTGACTCCAGGGTTGTTTGATTTAAATCATTTGATTTAAATCATTGATTTAAATCAAGATTTAAATCACTCCAAAAAAATCATTGATTTATGATTTTTTTCCCCGATTTTTTTAATCGCCGATTTATATGAATTTAACACAATAACTTTTTACAAGCATCGAGATGAACAAAGTTTTGCATGTTTTTTTATACAAAAGCACAATGTGCGCAGCACTTGTGTAGTTGTATTGTCACCAGATGAATGTAGTGAAGCCACACAAACTTGTCTTCAAGAGGAAGTATCTTTCCAAGTCAGAAGCCCTGAGTTAAAGTCCACTTAGAGCTTGTGCTACTTTTCACCAATTCAGTATGCTGACTCAAGTGAGACAGTGTTGGTGACAATTGTTTAATACTGTACTAGTTTGCCGTCTGGTTGGAGACCCACAGAGCACATAAAGCCCTGGACAAGTGCTAATCCATCCTCTTACCAAACAATAATTAGCACTGCTACAGCCACAGACACACAGCATGCTTTCCTTTCCAAGACAGATCATGCAACTACAAGGGGTGAGGCCTTGTGGACATTGCCTAATGTCTTTATATAAGCAAAAATCTGTTAAGACAAGTACCAAAATCGATTTGAATAGAACACGTTTGAAAGAGTTTATAAATACAAACATATATATAAATGTCTATATACCAGATTTCAAAACAATCAAATAATTTTTAAAAATCAAATTTAAATTAAAAAAATCCTTTTTTTAATCATGATTTTTTTCAACCCTGGCTGACTCACATACAACTAGTCCTAATAATTTTTTACTAGTCCTTAAATGTACCAGGTAACATCATATATAATATGTTCACTATCATCTTGTGGCATCATATGACCAATTTGTTACTTAGTGAAAGTGGCTTTATTTCAGAAAGAAGACAAGCTGATTCTCATTTCAATTAAACATTCAACTAAATGTCATTAATTAAAACAATATGATTTCATAGAATGCACTATCCTTGACAGACCTGTTCAGTTGTCAGGTGCATTGTTAGCAACGTTTGTCCTTAACAAAATGTCCATCCACTGGTAAGGCGCAGCTGATTTCGGCAAGGATGTTCAGCAAGTCTATCATGAAGTGCAGGGCTTGCTTGAAGTTCAAACTCCTCAGTTTCCTAAGGTAGCCCCTGCACTTCGCTGCTTCTTCACCTTTGCCCATCGCAGCATCTTCCATGTGCAGACAGACTGCTGTCAGGTTTTGCCGGAGAACTTCATAGGCACGCTGTGTGCCCTGTGGTGCACTGAAGTATGTGACATCCAGGATTGGCATGTAACGAAGTAAAAGTGCTTCATTACAATACTTGAGTAGTTATTTCAAGTAATTGACATGTAACGAAGTACAATTTTGACTAAATACTTTTACTTGTAACGAAGTGGTTTTATCAAAAGTAACGCAACTTTTTACTCCGTTACTTTTATTTACTTCGCAATATATTTTCGTTACTTTTTTTGCGAAACGGCTGCTGCCAGCGGCGCTCCACCATTAACGACATTTCAAAAACTGTTCATAGTCGCCAGGCCAAAAGCTATTAATATCATTCAATCACATGCCAGTTCGCGATCATATTTGCATATAAACCTCTCTTCGGGAAATCAACGCAATCACTGTTTTATATCTACATCAGTGAACGAAGTCTGCCAAATATTGGCACGGCCTAGGTCAGGTCAAGGCCGTTGATATGAAATGTTACTACGAGCACACAACGCTTGAACGCCATCTCAAACCACGATGCAAATGTCTCTGTTGCACCATATAAACTATTAATCAGTTAGTTTCCAATACGTATTATAAATATTAACATTTGCAATTTCGACAATGTATTGATAATCCCCATACACTTATACAATTCTGATATTCATGAGCGAACGCGCATCGTGGATCGAGAACCGATCTTCGCCCATAGGCATAGGCATTGTCAGCAACGGCCTTACCGGCTTACGTCAACATTAAACAGCATTTTACTTTCATGAATAAATTCATATCGAGATGTTTAATAAATTCATAATAATGATCACTCTACACAACTAAACAGTAAAGAATTGATAGTCAACCATTTGGCAGCATCTTTTCCTAGCAGTGGCTTATTCAAGCTGACCCATAAATAATGTCAATGACAGGGGCCCTGACAGGTCACTTTTAATTGCAATTAGCAACAGCATTCCTCTGTTGCACTGGTCTGTCTTCTGATCAATTCTAGCCCCAGCTGGTACCAGGTAACCAACAGACCTAGCTGCTAAAGCGTGTTGTTTCAATGTTTGTGTGAGCTGATAAGACATGTCTGGGGAGACATGAGAAGGTGGGGGTTCACAAGCCAGATGGCTTCATCAGCTAGGCATCAAATGTCTTTGTTAATTTTACTATGGGCAGTGCTAGGTTGAATTACCTTTGACCAGTTTCCCTGAGAGGCTACTACTAGTACTGGACTGACTCTCTACCTACTCAGATACAATCACACCTGCATATACATATCCTACAATCTAGCTCCTCCCATACCCCAGTGGAACTGGCCGGTAAAAAGACAGATCGTGCCTCATCATTAATTAAGTTCTGTATTTGACTGAAATTATTTGATGTTGTGGGCTCTCATTAAAGATAATGTAATTTTCCAAGCATCCAATTGAGCACTTTTACTTCAAGTACTTTTGAAAAGTAGTTTAACTTTTTACTTAAGTACTTTTTTTACAAAGTAATTTTACTTTTACTCAAGTAGTTTTTAGATGAATTACTTTTACTTTTACTCAAGTACAAAATTAAAGTAATTCAGTCAACCCTGGTGACATCCTCTTCTATAATGTCACCAATCTGTTTGAGGCTCCGTTTGGAGGAACGGTAGTAGAAGCGGTAAACAAAGTCGACGCACTCTTCTACGGCAGCCATGACATTTTGTCCATGTCGCTCTGCACTCATGATTGCTAGGTGGCACTACCTACGCCAACTGGATATAAATGGCCACCATTTACATCTCCCTCATTCAGTAGGTTTCGTAGATGGTTGGACGGAAATTTAGCCATGTTTGAGAAAATGCTATCTTATTGTTTGTTGTTGCTTTATTCCATCACAACACTCCACTAGCATACACACAGCGTACATTCATTCTCATAATTATAGCTAGTCTGACGGGACTGCTCTTCTAACAATGGACTAGTCTGATCTCTGAAACTACTCATCCGGGACGATTGGCATTTCACACCCTGTAGACTACACTGAATTTAATAAAATCATCCAAAAATCGTTACTGGAGTGACTGTAAACATTATTATCAATGGACATATACCTTCCACTGCCATAGATGCAAAGATCTCATCAGCCTCTTCCATCAAGTCTAGAAAGAAAATATACAAGTATTTACAAGATTCATAGAGTTCTGTCAAACTAAGAGCACTAACAAAAGCTTTACACCTTATATTTAACACAAAGCCAAACGTGAAGAAACTAAGAGGCAGACAAAGAAACATGGTACGTTGGTACAAGGGGGGTCATTGGAGGTTGGTACAAGGAGGTCATGGGAGGTTAGTACAAGGGGGTTATGGGAGGTTGGTACAAGGGGGTTATGGAAAGTTGGTACAAGGGGGAGTCACGGGAGGTTAGTACAAGGGGGTCATGGGAGGTTGGTACAAGGGGGTCATGGGAGGTTGGTACAAGGGGGTTATGGGAAGTTGGTACAAGGGGGAGTCACGGGAGGTTAGTACAAGGGGGTCATGGGAAGTTGGTACAAGGGGGTCATGGGAGGTTGGTACAAGGGGGGTCATGAGAGGTTAGTACAAGGGGGTCATGGGAGGTTGGTACAAGGGGGTCTTGAGAGGTTAGTACAAGGGGGTCATGGGAGGTTGGTACAAGGGGGGTCATGGAAGGCTGGTGCAACGGGAGTCATGGGAGGCTGGTACAAGGGGGTATCTATCAAGGAGAGGACTGGACTGAAACGGTGCATAATAAACATCTACATGGAGAAACAAATGGAGAACTAGAACCCTGATACATTCAAGTAAATATAGATGGAAAGAGTAACCAAAGAAGGTGTGATAACAAAAGAATATTTTTACTATCAGCATGTCAGTTGTTACCGGACTTTGTTAATTAAACTCATGTTTACCAAGATTTAACAAAGTCCGGTATTAAGCTCATTAAACTCATATTTAACAAGCCTCAACAAGATTGCCATCCAATGCAAGGGCCCAGATGGCAAGTGGACAGGGAAGCCATTGGCTTATCAAGAGTCCAACATATTTCATCTGTGTAACCCGCCCTCTTGAGATGTCAACCTTGTTTTAAAACATTCACACTGCTAGCATTTAAACATCTGTAGATTCCATTCATTTATTGTTTTCTGTGAGAACGAGTACTTCCCGATATCCAATCTACACTGATCCTTTACTAATGTCAGGATTAAGGGAGGTATAGCTGTTGGAATCTTGAATGTTTTGCTTGACAGAGCTGATGGAAGAGGGTTTCAGAAGCTAAGTCATGCAAAATATTTGAAAATCTGAAATGGTAGCGGTATAAGGTATACTTCCTTTAATATTTCTACTGTTTTCATTGACCTCTGGAAATCTTTACAAAGATCTATAGTTTCATGTCAAGCTGTATTTACCCAGTAGTATCACAGTGGCGTGAACAATGACCCTGAAATCTTCCGACAGCACATCCAGCATGTATTCGGTGTGGTAACTAAGGAATCGCAGTAATTCGGCCAACACAAATTTCTTCTTGACGAGAAGTACATTCTGGTCCTCGAGAAGCTCCATGAGGCAGGCGAAGCAGGTGACGTCAACGTCTGATGCATGAACCATCCATCTGTCATCATGTTCTCGGTGACTCTCTGTGAATAACTCCAACTTGACAGCCGCAGTGTCCATCTTCAAGGTTTATTGGTTGACTTCATTTAGATTAATGCCTGAAAATTCATTTCGAGTAATACCTGAAAAAGGATGTAAAGAATGTTTACTAAATGCACACAAGCACTTAGTGCCCTACACGGGCCGGGCCTTGGGCCCAAGCCAGGACAACAGGCCGGGCCAAGCCTCCACTAAATTTCTCAGGCTGGGCGGGGCCGGGCCAGGCCTGGCCCTACATTTTGCAAGCCTGGAATGAAAAAATCGGGCTTGGGCCGGGCCTAGTGTGAGCGGAGCCAAGATTCTAACTGCTATTTGCAGGCAAGGGTTTGGCTCAAATTATAGGCCCGTGCAGGGCACTAAGTTAGCAGTTAAGCACAAACATAATAAAGATTAGAGGAACAAGAGCATCGGGACATTCATTGGAAGATGCCTCTGCCTAGCAACGAGACATAATATCTATGAACAATCATTTTAAAGTTGATAACAAGCAAAAGTAAATAATTCTTTCACGAGTGAGATGGTGTCCTAATGAATTATATGAACTATTGTATACTGAAATAATCACTGTGGAATTATAATTATTGTAATAATTATGTCCCCAGTCTCAACATTAGCATAATCACTTACATTCAGAACATGTAATGGCCAGAGGCGTATTTGGGGGGGGCAATTGAGACACAGCCCCCAGGCTTTGGGATATGAATTTTTTATGAATAACTTATTATGCCACTATGTCATAGCATGCTGGACTAATGGGTTACTAAGCTTGCCCCCTTTGCAAGATCCTAAATATACCACTGGTAGAGGCAGTTATCCATGACAGAACATCAACAGCTTACATGTGACTCAGTATGCACAACTGGACAATCTTACATGTATCAGAAACTAAATGGAGAGCTAGAAAATACATCCTTTGACCCTGAAAACATGTTAGTGGAGGTGTGGCAGGAAGTGGGAAGTTGGTCCTAAACATTGGTGGGAGGTTGGGCTCCAAAATACATGGAAGGTGGGATCAACTGGTGACTGTGGGATTGGCAAGGGAGGGAGACCAGCCCCACAAACAGGTGGATGGATGGCCCCCAAAAAGATGGGATATTGGAGGTTGAGACACCTGCCACACCCCCGTGCAACAGAACAGAAATTATTTTTACTCAAAGTTGTGAGTGTATACACTAGCTACCAACTTGACAGTACTGTTTGACTAGAACAATATTTGTTTGACGCACTGGCATATATTCAAAGCACAAAGACTCTGTCTGCGACTCTGTAAAGCCTCAAGGGAAAACTAAAATTAGGCTAAAAAAAAAAAAATTGTCTGATCACAAATGCCATGGTGTTTGTATATCGATTTAGATGGCGGCGCAACTGAAGATATGTTAGCATTGTATGTACATTAAAGAAACTGTCACTACTTCGTAAAGCCACCGTTACGGAAGAAAGCGTCTTGCGCAAAAAACGTAGCGGCGCCACATGATTAGCTAGGCATGATTAGCCGACATCGGCAGCACTGCCAGCAGACGACACGGTCGGTTTCTAACGAGACAATGAATTCTGCGACTGAAACACGTCCACTAAAAAGGTCACAATATACGAAGGTTGTTAACTTTACCAAATTAAACGCCTACACGTTGTTTGCACGAGGAATGCGACAACAAACACTAATACTATCACGTTTTCGACGGCAACACAACACCCGCAAGACGGAAAATGGCGTTGTTTCGTGAAGTGACGTACGTAGCTTGTTCTGGTTATTGACGCTAGGTGGCTTGGAAGGGGAGTAGAGGAAAGGCGGACAAAATGGGGCATTTGGTGATTTTTGCACACTAGCGACTCCGCATAAGCCGCGGACAATTACATTTCCTTTGCACCATGTATTAAGTACCTTAGAGTGCATTCGTTAGTTATATTAATGTTGGGGTGGGAGTGATTTAAATATACAAATTAGCCGGTGCCTCTTTTTGCCCGACTGGTTCCCAAAATTCACTTGCGGGCAATAAGGGATATAAATCATTTGTGGCGATTTTCGCTAGAATATTTTACACTATCTACAATATGATATGTTTAGATGTTGAAGGTTCTTCAACTCTTTCCTTCTTCCAAATACTATGTTAACCTCATCGAGGACTATTACACAGGGTTGTTATCTAATAATGGAGCCATGGCAATACTATCCCGTTTACAATGTTTAATGTATGTCAAAAAATCCTTCGTTATCCTGTGGCTTAGTGTAATTCGAGGTGACCACAATATCTTCAACATACGTCCAGTATAATCTTCGATTTTTTACTTATTGCTTAAAAGATTTATATGCCTGATAAAAATCTCTATATGGTCCTACATTCGTCTACATAGAGAAACACCTGTCTTTGAAGAGCACTAAAAACAAATCCGAATGTATTATCACCGAGATATTAATGATGCTATTAACTAAGATAGGCCTAAAATGCAAATACGTTGGCATTTTGTGGATTGTCATAATTTTTATGAACATAGTTCACACTCAAAATATGGCTCGTTATCAACGAGACCAGCGCATTCACCGTGTGCCCGTCTATAACCGGTACTACTGCACCGGATATAGTCGTCATCAACTTTTCCTCGAATAACTCGCTGCATTAGAGGAGTCAGACCACAGTTGAGAATTGCATTGGTGGCCATGTTAACGTTTTGTCTGATTATAAGAAAACGTGACCAAAAAATTCTGAAAATTGTACACAGCAATTGCCATCATCTCATTGATATACTGACCAAATTTTATCAAAATCACATACCTCCAGCTCTTTTAAATCGCCCCGACGTGCGATGCCTATCAATTTTGACAAAAATAGCCATGTATTCATGCGCCCACGTGGCCCATAGCAGAAAAATTCCCATAAATCCCTCCGCCAGTTAAACTCTTTAAAAAATGCACTGTTTCACAGCCAATAGCTTCTACAAACAAACCTGTGAATATTCCTGCTCAAAGGCACTCATGTCACATAATATTAATTTATTAAGTTACCATTTTACAATTTTATACGCCCTACATTCGTTTGAAACAATAAACAGGAAGGTCAACTGTGGTCTTACCCCTAGAGGCATCTGTTTCCTTCACAATTTCTCTGACGCTTCAGTTTTGCTTTCGCTTTGCAGTGGCCTAGTCACTATACCACCCTGTTTCGTCGATGGCGTCTAATCAGACGATATTAATTTTTTTTCTCAGGCGACAACCGGATGCGACTTATTGATCTATACATAAATACAACAATTAGTACCATCTACAGAGAGTGACGTTAGTCGACGCATGGCTTTAGCATCGGCAGCCTTTGGTAGACTCAGAAATGGCATATTTTCCAACAGAAGTATCTCAACAAGACTGGAAGCCAGATTATATGGAGCACTTATACTGCCAATAGCAATTTGTAGTGTGGAGGCTTGGACGCTACGATCAAAGGAGATTCAATCTTTTGAGATGCGCTTCCTGGGGCCTATTAGAGGTGTCACCAGGGCGGAAAGACTACAACATATCAAGATCAGGGAGGACACATTTACCCATGAATCTATCAGATATGTCATCAGACACAAAGGACTCAGTTGGTTTGGTCATGTTTGCCGTATGCAAAGATATAACATCGTTAGGCGAGCATAGAAACAAGACTTCAAAGGACCGCGGAAGAGAGGAAGACCACTGAAGAGATGGAGTGACCAGATTAGGACTGACACAGGGCTCCTACTGTTGACAGCAGAGCAGCATGCTATAAATAGAACATAATGGAGGGGTGCAACTTCCCGGAGGACAGCGAGGAGTTACTGTGGCCTATGTTTTAAGTCAAGTAATTCAAGTAAAAAAAAAATCGAATTGAGGAAGGACCTTTGCATAATTGTGGTAGTTTTCGTTTTTAATGAAAGCACCACAAGGAAGGTTTACACTTGCAGAAAATACCCCGTATTTATTTGTACTACAAATAAAAGATGCTGCCGTGAACACCCTGTGACTAGTTTTTGCTTACTATGAAATTTACCAGTGTTCGTAGGCCACCTTCTGTCGGGACTTCACGTCACAACTAGTATCCCGGAAATTAAATCTGTCTGCAGTCTATCACAACCCACCGAGGGTACTCCATGGGTAGTTTCTGGACTAGATTAGACCACGCTGGGACTACTTTGAGTTAGACCAAACCCTGACCCCCTGCCCTGATCTCCTTCAACAAGTAAACACCACTAATCGCGGCCGTTGTGGTAGATTATTGGATACATGAATCTAAGCCGCCGGATATAATAGAGGTGGGTCATTATGCGCAAGTCTGTCAATAATCTATTTTCTATAAATAATTCCAGATCTAGTAATTCTGAACAACTCGTTAGGTGTTCGGCTCCTAATCAGCCCAACATTATATCCAACCTGCAGAAATAGAATGGACAATTATGGCCTATTGTATAAATCCCTAGAGTCTAGACATTTCTTTTGTGTCCGTGCGTTCGTGCGTTCGTACGTGTGTGTGTACGTGTGTGTACGTGCATACGTTCATGTGTGCGTGCGTGCGTTTGTGCGTGCATGCGTGCGTTTGTGCGTGCATGCGTGCGTTTGTGCGTGCGTGCATGCGTTTGTGCGTGCGTTCGTGCGTGCGTGCGTGCGTTTGTGCGTGCGTTTGTGCGTGCGTGCGTGCGTGCGTGCGTGCGTGCGTGCGTGCGTGCGTGCGTGCTTGTACGTATGTGTATAAAACTAAAATAAGTTGGAGTATGTGTCCGTATGTGCTTGTTTGCCCCATTTATTGGCAACTTGGCGTACGAGAACTTTGGTGAAATCATTCCACGGAGCGACCGATAATTAGCAATGCTACAACCAGACCATGTTCCGTGTACCAGAAGGCCAACCCCGTCTCCATGACAACGACAGATACCCCTCGGGGCATTGCTCCCCATGGCGGTTGCGTAGGCCTATTTCGCAACCGGTGCGTCTGTTCCAAGTGGCGTTAACTCGAGAGATAGCACCGTTCGCATTCTTGGTACGTCGTCGCATATCCACAAAACTTTAAATGAATGAATGAATGAACGAACGAACGAATTAATTATTTATTTATTTATTTATTTATTTATTTATTTCACAATTGTACATAATACGCAAAATATTACGCATTTCAACTGAATACGAACAAAAGTGAAATATGGAAGGAACTAAAAGTCTTTCGCCTTATATAAAGTGTTGACGGAAAACAAACTGCGAGACTCCGATTTATTTTAAATGTAGTTGATTCAGCAGCGGATCCAGGGGGGGGTCATGTGGGTCTCAAGACTCCCCCTAGGCCATGGAGGGGAGTCTTAGAACACCTGTGTCCGTGGCAAATATTACGGTAAAGGAATACGTATATAGATAGGCTTACGTCGGAATTAGTGTCAATGTAAAGTCTGAAGTATTAGCAGCTGGCTAATATTAACCCCTGTGTAAGTAGAATGACATATGTGTCCACCCCCCCCGGTTATTAAGTAAAATTACACATGACTACGATTGACTGAGACCCCCCTTGCGAACAAATCTAGATCCGCCCCTGTTGATTGACAGCGTTAAAGGCGTAAGTGTCGGGAAAGTGGATCTAGCTGCTCCATGGTTTGAACATTGGGTGGAAGTAAGTTAGCCCGCTCACCCCTCCATGTATTTTATGAAGGCATCATAACAATTACAAGAGAACGTTACAAAAAACGTTGTGAAAGTACTGACCAAATCTGCCACAATAGCATCTCAGGATTTCGTCTAAAAGACAAAAACCCGCAACTGGTAGAACTCGCTCACACCCACTGCTGAGGAGTTAATGTAGTTAGCACTAACTCCATTTCTACGATACGATGACGTGTACAACGACACATCTAACCTCGAAACGAGTCTGCATCTGGTGGAATTGAAACTAAACAGTTGCAAAAGTATTTACGCATAAAACACAAGGGCTGATGAAACATCATCACCAACAAAAACTGTAAAATATTGAAACTAACGTTGAAATGAAAATCACTTATAGGCATCAGACGTCGACGCCCAGAAATAATCAATGCAAACGAAAGTTCAGACAGCAGCCGTCTGCGCCGAGACATGCCGACAAAGTGTCGTAGTGTGACTGACTGTATCTTATATACTGTGTGATATCTTAATGATCCACCGTGAGTATGTATGTATGTATGTATGTATGTATGTATGTATGTATGTATGTATGTATGTATGTATGTATGTATGTATGTATGTTTGCATGTATGCATGTATGCATGTATGTATGTATGTATGCATGTATGTATGTATGTATGTATGCATGTATGCATGTATGCATGTATTTGTTTTGTCCACAGGGTTATATTATGAGGGGATATGACCGTGAGGGGTTGTCCTACACGCTCTACATACACCCCCCAACCAATTTCTAAGATCAACCTCCCACCTCCCACTTCCCGCCGCGCCCGCTCATTACTTGGTGGTGTGTTCGTGGGTCTTTGGCTTCTTTGATTCCGATAATTATAATACATAACGTGTAATAATAATATGTGTGACAATATTTTTAGTAATAACAATGTAGCATCATAAACAGCAACCACGTGCGTGAGTCATGCATGTCCTGTTTCCCACGCTAACTGCCGGCAGCTCAGGATGTTGCGACGAAGAACCCAGACATTAACGGTAACGGCCTACTCCGTTTTCGGGTCTATAAGTAGACGGCCGTCTATATCGGTACGTCTTTCGTCGCCGTTGTGAGCAATTGGGCCTACTTGCTTGACTGGTTTGTTCCCCTTTCATTCAGCTAACCCGTCGGCTGGAATACCTGGGACATTACGTTTATCATTGCTTATAATTATATCGCTTTGTTCTGTGAGATTTTTTGCATTATACTTGTGTCTCTTACTGTGTGTGTGTGTGTGTATATATATATATATATATATATATATATATATATATATATATATATATATATATATATATATATATATATATATATATATTTATTCCTTCAATGATGCGTACGACTGCACGCACGCACGCACGCACGCACGCACGCACGCATATCATGATGCTTCCTCTGACTCAGTAGTTCACAATAAAAAACTTACTTGGGCAGTCTCAGGCATGCGAAATGCACGACCGACCGACCTTAGATGTAGTTGCATGATGACAGCATCAATGCTTCAACGCCTTGTGTGACACGATTTAACTCGATCATATGGATAGCTCGAAGTGTTTCCTCGTTTGCTCCAACTTCGAGCTAACGAAGTTATACTTAAAGGTGCTTAATCAATTCGATATTTTACTAGTCTCCTTTCAAATAAATTTTGCGAAAAAAACAAACCTACCTAGTATCCACTGCAGCATACCAGCTCGTTTGTGCAACTTTTGTATGTATTTTTTTGCGTGAAATCATCAGACAAACTATTAAATTAGATAATGAGTGTTCAAGCATTAACTGAAGTGAAAACAGGAATGCTGAAAATTCACAATTGTTTTCCTTGGTGAAATTTCTCGGCAAGAGGATGGAGGTCACGCCCTTGATCAGCATTGACGCACACAGTGTTTACTATTTTGGATATTCACTATTTTGATCCTTACCAGATATAACGACTGCACACATTACTTAAACTAGTCACACACTACACATCTGGACATAAGTGAATCGGATTCGCGATGGGCTGAACCATTTGAGGAAGCATCTTTAACATTGTAATATAATATACTTTCAAGAACACTTACAGCAATACCAATAGCAAAACAATATAATATTTACATGCTAGAAAATGGAAGGAAGGAATTAATATATGTCGAAGAAGATGATGATTTCACTGTCATAATCAGAATGAATTCATATTTATTGGGGAGCGGTCGTCTAGTGGATAGGGCACCCGCATGTCGATCGAGAGGACGGTGGTTCGATTTCATCTACGCGTTTCGAAGATTGGGAAATTTCGTTCACCCCACTTTTGTGTCTTTCGAAAGAAACACCGAAGAGCCGTTGGCCCCTTCTACCTGGTATATAGGCCAGGGGACGTAAACGATCCCACGCAGGGAAATGGAAAAAACATGTCATGGACTCACTAACTTAGAGAAGGACACTCTGAAATAAACCCTTAGCATAAAATTCTAGTAGGACTTAGCTGAGTATTGATCCAGATCCATTTCAGAAGGAAGAAAGGGTACTAGAGAGAACGGAGATGACAATGCTGAGATGGATTATGGTGATATGTTTGATAGAGAGAAGACAAAATGAAGACACAAGGAAAGATATGGATGTATTGTGCATACCAGATGAATCAAGTAAGATCACACCGCCGTTGTTCGGACATGGTGTGCGCAAAGAGGAAGATAACACGATAAAGAAGGCACGGAGGCTGTCGGCGGGCGGCAAACACAGCAGGGTACGGCAAAGTATAGGAATGTGAGACGGCCACTTACAATAACGAATAAACATTCGAAAGAATGTGATGAGTTTTACTTATTACAATCCTAGGGCGTGCTTTTATCGTTGTTTCTATACATAAAACATTACGACGTTGTGAGTTGTCCAACTGGCAGCGGTGCTAGCAGCCTAGTTCACGTATAGCGAAAATGGTGTTAAAACTTTTTAATTAAAACTGTAGTCATCGTCAGCGCTAGGGAGTTTTAATACATAACTGATGTTTGTTATGGATGCGATACGTGTACGTCCTCACGTGTACCTCCTCACGTGTACCTCCTCACGGGGATCGTATTTACGAAAAGATGTACCGTTTTGTACAGAGGGGTATTCCTTAGACCAATAGTGGATTTTTGATCCAATAGGGAAGACGGGGGTCAATTATAATGTATCAATTCCAATTCCAAATCCACACCACTTACATATGCCAATTGCAATTCCACCTTAAAATACCAATTCCAAAATACCAATTCTAATTATCAATTATGAAACTGAAAACTTAAAACGTAATTCAAAAGGAATAAAAAACATTTTCACCTGTTGCACAAAGTGACGTAACAAGTAGGCCTACTCCTGTTACACAAAGTGACGTAACAAGTAGGCCTACTCCTGTTACACAAAGTGACGTAACAAGTAGGCCTACTCCTGTTACACAAAGTGACGTAACAAGTAGGCCTACTCCTGTTCCGTGTGTGCTTATCTTCATTAACTCCGTAGTGTATTCATCCATTTCTTGACAATTGTAAGGCGCGATAGAAGTCTAGTCTTGCTGTTGTTATTATTACTATTGTATTATTATGTTATTATTATTACTATTTTATTATTATGTTATTATTATTATTATTTTATTATTATGTTATTATTATTATTATTTTATTATTATGTTATTATTATTATGTTATTATTATATTATTATTATTATTACTTTATTATTATGTTATTATTATTATTATGTTATTATTATATTATTATTATTTTATTATTATGTTATTATTATTACTATTTTATTATTATGTTATTATTATTATTATGTTATTATTATTATGTTATTATTATTATTATTTTATTACTGCGTCGGTTAATCGTAGTCGCAAATGTTTCCAAACACCCCCACAGCTTGTGCTATGGTATAACATAATATTATTTCGAATAATATTGACATAATTAGAGTATCAAGGGCCTATTCTTGTAACTTCCTTTGGGAGCAACACTTCCCAATAGACATATGTGTCCCACCTTTTATCTTTTTATATTAAACCATGATGTAAGACTATCCATCTAACTATCTATGTTCTCCGTTTAAATCATGTTTCGTCCAGATGTTGTTGCTCGCCGTCTTCTCTAGGTGACCAATCAGTATTGACTTGGCGCAGTGGGTCTGTTCTATTTCTTCTCTGTCTTGGTTGAGGGCAGATATATATATATACAGTGTTTCACACCTCTCTGTTCATATATATATATATATATATATATATATATATATATATATATATATATATATATATATATATATATATATATATATATATATATATATATATATATATATATATATATATATATATATATATATGTGTATATATATATGTATATGTATATATATATATATTATATATATATATATATATATATATATATATATATATATATATATATATATATATATATATATATATATATATATATATAAACTTATATTAACGGCATCTATATGTTACAAAAGAAGGTGGTAAGACCTGTGTGTAATATAAGTTATCTACATCAGTCAAATGTGTTATTTCTCGAACAGCATGTATTAGAGGTATTCGATTTGATCGAACTAAAAACTGCTATGATAATGTATAAGGCTCAAAAGAAATACTTACCTGTAAATCTACAAAAAATATGTTTAACAAGACATTGGGTTTGGCCTATGGCACACGACAAAGTAAAGATATAAGGCAAGTGTTTGCTAGAACGACACAACTAGCTAATTGTATATGGTGCGAAATTGTGGAACGCGCTGCAAAAAAATATTAAGACCTCGACAAATATTCATATCTTTAAAAAGTTGCATAAAAGTAAAATATATAAGAATTATTCGTTACTGTTATTATAAATCTATATAATTGTTAAAGATTCAACTGAATTTGATGATTGTAAAATGTAAATTTTTATATTGGTATGTAGCATTACGCTAATTGTCTGGTATGTTGTTAAGTAGCATAGTCATCATTTTATTGCATATGTTAACATGAATGGAGAAAGCGTTTATATAAGTATTGCACTTCAACTTTCTCCATTTCCACAAGAAATGTGCATTGTGTTGTTGTTGTAAACACGTACGATTGTACCTATGTGGAAATACACATTCATTCATTCATTCATTCATTCATTCATTCATTCATTCACATCTGTACCACTTCGGACTCGTCACGTCCGCCTCACCGTGAACAGACACATAGGATAGGCCCACTGAGTGCAATTGTTAGGCAGGCCGCTTGTGTATCAGCAGGGGAAGGTTACCAACATGTCAACTGTGACGTCATTGTAGACGTGAAATAATCGATTGTCACCTGATAATTACGTATCGGAATGCCGCCTGCGCACGAAGCATTACCGACTGCCGTGAAATCGAAAACTATGATAAATCTCAAATACCTTGATGTACATACTTCTTCTTTTCCTTCTTCCAAAATTCTGTCTAGCCTCAACATGCTGACATAAATATGTATGTTTGTAATATGTTTAAAAAACAATTTACCTGTAATGATACAATGGACTGCGCTCAATATAATCGCGCATAACAGGATCAGCCGCTTAGAAGAATCACATATATTCGCTGGGAGTCCGGGACGGAATCATTCCGTACTCCGATGTATTAAAAGGTGCCACTTAAGTGCATCAGTCGCGTAACAGAATCAAGTCGCTTAATCTGGCCCGAAGTGATTCTGTTAAGCGGAGTCCACTAGTTGAGTTGTGGAATAAAAATTATGCTCGGTCACATCGTCTCTGTGTTGCCACCGTCCTGTAGCTGTTGTGGAAAGTTGTCGTCAGAATTTGTCGTCGGCGTCGTGATACGTGCCTTATTATGGGGTGAACAGTTTCTTGCTAGACATGGATCTGAAACCCGGGACGCGGTTCACATAGTTGTATAAACGGGTACTTCACAACAGACAGTGGCGGTATTGTATGAACATTGTATTAATGACTTTCGCGCTATAATCGTCGCATGTCTGAATACTTCCCGGGGTTGATAATAACAGGTCTGCCAGGGTCTTTACCCTTTCAAAAAGCCGACTTCCAAGCGAACGAGCCGAGCCGACCTACATTAACGAGAAGAAATGGGAATGTTGTGTTTCTGGGCTGCGAGAACATGTTCCTTAATCGCTGCAGCGCGCCAGCGAGGCTGCCCGTCGACGGCGAAGACTCCTGGAAATAGCTTCCAGGAAGAGCGCGCTCGGGCGGGACACGTATAGATAAGCCGGCGTATCGGTTTCTCCGGTGCCACGTGCTCGCCGCGCCGGTCCGGGCCCGACTGATTATGGCTCGCCCCCCTGCGTCGACGTCAGCAGACGGAGGCTGAACGGCCGCACCATATTTAGTATGGTTGTCGGCATGTCGTATTTATCAACACCTTGCGGCAAGCCGGCCGTATGTTTTCCTCGATTGTCGTCGTGGAACCGTCGAAAAACGGAACGATAATCCGCTAACCAGACCATGCGTCCGCAGTGCGTTTCACTTGCCCCCGACAAAACAGCGCCAGCCTCGTGGGTTCGTTTGACCGTAAACGATCAAGTTGTTCTAATCAAATAATTACAATAATAAAATGTGTATTTGCTAACCTGGCACACGTAAACATGGTGCAACAACTGTACAGCTAAAAAACAAAACAAAACAACATTCTCGTCTATGTCTAATGCTAAATCTACGATGGGCCCGTCTTAATAAAGTTGGGTTATAGTTAGGACAAGATATCTGAAAATGGCGCGAGTCCGTGGCCACATCTTGGCTATGCATTCCTTGAATAGCCTAGCGGCTGTATCTAATATTAGCGACGCCATCCCATGCGTGCGCCGTGTGCTCGAACGCCATTGGTCGGATTCACTCCGTGGCCAAGCGACTCAGCCAACCGGTAGCCGGGTTGGGATCTCCTGCCATTTTACTAATCATAGACGCCGAAAAGGTATATAACGTCGTCTGCGGCATCGGCTGGGCCAGAACTGCTTTCGATCGTAAGTTGACTTTGGATTATAAAGTGTGCCTCTCTATGTTGTGCTTGCGTGTGCTTTCTACTTGTCGTTACCCGGTGTAAAGACCGACTCGACTATCCAGGTGTGTTTGTGTGTTATGTCGAGTGCGGATTTCACCCGGATTTCGACGGTTCTGACATGGATTTATTCGCCGCGGACTTGCGACGATTTCGTGGCGCGGGCCACCATTAACCGGGAGACTGGACTCCTATGAAACAAGGCAGTCGATGCATGCCAAGCCACTATCGGATGCTAACTCGGATTATCGTATGTGTTTGCTGTGCCTCCATTGCTTTTCTTTACCCCGCTCTACCCTTGGTTGTGTGAGGCGACGGACGCTCGCGTCAGGGCAACGCTCACTGGTGCGACACTCTCGTAAGACGGTGACAGGTAAAAGAGAAACCAACTGACACAACTTGCAGGCGAAACCACTTCCCTCCTAACCCGTGTGTGGTGTTCTTTTTTAATTAACCGTTTGCTGTGTTTTTCAACGATGTCTCGCATTTCTGTGCGGCTGCTGAGATTTCCAGGGCGGCTCCACGTTTGCCATATTTGCCCAGGCTACGAAGCGACACGCCCACTCACTAAGACGGGCAACTGGGGAAGCGGCCGGGCGGCAACTATTCCTGGCGTTCGACATGTCGATGGCTCTGACGAGTGACATATCATAGAAACACCTTAGTTGGACAATTTTTTCCGATATGGCCTTCTTTTCTAATTATCCGTCGATACGACTATTTACGGGTTTTCAAATTTCGTCTTTCAAAACTGTAACAATTGTATTCTTCCGATTTTGCAATTGTAATTATATTTGTATTGTTCTGATTTTGTAATCATTAGTTACAAAACAAAACAAGAAAACGTATATCGAATGTAAATAGTGTTATTGTCTAACAAATGCGGCACCGTTTCTAAAAGTGTCGTATCGAAAAGTTGCAGTTACAAGTTCTTCAATCAGGCAAATCATAAAGAAGGAAAGCCAAACTATTCACCGGCCTATATCTGCACGGATTACGCGACGACACGGCGATGTCACGCCCGACAAACAATACATCGACAGCATTCACCGCAATGTACAGGTCTCGGTAACAGCAACCGTTTGGCTCGGCTTACGCATTGGACTATTTACCTGCAGTTTCTTCAGCAGCATACAGGATGTTGCCCGGGAACCGTCTTCTAGAAAAATCCTAACTTCTTAAATTTTTTTAATCTGTCAGGGTCTAAGAAAGTTGGACTATTTACCTGCAGTTTCTTCAGCAGCATACAGAATGTTGCCCGAGAAACGTATTCTAGAAACATCCTAACATCTTAAATTTGTTAACTCTGCCAGGGCCTGAGAAAGTTGAGAATTTCGCGAGTTTCTCGGTCGGGCGGGCGCCGTTTCGTCGATGTTGTCCTGGTCGCTGCATCGTCCATCTTTTCGTTTCAGTTAACCAGATCCAGGGCGTTCTACGCGTGCACAAGTTGCCGGCAGTTCTCAGCGTCTACATCTGTCCTCCATACTCGTCTCACCCGACGCAACCGCAACCATGAATCCGAAAGATCCAGATTTCCGCTACTTGGGAGTCGACCGTAAGAAGCTGATTGCTGAGGCGAAGCCTTTCGACGGTAAGAAAGCATGTTGGATCCCAGACGAGAAGGAGGGCTATGTGAAGGGCGAAATCATGAGCACGACCGGGGATGACGTCAAGGTTCTCACGGAGTCCATGCAGGTAGGCCCAAGTTGAATTGTTCGCAGTAAATGCCAATGTTTGCCATTGCCACTATTATCTGTGTCAAAAACTCGAAATCTGCGTGTAGCACCATTTTGGACTATTCAATTACAACCCATTCAATCATATCGATTCAGCATTATGCAAATTGACTGACGTCCAATTTTCAAATTAAAGATTTTCATTGGTTAACCGATATATACGGAGCTAGTTGGGGGTTTCGTATGAGTAAAATGCCCCAACTCTCTTAATGTGTCGATCTCAAAGATGGTAATGGTAAATTTCACGTTTTAGTCTTTATTGTTGTAGTATATTTATCGTCAGAAATTGTATAAAACCGGAATTTCACAGAACAGCAAATAATTTCACAATGGTCTTCCAACTGATGCCGTAAAACGACCTCTATGTGTACGTATGTCGTAAAAACCGCATATTTATCTAATCGCAAAATCGAAACGAAAGATCACGATACAAACACGTTATGCAGGGATAGTATTTTTAAGCAACCGGAACGTTATAAATACTAATAAATTCAGAAGCAATATCCCGTAAAACAGTCTTTCACATAACCAATTAACATCGTTATAGATATGTTTTATGAGCTCAGGATTGGACAACTAAAAGTGTTTGTTTTTCGCAGTTTTCGTTTCACAGTAACCGTCCAACCGTAACGTACCAGTTTCAATCAGGCGGACTAGCATTCTCGTGTGTCCTTGAGTTGTTTGGATGATACATCACGTAGGGCCACTCTACAAAAACTTCAAACGAGAGGAAGTTTTTCAAATAAAGAAACACTACCGATTAAACCACTTCAACAAAACAATATTAGCAAAGCAAGACACATTTTCGTCACCCGCGTGGCGTCTGTTGATATAAAAAGTAACCTGCCAACAGTTTCGGAAAACACAAAGTCGATTAATTTAATCGGACAATTTTGCGTTGCTACATGCAGCGCCAACTGTTGACAAAGTAAAACAGAACTATTGTGTGGATTGCTTCGAGTTGAATAAATGCTGGATCAAAGAGAACGTTGTATCGTAATTTGCTTGAGTATGCAAATGTTGTTAAATACGCCTATCCGAGTAGCTTCATGCTAAATTTTAATTATACACAACGAAATAACTAATATTTGTTGTTGGCATGATGACGGTAAACAGTCATGAGACGATATTTCATGATATATGCATGCTTATTTATCATAATATGTTCTGCCTAAAATTACGGAATTTAAATTATAACTTGTCAGCTGATAATTTGATAATTAATAATTCTGCGTCTAATTTAGTCATATTGCTTTTTGAAAAGCCTAGCAGGATATAATATGATGATAATCGCGAATGTTAAAACGAAAACAGCCAAAGCAAATTGATTTGTTTTATATGTGACCCCCCGCAACCGCAACCTCTCTCTGCCTCTCTGTCTCTCTGTCTTCACGTCTCTGTCTCTCTCTGTCTGGCTGCCTGCCTGCCTGCCTGCCTGCCTGCTTGCTGTCTGTCTGTCTGTCTGTATGTATGTTTGTCTGTATGTCTGCCTGTCTGTCTCTATGTCTCTTGCGCATTCTCTTTCCTCTCTCCATCATTTTTCCTTTCTTCTCTACATCATTCATCTTTCCCTTTCTCATCTTCCATTTTCTCGCTCCCCCTCTCTCGCTGTCTACCCATGTTCCCCCTTACACGCACGTCCCCCTTACACATCCACCGTTGTTCCTATCGCCTTAGTTCATCCCAATCCCAAATCCCTATCCCCTTTCTCTTCGCCCGTTCCCAGACCCTCGCACTACGAAGATAATTATTTAACACTGCTGATAAACCGACGACCGACAGCGGCGCCGTCGCAGGAACACATCACCTGACGCAGTCGGGGGCTCACAGTGTTGCCAAGGAAACCGCTTAACTAGAAATCTAAATTTGGCTAGCAGCGAGCCTTAGGCGTAAGCAGCGGAAATGGATACCGATAACGGCCGTCGGATTCCAGCGACATCGCTACCAGCACGTACGGCCAACTTCCCTAGTCGACGCAGCTGGTTAAAGTTAATGCTTGACGACAAATAGCCGATCTACCACTAGAAAATATTACAACTGCAACATACACATTGTTAGAAGGTATTAAACTGTGCACACAGTTGGGTATATTAATTCTTTTAAATACCTCAATGGTAAAGATTACACGTACCCAAATTGTACACACAAAAGCACAATGACGTAAATGTATACAACTCAATAGAAAATAATAAAACAAAGTCATTTAGATTCAATAAAATAAATAAAATATTCACTGAGATGTGCATACTTATTATGTGGGAAAGTGGTCTGCATACATGTTTTAACTTAACATTCTGTAACATTTTCAGGAATCTGAATTAACACATAAGGAAATTAGAAACAAATGATTTTCCCACCAGTGAATTGCTTTAAAGCTAAACGTCTATGACGTTATTTTGCATTATACTCTCACATAGACCGTGTTACACGTAAGCTTGCAATTCCATTAGTTCAACATTTACCTGATAACAACCTATATTTATTTAATCATAACCCAGATTATTGGCATGCGAATGTTGAGATTTGCGAGAATGTTGCCAACTGCCTGTGCGAATTTTACGTGTACTGTGTCAATTTTCTTCTCCAATTCGCACCATATGAACCCTTGAATATGTATCCATTTCGTGGGTGAGTTCGATCTGCCGCGGTGCTAAAATCGTGTCAAATACATAGGTGTCAATTATAACATTACCGCAATCGGTCGGAAAGTACAGCTTTTTACCCATGGTCCAGTTAATCTATGTCCCGCTTTTTAGGCAATTTAAAACACATTTATTACGGTAAAATGGATCTATTTGTTGCACACAAGGCCGTTCAGTGCACGTTATTTCTCTAGTCTCAAGTGACGTCACGTTTTCTCGCGCATGCGTTCACCGCGAACGAAAACGGAAAATCAAAATGGCGCTCCGCAAAAACAAATCGAGTGAGTCTGCTAAAAAAGCGACGAACGTTGAGTGGAGGAGAGCGCTTCCCGTTTTTTTCAAAAAGTAAACGCTGACTCCCATTAAGACAACACATATCGCTATGATGGGAGCCATTGTACAAATCAAAACTAATAAACTGCAATAAACTGTCATGTGTTAGTTACAATTACATGACAATTACAAGTGAATTGCAAGTAAATGAAAATTCGTCGATATATACTAAGTATATATAAGTGGCATCAGCACCGTTAACAATCGTTATCAAAAACATTTATAAAGTAATACCTTACGACTGAGTGATGTTGGTCGGTTTATGTCGTAGGAGGTGATGGTGAAGAAGGACGATCTTCAGCAGATGAACCCGCCGAAGTTCGAGATGATCGAGGACATGGCCAACATGACCTACTTGAACGAGGCGTCTGTCCTGAACAACTTGAGGACCCGATACAGCAACATGCTCATCTACGTATGTATAAGGTGTATCTGAGGACCCGATACGGCAACATGCTCATCTACGTATATATATAAGTTGTATCTGACTCGCACTCTGGCGGAGGCTTCACGGCTTCCGTGTTAGACTTTCAAAAACACCCGTCTTGGTGAATGAAATGTTACAATCAACAGATCTTTGGACGTGGGAAACTGTCTTGTGTTCACAATATAATTGATCTTCATTTCTACGGGTGTATTCAATTACCATGTAGTAAGATTCGTTTCATGCCTCGATTTTCATGCCTCAAAATTAATGTGCATACACAGTCTAAGCTGACGTAACAACACCGCTGTTTCCGCACTTCAAGCAATGCTTGAAATTGCAAAACCGTCAGCGTACGTGGCAATCCGAAACGATTATTGCATATGAAAAACTCCGACCAAACTATGACATGTGAGAAATGTTTGTCGTTGCGGTAATGGATGTAGCGCATCGAAATTTGTAAGTTGAGGGGCACAACAAAACTTCTTCATTTTGTTGTTCAGTATTATGGACGTGCACACTTGACATGGTAAAATATGCCCACTAAATGGGCGCTAATTTATTTGCAAAACTAGAATCACCTAACACACATTCAGGCGTTGATATGCGTCTTTTGGTATCACACAGACCTACTCCGGCCTGTTCTGTGTGGCGGTCAACCCTTACAAGAGGCTCCCGATCTACACCGAGAGCGTCATCTCGAAGTTCAAGGGCAAGCGAAGGAACGAGATGCCGCCCCATTTGTTCTCCGTGGCTGACAACGCCTACCACAACATGTTGCAGGGTAAGTAACGCTGAAGATTGGTGCACTACAAAAATCATGGCGTTGCTCACCTGTTCACCACACCCCAGTTAGGAATTCAAGCGACACTATAACTCCTGTCAGTGTGGTAAGACCATTCTGTACAGTTCTTGTACCGTTCCGTTCTTATTTGATGCTGGTGTTCTTTTGCACCAGGTAGCTGCTGGTGTTGTTGATCCATCGTAATCTGGCCTTCCTCTCGGTCTCTTTCCAATAATTTTCAAGCCTAGTGCCACTTAGTTCCACGCAATCATCCTCTCTTCTTCTTTTCTACAATTGGAGTGATCTTGCTTTCCCTGTAGAGATCATATCGTTGTCCATGGTTAGAGTTGTAGGATCACACGAGACACGAGGCAGTTTTCAAAGCACTTATATTCAAAAATATGTCATTATGATTTGGCTATATACGTCTCATATTTGGATTAGTTTGCCAATGAGCAATGCCACGTGATACAGTGTTCCTTTGTTGCCCGTCGTTGTGGTGTTCGCTATGGAAAGTCTAGACGGGTAGCCGCGCAAAAAGTCACTCCAAAGTAGGTATCTTCCAAGAAATCACCATGAAATTGGCATGTGACGTCCATAATATTTGTAACCAATCCGTCTTTCTTGCAGATCGCGAGAACCAGTCCATGTTGATCACGTGAGTGTCGATTTATGGCGAATACAATTCTTTAGAGAAAACAATGTTGCTACCCGGCACAATGCACTCTAAACGCGTTTTGTGCATTAAAAAATACAAACATTATTACTTTAAAAAAGAGCGGTAAAATGTTGTTTCGTTTCCAAAATGGTTTCTACCAGATTCTTTTCAACGTTAAACTTCGTTAAAACTAATTCTACGCCTGTTAAAGGTCCTTCCTCGATCAATAGTTTCGCCCGTCTCGTCTTAGAATAATTTCGCACACAACTCAAACTTATCTGGTATTCACAACAACTTGCAATGAAAATCAGCAAAAAAGTGATCCGCAAGTTACCCGATATAACGATCATGGTCACTTCTTTCTAAAACAGACCGCACATATTACGTAAACTATGCACGCACTACAGATTTGAACACCATCGAACCTTATTCGTGATGGGCTGCATGAATTGAGGAGGGAGTTTTAACTATAGAACGTACAGATGTGCCAACAGAAGAACAAACCCCTTTGTGTGCGTGAACGAAACCGGAACATTAAATGTGTTATGTGAATCTGAAATTCTGGAATTTCGCAGTTCGCAGCTTTTGTGGGTATGGGACGTAGTCTAGGTCTGTTCACACGAGCGATTAGTTGTCCGATTGATCGTACGATACGGTGTCGCCCGACCAATTGGACGAATCGTGTGTTATTGCTTTCACGAAACGATGCGTCCAACGACACTGTGTCGCCCGATCAATCTGACAACTAATCGCTCGTGTGAACGTGCCTTAACGACACCCATTATAAACGGTACACAGAAGTTTGCAACAGTTGGCGTCTCTGTACAGTGTGTTTGCGTTTTTGAGTGTGTTTTACTCTCCTCCTCCTACCGCCATCCAGCGGCGAATCGGGCGCCGGAAAAACTGAAAACACGAAGAAAGTGATTCAATATTTTGCCGTAGTGGCCGCTACGCCACGTGGGATGCTCAGTGAGAACATGAATGTAAGTCGCCGACACACCGAACCATGCCTTTTGCGCATCGACGTCCTTGACAACGGCGACGTATCGAAACGATTTACGTATTTAGTCCCAAGGTGTGAGCGGAGTTTTAAGAAGTCTTAAATGGCATCTTGCATTTGTAAGGCCTTGGAAAGGTCTCACAAATGGGAATTTTACAGAAAGGTCATCACTTTAGTTTAACCGTACTATGGTCAGTTTAACCGTGCTATGGTCAGTTTAACCGTACTATGGTCAGTATTTCCGTATGTGATAGAAGTACTGCCTAATGAAATGACACAGTTTGGTCAATAAATAACTAAATGGTGAATTGAATTTGGCATTAGAAAGGTGTAATGATCTTAAAAAGGTCTTAAATCTGGTCAGCCTAAAACCGCCCGCACCAGAAAGCCTTGAACCTTTGTCAATTGAGCGTCTCATCCATGTGTGATAACCGCTCGATCAACGTCGCCGCTTCAAGGGCGTCGTTCTTGTGCGAAGCAGTTGAATTTTGCCGCCGAACGTTAAGCGAAAAGTCAGTTACTTTCAACAACCTAGCTTGCGAATTGCACACAAAATCTATGATTGTAAACAACAGCCTACGCAAACAATTTGAACATACAGATGATCTGTACGTGTCGAAACTTAAAGTAAATTCGGCGGCAGGATTTACCGTTTCGCATAGATTGACTGGAGAAAGCTTTCCTGGGCGATTACTAGCAAAACTTACTCCAGTCATTTGTCAACACACGTGAAACGCCTTCGCGTCTGCCCGCCCAAACATGAACGGTCGCCATCTTGACATATTGGAATTATAATCGGAATTAGAATAAAGACCGGGCACGATCGGCTGGAAGGGCGCGAGGGCGCGCCACGGCGTGATACATGTGTAACCTGATGTAGCAGTGTATTTGTATATAACGAGTTCACTTTACTACACGCGACCACAGCGGCGAGTCCGGCGCCGGCAAGACTGAGAACACGAAGAAAGTAATCTCATACTTCGCCATTGTGGCGGCCGCGACCAAAAAGGGAGAGGAGGAGGAGTCCGGAGGAAAGGTAGCAACGAGTGCAACCCGACGCTAGCCCCAACCCAGCCCCACCGTCTCCTCACCCCGACACTAACCCCTCCGCGCTCCCTCGTTTGTTCATACTGAACCCGTCTTCGTAGTGGACAGCGTTGCAAAAAGACCAGCCCACAGTTCGATTCGTCTGAAAGGATCGCGACATTGCTGACGATTACCAACAAAGTAGAACTCATGACGTCATTTCCCCTTTGATACGTCATTTTAAAATTTGGCGTTTCTTTAAGATTTAAAGTGATTTTTATTGCATGTTTGCCGCTGCCTCGCATGGATTGAAGTACCCACAATACTTTCCAAAAATGAAATTCATGCACATAATATATACGATAGAGATAAGACAAGTGTATTTTTCTTGTTCGCAGTTCCCTCCACTAGGCCTATATGAAATTCTGAAGGCAGTAGAACCGAAACACTCGCTAGCGTGTGGTTTGCTCATTTTCAGAGTTGATTCGTCTGTCGCGTGAATTCCTTGCATCCTTTCCACGTGTTTCAAACAATAGCTATAGATTCTTGATTTGTGAGTCACATAGATTATGCGATTGGTTTTGGTTTTCACGCACTAATATTACCATTTTGCGCGACTCTCAATAGACGGATTTATATCAGCAGCCGGGCAAATACAAGTAAGAATTGTCACAGGTTGTCACACTGTAACAGAAACTCAGGTAAAACGCAACACAGTAATTCACATTTCGGAAACGAATTTCAATTAATAGACTGCATTTGCACAAGTTCGTCAAACACAAATATTTGCATTTGCCCACCGCTGAAAACGCCGTACTTCGTCGATTGTTGTTGGTTTGATTTTCTCACAACGTGCAACATATTTATTCTTACATGTTTTAATGTCGACTGTTCAATGGGTTACTACTGATTGATGATCGATTCATATTAATGTCGACTGAATATTTATGATAATATTCAGTAACCGATTTTATTTGTATATTTGTGTGTGTCAGTCGAACATGTCATCATCTAACACTAAATCTAAAGTAACGTAATAATGAAGGATTATGATGTCTTAATGTGTACAGCGGTCTAAGATGGATGGTTGTGATTATTTCGGTTGTATTACAGCTGTAATTTTGTTCCAGCAGATAAGTGACGCAATGTTCTGTTTTCTATTTATCACCACCCCCACTTCATACCCTGTTCCCATCGAATACACTCACCCTCCTGTCCGTTCCCTTTGCCCCCGTCCGTTTCCGTTCCCGCCCCCTTTTCAAACCCACAGGGCTCACTCGAAGACCAGATCGTCCAGGCCAACCCGGTGCTAGAGGCGTACGGTAACGCTAAGACAACGAGAAATAATAACTCGTCTCGTTTCGTAAGTACTCCACCTAAGTGACCCCACCCCGAGTGACGTCAACGTGTGCGCCAATCAATCCGCTCTCAAGACCCGACCTTCGACCCAGTTTGCATGGCGTCTCCACAGGGGGCGATACCTGTTGTTACCAGTCACCTGGATCTGCTGAAAACGTCTAGTTCAGAATTCGTCAGCTTAGCCGTGAGGCTATCTTTTCAAAACCAAATTAAATCGCATACGGCGAAATTTGCTTTATTAAACAGAGTGAATATTACTTACAAAAAAAGAATGCACAACGTACGCAGCAGAACCGGATGAATGGCCCCGGATCAGACATCGATCTTAACAAACACAACCACCCTCTCGTTATCCCGATGATGCACTCCTGTTTTACCCTGTGTGTACCTCCCCACATAGGTCGGCTCTCTGGAGGACCAGATTATCCAAGCTAACCCAGTTTTGGAGGCTTACGGTAACGCAAAGACTGTGCGTAACAACAATTCTTCCCGGTTTGTAAGTATCCTGATCACCAGTTCTCCCATCTGATAGCTGTCCCATTTACATACACCAGGGCCATTTAAATTGAAATCATAATAGTATCCTAAGCTTGATGGCTTAATGGAAATTGAACTTTCGTGGTTGATAGGAATGTCTACCATAGAGAATGAGATATTCTGTTTTACAAATTTTTGCCAATCTCCCGCTTCTCCGTCTTTTCCCAATAATCTCCTTCTTTAAGATAAACCAGTCCACGTTTTCTAAAAATGGCTACATAAAATATCACACATGATATGTTAATATTTTTTTTAATATTGCCGTATTGTGTGAGAGGATCCACCCTCCCACAATACACGCCTTACTTAATTTAATTTCCAGCAGGATAATCTCCTTCCTCCTTATTAACTGTATTAGCCCTCTCGATTTGGCATTCCACGCTGGAGAGAACGATAGAGGGAAATAGAAAGTTACCCAAAATATAGCGATTTCATTTTGTGTTTCCACAATGCCCCTTGTTTTTTCAAATGGGACAGCTCTTATAACTGATGAAAACGCATGCAACACCGAGTATAAACTCCTGTGTGTCTGGTTGTAATTATACTCAACATGTATCTCTATTTCACCCCGCGTGTTTTTCACGTAAACTACATTTCAGTGCGGACGATCGTCTGTAGCCCAACAGCATTGTGGAAACGGTTTGGAATTTCAGCGATTTCAAAACTACGCAATTGACGTCTTTGTAATTTCCGTAAATAGGTCATGTTTCATAATTAATATTAGGCCAGTACACAATTATTCGTAACACTCAACCTATGTTGTGATGCTAGCAAAATATATAATGATAAAAGAACTCATCGTTTGTAAACAAAAATCAAGTCAAGCGTACAACATTGACAGTAGCGATCACGTTGATATAACAGAACATATATATATATATATATATATATATATATATATATATATATATATATATATATATATATATATATATATATATATATATATATATATATAACAACAATTGTATAGACTATTACGAGATAACGTATCTACATGAATTACAACTGATTAAAAATTATGTCCGCTGAATCACTATTTCTGAGGTTTTACCAATTTACACGACTTGATATCTATCTGATATTCATACACAGGGTAAATTCATTCGAATCCACTTCGGAACCAACGGGAAGATTGCCGGCGCTGACATTGAAACCTGTAAGTTGCTATAATTGTATTACTCTCCTACGCATAGTGAATCCAAGTTTGAATCTACGAAACATTGGAGATACTAATTTTATGTGAAAACATGGTATACCCTCTTCGTCGTGATGGTTAGGACCAGCAATCTGTATGGTATATTTGGTCGCACCTACGTGGGCAAACCAATTGTCGTTTTACACCGACAAGGCAACCACATGTATTCCATGAAAATTAATTAACCAATTAAGAACATACGTAATATGGTGGACATTATAAATGTCCATTTGATGTGTATGGTTGTATATCGTATAGGAACGTTTGGGCATCTGGAGAGGTGACACAAAGTAAGTATTCATGCATGTTACACGTCCGGTAGTTTTACCTACTAGATACAACAGTGATAATATTTGGACGTTATATCCAGAAATATGATATTCGTTTCGGTAGTGACGTCATATACGCACAACCAAACTAAACAGCCAGGTTAATGCACATAATTGGAAGACAATTATTAAGTTATTACGAACTGAGAGTTATTTCAAACAGCAACTGTTCATTAATTAGTATCCTAAAGCCTACTCTTTTCTCACGGTATTGCTACTTACACGAGTAACACACCCTTCGTAGACGAGGCCGAAAGGTTATTCATCACACGGAAATCCGGCTTTTCTTTATTTTTCGGTATCGTGGCCGTTCAACTGTAGTACGTTTTCTTCAGATCTGTTGGAGAAATCTCGGGTAACGTTCCAGCAGAACAACGAGCGTAATTACCACATCTTCTACCAGCTTTTGTCCGGCAAATATCCCCATGTCATTGGTAAGCTTCACTATACCAGAGCTCCTTCTGGCGCTGAGACGGCTGTTTGCTATTCTGGTGCTCTGGTTCGATCGTAATAAACTAGCGTGACTCGGCAGATTTCGACCTGACTGTCAGTCTGCGCCGATCCGCTATGTCATTAACATAAGTCGGGGTTGACTTCCATATAAGACGCAAATTGCGAAGACAGTCCCGGCCGGTGTTCACCGCGAAAAGCCAATTACTGTCGTGTACTGCGCATTGAATTGCCCCATCCCGTTCGCAACGTACCAGAGCATTGTTCTTACAAATAGCCGTTCGTTTCATGCCCGTGTCCAACGTGACTCCTACGGCGTTGGACGCGACAGGGAGCTAGGTGGACATAACTGTGCGACATCTCTTCTCTTGAGGAACTACTTCCAAACGCTTAATTTTATTCCGATCGAGATTTCCGAACTAGTTTCGGAAGGTAGTAAAAATTCAACATAAAGCCGAAATGCGGAAGCGACGAGAGAAGATATGTACAAACGTAGGACGATGTGTTTTGTTATGTTGCCATGTTACATCGTGTTTTCTTCCCGGAAATTTCAGATCTGCTGGAGAAGTCTCGTGTGACATACCAGCAGCCCGGCGTCGAGCGAAACTATCACATATTTTACTTCCTCTTGTCCGGCCAGAACCCTGATTTTGTTGGTAAGGTTTCCAGCGAGCGACCGCTTTCCTCTGCAAGTGCCCTACCAACTCTGCGACAAGACCCGACCAGCCCTTCATCCCAGGCTGCGGCTCGCGTCCCTTCTATTTGCTGCATGCATTTCCTCTCTAGCTTACCGTGTGAGCACGGACATGACGCCATTTCAAACAATCCATACATAAAGTAAAACAATTATTTTAAATGACGTGTCTGACTGAGAAGGAATTGTTTGTATAGTATAAGCCATGAACAAACACACGGACGAAACGAAATGTGATTTTCTTGGTATGTGTTGCAACACAGTTTAAGATGGCGTCATGACATCCGTTCCCATCATGCACTACGCTCCCCATGGGAAGAACACTGGTCCTCATCGATTGACCAATGTCGGCGAATGAGCGTGCCGCGAACAGAATCTCCACACCCCCCCAAAAAAAACCCCACCCGTTTCAACCCTCCCCACGACCCCACCTCACTTACTCAGCAACTCCTTCCTCTAGTCTTCCCATCCGTGTGTTCAGTAGAGGGAGGGAGGGTTTGGACCAACTGCGAATCCGTGCTGTTTTACCCGGCATGAATTTCGAACCAATTTTTGACCAAACCTTCTTTTTGTGGTTTTGACGCCACAAGTAATTTAGTTTCTCACACCCGCTGCATTCCCGCTTTTCTCCCGTGTTTACCCCGAAGAATTTTTTTGCGTGAATTAATAATAAATTAAAGACAACAGTAAAATATATACATATATATTAATGCTACCACGATACGTTGTCATTTTCAAATCAATATATGTTCGTAGCAAAATCATATGGATACATTTGCGTGGGTAAACGGTAACACAAGAACCATGTCCGAACCTAGCAAAACGTTTTGTTATTAAAACGTATTATTCATACAGAAACTTACAATTTCGTTGATAAAAACTAAAACGTTTATGGGAAAGTTAAATCTTTATAATAAGGAGATTCGATGTTAATCGTCCGATTCGATTCTCGCGCGATCTCGCTCTCGCGAGAACTGGATTTTCAGACAGGTAAATAGCGTCTTTCTCTGTAGACAAGCTGCTCATCCAGCACGATCCCGGTTTGTACCACTTCATCAACCAGGGCTGTCTCACAGTCGACAACATGGACGACAAAGAAGAAATGGACTTGGTCCACGTATGTATAGCGTGATGACCCATCCATAACCCCTCCCCTCACCACCCCCTCCAAGGTTTAGTTGTGCGCGCGCATCGTGGACAGGCGCGACGCGACGATGACGTCGGAAGCGTGATATGTATAATTATTCCCACAACAATTCTCGCTTAATAGTATATGGATTAACATTTGGGTCAAGTCAACTTGTTGCTGAACTTAAGTTTGCCACAACTGCCTGGTAAACCGGCCAACCGAATCCCGCTTCCGATGTCCACGCGCCTACCGCCTGGCCGCTCGATGGACACTTTTTAATTTGTCATGTTCTTCCGTCTGACTCCAGAGTTGTGTGCAGCAGGAGTCCGCCAGTCGGCGCCACCGGGACCGTCTTTTTCTCGCTCACTGTCAAACTGTTAACCGTTTCCGATCGCCTCTCGCTGATCCTAGATCTAGTTTCAGCGAGGTTGGAAAAGAAAGCTGCTTATCAAAAATGTAATTAAACATTTCGTGACTTGACAATTTTATTTTTATCTGTTTCGTGTCTTTCACAATTAATTTACACTGGGAAACCTATTTGCAACGGCTTATTTGACTAAGTTTGCTTTCTACTCCAGCATCTACATAATTGCCAATGGGAAGACCCGGTGCCAGGCCATTTCATGAACAAGAGATTGTAGACTTAAAATTAGGTATTTTGGGAATTCGATCGATTGTCGAAAACATAAATCGAACAAAAAAATCGGCCCATTTTTAGTTTGAAGTATTACAGAATATTATTTTTCCTAATAAAACATTGCGTACCGGAAAACGGAAATAAATCGTGAGTGGTTAATGCTACGCAACACGGCCAGGCACGTGTGTTCCCAATGACGACCCTGTCATACCTCCACTGCCGTGTGATTCCTACCCGTGTTTCAACCCCGTACTGTTTCACCTTCCTACCTCCCCTCCCCAGAGAAGCTTCTTGTGCAACCGGACCCCGGCTTGTACCACTTCATCAACCAAGGTTCCCTGACTGTCGACACAATCGACGACAAGGAAGAGATGGAAATCTCTGATGTAGGTACCAACCCAACCCTGCCCCCTAGCGCCCTTGTTTCCCGACTACTGTACGCCGGACAGAACTTCGTGTACGCATGATCGTTGTTCACTTCGCGCAAAAAAATGGTCACTCTTAATTTTCGGGCGGCCCTTGGAATCAATCAATAGATTTTTTCCAAAGTGAAATCCACAAAAATCCAAAGAGGACATTGACTAACATTTTGAAACGTGACTAAAACATTGAAACGACTTGTCTTGTTTACGATAACTCAATATCTGCCGTATAGTTTATTAGCATTTTAATTTGGGTAAGCTGGTTTAACATTTCAATTAAGCATCCTAAGTAAATGTGTTAAATGGGCGTCGCTTAAGACATCGCAAAACCTGTTGATTTACCGCAGAAATTAAAGCATGTTCACCTTAATCGTCCCATAGCGTTCTTAAATTCGGAACGATCATGTTTTACACATCGTTTCTGGGGTGTAATTAATCGGCCTTTAGGTTTGGCATGGTGAATTATGAGTTCTGCTTGCAAGACAGGTCAGTATTTATAGGTTCTTAGAACACATTTCACATGGCGTTTAAAATGGCAGATTATACAACTGTTTTTACATGCGTTGAAGGTTCATGCACGAACGGTTGGACGAAAACACAAACTCATGCAGCATATGCTACGTGAGCAGTTCAAAAGGAACACATTCGTCAGCCTGCCTAATAAAACTTATGAAATATGCATTCTGTTCCGATTGCACGCACACAGTATTGGGCAATACAAAAGGCAGAACCTTTACAATGCATATTTATTAGGGAGTACTTTGATGTAATGTATATCAAGATTATTAAATCTGTGACCGATTTTCGAGTCCTTCACGCTTAAAGGTATTTTTGGCAAACACATGCAATCCATATGTAAACGTAGAAATACAGTCGCCATTACTCCGCCAGATACGTTGCGCGCGTTATACGTTGCCTACGTTATGCGTTACCTTGACGTTTTCTTCACCTATAGCAAGCTTTCGCCGTTCTCGGCTTCTCCGAGGAAGAGAAGATGTCTATGTACAAGACCACCGCCGCTGTTTTGCACTTTGGCGAGATGAAGTTCAAGCAGAGGCCGCGCGAGGAGCAGGCAGAGGCTGACGGCACCGCCGAGGCGGAGAAGGCCGCCTTCCTCATGGGCGTCAACTGCTCCGATTTACTCAAGGCCATGCTGCAGCCGAAGGTCAAAGTCGGAAACGAATGGGTGACCAAGGGTCAGAACAAGGACCAGGTACGTGTTCGTCAATGCTGACTAATCAGAATAATATATGGGTAAAGAATGTAGCTGTTGAGCAATAAAAGACGCACTGGTATAGTGGTCATAAATTGAGGACTGGATTGATAAGCAGTATATCTGAGGTGACGATGAAATGTCGATCCCCGAAATAAATAACCATTTAATAACAATATATATATATATATATATATATATATATATATATATATATATATATATATATATATATATATATATATATATATATATATATATATATATATATATATGATGACATCTAATGTTTGAAGACATTACCGCTTACATATTGTAGCGAAGCTGAATAAAAATGCCATTCAGATGTCTTTGAAATTAAAAATTTTACCTCAGTTACAGTTCTGTGCGAAAGTCAGTCTTGTGATTGGCAAACATGGTGTAAATGCAGCATTAAGAAGTCAGTATTAACCACTCAAAATTGATATCATCCACAAAAAATGTATTTCAAGAATCGTTGTGGTCCAGGCAGCAACGGTTTGCTGCATCCATTGCCGTGTCATCTGCTAACGAAGATACATTTGTATTGCATTAGCTGGGGTGTGGCACCCCATCTAACAAAGCCAGTTCCCACTATCTTGGGTTCCCATTACCGCTGTGCCCTATGTCCGCCCACGAACCTTCAGTTCTTCTTCCATGGTGAGAGAGTGACAACCGACAATGTCTGTGTCCAGGTGATGTTTGGTGTGAACGCCATGTCGAAGTCCATCTACGACAGGATGTTCAAGTGGCTCGTGGGCCGCATCAACAAGACACTGGACACAAAGAACAAGAGGCAGTTCTTTATCGGCGTACTGGATATCGCCGGTTTCGAGATCTTCGAGGTATTTGACGTTTTCATGCCCTCTAGTTCGTCTCTCAATATACGAACATTCAATATCATGAAGCAAGCATTTTAAAACGTTTGTTAAACCATAACGTTTGCTAAACCATATAATTTTAGACGTTTTCTCAACTAAGGCATCTCATTTCTGTAATCAGCTGAGTTATTTTCCTTGGTAGGTGTTTCAAGCTTTTCTATATCCTTCTTAGTGCAATATGGCATCCAACCGTGTATGTTTATATAGCAATCCAAATGAAGCATATACGCATACCAGCTAAATGGTGTATTTCGTGTGTGAACCATGAAAGCATGATTATACAGATATTTAGCAACGCAAAATTGGTACGTCAGTACTGAGTCCATTCCGTTTGTAACCAAGTCAATCATCTCCCTAATGACACCACTAGCGAGCCAAGTCGTATCGTTTCAGTACAACACGTTCGAGCAGCTGTGCATCAACTACACGAACGAGCGTCTTCAGCAGTTCTTCAACCATCACATGTTCGTGCTGGAGCAGGAGACCTACAAGAAGGAAGGCATCATCTGGGATTTCATCGACTTCGGCATGGATCTTGCCGCCTGTATCGAACTCATTGAGAAGGTATCCCTTAACATTTGAGCAGCTCCATAATGTATTATTTCAGCAGTTTTACTTAACTTTAACCTCCCGCTGATATCGTGAAGCGTCGTGGGAATATGTAACCTTCGTTCAACAGCATAGTGGGAGGCCTCGGTGTGTGTGAGCTTGCGTTTTCTTAGTGTCTTTGTAACATCATCGATCCACCACTTTCTCGGTCACCATTTTGCTATGTATCCACATGTCTTCACCGTTGTATGCTCTTGCATCTGGTTGATTCGGTTGCATCCTGACTAAGTGGCCAAACCAGTTTCATTGAAGGAACACATGGAGATAACCAACTCTCTTGTTTCAGCCCATGGGTATCCTGTCCATCCTTGAAGAGGAGTGCATGTTCCCGAAGGCGTCCGACAAGACGTTCCTCGAGAAGCTGTACGGAAACCATCTCGGCAAGTCGCCCAACTTCAGCAAGCCAAAGGCTGGCAAGAAGTCCAAGTACGAGGTTCACTTCGAGCTCGGACATTACGCCGGATCGGTGAGTGTTATTGGGTAGATTAGTACTTGACCTTTCCGCAGGAACATATAAAGCTTGCTAACCATACACCTGTTACTCTAGTACTTGTGTTTGATCTCTGCATTGAACGGTTGATGTGAATCGCACAGGTCGGCTACAACATTGAAGGCTGGCTGGGCAAGAACAAGGATCCCATCAACCAGACCGTGGTAGAGCTGTTCAAGGAGTCGAAGGAACTTCTCATTCCGATCTTCTTCGCCGAACCCAAGGACGGTGAGTCACCTCTCTCTCTCTCTCTCTCTCTCTCGCTGTCTCTCCACCCCCCCCTCTCTCTCTCCCTCTTTTACGATTTAAGACCTTTTTCATGAAAAATTCAATATAAAATTGTAAAGACATGTTCGTAACGCACCCTCTAGAAGCTATATATTTATTTGGAGGACAAAATGTATCATTTAATTAAAGAAGCAATCAACCTTTATTGTTGTCTAAAATCTAGTTTTGTGAAATCAAATGTGAGACCTTTCTTAAAAAGGTTCCGTCTTCAAAGCCTTAAAATGCAGGTTCCAATTTAAGTTCTTTACAGACTCCACGCACACACACGCGCTGGTCAAACATTGCTTGGCCATTTTCCACGGGAGCAGTTCCAGGATCACACCATTTTACGTGATGATAATAATAATTATATAAAGATAATCCACGGGCAAGCATATATTGGAATATATGTCATTAAATAAGTACCGCAGTAGCACCAGTCGTTGGTTCCCATGTATTCATTCGTCCTCTCTGTATGAATACAGCTTTCCGTAAAATAACGATATCTTTGTCGAACGATTACGACTCTTCCACTGTGATATATATTAGGAAGGGACTTCACACGAGTTCGATGTAGTTTGCAGCGTACATACATACTTTTTACTATGACGTAAAATTGATGTTATAATTCTACATATTTACTTACCTTATGTGAGACGTATCACATAATTTTAATAAAGTAATTAGACTAACAGATGTAGCCCAGAATAACGACGGCAAGTTCAATCGCTATTCTGTCGTGATCGTATTTGTCTCCACACTACTCGAAAGGAAGTTAGGACATTATGCGTCCAATTGGTCGGGCGACACTGTGTGAATGGGCCTTTACACATACATTTTCTCACAGACGGTCCTGCTGCCGGTGGCAAGAGTAAAAAGAAGAAGGGATCCGGCTTCCAAACCATCTCCGGAACCCACAAGGTACGCTGTAGTAACTTGTCACTAAAACAGAGCAATAATTGGTATGCAATGTTGTTTTATTCGTACATATAATAGTATGTGTACACACTGGACGGAACACGTGAGCCGCCACAAGACAAACGCCAAATTGCAGTAACGTTATCCGGTTCATATAATAATATTAACATCATCTTGGCTTAAAACAAATATTGAAGAGTCTCTAGAGTATATAATGTGTAAAGATATATGATGTGAAAGTTTTCTGTGTAACATAATCATTCGCTTGGTGTCACTGCAGATTACACATAAACGCTCAATCATGTCAATTTTTGGGGCACATATCGCGAATATTATCATACGTTTGTGTTGCTATATCTATGCTTTATACAGTTGGTGGTCAAACATTGTTTTTGCAATAATGGTGTTGTCATTGCTATTTTTGTTGATCAGATTTAATGTTCCTACTACATTGTCTTATATAATATGTATATTCAAAGCCTTGTCGACCATATGTAATTGAATGCCTTAGAGGATTTTTGCATCGCCACCACTCTATGTGCAAATCTTCCCAGCATTAGACAGTGAGAAAGGTTAAGAGATTCGACATCGTGAAGTCGTCAATGATATTGGCCAAGAGCCCTTTGTCACCGTGGCTTGCGACAATTTTACAGGAGCAGCTCAACAAACTGATGCATACTCTGCATACAACAAGTCCCAGCTTCGTGCGCTGCATCATTCCCAATGAATTGAAACAATCAGGTATAGATATATTCCCAAATTGCCGTGGCACCGTCTGACGGACATCACCCGAATGACAATGTTTCTCACCTCTCCAGTGTGAAGACAGTTGTTACCCCCTTCTCATGGGTCGACGCTATGCAACGTCATGCCGATATGCCCCCTTTCCATAATGCTTTCACCTTCGACCCCCAAACTGTGAGCGACTTCGTGGTTTTTGTTCCAAATGCGCTTGCTGTACAATGCGACTCTGTCGTCGCGCTGTCTCACCTCCTCCCAAACTACAAAACCCAGCATTGAACCCTCGTTCCCGGAGTGAGTTTGTGGTTTGTGGCCCTTGCTGTATGTCATGTGACACACCTTATCACAAAGACACGGTGGTATGTATGATCTGCAGCCTTAACTGTTTCCCTTACCCGTCATTGTGTTATGCATCCGACGTTTCTTGCCAACACGATTGTATTAACGTTTCTTCTCTGTGGGGACATCTGGAACTAACAGGAACAGCTAAACAGGCTGATGACGACACTGAAGCTCACATATCCTAGCTTCGTGAGATGTATCATTCCTAACGAGCTCAAACAATCAGGTACAGGACGCATATAGAACATAATTCTAATAGCGTGTGTGTGCGTTGCACCTACCCACCCCGTGAGTTCACCTCTTTCCCTACACCTGTTGTTTTCAGGGATAAAAACCTATCCCAATCCCTTCTACCTGTGATCCCTGTTTCCATGTTTTCCTCTTTTTCCCTAGATCAGTCGATGCTGGAGACAAACCCTTTCCCGCATGTCTGTCTGCGGGTCTCTGATGCAGAATCATTTACCCACGACATGAATTTATCCTTTCCTTGCATTTCCTACCGTGTGGATCATTACTTGAATGCGGTGAAATTGAACCTTTGTGTCAAGAACAAAATGTAGACAGATACTCTAACCAAAAATAAAACGAACGAGTGTACATCAAACATGTCCACGACGTGTTGATTCACACGTCGATCTTGTTTAACCATCAAAATTGTGGACCTTTTCTTCGTTCGTTACAAAGCGTACTTTCGGTTTCATGGCAACATTTCGAAAACCGTATCACGCTTAGCAGTGCTATTTGGGTTCAGTTTCACGCCGCTTTCAACAATGGTTGACTCTTTGAGCCGCATTTGGCAAGCCCTTTGACAACCTCTCCCTTGTGTGATGTGCATAACCATTGCGTGTGTACGCAGGAGTCATTAAACAAACTGATGGCTAACCTGAAGACGACACATCCGCATTTCGTGCGATGCATCATCCCGAACGAGAACAAAGAGTCAGGTAACCTTCGCTGACCTAGATAGCGGCGTCGTATGCGCGAAGCTTTGGCTGCACAGGTGTATGCAAGACGCTTGCACATTCTTTGTCGAATAACACCAAAGCTGCGTTTTCCCTTTCGGTCGATTCAGAACAGCTTGCTAGTGTATCAATGATCAAGATGGAAATAACGAAATTTGGTAGCACAATGCATATGTATCTGCTACGATTTAGTTCGCTTTATTTTTTGCTGTTCAATTTAATTTTGTTGATTGCATTTGATCACTTGGTATATAGTTCATAACCGTTTAAATATAACACCTATAACTGTACAAGTAACAAATCTGTAGTCACGTTATTCGCTAGCTACAACTACAATAATCATTACAATAGTCTTATCAGTCTTATATAACTAAGCCAGTAACCAAGTCCCGCATGTATAGGTCAGTTGCTTGCGTGCACTAAGCCATACGGTAGAAGTTGCCATAAGAAACATTTAACGATAACATATCATTGTATGAAACTATCTACAACGGATACATCCTTGCATTACCAACGGACATTTGTCTGTGTATAAAATAAACCAACCAGAAGTGCAACAATGATTTTGTATTTTATAAGGTCATATCTACTGTAAATTATCCTTTGTTTCATAGATAACTGCTACATTTTAAGAATATTATGCCGACATCCATTATATGCCATTAATCTTTTCGCTTCTCCACAAGATGGTGATAACGTACGGCACCATTCCGTTGAATAGTAATGGGGTTTGTATCTACTTAAAGCAATTTCGGTGTATAAATACCATGTATAATAAATAGACTGTGATGACACGCTTGAAATGATAATTTCGTAAGCACAACGAAAGTGGTTCTCAGAAAAGGTATGTACTTTATAAAAGCGAGCTTCACAGCATGTTCGAGGAAGGCCTTGCGCGGCGAGAAAACTGGACTGAGATATTGTTTGAACGCTTACAGGTATGATTGACGCCGCTTTGGTTCTCAACCAACTGCAGTGCAACGGTGTACTTGAGGGTATCCGTATCTGCCGAAAGGGATTCCCCAACAGGATCATCTACTCTGAATTCAAGCAGAGGTTCGTGTTTGCATGTTTCCATTATCAGTATACTGCTGTATTATGCGACTGTGGCAATAAGAATACATCCCACGACTGCAATCAGTCGTTCTTCGTTTTTCGCCACTGTGTCTTGACCTCCTTCCACCACTGTGTCTTGGCCAAAATCACCAATTTTCCTCGATCTGAGTGTCAAAGTCCTCCTTCTGTGACGTCACTCCGCTGCACACTTACCAGGTTTGTGCAGTGGCGTCCTTTCCTGACTTTTGTTTTATGGTTAGTACCTAGTACAGCGAATGCCAGTTCTCTCTGTGCAGGAGTGGCATCCGTAGCACATGTTTACCGAGCACCAAACTCAGTACCTCACGGGACGTGTGACCTTAAAGGTTAATTAATGCTTTGCAAGACGTCGACCATAGCTTACCAACAATACGTACCATATGCAGGGCATTTCCCGAACATAGAATATATAAACTGTTGTCCAAAGTTATTTAGGACGTTTTTAAGAAATCACATTCCTCTTTAGGTCACCATCGTCGATATGTTGGCTTATTTTCAGGCAACATTTGTTTTTTCTAACGGGCGTATTTATTGAATTAACTGTTTTCCAGACATAACTGCTTACTTCCATTCCAAGCATATACAGTGAAACGTCGTTTGTGCGTCCTTCGATAATCTGTGTTATTCAGTTATTAAGTAATCCGCTCGTTTTTTTGTGAACAAATCTCGACACACTGTTATTGCCTCGTTATTTCTTGATTCACCAATCCGCACGCTTCGTTAATTCAGCAGAACCACTGGGAATCAAAGTGTGCGGAATAAACTCTATATCTTTATCGATAAAGTCATAATATTGCGGCGATTCACTGAATGCAGGTACTCCATCCTGGCCCCCAACGCGATCCCCGAAGGTTTCGTCGATGGCAAGGTTGCTACGGAGAAGGTCCTCTCCTCGCTGCAGCTCGATGCCAACGACTACCGTCTCGGCCACACGAAGGTCTTCTTCAGGGCCGGCGTTCTCGGTCGCCTCGAGGATATGCGCGACGACCGTCTCGCCAAGATCATCTCCCTCTTCCAGGCTCACGTCCGTGGCTACCTGATGAGGAAGAGCTACAAGAAACTGCAGGACCAGCGGTAAGAGGCGCTGTTGTTAAGAGGCGCTGTTGTGGGTTTGTTCTATGTGGGTTTCCTATATGGCTTAGCAGCTGTCCTTGTCCACTATGGGTGCTGATACCAGGCACCAAGGAAGGTGACGACTCTCTTCTTTCGGATGGTCTCTGTCGCTGATGGTAACTGGTTTCTCTGTGAGTTCGTGCCGAGACGGTTGGCGGAGTGTAGGAATGACCTGTTAATTGGCGCTTGCGTGATCACGTTTGTCTACATGGTAACATATGTTGACTATAAATCTCAGTCGGAATTATCCCATTAACAAGTTGGAATACATCAGGTTTGCTTTGCTTAATGTTAGTCATTTAGATTGACACTGTCAGTCACGTCCACACTAGAATTTACACGTTACATAAATCGTGGCTGTCTTTTTATCATCCTATTTTCTTAACATCATCAGGAAGGAACATCATTTCTTAACATCATTGTAAGGAATTTTATATGTCCAGAACACTATAGTTTTGCAACAACAGGACCCATCGGCATTTAGCATGCCTGTCCACCTTAAATAACTGCATTTCCACCTTCAATCTTCTGTGGTCCCTTGTTCTGGTGATGCCTTTTGCGCATCCCTTGATAATGCTAAATGTTTCCTGCTTGTTGCGCCCATGAACTCAGGTCCATGTGGATACAGGCGTTGTGGAAGTTTATGATGATGATTATTATTATTATTATTATTATTACTCTGTTCACTCGCAGAATCGGCCTGACCATCATCCAACGCAACATCCGCAAGTGGCTGACCCTGAGGAACTGGCAGTGGTGGAAGCTGTACACTCGCGTCAAGCCGCTGCTGAGCATCGCCCGACAGGAGGACGACATGAAGAAGAAAGAGGAGGAATTGGAGGCGACCAAGGAGGAGCTGGCGAAGATCGAGAAGGTCAAGAAGCAGCTGGAGGAGCAGAATGTGACGCTCCTGCAGGCGAAGAATGACCTCTTCTTGCAGGTGCAGGCTGAGCAGGACAGCCTGGCCGACTCCGAGGAGCGCGTCTCGCAACTGCTCACGCAGAAGGCCGACTTCGAATCGCAGTTGAAGGAGATGGAGGAACGCCTCGGCGAGGAGGAGGGCAACGCCGAAGTTCTGGCGGAGAATAAGCGTAAGATGGAGGAAAAGTGCGATAACCTGAAGAAGGACATCGAAGACCTGGAGACGTCCTTGCAGAAGGCCGAACAGGACAAGCAGGCGAAGGACAACCAGATCAAGACTCTCAATGATGAGATGGCACGTCAGGATGAACAGATCGCTAAGCTGTCGAAGGATAAGAAGAACATGGACGAGTCGAACAAAACGCTGACGGAGAACCTGCAGGCGGAAGAGGACAAGTGCAACCACCTCAACAAGCTGAAGCAGAAGCTCGAACAGACCATCGACGAGGTAAACATCTTTCCCGTTATACATTACACTTATAATGGACTCTATAGAAGGAAGGAACACGTTGGGAATGAGTCAAACTGTTCTATTTATCAGAAGTTCCTTATATTCATGGGTAAACATGAAACAGTGCAGGCCAAAAGTGATTTCAAAGTTATTCATTCATATATTCATTTCAAGGGGATATTTCTTACATCGGGAATCGGGAGTACGTACGTCGTCCATTGGTTAGGTGATTTTATTTTTATTTGGTTTTCATTTGCCCGGCGGTTATGGTGTGTTAAACAGTTGTAGAATGTCGAACAGCGGGCATATTGCTTAGACGTCTACAATACAATCGTTCCGTTTGTGCTTTAAATTAAAAATAATGTGAAATGTATAGCCTGGTGCAACGTTAGTCAGTGTTTAGAAGTCATACTACATTATGCAAATGTATAGGTTTATATGTTCTGTTTCGTTTCACACAAAACGAAACAGAAGAACATTCAGTTGGTATATCTACAAGTGGCCTGTTTAGTTGAGCAAAAAAAGCGATGTTTCTTGATGGCCGTTAGTCTGACATCATGGCGGTCTGCAATGCATTGTGGGACGATTGCAGATGGAGGACAACCTGGAGCGCGAGAAGAAGCACCGCGGCGACGTGGAGAAGGCGAAGCGCAAGCTGGAGAACGACCTGAAGATGACACAGGAGACGGTCGATGACCTGGAGCGTGTCAGACGGGAACTCGAGGAGGGCGGTCGCAGGTACGTGGTGCATCCCGTCCCTCGCTGTCGGCCGGCACCATAGACAGAGCCGGCGGTCCCTTGCTCTCGTGATTCACGATTCTGGTATGCCGCGCCTCTGAGCTCGGGTTCCTGAGGGTTTAGGCATTATATGGAAGTTTTATTATTATTCGCCTTTTTCCCTCATGGTACCTGCGGGGTGGGGGCCGCAGCACTTAATATGTTCCGTCCTCTCAACGAGTCGTCTCCAACTATCTGCATCTTCTACCATTCTCTCCAGCTCTTGGCTGTTCACATCTACCCCTTTAGATATCTCTCTAAACACTGTGTGGAAGCAACATTATAAAAGTGTTATTTTATTATTAACTCTGAACCCAATTCTGAAGATAGTCTAAAGTGGGAATTTTACTTACGTCATAAAGTGGTGCTGTAGTAGTGTAGTGGCTACAAAGTTGGACTATCAATCGAGAGGACTGGGATTCGAATAATCTTGCAGCCGTTTCGATGCATGGGCAGTTTCGTTCACTTCATTCAGCTGTATAACTGCGAACCTGGCTAAAGACAGTGGATTACAGATTTTTGGTACCCCACATTACATTTGCTTAATATACCACTGATGACAAGGAACTGTCTACCCTTCAGCTGAGACTGGTTACCAAAGCGACTCCTGTTAACAGAATAACCACGAACAGCTGCGAGCTGAGTCTAAGCGCATCGACCACGTTAGTAGAACGAGTCCAGGAGTGTACATGCCCGGCGTAAGTATTAAACACATCGAACGGTCGTTGGTTTACAGGAAGGAACAGGAGATCAACAACCTGAACGGCAAGTTGGAAGACGAACAGAGCCTGGTCGCACAGCTGCAGAAGAAGATCAAGGAACTCAATGTAGGTGGCAGCAGTAGTTATCACTGATCCGTGAATTGTGTCTAATATTGGAGTGGAGATTAACGCACGGAAACAAATTTACTTACACATTACCTTTTCGACGCAGTATGAAGATATTCTTTAACTAAGAGTGTAGGCCCACACATCAAAACTGTCTAGCGACGTTCATATATCTTTTAAATTGAACTCAGCTAAAGGTGGTAACGTTTATCAGTGAAAATTAATTGTGATACTTCTACTAATAATGATGATAATTATAATACATTACACTTATTTAGCGTCAAATGTAGTTAAAGCTTCTCGAGGCGCTGTACGTAAACTTAAATTGATTTGAATGATCATCACGTGTCATATAAAAGAACAATAATACAAGCATATATTTTACTACCTACGCGTTATGTCGTTTATGGCAAGGATAATTAACATAATTAAACTATAGCGCTGTAATTTATATAATTACACGCTGTGAATTCTGTATAGATACGACTCTTTATTTCTTATCACCCGCTAACTTAACATTTACCATTTACTTTTACATTACTGACTTAACCATGTAGTACATGGCATTGCATGGGAAATGATCATCTCCTCCGCCTTCACTCATTGTTACTAGGTGGAAAGCAAAAAGGTAGCAAAAAGCCAGACAGTTTGGGATCGGTTTCTCGACGTTTCCTGTTTCTAGTTGCCAAATACGTAGCATTCAAGTCAATGATGTAGCGGTGCATTTACTTTTCCCACAAACACGTTTTCGCGGTTAGTGTCGGTGTGTGCGAGAATAGGCAGAACACCCGAACCACGCCTTCGCCATAAAAAACCGCTGAAACTCTGGAACAGATTCCGAGACAGACAGCATTCGCTCGAATACATCACGGCACTGACAGCAGTGTCTGGGAAACAACTAACGTCGTAGGATCTCGATCCCGTCTGCGAATCCCCTCACCTAGGCGTCTCCTTTTATGGAACCGGGATGCATTAATACCGGGCGATTTTTTGTCCCACCGATGCGTCTGCGGGAGGCGGCGCCTGACTCACCATGGCAACAGACGGTGGAATGCCACAAGGGATGAATCGACAGAAATGTTGATGCCACCACAGCGTAACTTGACCCGAGCTATGACCCGGTTCGCTTCTATGATCGTCAGTTTCGTTGTTGCCGACTCCCTCGCCAGTTGGTCAGTGGAGCGTCTCCAGACAGTTCGTCGTTTCGATCACGCCAAGTCTACTCTTTCGTCTGTTCCTGCGGATCTTAGTTGTCTGCATCCATATTAGTTGGTGCTAAAGACTTCGTGACATACGAACAGTTTGTTAATCATGGCCGACACAGTGCATGCCGACACGGAAACGCCGGAGATCGTTTTGACTCCCGTGCAGCCGGAGCCAGCAGACGTTGTTCCCGAACCCGCAAAAACCGAATTTAGTTCAACGGAACCGGAACCCGTGACAATATCAGTGGAAGAAACCACGCGCCAGTCAACAAAAGAAGCGCCAGAAGCTGACGTCCATATTAAAACAACAAAAACAAAGATCTCCTATAAGACTACCAACGGTCACGGCGAAGACGTCGACTTAGGCTATAAAACACGGTTGTTCAAAAAAGCTGCACTGATTAGTGACGGGACCAGCACGTATTACACAGGACACCTTTTGAACCACCCAACCGTGCTAAGAAACCGGCCGGAACCGTTAAAAAACAAGCACATTAGCGCCAGAAGCCGTAGTGTGATGCGCGAAGGCTACGAGCTAGGTTTCACGATGCCAGTTCTCAGACACAACTACGACGTACATATACTCTTTAAGCCTTATTCGTCTCCAAATTGAGATTTGATGTTTCTTGTATCAAGCCATGTGAACAGCAGTGGTTAATAATGGTTGGTGTTTTGTATTTCAGGCTCGCATTGAAGAGCTGGAAGAGGAACTGGAAGCCGAAAGGCAAGCCAGGTCTAAGGTGAGTGAATTGCATCTTCATATGTCGACTCTGTATTTAGTGATTACACGTCGTTAGTTTAGTAAGACAGCAAACTTCAAGTGAAGAACGTGTATACTTGAAGTACGTGTATCCATTCGTTGGATATATTGTGACCGGTCCTCGTTATAAAGTATCCGATAACCGAACGACATACATAAAATAACATAGTTGCCCAATGTTTCGACCCAACATGATTATGTATATACTCTGAACCTACACGATCTAGTAAATCAACTTACTTCTACCTACCATTATTCCAAATTCGTTATTTATACACGCCCTGCATTTACAATACTGACACTGGCTAGTGTTAAAACTTGTGCCTGGTTCCCCCTGATTACAACATCATTATTTATACACATTCTTGCAATACTGAGACTGATTGATGTTAGAACTTGCGCCTGGCTCTCCCTGATTCCAACTTCGCTGTTTATGCACATTCTTACAATACTGAGACTGTCTGACTGATGTTAGAACTTGCGCCTGGATCCACGTGATTCTAACTTCGTTATTTATGCACCCTTACGATGCCGATACCGTCTGGTTAATGATAAAACAAGCATCAGGTTTCCTGCGAACAAAATCGTTCCCGCTAAGTTGACACACAATCCTCCGCGAATCATCATCAGTTGCTCGCTTACGTGAAGATGAAACAAACTATTGACTACGGAATGTAGCCGCACTATATTTAGCAGCGATAGTGAATCAATAAAAAGAAGTAACGGCCGTTCCCAGGTGCCGCCATGTGCCAGGGTGTTGAGTGACGCGTAGCCGGGCTTCTAGGAATGTCTAACCCACGCAGATGTTTTGCCTCTTAAATTGCTGCAAACGTATTTTACGGTAGTCTAGTGAGGGAGACTGGCTATTTATATCTTCTACATCCTGATGTTTCCACAACCTCTCGGCTTGTCTGTCAGGCGTGAATTAATTCCACAGTTATGTGTGAGAGATGTTTTCCAAATACAGATGGTTTCGAAATAGGTTTTTTGTCAGAAACTTAGTAGTAACAGTCACAAAACAATTTAGCTTAACCTATCCAGACCGAAACCAGATGCAAGTTTATCGTAGCCGAAACGAATGTTATTGACATGTGGAATAATTCTGTGAAGCGAGTTGTTGAGGGAGGGTTCGGTTTTTGAGAGCAACCTTCGCTGCCGTTCGAAACTGCAACTTTTGCTCAGCCCAGATTGCCTTAGCTGTATAAATGAATACCAGGCAATACATAGCGGTGAACAACTTTCGCCCCTCGATAACAGCATGGTTCACATAGAAGCTGAATTTGTGTTAATACGACACGGGAATATATCGCTTAAATTTATTCAAAGGACACTGTAAGAACTGTGCATTTATCTTTACTGCGATGACATAACTCGATCTGGCAGAAGTAATACATACACATCCACTGATTGATCACGTTGTAGATGTAACCTGAGTTATTTGCAGAACCCATTAGTGAAAGGTGTGTAAAATAAAGACGGCGTTTCCTTGACGAATGCTAATTATGCGAGGTAGTAACGGCGTCTTCTCTGTCGCCCGCAGGTCGAGAAGCAGCGTGCTGAGCTGCAGCGTGAACTCGAGGACTTGTCGGAACGTCTGGACGAGGCTGGTGGCGCCACCTCTGCCCAGGTAGGACTCCCAGCACTGACATAGCGAAGTCGCAAATCGCACCAAACAAATTAACTAGTTACACGAAACGACACTTCTTTCCACAAATTATTATAGGTGTAGTTGTTAATTATAATTTCAAATGTGCACGTGACTTTTTTTCTTGCATAATTTACCGTTTTAGAAAAGTTTGATTGCTGTAGTTCTGATCATTACTAACATCTGTGTAAACTTAAGTTTGTCTAGTATTATTTATAATAATAAAACTTTCCTCTAAGCTAAGCAACGATAGCTCATTACTGTTGTTATTAATCTAAATCAACAACCCAGTTACGTATTCCGTCCAGTAACTGGTGCGTTTAAATTAAGTATTCCGTCACAAACTTCAAGAATCCGTCCGTCCTTACTAAATAATGCTCCTTCTATTCGCCAGATTGACATCAACAAGAAGCGTGAACAGGAACTGCAAAAGCTGCGTCGCGATCTCGAAGAATCTCAGATCCAGGGCGAACAGCAGATCCAGTCGCTGCGCAAGAAGCAGCAGGACGCCGTCAACGAACTGTCGGAACAAGTTGACCACGTCTCCAAGATCAAGGCCAAGTATGTAGCTACTGCGTCCATTTGTGCATTTGCAACAGTTACGACCGTGTAACAAATGGAACGGATTAAGTCACATGAAACTGTATCGACTTTCCACATGTTGTTTTTCGAAATTGCATTTCCATCTGAAATCCCTTGATCTGGTAATGATTTTGTGCGTCCCTGTACGTGACATATAGCTTAACGTTTCTGTTTTTTTGCGCCTCTGTGCCTCGGGTTCATGAGGATTTAGGCCTTTTATATCATTGTTATTATTATCTACAAACATTTCTACAAACCTTTCCTTCGCAGCTGTGCCACATCATCGTAGCTTTACGATATCACGATGTGAGCTTCTTTGATAGCGAAGGTACCTTCTGCAGAAAACAAACTCTTCGGAATTCACTCCCTGTCACTGTTAGGTCAGTAGAAAACATAACAAAATGTCGCCGTCATCTGTAGACTTAAGCTTTGAACTGTGATTTCCCTCCATTCGATTTCGAGAGTGCTCACCCTATTCGCTTAGATGAGATCGGGTTTCTGATGATTTAGGTGCGATAGAAGTTTTCGTGTGCCATAAAAGGTGAGCTGCAAGAGTTCTTGTTTGTTTGCAGGGTTGAGAAGGAGCGAAACCAGCTGAAGTCTGAGCTCGACGATGTACAGTCACAGCTCGAGCATGTCAGCAAGGGCAAGGTAAACATTGCTATCTCTCTCGGGATGTACTGGCAGCGGCTCTTTTGGTAGTTATCGCACGATGCCTTTGCGAGACGACCATGACAATGTGTACCGTGTTCTTCCTCAAAGTTCCCTTGTAAGGGGCAAGACCGATTGGTTTAAAATTGCTGCACTGTATTGACTTTTATTCTACTCCACTTGTAATATATTACGTAAATACATTCATGCATGCATTCGTAAACACACACACACACACACACACACACGCGCGCGCGCGCGCGCGCACATAGGCACGCACGCACGCACACACGCACAAGGACACGCACGCAAACACACATAAACAAGCAATCACACACATCATATGTATTATCTTTTACCAACGGAGATGTATAATAACTAAGATCATAACTTACCATAACTAACCCTATCTAAAAGCTTGCACAATTTCGTTCACTCCACGTTGCTCCAGTTCACTCAGATGTATAAACGAGTACCTGACTGTAGACAGCGGTAAACATATGAACGAGTAATCTTCGCGCAGTGGTTGCAGCCTGGTTGAATGCTTCCCGGAGAATTGGCGTGTGAATGAACATGCCAGGGGTGACCAGTAAATCGCTTTGAGCAGTATTGACTGTATAAGAACATTCCTATATCTTTTACCTTGTGTCCCCAGGCGGCTGCCGACAAGCTGGCCAAGCAACTGGAGGCGCAGTTGTCGGAGGTGAACGCCCGTCTCGAGGAGGCCCAGCGCGCCATCAACGAGCTGCAGAGCGCCAAGAGCCGTCTGCAGGCTGAGAACGCCGACCTCTCCCGCCAACTGGAGGAGGCCGAGAGTCAGCTCAGCCAGCTGACGAAGCAGAAACAGATGCTTTCGAAGCAGCTCGAGGAGGTGAAGGCCAACCTGGAGGAGGAGACTCGCATCCGCTCCAAGCTCCAGTCGGAGAACCGCAACATGATGGGCGACCTAGACCAGATCCGCGAACAGCTCGAGGAGGAACAAGAGGGCCGCGCCGATCTGCAGCGTCTCCTCACCAAGGTAGGCGATGTCCTGTGAGGCACGGTCGGAAGTGTCGCCCTAGTAAAAAATTGGTCGGAAACCAGCGTAAATTATATAGATATCACATTGAAATTTAGTTGTTCGTCACAAGCGGGCAGAAAGTTCGCATTGGTGCAGCGTTGAACCCACTAAAGATTGTATATCAGGAAGTTTTCATTCTCATAGACGACGACGATGAATGAATGGAACATATTATCGACTGCTTGTATAAATGCTAGCAACGCGAATATGTTTAAAAGCAAAGTTAACATATATCTGAGAGGGCGTGAATGGCATCCTTGTCCATTTGCCATCTGGTTTGTTGACTGGCTTGGATGGCAATCCGGTTAGATCTGGTTAAATCTGGTGTAATGTCCGCTGCTTCAGGCGACCAACGAGGCCGCCATCTGGCGTCAAAAGTGCGAGAGCGGCGAGGGCGGAGTCCGCTCCGAGGAGATGGACGAGATGAAGCGCAAGATGAACGCCAAACTGCAGGATGCTGAGAGCCAGATGGAGGCGGCGCTCGCCAAGGTCAGCTCTCTAGAGAAGGGCAAGATGAAGTTGGCCGGAGAACTCGAGGACGTCATCATCGAAGTCGAACGGGTGAGTGAGTGTGGCGTTGGTCGTCACGTGACCCCCTAGTTAATCTTGGCCGGTGCATGAATTGAGCCTAGACGTTTGTTGATATGTCTTAGAGATGGCGTAATTATTAGCTTCGGCGTGTTCATAAGCATATACACGGACACGACATCACTCAATTCAAACATCTATATAAGTCTATATGTCGAAATTCAATTTGGAAGGAGAATTTGGCGGCCACTTTGAAAACAATGGCCGTCATCTTGGATTATTAGGTGGCTAATCGATTGGATTTGAAGAATGAACCAATGCGAATACCTACGCAAACCTTCGCGCTTGCCTCACCAGTTGAAAGATTCTCCTCAAATTCCATTGCATGTGTAGACTGACCTGTTTCGTTTGCTGCGCCACCAGGCCACCGCCATCGCGAACCAGGCCGAGAAACGCCAACGCGCCTTCGACAAGACGGTCGACGAGTGGAAGCGCAAGGTGGCCGATCTTCAGGCCGAGCTCGACAACGCTCACTCCGAGTGCCGAAACAGTCAGGCCCAGACGTACACCTTGAAGTCCCAGATCGAGGAGTACAGCGACAGCATCGACGCCCTGCGTCGCGAGAACAAGAACCTCTCAGGTACCGGTCTCGTGCATTCGTTGGCGTGTGTTTCTCGTGGACGTTGCATGTCGTGTCAGAGGAATCATAGCTACGTTTTTGTGTCACACAGTTGTACTTGGCTTAGCTTTCAAGACGCAGACTGAAGTTGGTGAAGGGACCGAGAGGGTATTGAAAGCTCAGTCGTGACTCTGGACGATAGCTGCTATGTGCTTCCTTTAATATAAATGCAACATAGTCTAGCAACAACCTTGACATATCATGTTTTGATGCTGATTCTAATAAACTAGTCTTCAAATTCAGTTATTCAGATTCATAGGAACTGGATCTGATAGTATCGATGAAGCAAACTCCTAAATTTTACGCATGCACCGAACGAAGAAATCATCCAACGAAAAGTATTAGAACTGTTTGTTTCCCACCATGCGAATTATAACGTTATAATAAAATTACAAATTGTTGAGTTTTGATGCCATTATAAAAACTACAGACGCATGTCTTTCGTTGCATTGAATTGTGGAGAATTCTGCAAATGTCCCTTTCCTCCCTAGTGTATTCTAACTAATGACTATCATTGCAAGTGTCGGCTTATGTAGGACCAGCTTCACTGTTCCACGTTTCACATGGGGCTCTGTGAATAGCAGTTATGACTGGCATCATGTTTGATGTTTGTGCCCGACAGAGGAGATCCACGACCTCACCGATCAGCTGTCCGACGGCGGCCGCTCTGTGCACGAGCTCGAGAAGGCTCGCAAACGTCTGGAGATGGAGAAGGAAGAGCTACAGGTACGCAGGGTTCTAGTACCATGCATGGCTTCCATCAAGTTTCAGCGATTGCGGTTATTTGTCTGGTTTCGTTAGGCAATCTAAAGTCTTCCAGTTGACAGAAAATTTGTTATCTGTCTGCCATTTAAATGACGAATAGGCGCCACCTCGGAATGTGTAACCAATCAAGGTTGTTTGAAAATAAATTTGATTGATTGATTAATCGATCAATTTATCGATTGATTGACTGATTGATTGATTGATTGATTGATTGATTGACATCGTATTATTCCGACGCACCATGTAACAGATTGTACCGATAGGCTTGGTTGCTATTTCAAATGGTTTTTCTATAGCGACGAGGAATATAGAATTCCTCGGATAATTTGCAATGATGAAGTATAATCGTGTTATCACTTTGTGTGCAGTCCGCGCTGGAGGAAGCCGAGTCTGCCCTGGAGACGGAGGAGGCGAAGGTACAGCGCGCCACCCTCGAGATGTCCGCCATCCGCCAGGAGATCGACCGCCGTCTGGCGGAGAAGGACGAGGAATTCGACAACACTCGGTAGGCGGCGCTCTTTTCTTACGATGTTTCGACTCGCATTTCACGTTGACATTGCATGCTGAACGACAAGGTCGATATTCATATACAGATAACGGTCAAATTATATTTTATAATTGTTTTTCGTTAAACACCTTTCTGCGGTAAATAGATTACAATAATATTTATAGTTTTTACTATGTCGGCAGATTTTATTATAACAATGACCACACATAATGTACAGAAGTACAAATTCGCGAGTTACGAATAAGCCCTTCGTGGTTTTCGTTTGCAGCAAGAACCACCAGCGTGCCCTCGACTCCATGCAGGCGAGCCTCGAGGCAGAGGCCCGCGGCAAGGCCGAGGCCATGCGCATGAAGAAGAAACTCGAACAGGACATCAACGAGCTCGAGGTCGCTCTCGACGCCGCCAACAGGGGTCGCGCCGAGGCTGAGAAGAACATCAAGAGATACCAGGTACATCCGCAACTCAAGTTCGTTCTCTTCATCTGGCATATGCTGCCCAAATATTTTGTTTGTTGAGAAATCGATGTATTTCTCTAGCTGTTCCATCAGCCGCGTTCGCCACTCCGAAATGTGTATTTCTCAAGATGAACTCAAGTTCCGTGAAGATATATTTTATTTATTTTTCTTAGCGAATTTGGGATGCTTTCTCTGACTGCGCACGTGTTTAAACATTTAGTTGGCTTAATAATAAAATGTAGTTATGCAAAGGGGCACTACCTTTAATTGTTAAGAAAACGTCAACAACGAAACATCATTAAAACTATTCAACCTAACATGGTAGATGCAGTCCTTCTTCCGTGCGCTATTTGAACCTTTTCGAAAATGTGCATCATAATAATAACAATTATTATGCACATTTTCGAAAAGGTTCAAAGATTAATTATTATTGTTATAAACCAAATGTGGATCATCGGGGCCCGGATTAACTGCATTCCATTAAATCCTTGCTGTATAAAACATCCACACTACAAGCTTCATTCTCCTCCCGTCGACAGGTCCAGATCCGCGAGATCCAGTCGAGCGTTGAGGAGGAACAGCGCGCCCGTGACGAGGCCCGTGAGATGTTCAACCAATCCGAGCGTCGCGCCAACTCGCTGTCGGCCGAGATCGAGGAGCTGAGGACCCAGCTGGAGGCAGCCGAGCGCGCCCGCAAGTCGGCCGAGGGAGAGTGCTATGAAGCCGCGGAGCGCGTGTCCGAGCTGAGCCAGATCAACTCGAGCCTGAACTCTGCCAAGAGGAAGCTGGAGACCGACATCCAGGCCATGCAGGTGAGTAGCTCGGCCGATGGGCCGTCAATTGAGAGGACCAGTGTTCGATTCCACCGGGCTTGTTCTCCATACTTTGACTTTGTTTTTGTCTTTCGGAAGAGACAATGGAAGCCGTTGGTGCTTTCTACCTGTTGTTTATGCCGGAGAAGTAAAAGTAACTTGCTGTGGAATCCAAACCACATGAGTCACGACAGAAGCGATTTCATGATAACATGCGTAACATTTCTGATTTGTTGCGCCTCTGGTCTCGGATTTCTAAGGATTTAGGCGCTATATGGAAGTTATATTATTATTACAAAAACGGGAGTCAGACATAACTTTATAAGGCTTCACGAAGCAATTCGAGTACTGACGCCGTTGTTGTGGTGGCAGTCTGACCTGGAAGACCAGGCCAATGAGCTGAGATCTGTGGAGGAGAACAGCAAGAAGGCTTGCGCCGACGCGGCCCGCCTCGCCGAGGAACTGCGTCAGGAACAGGACCACGCCTCCCACATCGAGAAGATGCGTCGCACTCTCGAGTCGCAGGTCAAGGAACTGCAGGTATGCATCTCAGACTCAGACGTATTATATCATCTCATGTATGAAAATAAGGAGTCAAAATTAATGGTAACGTCCGGGAGACTTCGGTTAAAACATGTCGCTGTCATGAGAGCCACCCTACTAATGTAAATGTAACGCGCCTTTTCATTGGCTCTGATGTGTCGACAAATTGTATAGGTCGTCGTCAAAAATTAATTGTTGTCTTAAGTTGTTCAAAAAAATGCTGGTCCCATAATTTATTTCTAACATTATTAGAGCAAAATGGATAACCAATATGGTGCTTCCGTGCTTAACTAAACATTGCAACCTTTTTTATTTATAAGTTAAAGAACGTGTTACTAGTCAAATTACTACGACCATTCACATCACAGGTACGTCTGGATGAGGCCGAGGCTTCGTCCCTCAAAGGCGGCAAGAGGATGATCCAGAAACTGGAGCAGCGCGTGCGCGAGCTCGAGGTCGAGTACGACAACGAGCAGCGCCGCCACGCGGAGACGCAGAAGTCGATGAGGAAGCAGGACCGCCGTCTGAAGGAGCTCGCGTTCCAGTCGGACGAGGACCGCAAGTCACAGGAGAGACTGCAGGACATGATCGACAAACTGCAGCAGAAGATCAAGACCTACAAGCGCCAGGTCGAGGAAGCGGTGAGTGCGCACGCGCCCAATTTACTTCCGGCTAGCCTCCGTTTCGTTGCCGCGATATTGAGAAAGCGAGCAGCTACTTTGTCAGCTTCACACTCACGAAATAGGTGGCATTGCTGCTTTTAAAGCGAAACTTCGCACGTTTAATAAAAACAAAATAAATATAGTGAGACCTTTCCTAAGAAAGTTTGCTATTGGAAAATAATAAATATACTGTTATGGTGTTGTTATTACCAGAATGCAATGCATACTACTACTGCTAATGTGATGCATTTTACTACCACTATTAATACAATATGTGGATTATCAATTGATCACTCAACTGGTTTTCATCAAATGTAGGGCCTGTCTATTTCGTATGGGCATGCAAATAATGGGTGTACCACAAATTCCAATGACGAAACTCACATTTCCGAGAATTTTTTTATTGTCCCTCCCGTATTACGCACATTCTAGACGACATTTCTTGGAGAACCATTGGTGACATGAAACCAGCTTGGAACCGTACAGTATGCAACGTTGCTTGCCTAGATGACTGTTCTACATTAGGCTTTTTGGTCGTGTAGTATTCTATTCCACTACCGTGGTCCCGTGTGCTTTTCGCGCTGATTGTGAAGCAATAATGTTGTTGGTGGTATCAATGTCACCTAGAATGATCTACGCTTGAATCATGTCTTTACTTACGGTCACTTGCAGGAGGAGATCGCCGCCATCAACCTCGCCAAGTACCGCAAGGTGCAGCACGAACTGGAAGACGCCGAGGAGCGCGCTGACATGGCCGAGAACACCCTGTCGAAGCTGCGAACCAAGAACCGCAGCTCCGTGTCCGCCACCAGGTCCTCCTCGTCGGTAGGTACCCGCCCCTCGCCCAGTCCGTCGTTAGTGTTACACGTATAAGTAGTCCGAGTAGGGTAGCGATCGCAGTAGTAGGTCAAGTGGTCGTTTCTCTAACACACAAGGAGCTCCGTGAACAGACGTTTATCTCTCGTGAATAGAGTTGAGAGGTAAATATAGTTTTGGGAGTTCCTTTGTTGTTAGTAAAACAACCAACAGACCGTTCGCATGCAGACACGGATATAGGTTGTACGTTTTAAAGTTTGATCTCACCTGGATACAATTGCATATTGTAGGCCAGCCGTTACGCCATCGCATTAAAAAAAAATAACTTACACTCTTCAGAAATTGGGCGGGTTTTGAAGTAAACAACACACAATCGATCGGCGTGGCAGTGTAAGCATTACCTGTATCTAACTTGTAGCTGTTTTCTAGTTTGATCCTTTTGCAAGCATATTATATCATAAAATTAGGGTGGCTTTCGATAACGTAATCTATTTTCGTATGGCTAACAAGAGCACCTGCCAAACTAATATAGTTTCGGACCAGTAGAATTTGTCGGGTGTCGCTTCGACCTACGGTCGGATGAATATAGTTGTTGGACACGGTCGGATGAATATGGCTGTTGGACACGGTCGGGTGAATGTGGTTGTTGTGTTTGCAGCTGCCGCGTCATACGCGCCGCGCAGGTTCTGATACTACTCAGGAATAGAGACTAGTTTGTTTAAAGGTAAACTACCTACAGAAGCCGCCCACTGCGCGACGATGCATGACCGTCGTTACGCGCCGCCGCGGTTGTCAGCTTAGAAGCATCGTAGTAGACGTTCCGTTTGCATCGATCGCATCCTCGTTTTGTCTGTCTTACACGTCTTCGGCTTGGGTCTTTTTTTCGACATAGTGCCGCAACTGCAGATTATAAAATTGTTCTGAACAACACTCAAATTGTTTAATTTGTAATATAAAATCGATCGTTCTGCACGAGTTTCAGTTGTATTTTGAACGCATGAGTATATGTAATTTGATGGAAACTGCCACACGTTTAGCAATCTCGTGCGTTGTTTCGCGTACTTTTAAAACTAAGAAATTCCGTGCTCAGCTTGGTGCTTTGTTCAATAGCGACTACCTTTCAGTGAAATTTGCAAGCAGTAAGCCACGAGTTAGTCACATGATAACGCCCAAAGACGTGTATTAGCAGCACACGTAAAAGCTGTCTAGCCTCATCGCTGACAACTTTACGTTTATTGGTAGGATAGACATGTTGTTAATAAAACCTTTCGCTCTTCCAAGGGCGGTACCACAACCGTCATAACCAAGAGGGTTATGTCGTCATCTTCGACCTTGGAATAGACCGTAAGTTGGTGGATGGCCGGCTCTTAGGCATGCCTGACCCAATACCCCGAACGAAACATAACTTGCGTTCTACTCACTTTCACATATTATACTCGTTTTCAGCTTGTTTCCCACCGTCTGTTAACCGACCAAGCAGTACTAACCGCTCATGGACATTCCACGCAGCAAACTGAAGACGCCAGGAGAACGAGAGTACATTTGCAAACCATCCTTCCAGTTCACCCCTTTATCCTCATTCTTATGCTATGTTTCGTTCAGTTCTGGCACAAATGGATCGCAACGATTTGCCAAATGTTGTTTTACAGCCGTGTGACCAATAACACTGTTCTCTAACCAGTTTCGTGTTCGCGAGCTGTTCTTACTCACAGTAACAGGAACGCCAGCGTGTAACAACGTTTCGTTCGTAACACACGTGTTTCGTTGTGTGCAACATAATTTGTGTGGGATTTGCTGACATGGGTTCAAACTGATCTTATAATACAACATTTCGTTGCAGTTTTCTAACCGAGACACAAATATGTAAATCATATATATGTATTCTTTGTTTTACATGTTTTTATTGTTTTCCTCACTTCGTTATTGCATAATTCTGAAGTATCTTACATAAAAGCTTAGTGGTTTACTCAGAATGTGTTCTAAAATTTGGAGATTCCGGTTATTTCTCCGAATGACCGACGGCTGACATGTTACCCAGCGCGACCTAAACGCGCATGCACAATTCTATGAAATCTGGGTAACCTAGACTAAAGTGACGTATTGATGGACATCGGCATTAGTTCCCTGTACGGGCCGGGCTTTGGCAACTCAACATACACTGAACCAATGCAGTCTCAAAAAAGCATGTTATTTTGCCAGAAAGAAGACTAATTTAGTAAACGAAGGCCAAAATATGTTACATGTGCTGAGCTTGGACGCAAATAGCATGGCCATATGGTACTGGCAAGTTTAGGAATAGGTGTCTACGGATATATTTTAATTTTGCGAGCGAATATTGCCAAAATACCGCACTCGCGACGTAGTGCTATCTAACAGTATGGCGCGGGCCATAAAATGAAGATGTTGTGTGTTCAACAAAGTTTTCTTAGTAAACCACTGGCGTGATATTATTTAATTGTAGCTACAGATGGTTATGTGTTAGCAAATCTTATAGGTGCGTAGACCGAAAACCATGACTTGTGTTTCGCTTTAAACGCAGTGATGTCAATTACGCGGTGATGACTTGATTCTACGTGTAGCAATATATGAGCACACAAGAACCAGCTTTATAACGCAATTTCTGGTGCCATATGCAATCATATAATATTAATATGTTGCCAGAAAAAACGGTCATAGAGGTCAGAATATTGGTACCCAAAGATGGGCAAGGTATGGACGGTGTCATCATACCGTAACGTTTCCACTGCGAAATTTATGACTAAAACTACTTGTATGGTCGCACGATACATTGTTGAGCCTAAATTACTATACCTTGAGTGATATGGTTATTAAATGTGACCCTACAAGATTGAGTCACTAATTGTTTACGATAGTTCTTCATAGAGTGGACAATGCAGTCGCGTATGCCCATTTAAATGTTGGGCGAGCATAACTATTCTTGTAGTACATAGAGCCTATCGCCAAAGCCAATATCACGACTAAATATAAAATGTGTTACTATATTGTTTCTAAACTAGATCAATAGACAATGTATTTATTCTTCTTTGATTGACACATCGTATTGATGACGTTGCTGCCCAAATCTTTTTGCAAAATCGATGTATACCTCCTCAGCGATGCATTAAGTGCCGTTCTTAATGTAGGGTCTGCTTATATTGCAGTTTGGCGGCGGTGGTCGAACTAACTTTGGTTCGTACAACAACTCATCTTCCTTCCACGGCTCCAACACTTCCCTGAACGCTTCCTCCCGACACATAGGACTCGCCAACGGGGACGATGACGCATAGATCAGACGTCATAAATGACATTTGCCTATTGACTGACTAGAAAACAGTGCTTATTTTGTGTTGTGTTCTGTGTATGTGCTATCTATTATAATTTAGATATGGCCTGTTTAATATTTATTGACTGCGATCTTTCGTGTTATTTGATGTAATTACAACCACTTGAACGAACGCGTCTGTTACGAGACAAACCGAGACGTCAGCGAGACCGTGCCAACAGGCAGGCGACCAGTTGTCAATGCCAAGAACAAGACGCTGAGAACTGTATATTAACACCAATGTTATTGATACTGGGCAAACTGTTACTGTGCACGCAATGTCTTGTAATATATTGTATTGGCGAGCAGAAACAACAGAGTCATCACGCAGTCTATAGCGATGATGATAACAGTCGAATGTACCCATCCTGTGTGACGGACGCGTTCTGTAAGTGATGGTTTCCCCGTTACTATCCAACCTTAAGGCGTTAATCCTAGAACCTGTGTCACCAAGAAACTGCCGAATCAAGCAGGTGTAAATTGGGAACATCTGGACTGTCCTGGATGGGTGTCAACGGATTGTAGGACGATCAACGTTCACTGCTTTTTCGGATCTGCGAAATAAACTATTGCATGTCGAACACATGTGTTTGTTTAATTATAAATGCGTGTGTTGAACTTGCGAACGTGAAACGAACGAACAGGCACACACATACACGCAAACACATGCACGCATACACTCGAACTCACACACACGCACACACACACACACACACACACACACACACACACACACACACACACACACACACACACACACACACACACACACACACACATGCACACACACACCAACGCTGGCATGGACGCACGGACGCTTGCACGCATACACGCACGCATAAACGCACGCACGCATGCACCACATACATATAGGGGAAGGTGGGGCATGACGGCACATCTAAAGTATAATGTATCTTTTTATGTGTATGTTTTCTGTGCACAACGCACCTTAACGCACACAACGCACCTTAACGCACACAACGCACCTTAACGCACACAACGCATTTAGAGTATAACAATCACTATTCATGGGTAAATTAGGGTAAGTATTTTGAAATATCAAACCGCGGTTTTACGATAAATGGTAGACACTGAGAGGTTACACTGATATGTGAATCAAATATGTTAGTGCAGTAATCCAACGCAATTAAAGCTGCTTCCTCAAATGGTTCAGCCCATCGCGAATCCAGTTCACTTATGTCCAGATGTGTAGTGTATGACTAGTTTAAGTAATGTGTGCAGTCGTTACATCTGGTAAGGATCAAAATAGTGGATATCCAAAATGGTAAACACTGTGTGGGTCAATGCTGATCATGAGCGTGACCTCCATCCTCTCGCCGATCACACGAAAAAGCTAAACAAATTTACCAAGGAAAGAAATCGTGATTTTTCAGCATTTCGATTTTCACTTCAGTTAATGCTTGAACAAGCATTAACTAATTCAATAGTTTGTCTGATGATTTCTAAAAAAACTACATACAAAAGTTGCATAAACGAGCAAGAATATTGCAGTGGATACTAGGTAGGTTTGGTTTTTCGCAAAATTAATTTGAAATGAGACTAGCAAAAAACTGAATTGATTAAGCACCTTTAAATGCATCTTCTTGCTACACTGCACAACACATTTAGCAAACTTTTTAAAGCTGGTGACTACAATTAATAACGCTAAAGTTGCCTGCCCTGTTTTTGTCTCGTAACGCTACATTTATTAGCACAAAACGCACCTAATTTCACAACGGAAACACATCACCTGCGACGTTCGATCGTCGTCTTCAGGACAGGATGTGGCAAGAACAAGGACAAATAACCGTCGGATGGCGCAGTGACCAGCGGCTCGGTTGGGCAGCGCTACGTTCATCGCCCTGTAATTGAATCATAACTCATGCGCACAAGACATCAAGTCAATAACAACAGAAACTGGCGCCGTAAGCCGGCTATTGTCAACGGCAAATATTCAGTATGAGGCGCCGTAGCGGACAAAAGGGTGATGAAACGGCGAAACCTGTCGAGTCCGCGCGACCGCTGGTCGAGTCTGCGCGGCTGCTGGTCGAGATCGATCGAGTCTGCAAGAGCGATCGAGTCTGCGAAAGCGATCGAGTTCTGCGAGATCGATTGAGTTCAGCGATATTGATGGAGTCTGGTTACCATTGAAAACATCGTTGTAGGATGTGCAGCGAAGTAATGCCGCAATAAGCATTATGTAATATACTAACCAGATAAAAGTGGCTAAAAGTAACAGTAATTTATATTTCATATATTTTCATGAATCACTCACAAAGTCATTCTGTGTGCGTGCGTGCGTGCGTGCGTGCGTGCGTGCGTGCGTGTGTGTGTGTGTGTGTGTGCATGTGGTGCGTACGTGCGTACGTGCTTGCATGCGTGCAAGCGTTGATATGTGTGTGTGTGTGTGCGTGCGTGCGTGCGTGCGTGCGTGTGTGCGTGTGTTTGTGTGTGTGGATACCGCGCTGTATAAGAAGGTACCCTTTTCTCAGAACTGTGCAATAATTTTTTACTTTATCAGTATTATATCAACAAAAGGCCAGTGCACACAAAAATGGTAATTGAATGACCGAAGTGTATGTGACTGGTCCCAAATTTTCCAAAGTCGAATTCGTAACCCGCGCTTTCCGTTAATATGGCGGCAAACCTGCCCGGAGGAGTCACTCATGTAATGTCTAATACCAAAATAGCATGGTGAATTTAAGATTATAACGCAAGCCTTCAAGTCTTGGCAGAGACTCGACATGGTTTGTGTAACACTTCAGTAGACATATTCAGTATATACCACATGAAATAATATTTACCCAGATGTTCCATCAGCGAATATCCAGGACTATTTTGCCGCTCCTATACTGACGTCCTCGTGGATAGACGGTCCGACAAACTGTGGCGGTGATAGATGAGGGAATCATCTTGCTAGGAGACAGCGCCAGTTAATGTTTCAAGAATGTGTGCACACGTTGCGTTTTATGCTGCGATCCAGTGAATCGTATGTACCGTCTATACGATTTCACGACATTCGCGGTGTTCACGGTAACGAGTGCATTCGAACGCAGCACTGCAATGCCGATTGGCCCATTTAAAACTACGATGTGTCTGTACCTAGAATATTATGAGGGTCAAAGCGTACACTATGGTGTGTTCAATGGAACTGTCTCATTATCTACTTGAATTGGTGCGATATGTTCGTGCGACTTATCTGTACGAACCATCTGCCACGATGACCACAATACACGTAGGCTTAGACTATTATTGTCGGGAGCCTATATTGAAGTTATTCAAGCGAAACAAAAGTCATGGTGTTGGGGCTGTGCACCTAAATGAGATAATGAAAACTAACTACAGGCAACTAAAATATCACGCCTGTAGTGTGCTCAGAATTTGTTCGAAAACTGGAAGATTCCGGTCATTTGACTGAGGGCTGACGTATTGACCAGCAAGACCAATACGCGCATGCGCAGATCTGTGAAATCGGGACTACAAGTGACATATTAAGGGAGGCCGGCATATACAGAACTAACACAAAGTCTCAATCAAACGCGTTATCTTGTCAGAAAGAGGACTAGATTAGTAAAAACAAAGACCAAATAAGTTACACAAGTTGATTGTCGACGCAAACAACATGGCCATATCCTTTTGGCAAGTATAGGAATAGGTGAATACAATATTAATATATTTTCAATTGGCGGACGAATGTGTGTTCAGCAAGCTTTTCTTACTGAACACCAAGTTGTCAATTGGCTGTTGGTCATATGACTATCTGACGCTTTTCAGACTACCGTTATGCGTTGCTGGGCGTCTTCCTTCTAAGCATGCTATGTCACTATACTTAGACCCACCTTATAGAATGGAATGCCGTTGCATTGCTATACACACTTGTCCCTCGCCCTTGTCTTGCCGTTCGTCTTCGTGAACACGACGTGCTGCCAAACAAAGTCACAACGATCTTGGCGGGTTTTTAACAGTTCTATGAGCAGCGCCTTTGTCAATGTCGCTTTTAACGGGGAGAACATTGCAGTTCGGTCAACTCCATCTATATGGTCCGGACACGCTCTAATACAGGAAATCTCATCTCGGTGTTGTGCATTCATCTTGACCAGAAGGTGCTGGAACTGCCAGTGGTTGAGACCGCTTCGCATTGGACCCTGCATCTTAGGTAATATTTTCCTTCAGTGATGCAACTCCGTTGTCTTTTCTAACCGTGGAAGGTGCGTCATGTGTTGTCGTCCCACAGAACTCATGGCGGCGGCGGCGGCGGGTTATGCACACTTTCGTAGTCAGTACGCAGGCGCAGCAAGATGAAGGATGCTGGGAAAGAGGTGTACTCTCACGCATGCAACACTGAACATATTCGGGTTACCGCTACTGATAAGGCTCCAGCAGATGTAGAAAATAAACACCTCACATGTTGGGTATGCCAATTAAATGTTCGACACGTAATAGTAATAATGCAGCTTGGCTCCCAGCACAGAACATCTACGACTACGTCAATAAAATCAGCCACACATGCCTCTCTGATGACATTGTCGAAATCCGATTTTACCAGAAATTATCATAAAGTGTTTTATGGATACTACATTAGTTCAACATATAGTCCGCGGCTGTTCTGAAACGCCGCCTGCTTAAACAACGGCGGGAAGTGACGTAATAAATCAAGTCTGTGAAAATGACGTCATACAAAGACAGGAAATCAAGTCAGCGCTCTACGTCATAGTAACACGAGTTTATAAATGGCGCACTTTGTCATTACAACGTGAGCAGTACAGAAACGAGTCAGCACCGAAAAATGTGCACCGCAGCAGCCGACATAGCCGGACGGAAGAGCCACATCGACCACATGCACATGCATGGTCACTGTTGTGACAGTCCAGATCAATCGGAGGCGCTCGGCCACTACCAGAACGTCGTCAAGAACCAGATCGAGAAGATCCGCAATGCGTTCCTCGGCCGGCCAGTCCCGCCGTCTCCGGTGACGTCCATGACACCGTCGATTGCTGCGTCCATGGCCCCGTCGGCGGCGCCTTCGGGCGACTCCGGCCGCCGCGCCGAGAACGAACTGAGGCACCTGATCGACGCGCTCATGCGGCTCATCGAGCGCTTCGCCAACTGGGACGAGGCGGCCGACGAACTGGTCGAGATCCGCGCCCGACTCGACCGCTACGGCGCCGAGATGCGTCGGAAGGTGAGAGCACGCCTAAGTTGTTTTCGGTTACTTACTTATCATCTTCGTGCCCATGTGTGGCACGCAAGCCTCGCATAACATATCGCCAGTTCTCTCTGTCTGCGGCCCTCCAAGCCAAGCAACCTTCAGTTCTTCCATGGTTCGTCTCCATGTTGTTTTTGGTCTGCCCCTTCTTCTGTACCTTTCTGGAGTCCACGTCAATGCTGTTTATGCTGGTAGAGCATTGGTCATTCTGAAGATATGTCCGAGCCAGTTTTATCCTTTTCAGGACGATGCAATGGTTTCATGTGTTGTTCTTTGATGGAGTCTGGTATATTGTAGATGGTCTAAGGTCAACACACATGCAGTGTGTTCCTTAAGCAGGTGTTGTGGAAACTAGCAAGTATCTTGTTGTGTCATGCGCCAGCTATATTTTCTATTGGCGACCATTGCCACCGTTCAATGGATCCTTGCAATATGGCTTACTGTTGTTTCAAACATCCACTGATTTGCCTCACGCTTGATTCCAATATCGATGTGGATCCAACCCGATAACCCTCAATTTAAAAATCTGCTTCACAACAACAACACCTCGGATATACCGCCAAAAACTCACATCAATATATTAAATTCACAGTCGATACGATTATTTATCTTCATCTTCATCTATTCCACAGAGATTGCTCCTTGCGTAATGTAATGATTTCGCTGTCCTCAGAGAAGGTGTTAAATTGTTCCATAGAACGGCTGAGCAAACAGCGAAACGGCGATCACCATGTGTGACAGTCAGTACGAAGCAAAAGTGAAGCGAGTTCTGTTAATGGGGGAGGGGGTTGTTAATTAATTCAGCCAGGTAGTCCGGCGCCATTTAAAGCGCAATACGAACTTTGTAAGTTGGTAGCAAATGAACAGGCAACCAGTGTAAACGCTGTAACACGGGTGTAATGTGTTCATATTTCCTTGTACGGGTAATGAGGCGAGCAGCACAGTTCTGTATACCTTTTGTAAACGTTGCAGCGCCCTGTGTGGGAGACCATGAAGAAGTGCATTTCCATAATCTAAACGTGATGTCACTAGTGCGTGCATGATTCTTCGGTCAGATGTGGCCGAATTCTTCCTATATTTCTTATCTGATAGTAACAACTTTTCACAGTGTAGGCAATCTGGTGTTCCATTTTCAGGTTGCTATCAAATTGCACACCCAAATTGCGCACACACGATGAAGGTTGAGTTCGTTGACCGGCTACTGTAATGTATATATCGGCAGGCAGACTGTCACGTTGCCTCACTGGGAAGAAGACGATCGCCTCAGATTTCTCTGTGTTAAGTTTTAAGTTTTTGGTCAACCATGCAGCCACTTCCGCTATACACAATTCCATCTTCGTCAGTGCCGCCACAATGGATTCATTTCGTTCATCCATGAGGTAGATTTGAGTGTCGTCAGTATAACAACGATACTGCATACCGTGTCTAGCGACAATATCTCCGTTAGGTTTGGTGTACATGCAATACAAAGTAGGGCCCAACACCGACCCTTGTGTGACGCCACACATCAAGATTGAATCAACCGACTCGGCGCTTTCCACTGCCACTTTCTGATACCGTTCGCTGATGCACGATTGCAGCCACGCAAGCGCCTTGTCGGTTATGCCGAATGAGTGCTAGTCGAGTCATCAACAACTGTATCAAATGCGCACGACAAATCAAGCATCAAGAGGATTGTTGTACATTTTTGTCCAGTCCGCGGCGATATCATTTTTGAGACGGAGTAGTGCTGTTTCTGTTGAGTTACCGCGACGTTATGCAAATTGAAAAGGATCGCGCAAAGCATTTTTATCAACGCGTATGCTAATTTGTTTTGCAACCACTTTTTCAACCAATTTCGACACAAATGGCAAGTTCGACACAGGGCGGTAGTTGTGGCGGTATACTACACCCAATCTGAACGTAACGCCACCTGCCGTAGTCATCAACATGCTCAAAATGCGTGAATTTATTACGATTTGACACATTTTCCACTTTCAAGCCGGACTTGTAAATGACAGCCACTCCACCACCGCGCTTCTGAGCAGGTCGTGACGCGGTGAGAAATGTGTAGCCGTCTGGAACCAACTGGACTTTTACATGGTTGTTCACGACGCTGCCGAGCCATGTTTCCGTCAACGCTAAAATGTCAATATCGTGCGAACTATAGTATCATCGATAAATTTGTTCCATTCCAAAAACAAGGAAAACGGTGTAGAAAGAAACACTTGTCAAAAGAGGCTATTAGAAAAATAATGCTAAAACAAACTATGTGGAGGGTTTATAGGCGTACCAGAAAAGAAGAAGACTATGCAAAATACAAAGAGGCACTTAATGCAGCTACAACTGAAATCAGACAATTTAAAAGAAGCTATGAGCAAAAACTAGCATGTAACATAAAAAATGACAGCAAGAGTTTTTATGCATATGTCAGGAGTAAACAAAACGTACAAGACAAGGTTGGACCTCTAGAAGACAGTTCTGGAAATATAATATCACCGGGGTTTTTAATGGCGGAAGACCTAAATGGTTACATCAGTTCAGTGTTTACCTAAGAAGATATTAGTTCATTACCAGTTGCTGATGCTAAATTTAGGGGGCTAAATCTGACTATTTAGGTCCGTTAGTGGTAACTCCAGAATTGGTAGCTAAAAAAATAAAGGCAATGAAGGATAACAAATCACCGGGAGTGGATGGGATTCCTCCAAAATTACTAATGGAAACAGTAGAACAAATCAGTATACCACTTGCAAGAGTATTCAACTTGTCATTAAAAGAGGGAGTTGTTAAGTTTGAATGGAAAGAAGCAAACATCATACCATTATTTAAAAAGGGTTCGAGAAATGAGTCAGAGAATTACAAACCAGTGAGTTTAACGTCAGTGATTTGAAAATTATTAGAAAGATTAATTAAAGACCATAATTATGGTGGACTTCCTCGTTAAGCATAAATTATTAAATTCATCTCAACATGGATTCCTTAAAGCGCGGTCATGCTTAACAAATATGTTATGTTTTTTGGAAGAAATCACTAAATGGATAGACATGAGATCGCCAGTAGATATTATCTACTTAGATTTTCAGAAAGCTTTTGATAAAGTGCCACATCAAAGATTACTACTTAAATTAAAAGCCCAAGGTATCGGGGATAGCATAACTGACTGGATAAAACAATGGCTGACTCACAGAAGACAACGAGTTGTAGTAGTTGAAGAAGTTTCAAATTGGAAATCGGTTTTGAGTGGGGTACCTCAAGGATCAGTATTAGGACCTATATTATTCTTAATTTATATCAATGGCTTGGACGACAGTATAACAAGTAACGTACTGAAATTTGCGGATAACACAAAACTGTTTAGAAAGGTTAATACTGATGGTGATAAACAACATTTACAAAACGATCTAGACAGATTAGTGAAATGGTCTGAGAAATGGCAGATGTTGTTCAATTTTGGGAAATGTAAATGCCTACATACAGGACATGGGAACTTGAATGTAAACTATAAAATGGGAGATACTGTTCTGGGTACTACTGTAAAAGAAAAGGACTTAGGAGTTACAATAAGTGCTGATATGAAAGTTTCAGAGCAGCTTCAAAGGGTAATCAAATTCTTGGATTGATTAGAAGAAACATAACATACAAGGGAAAAAAGTTAATTGTACCTCTTTATAAAGCAATAGTTAGACCTCATTTAGAATACTGTATACAAGCATGGAGACCATATCGTAAGAAGGATATAGATACGCTTGAACGCATACAAAGGAGAGCAACTAAAATGATTCCAGAACTGAGAGACCTTAGTTATGAAGAACGCCTGAAAGAATGTGGTTTAACAACTCCAGAGACAAGGAGGTTAAGAGGAGATCAGATTGAAGTTTTTAAGATATTGAATGGGTATGAAAATATTGATAGAAATATGTTTTTTTCACTCAAGAAGGATAGCAAAACTAGAGGACATGAGGTAAAATTAGTAAAGGATCAATGTAGATTGGACATCAGGAAGCACTCGTTCTCACAGAGGACAATAAATGAATGGAACAAATTGTCTACAGATTGTGTAACTGCTAGCAGCGTGAATATGTTTAAAAACAAGGTTGACACATATCTCAGGAGGGCGGGTTATAAGTAAATGAACATTGTTGGACTCTCGATAAGCCAATGGCTTCCTTGTCCACTTGCCATCTGGGCGTTTGGCTTGGATGGCAAATATTGTTAAATCTTGTTAAACTAACGAGGTCAGCAACATATGTTGCCTTATTCTTCACGGAGCGCACATTAATACATTTTATGTCTACATCTACACTCTGTGCCGGGGATTCATTGACACGGCTGGATAAACATATCAGATTGTTCTTATTGACAACAGTCTGTGCACTGGGTCGGATAATGTAATTTCTGGCTGTGGTCACCCTCACTGGAATTGCATTGTTGGAACGTTTGCAACCAGCAGTCCCTCTGTGGGTCGGCGTTGCTAGACCAATATCCAATTGCTTTAGAGTGTCATAGACGGTCTTCCTTAGACGTATAAGTGGTTTCGCAATATGCTGACACAGTTGACGCAGTTGAAAACTTGTGTATGACAACGGTCGTGGCTCACTGAACACAGCACAATACTAACTATCGTAAACGTCCTAGTTGTAGATGTGGCATTTTGACAGGTCTACATAGCTTCACAAAGCAGATAGATATACACCTAGAATATAATATAACTTCAAACTGAAAATAGTGTCAATAGCCGTGGGAGTGAGGCAGCACAAGCAAACACATCACGTGACATCTAATATATATATATATATATATATATATATATATATATATATATATATATATATATATATATATATATGTGTGTGTGTGTGTACTACACACATCACGTGACATCTATTACATGCACTACATTAATGGCGACGGATGAAAACTGAACTATCTCCCCAGGTGCAGCGACGCAAGCAGCGTTACAAACTCGCCAAGTCGATCATCGATCGCCAGTTCGATGCCGTTCGCCGTAAACTGCGGCTGCGTGAGACGGGGGGCGGCGGGTTCTGCGGCGGAAGTGACGCCGATGACGTCGACCGCGAGCTCGCCAAGCTACGCGGCATGATGCATGAGATGTCGCTGCTGGGTACAGTGCACTATTGTTTTTCTATTGAAACAAACGCTAATGGTCAGTCAGGGTCGAGTTCGACTTAGCGACTAACGCCGACAAGTGGTCGCTCTAGTTGCGACCAGTGAAAATCCTGGTTTGGTCAGAATTACGTCACACCGACCGACCAACATTGCCGTCGACTGCAGGCGGTTGAAACTCTGTTCGACCAGTGAGTGGTCACATGGCAACTGACATAGCATTATAGGAAACAACTAAAAAGAGGTGCTTTCGTCTGCTTCGTATCGTTTTTGTTTTATAACACGCACTTATTGTTATGTTTGTGGTAGCATAGCGATCGATATACGCGTTATTGATATCACATTTAGGGCCGCTAGAAGCTGTAAGCCGACGGGCTTGTGGTTGCCGCTACTGCGAAACAACCAGCGTTGACCAAAACTCGTTCGGCTTAGATTTGTCGGATGGACATGTACGCATGCGTCACACGTCATACGCTGGTTTTGTTCACTGACCACTGGCCGGTGTTGGTCGGTAAGTCGAACTCAGTCCAGGTAATTCCAACTTGTGCGCCAAATTACGTTTCGGTTTGAATAGAAACTGTTCACGTAAAGTAGTGTCTTGTCAACGACCTTCAGTGGGTTTTTCGTCAAACACTTCAATTTTGTTTTCGAGAAAATCAACATAGAATACTTACTTTCCCCGTCTCCCCGTCTCCCCGTCTCCCCGTCTCCCCGTTGCCCAAGCAAACACGACTCTGTGTTCGTACACCAGGGGTCCTTCTGTCACTGCCCCGTGCACGTGCTGCAAACCAACAGCTATAAATTTAAACACGAACACTGCACAAATGTCGTAGTCCGTAAATGTGCCCCTTTCCGTGCTCGTGACTATTTCTTCAGGATGCAACGAAAATCCCCGTGAAAGGGTGTACATGCTAAAATCGCTGGCACTTCATTCGCATGACATGAACCCGAACGTAAACCAATAACCTCTCCCCTGCCAGCGGAGAGCATCGGCTCGGCGCAGAAGGAGTGTCTGCTGGTCGAGACCGTCCAACACGTCACGCGTTACATGCGGCACCTCGGCGAAGCGGAACCGCCCACCCACGTGCACGTCGCGTGCGGACATGGAGCGCCCCCTGCCGGCGAGCGAGCCGACATCAACGAGTTGCTGAACATGGTGCGACAAAACGCCGAATCAATGGCCGAGGTGCGGTGGCTGCTACCGTTGACACGGATAACGCTATTTTGGTTTGCATTCGAATGTCTTAAATTTGCATTGGCCTGCAAGATAAGTCTCATTAAATCGCATTATTTACCTGCCGACGAATTCAACGGCGCAGAAAGATGCATCCCATAGATTTGCATCAAAACACCGCAGCTATGCATGCGTCCGTACTCGTATTATGTTAATATAGTCTATTAACAAACAAAATTTTGCAGTCAAAATGTCATATTTATCAATATATAGTCCGCTACCTTTTTCGTAAACACATGTATCTTCGTATAAGCGATTTCTGAGGCTCGTAGAACCTGTAAGAATTATCGGCACGTCACTTGTCTGCAGGTGCACTTCGCCGACGACGACGTTGGCGAACCGAATCAAAACACATCACTGCTCCAGATGGCGACTCTGTCGGGGCTGATCAACGGACACCAGGGCATTAGGAAGTGTCCGCATCTGTGTTGTCAAATGTGCATGGAGCGGCCGCCGATGTACCCGTCCTGTTGCGACCAGGCAACGAGCACGGCGCCACCATGCCCCAGCCCAGGGGGCTGTGATGTCATGGGCGTCCACGGCATCGACTGTACCGACGTTGCGTCGAGCGATCCCGTCCCACATCCACACGACTGCAGCCAGGAACGCAGCCCGGCGTGTCACATGGACTGTCCGCACACTCCGGTATAGCGCATTTAATTTTAACGTAATTTAATCATTTAATTTTAACGTAAATATTAAATGTTAATGTAAATATTTAATCTTACTGTAATTACTTAATTGTAATGTAATTATTAAATTTTTATGTATTTTTTATCTTAATGTTATTTATTTATTTAATTTTGATATTATTTATTAATCAAATGTTTAATGTTATTTATTTATTTAATTTTTATTTAATTTTAATATATATATATATATATATATATATATATATATATAATGACATTAAAATTAAATAAATAAATGACATTAAAAATTTAATAAATAAATACTATCAAAATTAAATAAATAAATAACATTAAGATATAATATATATATATATATATATATATATATATATATATATATATATATATATATATATATATATATATATATATATATATATATATTATATATATGTATACGTGTAATGTTTATTTATTATTTGTTATACAGCAAAACGTCGAATGCCGCCACACCCCAGTACGGGATTTGGAGTGTTCCCACAACCCGCACATAAAGGACTTAGACTGTCGTCATACGCCGGTACAAGGCACCGACTGTCCCCACCCCCACACGCCGACTGGACATGCCGCGTCTCCATGCAGCCCACTACATCGCTTCAAGTCTTCCCACACCCCGCTATGTGACGCCCAATCGCCTCACACGCCCGTACGTGACATTGAAAGCCCGCTCGTGCGCAGCATCGGTTGCTGTCGCACCCCAACGCATGACGCCGACATACCCCACACGACACGATCTGTCCATACCCAGGTCCGCAGCTTTGAGAGTCCGAGCCCGGGTCCGCACGTCTGCCACGCAAGGTCTCCCCATTCACCAGCAAGTCACATCGACAGCTTCGGTTCGCCGACCCGTAATATGGCCTGTTCGCCCATGGTTGCTCATGATGTCGCACACTGTCACTCTCGTACCGATCACCAGGGAACGCCGCTTGGTGACTGGGGACATTCGCACACTCCGATGCACGGGCAACGGTGTCGCACACCCACGTGTCTTCAAATGCCACTCCATCGTAAGACGCCCGACCAAGACGCGAGGCAAGCGCACGACGTATCGTGCGGCCAGACGCCAACGCCATACGCGGAGTGCCCGCACTGCCACGGCACCCCGGCGTCACGCCACGCGCCCGTGCACGGCGTCTTCGCGTGTCAACACCGAACGCCCCCCGGCCCCTGCGCGATGCACGCGCCGCTCGGACCCGTGTGCCACTGCCATCATCGCCCAGTCGCCGACCGTTCGTGCAGTCCGCGCGGCGTCGTCACTGTAGACCAGCCGTGCAGTCCGATGCTGCTCGTGGAGCGCGCGTGCAGTCCGTGCCCGGAGCTTCTCGAACAGACGGTGACGACGGGAACAACGACTGTAGTGTACGAGACGACAGATACCGCCACCAGTCGCGTACCGAGCGCCGCCGGAGTCGACCAATCGACGAGTCGCGGTTCGTTCCGACGGGTGGACGCCACGACCAGTCGCGTTCCCTTTGACGTGCATCGATCCGTCAGCGGCATTCCCTTCATTGAAGCGAACGCCTCGACGAGTGGCGCCGCCTTCCTGGGAGTGGACGCAAGTACAAGTCGAGGGTCGTTCCGTCGATTAGATGCGGCAACCAGCCGCTCCCCTAGCGGCTATAAAACTATCGCTACTAGCCGCGGCCCCAGCGGTGTCTTCCACGGCGTAGACACGTCAACTAGTCGTGGCTCCTTCAATGTAGACGCTTCAACGAGTCGCGCGTTTAAAGGTAATGTACAGCGCTTTACATGTGGTGAACTGATAAGCAGCACGATGGGGGTTTCGTATTAAATTAAAATTAAAATGCCCAAATTATCCGAACTAGCGTAAATACCCGTGGGATAACTTGATAATTACGTAAACCGTCCCATACCGTCTTTGTGTACTAGCGCCCTCTGGCACGTAATATTGAACTGACCAGCGGACGGTTTACGTAACTTGGAAACATCGTAGAAAATACGCACAGGGTTGCGAACAAGTGTATGTAGCTTGAAACAATCGTATGATACACGCACGGCGTTGCGAACAATCTACGATTCAGGGTAATTCTACGACTCATGGTAATAGTGAGTTGAATGACGAAAAAATTTAGGGTTGTGGATCCTTCCAAAGGTCGTAGATGAAACCTTGAAAGTCCGACGCCCGAGATGCAAAGCGTCCAGGAGGAGTAACATAAACATACATATTGTATGATACATACGCTAGCTCGATTGTATTATCTGAATGGCAATGGTTCTCAAAGTACATCTAAATTAACAATGTTATACTTAATGTTTTAACCTTTATTGTTGTAGTTTATTTGCCGTCAGAAATGGCACAAAACCGGGAGTTTACAGAGCGATCAATCATTTAATGAAAAACGGATATTTCGCCTTCAAAATGAAAGATTTACTGGTCTGCCTTTTAATACAGTACAGCAGTTTCTACGTATGTCGTAAACTAGCATATTTTAATTCATCGCCAAATCGTGTTCAGTGTATTTTCGAAAATATTTACAGGTGATCATAGATCACGATAGCAACACGTTGTGAATGGATATTAGTTTTAACAAACCGATATATTATCAATACTAATACATTGTAAATGAAACCGTGTCGCAATATCTGTACAACAGTCGTTCGATTAACCAATAAAAATCGTTGTGCGTTCCTTTTAAAGCGTTAGACGCTAGTACCAGCCGAGTGCCCAGCGTCGCGTTCCGAGACGTCTCCACAAACAACCTCTCCTGGGGGCAGGTAAACGCGGCCACCAGCGGCACCCGAGCGGTGGACATGACCACTGAGCCGTACGACGGGCCTATAGATCGCGGCGTCAGCAATATAGCCATTCACATTAAAAACAAGATTAAGGTTCGAACAGTTATTTTGTGCCCAGAATAACTGCAAGTGACCGTGAGAGCTAATGTGAATTCACAATTTAATGAGGTCTTTCAACGTACACATACACGCGCGCACGCACGCGCGCACGCACACACGCACGCATACACGCAGGCACGCACGCACGCACGCTCCCACGCACGCACGCACGCACGCAGACACACACACAGTTGTTGTTTAGTCAACTATGTGGAATTATGTTCCGGGAACAAGCATTTGCGTTGCCACCGTTGCTATACAAAAGGCCGGTTTACACAAGCGATTTTTACCCGATCCTGTCGAATGACACTTTGTCTAGACACTACGAATGCGACCTATTGACTCGCGACAATCCCCACTTGAGCTTTGTTAAAGGTCACGGCCGGTGCAGCACTGCTCGGTCGTGGCGGTCGTTGATTGACCACTGTCAAAAATCGCACACGACTGTCGTAAAATTGACCCAGTTTTACGACACAACCGTAGCCACAGATCGGCTTCGTTAATCAGTCCCACGATGGTACTAATACGAGCGATTTCGTTCCTATTATATCGTACGATATAATCGCAAAAAAATTCGTTCGTGTTAAATGGGCCTTAACTTCAAGTAACAATCCGTATCATTGCATGACGGTCTCTACCCACATATCTCTCATCGCGCGCAGAATGGCATTCACCACGCGACTAGCGCGATGCGACAGATGTTTGACAACTCGACGAGCCCCTGCGAGCTGCCCGTTCACCAGGCTACGAGCACCTTGCCTCTTCGACGAAGCGCCGACGCCATCACCAGCTCGTACTGGTGAGAACGAGTGTAGACGATTTGCGTTCTTTCCAGAAATGGCCGCGGTCGGGGCTAAAATGCGCATTTGTCTTAGTGGTTTATGCTCTTGGAACTCGAGTAATAATTTAAAAAGAGTTACCAATTATAGCAAAACAGGTTTATGGGCAATAACATACAACAACAACAACTTGGTTATGGGCAACAACTTATATAGCAAAAAAACCGTACATTTTGACCAGTACCTTTGTGACTTCACGAAACCATTTTATGGAAGAACAGCGGACTTCAAGAACTTTAGTAATCGATTTTCATGTAAAGAATACGTTCGCCAATAGTAAAATACTTCATAGTCCGCGTCGTTATTGTTTGTCATTGTGTGCAGCGCTTTTGACCGCGGCTTGAGCGACGAGAACCAGTCGATAGCGGCCGTCGTCGACGCTGCCTTCAACTCCCTGGACGATACCGTTGACAACGGGGCCCAGACAGCGCCGTTCCACCACTGCGTCACCCACGCCTCGGCCAACGTCGTCCGGGCGGTCGACCGGGCCCTTAGTAACATCCGGGTCCTTGCCTACTCCGTTGCCGCGCAGCCTGTCGACCGGGCGACGAGCGCGCTCCACCACGGCATCGACAGCGCCACCAGCAACATCTATGTCGCGGTGGACAAGGCCGCCAACGACATCCACGTCGTGGCGAGGACTGTCCCGGAACAATCAACGCAGCACGGTACCGGCGTCCTGCACTTCGGCGTCGAGGAGGCGACGAACGCGATCTACCGGGCGGTGGAGTCATCCGTCAGCTGTATGCATCAGCTAGCGAACAGTGCGCTCGTTGACCGCAAGACGAGTCCGTGTCTAGAGCACGTCGTCGATGAGGCGACTAGCGCTATCTACCAGGCGGTAGAGCGCGCCGTCAGCAACATGCACGACCTGGTGCCGGGCGACGCGATCGTGGACGAGGAGACGTGTACGTACCACGACGGCGTGGAGGAGGCCACCAGCGCCATCTACGTGGCGGTTGAACGCGGCGTCAGCAACATGCACGATCTGTTGACGTATTTGCGAGACCAGCCGGTAGATGTCGCCACGAGCGAGCTTCGTCAGGTGCGTTCCTACAGTTGAGTCATTGTGGCAATAACATTCGTTTTTATTAATTACGCAATACAAAACTAGTCCATTGCCACATTGTAAGGAATGACTCTTATACCCGTAAGACCAGATCAGTACAATTTTCAGAAAATCTAATAGTTGGCACTAATCGATAGACGGCGCTCTGAACGCGAATAATTGACACACACCAACAGTGGCGCCACTAACACACCAACAGTGGCGCCACTGCCGCAACTTGATAATAAATTCAAAACGAATTGTTGCGGAGTGATGTAAACGCTTTGTGGTTAGTGCAGCGTCATTGTTGTTTACGACTTGTTACGTCATTGCAACTGTGCACTTGAGTTACGTAACATAGTTTCAAGCAAAACGAACCTTATTGTATCCATTTGGCACACTTTCAATTCAAACACATTCCGCAATTGTATGGAATAGAGAGATTTTTTGTCAAAAAATAGGAGTTTACCACATGACGATGTGTACAATCTGCACATCAAATGTAAGTTGTGTCAGTGGTGAAACAGTGAGTGGGAAGTTTAAATAATTGACGGTCCATTGCACCACTAGGGCGTCGCAGCGACCACCAGTACCATAGTCACTGCGGTCGATCAAGCCGTGTGTAACGTGCACACGTTGGTCGATTCACTTGCCGACCGGCCGGTAGATTGCGCCACCAGCGCCATGCACGAAGGCGTCGACGCGGCGACTTGCGACATCTACCGGACAGTCGACGAGGCTGTCTGCAATGTTCACCACGCAATCGATGCACGGGTGAATACACACACTAACGCAGAGTTTTACATGTGGCAAAATCGTGAAAAGAACTTACTTTTATTTTGTTTTTCCTGAATTCAAACGATCAACTGTCTGAAACCAATACTGGCACCAACAACACGTATTGCTTGATAATCCAGGATTGGATTGTATACAGGTGATACTTGATGACTTATATCTATGTCCTCTACGTCGCAAAGAGGCTCGTTTTATTAAAATTGTCTTAAATCCACTGCTAACCCAAGATGCCACTTGATAGTTAATTGAAATGTTCACTTAACAGTCCACAAAAGAAAGTTACGTGCAAGATGTAGGTAGACCTTGCGACAGTTAAAGGTGCTAATCTTTGACGAAATCACACGTAGCTGCTCGAGAGTCGACGAAAAATATGCGACCGACGCGACCGCTTCGGTTACAATTTGAAGACAACATCCAGCTGAAATTTTTACAAATATTTTATAGATATGAAATTCCGTACCTGAATAGTCATGGCTATCATCAAGTACAAATTAAACATTTTCCCCCTGAAAGTTATGATAACCCGTGACGTAGAGGACATAATGTGACATAGAAGACAATATGACGTGAAGGACGGCTCGTCCGTTCGTACATATACAAACACATACAAATGCGTCTATGTATATAATATAAATGTTTTTTTTTATGTATGTAGGCTAATCATTCGATCGACAGCATTCCTTTTAGATTTGTCGATGATTGTAAAACACGATGTCCTTTGCGTCACCATTAGTGTGCTGTAAAGGACCGTGACGTAAAGGAAAGCTTTTGCACCCATGACGTATTATTATCTTGTGGTGCCCACTGAATATGCTCTGTCGACAAGTCTACCCGCAGTGGCGCCGAAACAACTACCGGGTTGAATGTTGTGGTATTCTTCCACATGGTTCTTCGCTTAGGAGGTGGTGGCTTCACGGCTTCCTTTTCTGCCTAATCGCTGTTGATGGTGGTATCATTGTTGCTATCACTCTCACTATTGTCACCATCACTGCCACCATGAATCGCATCATCGTCGTCTTCACTATCTGACAAAAAGTCCATGTCAGAATCGTCCATCATAGCAAGAACGTCTTCTGCATTTAGTCGTCGGCGGCATGATCTCTCAGAAATGATAGGATACATGTGCTTATTAAAAATGTGGGCAAAATATTAGTACCTTCTACACAAATAAATACTGCTAAATCAATTAAATACTGTATTAAAATATTACTTTTATTAGTCAATTAAATACTATACTAATACATACTACTTTATAAATTAGACGTATTGATAGCAGGCCTGGGAGCCAGCCGTTGACATACTGCAACTGATGCTCACTAATAGCCACACCCATAGCCTAGGGCCATATTTATTACACATAGCTGCTAAAATCAAACAAAATAAGCACTTGCCACAGTGTAACTACCAAATTACCATATTATCACTCACCCTTAGTTGCACTAATCAATACCCGGTGTCCACATACTTACTTACTTACTTAATCCTCTTGGCCCCTTCAGGAGCATAGGGCGTCAACCATATTTCTCCACCTCACTCTCTTCTGGGCTAGAGCTTTGGCCTCTTGCCAGGTGACCCCCACTTTATCAAGATCTTGTAGTGTGGAGCGTCTCCAGTTGATTTTTGGCCTTCCTTGTCTTCTCTTTCCTTGTGGGTTATAGTCCAGTGCTTGTTTGGTTGTATTTGTTGGATCTTTTCTGAGTGTGTGGCCAATCCAGCTCCATTTTCTCCTCTTGATTGTAGTGCTTATTTCTTCCTGTTTGGTTTTCTTCCAGAGCTCTTTATTTGATATTTTGTTAGGCCACCATACCTTAAGGTTGTATCGGAGGCGACTGTTGATGAAGGCTTGGAGTTTGTTGTTGAGAGACTGAGTAGTTTTCCACATTTCACAGCCATGGAGAAGAACTGGTTTAACGTTGGTGTTGAAAATGCGGATCTTAGTGTTTATGGATAGTTGGGAAGAGAGCCATACAGGGCGTAGGGTTCTGAAGGCATGGCGAGCTTTATTGATGCGTAGCTCCACATCTTTGTCAGCTCCACCATTTGTACTGATGTTGCTCACGAGGTAGATGAAGTCTTGTACTTCCTCAACAGTACCACTTTCTAGTGAGATGGGTTCGGAGGATCTGCTGTTGACTTTCATCACCTTTGTCTTTCCCACATTGATATTAAGACCCAGTTGACTGCTTTTTTCTTGAAGCCTTTCTGTTTTTTTTTTGCATGCGTTTATGGGTTTCTGAGAGTAGTGCTAGATCATCTGCAAAATCCAAGTCTTCTAGTTGTGAGAACAAGTTTCACTGGTACGATGGTGTTCTGTGGATCTTTTCATTGTCCAGTCTATGACAATCAGAAAGAGCAGTGGAGATAGCAAGCAGCCCTGTCGTACTCCAGTTCCAATCTGGAAGCCTTCTGAAACTTGTCCATTAAAGATGGCATGACCAGTGAAACCTTCGTACATGTTCTTTATTAGGGTTACAAATTTTGTGGGTAAACCATAGTGCCCCAGGAGCTTCCATAGAACTGTCCTATCTATATTATCAAATGCTTTTTCGAAGTCCACAAAGTTTATGTAAAGGGAGCTCTGCCATTCAATGCATTGTTCAACGATAATCCTGAGTGTAGCAATGTGATATGTTCAGGATTTATCCTTTCTAAAGCTAGCTTGTTCCTTTCTTAGCTTCTTGTCAACTGTTTCTTGTATCCTATCCAGGATGATACGGCAGAGAATTTTACTGGGCACTGATAGAAACATGATTCCTCTCCAGTTCTTACATTCACTGAGGTTGCCTTTCTTGGGGATTGTAACTAGCATACCTGTCTTCCATTCAGTTGGTATTTCCTCTTTATCCCAGATCTCATTTAGCATGCTGTATGAAACGTCTGTGGTGGCCCCAATATCAGCTTTTAAGACATCAGATGGTATATTGTCAATTCCAGGTGCTTTGCCTAGCTTCAGCTTTTTGATGGCTCTCTTGATCTCCTCTTTGGATACCCTACCACAATTAATGTTAAGGTCTTCATTTGTTTCCTCAATGTCTGGAATTGAATCTGGTGGAGGCCTATTCAAGATATCTTGGAAATATTCTTTCCAGCGTTGTAGAGATTCCTTAGTGAGAAGGTTTCCCTGTTTGTCCCTGATGGGGCGACTAGTGTTCTTGTTCTTCCCTGCTAGCTGTCTGGTGATCTTGTATAACTCTCTGGAGTTATTTTGCCTAGCTGCGATCTCAGCCTCGTTTGCTAGTTTTTCGACATACGTTTTCTTATCCTTCTTTGTCTTCTTTTTAACTGTTTTGTTTCTTTCCTGGTATTCCTGCTGCAGTTTTTTTCCTTGTGTCATCTGCTTCCTTGTTGAGTTTAATTTTAGTCTCCCTCTTTGCCTCAATAGCTTCCCATGTGTCGTCTGTAATCCAGTCCTTCCTCCTAGCTTTCCAGCAGCCTAGGACTTGTTCACAGGTGTCTGTAATTGCATTCTTGCATCTTGTCCACTTTTCATCAATGTTTTTTCCCTCTTCCAATGCTTGGAACCTGTTACGTAGAGTGATTCCCAGTTCCTGTCGTATTTTAGTATTTTGAAGTTTTCGTATCTCAAACCTTCTTTGTACCTTGTTATCCGTCTTCTTCTTCTTTGCTGCTAGCTTCATCCTAAATTCACCCACAAGGAGGTGGTGGTCGGAGTTAATGTCAGCTCCTCTTTTTACTCTGATGTCTAGAAGCACTCTCCTCCATTTCTTGGTGATTGTTATGTGGTCAATTTGGTTTTCCATCTGTAAATCTGGGGATATCCATGTGGCTTTGTGTGTAGGTTTGTGTGGAAAGAGAGTTCATCCGATTATCAGTTCATTGAGAGTACAGAAATCTGCAAACAGGAGACCATTCTCATTCATCTGACTCAGATCTTCTTTCCCCATTGTGCCTTTCCAATTGTCATTATCCTTTCCAATCTTGGCATTCATATCCCCCATAACAACTTGGATATCCCTCTTCGGTAGTTTTTGGGTGACTGTTTGTAGATGTTGGTAGAAGGTCTCTTTCTCTTCAAATTCAGCAGAGTTGGTTGGTGCATAGCAATGTATAATGGTGATGTTCCGACCTTTTGATGTAAACCTTGCTGTGATGATTCTCTCCGAGACTGGTTCCTATTCGATGAGACTTTTTGCTGCATCCTTTGAGAGGAGCAGTCCTACTCCATGTGTGTGCGCATCTTCTTCTCTCTCATTCCCAGAGTACAAGTAAGTTTCTCCAGAGCTAGTTGTACCCAAAGGTGTTCCATCTGCTTTCACAGACTCCAATGATGCTCAGCTTGTATCTTCTCATTTCTTTGGCGAGCTGTGCCAATTTTCCTGCCTGTTTCTGTGTCCTGACATTCCAACATCCAATTCTAATTATTGACTTGAGCTGTAGCAGACTCTTCCTCCCTTGGGCTTCCTGTCGGCTTTCACCCAAGGGATTCATACGCACCCTTCCAGGACAGCCTGCTTTGCTCAGATCGAGGTGTGGTTGAGTATTCATGGTTTCGGTTTCTGTAATCGATTTCAATAACAACTGAGTGGGTGATTAGCCCAAGCCGCTGGGCCTACAAGTTTTCCGCAGTGGTCGTAGACAACTTTCCTCCTGGACTCCATGATCAAGAGATGTGGCTGGACTGTGCTTTGTCTGACCACTCGTCCCAGACCTTCCCGGTATGGTAGGACCTGCCAGGAGTTGCCTCCCACCGGTATAGCTCAGGGGGTCAGAGGGGTACACAAGCCTCCTTACCACGACAAGGTAACAGTCCACAAGGAAGCGGTGTCCACATACGTTGACACATACATTAAGAGGCCATACGTTGACACAGACGTTGACACATACGTTACCTTAGGCGATTGGCGATATAATTCTGCACTAATGAAACATAAATATGTTATGGTAAATGTGTCTCATCATAGATGACTTTAATATAAATTAGATTGTTGAGACAAAATACCTGGTCGGGGTGCACTTGCTCTAGTACTTGCGTCGGCCAACTTTGGGTAGATGATATAAATAGAAAACAGCTTGCAGTTGCACCAATATTCACTAGAGAACAGCACTTGTATGTCCACTCACTGATGTGGACTCTTGGTCTTAGTACTAAAAATTCAATATCTACCAAAATAAAAAATAACAGTTACATGTCCACACGTGTGGACTAGCGGAGCCAAGAGGAACGTCGTGTGTTGAATGAACTAACGGAATATTTATTTTTCGTGAGATCATTACAAAACAGGCGAAGAGCTTACTTTTTCAAAACGAGATATATCCACTTTAGCCATTTGTTTGCGTGCACTCCATCCATATATTATACATGTTATGCATGTCACGAGTTAGCATTTGCAATGAAACGCAGTTTTATTACTACAGTAACAACACAGCAAACATACGCTTTTCATTCAGAACGAGTCAAATCCAGCTGAGTGTTTCCTTCAACCAGACATTTTCAAATTAGCCAGTGAGGACATCCACCTGTGTCACGTGACTGCCTGCACATGCACTTCAATCAAAACCATGCAACTTAGACATTGCAAGTAATAGATAACGAAGGTCATTAGATTGCCATTGTTTACGGAAAATGTCTTCCGAGTGTTGTAGTTCACTGTTGTAGTAAAGTTTGAATAAAATCGTTTCATAATCTACATGTTTTTAGCTTAGGGTCTAATTACCACAGTCGCATAAAAAAACGGAAATACTTAGTATGTTTTTTAAAGTCAGCTGTTCCGCGATAACAGTGAGTCAGTGTTGCGAGCATCCTGCGATAGAACAGTGATCTCAGTACCAGGGACCCGTACACATCATCAACGACAACGGGCTGTTAATCTTGATCGCATCCTGCGACAGAACAATGATATCAGTACCAGGGACCCGTAGACATCACCAAGGACAACAGACTGTTAATCTTGAACGCATCCTGCGACAAAACAGTCGCACATCAGCCCTGAACATGTCGCTGGCGACGCTGTAGATGAACGGGTTGATTCCAAAAGTCAGGAGAAACATTTGCTGCACACCGACAGCGAACGATAGACCGAAGAAGGATAACCACCGCGGTAGCCAGCAAGCTATGAAGACGACGGTAACAATGAATAACAAAGATACGTTTTTGTACGTCTTTGCGTCACTTGTCACGTGACTGTTGCGAATAGTTAATGCATTAACTGCGCTGCGTGACAGTGAAACTGTGTTTGTCTTTGCACCAATGCTTGAGATTACAGGGACACTTCTAGACGTGGAAGAATGACCTGGATACACTGAATCAGTCCCAGAGAAACCGTCGACACTGTTGCGAGAACGTCTTGCCTTCCTCAGCAGTATTGCCGCCATCCAAATGTAACAAAGGATCATGACCAGTACGCTCGACAATGTGACAGTCAGGCGAACGGCTCGGCTTAGCAGCACGCTCTTCCGAAATCGCGCCACAGCCAGCATTGTGGCGCCCGCTGCGGACGTCACGGCGATGGCAGCTAGCGCCAACTTCGCCCGCTTGACGCCGATGTTGAACTTGTGGGGACACCTCACTGCCCGCAGACGCTCGAACGACACAAACGCCAGAAGGATGGTGGAAAAGATGGCCGACGTATGAGCGGTCGAGATGGCGACAAGCGTAGTCGTGAAATCTACCGGCGCACTTGTTAAGACGATTCCGCAAACACAAGTCGCCGCGTCGACTATTGCCAGCGCGAACATGTACAGTCTCGTAGAAGACGTCGTCTGACCCACGTACACCGCGATCACCAACGTATTTCCCGGCAGGCCCAACACGCACACCAGAAATGCGAATTGACTGCGAAAAACAGACGTATTTGCAGTATGATTTGCGCCCACTCCATAGATCCCATTCATCGAGTCGGGAAGGACGCTCGATGTGTTCGTCCAGCTGAAGTTGTTAACTGCATCCATACTGACGACGGAAACCGGAATATCAGAAGCAGACAGACGAATTTTCAAGCTTGAAATTGACTGTTGTTTGCCGATAATCTTTTGCATGAGACACGTTGCGCTCTTGTGAAATGTACGCAGTTCATTGACAACGTCTTTCGTGTATTCGATTTTCGGCAATTCAACCAAAACAACCGTCGTCGTCTCGTCGCCTTCAAGAAGTAATGATAGTGTTCACGTCGACGGATGGATACCCATCTAGTACAGTTCGGCTGAGAGATTCAATAACGTAGCAATTTTAGGTAGATGACGAGAATACATCAGCAGTCGTACTCGGCAGTGGTATCGAATCACTCTTCAATTAGGTAGACGAAATGGATAAGTTGCTATGTTAGCTATAGTTGGTATCGTGATCGCAATCATCAACGCAAAGCAAATAGGCACGTCTAACGTACTCGCCTCAAATGCGGGAACGAAGAAAGAGAATGGTGTTACTTTTCCAGTCAGTCCAATCACAATGACTGTATTTTAATACGTTTCCTGGTATTGTCAAGACGACTGTGCATAGTAATCCTCTATGACATTAAGATGATCCACATATTAACCTATCGATTGATGGTGCGTAGGGTTAAAAGTGACATTTCGGTATGAGATTTTGCCTTTAAGTAATAAGAGAACATTAGTAAATTAGAAGAATCTGCTACAGGGTGAGACGAAAACACATTACAAGACTGGAACAGGACATAGAGATTAATCGAAAGAATCCATTGGAAAGTGGCAATCCATGAGGGTAGATTTATTAACGCATTAATATATTGTGGACAACGTCACTGCAGTGCTTATATGTGTTTGGAAAGTATCGATATATTTATTGGAATGGAACAACGAACCACGCAAATCTGAAAAAATGAAAGGAGTTAAGAAAAAATGAAAGGAGTTAAGAAAATAGAGTGCAACAACTTATTGATCCTGAAACTAAACTTAACTTGGGCAAACGTGTTCTCAGTCGCTGCGCCTGGGTCTGGAACGAACTCTCCATCATTCTGAAAACATCTGAAGCTGTAGCTACCTTCCGACTCAAGATATTTATTCCAAATTGCATTTCCACCATACACCCATCGTTGTGACAATGACGTTATAATGACGTTAAGGCGTGTGAAATACATAAAAATATGAAATTTGCAAGATGCATATCCCTATAATCGTACTCGACTGCTGGCGGATTAGCACAAATAATCGGACACGGCCTACTGTCTTGTCCGATTACTTGGCATAATATGGCAAAAAGCAGTATCTGAACATGCCCGTCCTCGGGGGGGGGGGGTCGAGGGTTTTGAGCGAACCCCCCTTTTTGAGAGAATTTGTTTTATCTAGAAAAATTCCAGAATTCCCATCGGTTTGTGTACGTCCGAACCCCCTTTTGAAAACCCGAAGACGGGTTTTCTAAAGGGGCTTCAACTAACATTGTGCGAACTGTTTATCTAAAAAAATCGTGGCTGTGTATTCTGCCAGGCTACCAGTGTCGACGGTTGCGTCTACGATGGAGTCATGCGTTCGTCGAGTAATATCGCCAACTTCGGCAGTGCGCCGGGATCAGACTTCGGAGATGGAAGATTCGACGACCTGCCAATCAGCCTGCGACCCGTGCGCTGCCACAGTCCGGGTGGCGAACACCGGAGCGCCTTCACCGGACGCATTCCGGACATTCGGGTGATCCGTCCGTCAGTGGTGGACTACACGAGCGGCACGTCGATCGTTCACAACGACTCGTCGTATCTGAGAGGGCAGCGCTCGGGCGACGGAGGTGGGCATAGTGCAATATTGTTTTACCATTGAAACCAATGCTAAAAGTCGATTAGGCAATTCCACCCCGATTCGGTTGTAATAAAAAATGTACATGTTAAGTGTTGGTTTGTTACCGACTTTCAGTAGCGTTTTCGTCAAATCCTACAATTTTTTTTTAGAAAATTAACATGGAAGATGTTCTCCGCCATTTGTCGTCCAAACAAAAGAATATAGAACTTGGAAGATGCTCCCAGTCATTTGTCGTGCAAACAAATGAATATATAAGTTTTCGTAGTCCTCAAATATGACCAAATCCGTGTTCATAAATACATTTTCTATGGAAAAAAATTAAAAGGGGATTGTCTCAAAATGTCCAGTGCTACATTCATGACATAAATGATTCATATATCTCCAGGAGGCGGTATACTGAAGAACGCACGATCATCATCGACAGACCCGACCACGAACCGGCCGACGACAGCGGCCCCCGTGCGGGCCACGTCCGTGACGACAGTGACAAGTCGGACGGTCACCCCCCTCCACAAATGCCCGTCCCCCGTCCAGTTCAGCACGACAGTGAGCAACCCAGACGCGTACCGGCCGACGCCGCTGATGCGAGTCGAGCGTCCAGTGCACCAGGCGACGAGCCCGCTGGCGCGCCCGCTCTCGGTGTCCCACTCGGCCGGTCCGTGCGCGGCGGTCAGGCAGTCGCGGTCGTGCACGGCCAGCATCGGCCACACGGAGCCGGCGTTCGTGCACCGCGCCAGCAGCGCCTGTTCCCACCACTCTCGCCCGTGCACGCCCGTGCTCGCGTCCTCGATCCACCACTCCCACTCAAACACCGAAGTGCACCACGTCACCGAGACGTCGCACGTGCGCGTCGCGCGCGCCACGAGCGCGCCGGACACACGCTCCTGGATGACGAGCGTCTCCGACGCGTTCCGCTGGCCGCTGCGCCAGACGGCGAGTCTGCTTGTCGCGCCCGCCGCAGGCCGCTGGCATCGCCGATGGTGGCCCGACGTCGACGGGTCAGGTGCAACGTCGGAGCATGCGCTGTGTTGCCGTCAGGTGGTCAGGCTGCTGTTGGGCTTGTTGCTGCTTCTGGTTGTAGCCGTCATGCACATCATCTACAAGTGCAGGGAGGAGCACTGGCCGACAGAGTTCGTTCAGGAGTTAGGTCTCCGTCACTACGGGTACCCGCCCGTCTGATAAGCCGCCCGTTTGATAGGCCAGACCGCATGAAATAAAGCTGATCCTTGTTGTAGCAGAAATATACTTTAGTTAAAGAAGCCTCTGTCGGCGCTGACTGAAAACAAGACGTGCTTGCACAATAGCGAGAGATTGAATCACGATCCTTCTTAGCAGTAGCATATTATTCGTGATCTTCTGCGCATGCGGTGATGATAAATATAGAGTCGTGTTACTATCACATGTAATTGTATGTCACTGTTTACGAGTAACGGACAGGAGTGGTTGGATAAAGTTTGCAACGATATCGAGATTCTGAGTATTATTTGCCGATTCATCACTTTATTATGTCATCAACAGTAACACAGTATTCACTTTCGTCCTGCCGTCACTGTATTCATAAGCGGCCACAAATCTACTTAAATAGAACGTCTTCATTACAAGAAGCTGCTACGTTTCTCGGCATCAAGATTTCGTTATATCCGCCGCACACTTGAACAAGATCCGAGGCAACTCGACCGTCGTGTCGTGGATAGTCTTGCAATGTACGCGTGTTCGCGACTACGATTGATCACGAGTTCACAGATTTAAGGGAAGAGTCATGCCTATGCATCGTGCTGACTTGGGACTGATGCGGCATTTTCCCCGACTACGATTTTCGAGTCGTAAGGTCATGGATTTTGTTATCATTGAAATTCGACGACAAAAATATAATACGTGGCCGGTCGTAGTTTGCCAAATTAACACTAGGTTTACACAATCACATGATCTGCAGTTGAGAATAGTCGTAGGACCGTGGCGGTCATTCAAAGAGCAGTCGTAAGGTTGTTAATAGTGGCGATTATACGCGACTGAGCTATGACGGTTGCGTCGAGTTGTATTCAATCGGGCCGACCGGCTTAATGTACAATCCAACATTTTGCATTTTACATGTGCCAAGCCATGGAAGACATCGTAGGAATGCATCGACGCTGGTCAATAAGTAGAATTCTAGAATACACTATACTACAACTGTATATGTGCAGACATACTGGTGATGGACATTGACAGGCATAGTAGCTAGACAACAACATAGTAGCTAGACAACAATTAAAATTACTGATCATGATAGAGCTGGTAGAGAACACAGAACAACTGAGTACGTCGATTACTGCAAGGTTAATGATAACGTCATGAGATAATTTGCTATTTAGTACAGAAAGACATGTGGAGAAAAGTGAGAGGTGTCGTCAAGACAAGCTGTCGTTTGCGTTGTTCATCATAAGTTAGTGTTGTGAGAGACAGTGTGATACAACAATATAGACACATGACCACTGATATCATGCAATGACAGGTCGTCAAATTTGGTTTGACACCTATTACTTTTTTATTTCGCATAAACAACAGTTCTTTTTCACTGCAACTCGTGTTTCCGAACTCTCGATATAAATTCGGGAAGATCTTCATCTTTTTCATCATCCCAGTCATTAAAACCACCAGATCCCTGAAATCCACGTCGCTCGCGCCCTAATCTATGTCGCGCCGACCTCTCAAACATGTGATCGTCCTCCTCGTTACCATAGCGACTATTGCCATGTCGAACGTCGCCATAGCGACCGTTGCCATGCCGCGAGTTACCATAGCGACTGTTCCCGTGCCGAACATCACCGCCATAGCGTCTGCTGCTATACCGATTGCCTTCAAAGTGCCGACTGCCTTCAGAGCGTTCGCTGCCATAGCGAGTATGCTGCGTCTCGCCCCTGTCGTTATGGCTGACCGCGCCTCCTGCCTTCCGGAGCATCAACGCAAGCGACGCGGTGAGCAATCTCTGCGTCTGCTCTGGAGACAACTCTGCCGACTGGACCAGCGGATCAAGCAACTCGGTCTCCGTGTCTGTGAGTCTCAGTTTCTGTAGGTCAGTGAACGTGCGCTGGGCCATCGCTTGCTGCAACTCCACCAGATTGGCTGGCCGCACGTGATTCAGGCGAACCACCTTGTGAATCTGTGAACGACAACGATATAATGTCCGATGTTCCAAAACCACATTATTGTTCTAATATAATGACGCATAAAAGATGATTTCCTCCCTTTTGTAACGATGTCGTCAGATGAAAATTCAAGGACGTAGACAGTGTTCCAGCAATACAACACTTGGAAACAGGGAGACGATTATTGTACGTTCTGTTTTACCCACTGCTCTTATCAACCACTGAAACTCACTCCTCAATTAACTTAACCCATCGCGGAGCAGGTTCATTGAAGTTCAAATCTGTAGTCTGTGAATAATTTATGGCATACATGCAGTCGGTTTAATAAAAGACAGCATACTTTTGTTAAAACCATCGAAAGAACTGACCGTGATCGTTAGATCAGGTAACTTGTAAAAATATGAATAGTCTTATGCTATGCTGTAACAGTATAGAGATGACCACTGTTGCAATTTTTACGTCGAATTTTGACCGGATGTGGTCATAAATGTGGTCATAAATGCTTTAACAGTTTGTCTGATGAGTTCATCAAAACCAAATTAAAAATGTGCACAAACGAGCTAACATGTCTTAGTGGATACTAGATAGGTTTGATTTTTCGCAAATTGAGTCTGAAATGAGATGAGTAGTGGAAAAAAAATGAATTGAGGTATCTTTAAATACATGTAGTAATCTTGCTGTGCACTATTGCCCTGTTTCCACCACACCGTTACTGGTTGCTTGGAAAATGCTATCACACGACACTGACATTTAGAGAAAATCTCTGCAGCCTACCTCATTGATGATGTCCCTGTCTCGATGATCTCCGCTGTGTAGCAGGATGCACTTGCCCTCTCGCCCCGCCCTTCCAGTGCGCCCCGCTCGGTGGATGTAGTATTCGGGACCATTCTTCGGGGTGCCCGCTGGCAGGGTTACAAAACATACCAAGGGTTAGAGAAAAACACTGCAATGTGTCAAAATCAGAATGTGGTAAGTGGACCATTCGGTTGGTGAAACTGTTCATCGAATTGGTAAATAAATGAATGTAAATTTTCTATTTGACACAACTATTAAAGATAACTCACTTTCAACATTTCAACAACCATCGACTGCCCTCTACAGGAATAAAATAATTCAGTTCCTGAAGAAGGCAGCATGGCGGTTATTGAAAGAGAGTTATCCTTAATTGCTGCACCAGCTCAAACATTCTTATTCATCATCCATTTTGGATAATCAGTACTCATGCTGTTTTTAATCAGTACTCACAGATCACTTTTTTATCTGGTTTGAACATTCAGATAAATTACAAAATACATAGTACTGTCAAGGAAACTCTCATTAAAACATATAATGTCGCTAGCGCGGGAGCCACCCAAGGTATAATCAGTAATTTGTAAATACTGTAAATTGTGCAATCGCTATTCAGAAATATGACTGAAGTGAAATGTTACTATGGGTCGTCACTACATTCCTGTCATTCAACGGTTGCCATGCTGACATAATTATAGACCGAGTCAAACAATGACACCAGCATAAAGAGAAAAACAAACTACCAAATTCATAGGCAATTTTATTGTGTTCATTAGTCAGAATACGGTATCTTACCTTGAATTATCAAATCCACTTCAGGAATGTCTAACCCTCTCGCAGCAACATCTGTTGCCTTCAAAACACAAGCAACTTGTCATTTTGCTTCTTGGAAAGCAAGTTTTACAGTCACCCAAACAAATCTACTATGCTGCTCTGTTCACGTTTCATAGCACACTACGCTCAAAGCACCTCGCAATGGAAGCTGTATAGACATGCTATAAAACACATCACTGTAATTCATCAAAAACAGTCAATATTAAGCATCTTCTACTAATAATTATAATTAATTATGCCACATAATTACAAAACTATAAGAGGTTGTTATAACGCAACATAATTTAAATGCCATGAGACAGTGGCGATACATTTTTTTTCTTAGTTAGGTTAGTTAGGAAAGACATGGGTGATACTTTTGTTGTACTGAGCACTATGAGACTTACAAAGAGCACTTTGATGCGGCCCTGTCGGAAGGCAGCCATGATGGTATCCCTCCTGCTCTGTGATAGATCGGAATGGAGACTGTCGCTTTTCACGCCTGTCTGACTCCGTAACGTCAGCGCCGCCAAGTGGGCACTCCCTGAAATACAACCAATGTCAATATGACTTGCTTTTTAAAGTTCTCTCCTCAATCTGATTCTTTCGCTTGTCTCATTTCAGACTTATTTTGGAAAAAATCTAACCAATCTAGTATCCACTACAACATGCTAGATTGTTTGTACAAATTTGTTATTTAGTTTTGGACTTTCGTTGAAATCGCTGGACATACCATTTAATTATGCCTGACCAGATTTGGTCAAAATTCGACAAAAAAGGTTAAAAGTGGTCCGGTCCTGTATTAAAGTGGTCCAGTCCTATGTACTATAAAATAAGGCTATTCACACTTTCGGAAGTTACCAGATCTAATGATCAAAGTCAATAAAGATCCCTCCTCAATTTTTTTTGCTAGTCTCATTTCAAATTCATTTTGCGAAAAATCAAACCTACCTAGTATCAATTGCAACATGATAGCTCATTTGTGCAACTTTTGTATGTAGTTTTTGTGAAATTATCACACAAACTATTACATTATTTAATGTTTGGTCAAATATTAAGTTAAGTGAAAATGCTGAAAACTAAGAAAGTTAACCCTTGGTGAAATTGTGTAACTTTGTCATGTAATTGGCGAGAGGATGGAAGTCACATTCATAACTGGTATTGACCATCACAATGTTTACCATTTTGAACATCCACTATTTTGATCCTTACCAGATCTAACAACTAAAGTCAATTCTTCTGATGATTTTAACAAAAATAGGCATTGCTTTTATTAAATCGACTGCAGATGCTACATAAACTATTCACGTGCTACATATTTGGACACCAACGAACTGTATTTGCGATAGGCTAAATCAGTTGAGGAAGCAGTTTTAAACTGACTGTGCAACTTACTTAAGCTATTCACACATATATTTCAACATCAACAGCCCTCATTTACAATAGGTTAAATCAACAGAGGAAGTTTACATTAAATTATTAAACTAAATTAACCAATCCAAAATTATCACGATACAAATATAAAATTCACAAAACTACGTGATCATTTTAAAGTAATTACTAGCAACGTTCAAAATTCACCATGATATGCCCAAATCATTGATTTTAATAGCAACAATGTTGTAAATTAAATATTTGTAACAAAAGAAATGGAAGACGTGCAACATATTCTAGATATGGATAATTTGTCATAATAATCTATCATCACAGATACCAAACAAATTAAAGAAATTCCTTCATTCAGGAGACATTATTGGTGAATTCAATGCACATTAGGCAAGTCACTTAGGAATTTCATAAAGCACCAAAAATTCCAGTCACTTACGTTTTGTCTCCATAAAGACAATGCATCTCTCTGGCTTGTGTTGTTCTATGAGGCCCTGGACAACGAGTTGATACTGGGACGGGTGCACCTTCATACACTGCAAGACACAGACAACAGAAACATTAACATTTGGTACCTGTCACTGTGAGATACCAGTGAAGAGAGCAGAGATGGTGAAAGAGGGAGGTCATAGACGAGGTAAACTATGGTTAAAAAAATTAACAGCATTAAATTTGACACTAAAGTTTGCATTCCTAAAATTACCAATTCATTTCACAGAAATACCAGCAATATTTGCATGAAAAATATACACTGGCAGTTTTGTAATGGAACAGTTTCCAAGCATCATAAACAGTCAGAAAATGTACAGATGATTTGTAGGAAAGATGTTTTCTTGTGACAAATATGCTACACATAATGTTACATCAGATGTTTTACAAACACTGTGCATCTTAGGAGATAAGCAACATGAACATACTATGTGCTCAACAGACTCTGGTGTTGTATACTTCTGGCCTCCTGTGATGTCAATGTATACAGGATCCTTCATGTATCTAAAACAGGTAAAACAACACATGTTACCTAAAGGTGCATCCTCAATTCGATTGTTTTGCTAGTCCCATTTCAAATTCATTTTGCAAAATATCAAACCTGCCTAGTATGCACTGCAACTTGCTAGCTCGTTTGTGGAACTTTTATGAAATCATCAGACAAACTATCAAATTACTCAATGTTTGGTCAAACAATAAGTGAAGTGAAAATGGAAACACTGAAAATTTATAAATTCATCATGTGATCGGCAAGAGGACGGAAGTCACGTCCATGAACGGCACTAACCCGCAGTGTTTACCATTTCGGATATCCAGCATTTTGAGCCTTACCAGATCTAATGACTAAAGTCAATTCTTTCCAGGATAATTTTTTTTATTCAATCGACTGCAGATGTTACTTAAATTATTCACACACTACATATTTGGACATCAATGAACCGGATTCACGATAGGCTAAATCAGTTGAGGATGCAGTTTTAATACGTTCAAAATACTGCACTTATTGCTTATGTTTGCCTTATCTCTTATGTTTGTCTTATCTCATATGTTTGTCTTATTTCTTACGTTTGTCTTATCTCTTATGTTTGTCTTATCTCTTATGTTTGTCTTATCTCTTATGTTTGTGTCTATAATATGGCCTAGAACTACAACATAGTCATGTCTTCTTTATTTTCAACATAGTCATGTCTTCTTTATCTACAACATAGTCATGTCTCCTTTATCTACAGCATAGTCATGTCTCCTTTATCTGCACACTTTGATTACCAATGATTTTGGCTGGATTAACGAAGCATGCAGATTGGTGAAACATCCTATTATCGTCTATGTCATAACCATTGGTAAAAAATGTGTAATGTATCTTGAAATTTCAATTGCTTTATTATTCATTGATCTCCACTAACTGACAGGTCCTTGACTAAAGAACAATGTAGCCGTGATGTAGAAGCATTGCTAATTGTCTGTCTAACATCTGTTTGAAGTTTAGAGTGAAAACAGTTGAGCAAATCATATTACATTATCCAGCCAGTTAGTTCCCAGAAACGGTGCATGGAAACATGAACAAACGGACTAATGCAGCAAGTTACAATATTGAGATTAGTCCCATATAAATTCCCATTTAAAAGCGTGCAGATTATTGAAAAATGGATTATCAAAGAATGGATAAATGAGACATGACTGTATATGGATGAAAATATCAAAATATGCCAGAGAACTGCTGCTTGCGCCAAATCTATGATGATCAAAAACCTGGCCATTCCTACAATAAAAAAATTTTATTCTGAGTGTTCCTTCTTCTTTACTGGACCAATTCTGTGGACTGCACTGCTCCTGTTAATTTCATAGTAAGAGACTTCAACTTTTTTAGAAAGAAGTTAAATATTTTATGCAACTGGAATAGTAACTCGGATGTATTAAATATGAAATCAAAGACAAATGTCTACTGGATATCAACGTCAGACAGACAAACCCTGTTTCAACTATTTCAACACAATGTGGTTACTACGTCAACATTTTAACTGGTGCGATACACTTATAAACCTGTGTTCACGATGAAAGAGATCCAAAATTAGTCAATAACAAAACTGGTGACATACTTGCGAGTGATGGCCTGGATATTGGGCGGCATTGTTGCACTGAAAAGCATCATCTGCTTGTCTTCAGGGCAATTCTCCAACACATCCTCGATCTGGTCCTGGTGTGAGAAACACTACACATTAGTACGTCATTTGTGAAACCTACACAATGTATTACAAGACAGACATTCACATGGAACGAAGGCTGAGAATGACCTGGTGCAGAGACGTGGAAGCACTTAAGCAGATAGGGCAAAAGCAGGATATAGATGGAAGCAACTGTAAACGCCCAAAGCCACGTCTGGTAGAAAGGGGTCATTAATGGCATGAGCCTATGGTCTGTCGGAGAGTGAAAAGGCTTAAGTCAGTAAGTAATCAAATGTCAACTGTGGGCAACTAGAGGGGAGGACGCATCTAGCTAGAAAGTTTTCTGACTAACATGTACAAGGAAGCAGAGTGTAGGACAGACCTACATAATAATATCAGATGAGAGATTGAATAAAAAGGACTGGACCTGGCTTCCTTAGTTAGAAACTATGCCTTGGGATAGGCCTTCAGAGGAGCCCACCAGGGAAATGTACTGGAAAGATCAAAACTAGCTGGAGGAGGTCAGTCAAGGAGAAAATGAAGAAGTTTGGAACCAAATGGGAAAGAAACAAAAATCAGCCAAAACATCTTGTTCACTGTATATGTGTTGTTTTATATGTGTTCCAGCACTATATATATATATATATATATATATATATATATATATATATATATATATATATATATATATATATATATATATATATATAGTGCTGGAACACATATAAAACAATATATGCTCCAGTCGGATGGGAGAGGAATAAGTGACATATACAATGTGTCACTAAGTATGGAAGCCAGCTCAAATACGAACATTTTGGAAAATAACATTTTAAATATCCTGCACTTCTCCAGACCAAAATCTATTTTCCCCATATGCAGTCTTGTATTATGACTCCTTAGTAATACTCCCAAATTTGACATTGAAAATTACCCACATCTCATAACTTAAATATCAGTTTCTATTCCAAATAACAGCGCCTTTGTATTTACAGCAATATTGCCAACAAAGACATAAGTAATTTACACCTTCAACATGTTTGCACTGACAACATTAAAACTAATAAACTGCCAAATAAACCAACCTTGAAATTTGGGGTCAGAAGTTCATCTGCTTCATCAAGACATAGGAAGCATACCTCTTTAAGGTCCTGCAAATTAATAATTTTCAGGGTTATTAGTCTAGTACAAATAACAAGAAAGTTTTTGATGTTTCAATATTTTTAAAGGCAATTACATAAGTGACAGAAAATGTAATTATTTAATAACAACTGAACATCACTCAAAATAACTATTATTATAAGTAAATTAACAGTTCACAGTTTGATTTCCCACAAAAATCGTTAGAATAAAATTGTGTAAATTATTTCTGTTTTGAAGTACTCAGGGATATCCCAATGGCAGTGATAGTGTTTGTTATTTATTTTCTGCTATGATATTATATACACAGACTGACATAACTTACAATACATCCCCTCTCGAGCAAGTCATTCAGGCGACCTGGAGTTGCACAAATCACATCAACTCCATTCCTCATCTGCGATATCTGAAATTCACAAAAATGTTGCATTCACCTTCAAAGCAATAATACGACCAGCCACTAAGAAAGTTAATAAAAGTTTTTACAAATAATATCTAACAGAAATGATCAAAGCATAATCATTTAACTAGAGGCACAACATTATATGTAGGAGCAATGACTGGCTTGGTTCTGGGCCAAGTACCTGGTTTGCCAAAGGCCATTTCATAACTTGTTTTTGATTCGCTATAAAAAACTACCAGATGAATTATCCAAACATTTTGTATACACAGTTAGTGCAAATTTGTATGCCCAAACTGTAGAGTGGGTTTTTCTGAGTAAAACATGTCGACAATTTTGATGCCAGATCCCCCATTTCCATGGCAACAAATACAATGGCCACTGTTTGATGGAATTATAGCCACTCTAAAAAATTACAACACTTAAAAAGTAATGGATATTTGATCACATTCACAATCATCCCTGGCTTACTCCAGACCTCCTCCAAAAAAGTTCTACATCATGAATATTTCTCTTCTGAATTTTCAAAGTTATGATATTCTAAATGTAACATTTGTTTACACATTTTTATTCAGTACTCCCAAGATTTTGCACAAAACCAGAATTTTTTCTTAGACAATGTTTGGAGAATATGCAGGTGAACACAACAATCCAAACAAGATGACCATATCATGTTTAATTCCAAAGCATTGTACTTTCTTGTTGCAAAAATGTAATTTCTGGTAAACGGCCACCAAAGAATGAATGACAGCATTGATTACATGGTAGATGCAAGCTTTATCTAATAAAACTAATTTTGATGTACATGAAAGGTGAACTTTATTCATAGTAAACATACAAAGCTATTGGAATATGGGGGACACACCATTCTAGCTGCCATATCTCCCATTAAAATGATATCTGGACAACCAATGCATTAAATGATTTAAAATGAATTATGCTGTTCACAGAAACAAATGTATGAATAAAATATATATGCTGTTACAATTAATTCATTTTTAGAACAAGAAGTGAAATTCACTAAATGACAAACCAAAAGAAAACTTCAACTTCAACATGCCACCAGGGTTGAAAAAAATCAAGATTTTTTCGAAAAAATTGATTAAATTGGATTTTTTCGATTAAATCGATTTATTTGATTTTTTCAACATTCTCGACAAATCTTATAAGAAATAATATGTAGTTCTGAAAATAAATAAATAATTCCACACAGAATCTAGTTGACGTGGCATGGTGACACAACCAGTCAACCACAATGTGCAATCGCAATGACCATCAGAATGTTCTGCCTACTAACTTACTAAGCCTAGATACCAGACTGCCCTGCGTCATGCCTTGCTGCCCTTATTCCCTGGCTTCTCAGTAGGATTGGCAGTCCCTTCCCTCAAGAAATATGTGGCTTCACCGTGAAGCCACATATCAACTGATTAAATCAAAGCATGCAATTAGCTGCAGTCAGTTGGTCCTTTGCAGGTGACAATACAGATAAAGGTATGCCTCTCTGCCCTCTTCCCATTCAGTCAAAGTCATGCCTCGGTGATCACATAATCTGAAAAAAAATCTAAAAAATCAATATCTTGATTTTTCATATTGATTTAATCGATGATTTAATCAATTTGATTAAATCAACGCCAACTCTGCATGCCACACAAAAATCATCCACTGCACTTACCATAGGCAATCATGTGAAGCAAAGGTCGCCATTTATGATAACTTTGCTCCAGTAAAATAATTAACCAATTGTGATGGTTACTTTTAAATGACAAAATTGTTTCAATCTTTTGTCAATGACAACATTAATTAAAATAAAAATTTTCAAGATGGCTACCAATTGCTTTGTGATTGTGAAACATGACTGGAATGTTTTTGTTTCAATTCAAAATTATATCACACCAATGCCACGGCAACACTTGAAAAATAGCAAAACTTTTCCACAAATATGTGCTTCAACTTCGGCCTTAAATACAAAGAAACAACACTCAAACTGTCGATGTACTGTGCCACGACCATCATCATGCTGTCAGTCGCTATGCGACAAAGACTGCTTTCATTTCTTGACCGCCGCACTCCATTTAGTTCTCTGCTGTGAGAGTGATGTCCATGAGTCGGTCTTTATGTCTCTCAGCTTGAGGTTTCTCTTGATGGTATCCTTGAACCGGAGACAAGGGCGTCCTCTCTGTCTGTGACCAGAAGACAATTGAGAGTAGAGGATCTGCTTTGGTAGTCTGTCTAATGACATCCTCATGAGGTGTCCAGTCCACAGGAGATTCTTTTTGATCAGAAGATCTTCCATAGAGGGCAGCCCTATCCGACCGAGTATTTCCTTGTTTGTCACTTTGTCCTTCCAGGTTAGCCTCATGATCGAACGCAGATGTCGCATCATGAAGGCATGCAGCTTTTTCACCTGTCGTCTGTACACTGTCCAGGCCTCGGCTCCGTATAGTAAGGTGGATAGCACAATTGCCTGGTAGATCTTGCCTTTGACCCGCGTGGACACATGGTGGTTGTTCCAGAGTCTCTGGCGTAATCGGCCGAAAGATGCGCTAGCCTTGGCCATCCTCCTCTGTATTTCAGCATCAATGCGTCCATCACTTGATATAGTGCTTCCGAGGTAGGTGAATTCCGGAACAGAGTTCAGTTTGTTTCCATCAACCATGATATCCTCCTCTCGGGTTCTTGTAGAGTTGGGTTGGTACAGCACTTCCGTCTTCTTGATGTTAATCTTCAGGCCGAACTTCTTTGATGCATCGGAGAAAGCATCCACTATTCTCTGGATCTCTTCAGCGGAGTGGGCAACCAGTGCACTGTCATCTGCGTATAGCAGCTCTCTCACAAGTATCTGGGTAGTCTTGGTCTTCGCTCTGAAGTGTGCGATGTTGAATAGGTCAGCGCTCTGTCTAGACTGTATATAGACGCCATCTCCCATGCCTCCGAAAGCCTCGACAAGCATTGCTGATAGGAAGATGGAGAAGAGCGTGGGGGCCAGTACACAGCCTTGCTTGACACCATTGGTAACACCGAACGTTTCCGAGACTTCCCCTCCAACACTCACATTCGCCATCATTCCCGTATGTAGAGCCTCGATCATGGTTGTGAATTTCTCTGGGCATCCATATTTCCTCAGTAGCTGCCATAGCCCAGTCCTTCCGACTGTATCAAACGCCTTCGTGAAGTCGACAAATACTATATATAGTGGTCGGTCCTGCTCAATGCACTTTTCTTGTAGTTGTCGAAGACAAAATATCATGTCCGCTGTGGTCCGGTTGGATCTGAAGCCACACTGTGTCTCGGAACTACTTCTGGTGTTATGTGAATAGATAGTCTGTTGAGCAGGATCCTGGCGAAGATCTTGCCTGCTATGGAAAGAAGAGAGATTCCTCTGTAGTTCCCACAGTCTGTTCGATCTCCTTTCTTGTAGATGGTTACAATGCTGGCATCCTTCCACGCTTGTGGTACAGAACCCTCCTCCCAGGCTTTGGTGATTAATTGGTGCAGTCTGTTGGACAGATTGTCTCCTCCGTGCTTCCATACTTCAGCAGGAATTCCATCACCCCCAGGTGCTTTGCCATCTTTCAGGCCGCGAATGCTCTAGCCATCTCATCCATGTTTGGAATCTCATCAAGGCATATGTTGGTAATGCGCTGCTGGATGTTGACAAGAGCTTCATGTTCTATGTCGCCAGGGACGTTGAGTAGTTTTTGGAAGTGTTCACTCCATCTTGCCACAACTCTCTTGCTGTCAGAGAAGGTCTCCATTCCATCTGTTGACTTCAGGTGAACAGGTCCCTTTTTCGCGGGTCCCCACACTTCCTTCAGTCCATTGTAGAAGCCCTTCATGTCATTTCTGTCTGCAGATCTCTGCAGCTCCTCTGCCTTCATTTCCCACCATTCTGACTTCAGGGCACGGGTGCGTTTTTGTAGCAGTCTGCAGGCATCTTTGTACGCTGCAGTGGTGGATCTAGTACTCCTGGTCTGCAACACTCTCTGGTGGGATTGGTCTCTTCTGCTTATTAGATTTTGTAGCTCCTGGTCGTTGGGGTCGAACCAGTCCTGGTGTTTTCTGTCTGGCTTGCCGAGAAATGTTTTAGCTGTGTTGTATACTACCTGTTGCAGAGCTGCCCATTCCTCATCTGGTGTTGAGCTTTCCTTCTCCTCCCATTGGGCGAGAGCGCTGTCCATCTCCTGCTCGAAGCTCTCCCTATGACTGATGGTACGTAGTTTTGCTGTGTTTAGCTTGGTCGGTTTTCTTACCCCTTGTCTGTTGTGCTTTTGTCGTACTCTAAATGCCACTTTTGACCTCAGCATATGGTGATCGGTCCAGCAGTTAGCTCCACGCATGGCTCGAGTACTGTGGATGTCCATCTTATCCCGACACCTCGTGATGATGAAGTCGATCATATGCCAGTGTCTGGAACGAGGATGCATCCAGGTGGTCTTGCGTTCATCCTTCTGCTTGAACATGGTGTTCGTCACTATCAGTTCGAACTCAGAGCACAAAGCCAGTAGAAGCTCGCCATTGGAGTTGCATTTCCCGATCCCATATTTGCCCATGACCATGGTCCATTTGTCATTGTCTCTTCCTATCCTTGCATTGAAGTCTCCTATCAGCAGTAGCTTATCGGTACGAGGGATGCCTCTGAGCGTACTTGACAGCTGGTTGTAGAAAGCCTCCTTGTTATCGTCCGGGTTTGTCATTGTTGGAGCGTAAACACTGATAATTGTAGCATAGTTGTCCTTGCTCAGAGGTAGTCTCATCATCATGATTCTGTCACTTACTGGCCGTGGCATTTCTGTCAGCATTGTCACGATGTCCTTCTTTATAGCAAAGCCCACTCCAGCCTCCCTTCTCTCTCCTTTGGGTCTGCCACTCCAGAAGAAAGAGTATTCCAAGTCATTAAGACTACCAGACTCTGAGAACCTTGTTTCGCACAGGGCAGCAATGTCTATATTGTACTTGGCGAGTTCCATTGCTACTAGTGCAGTACGTCTTTCCGGTCGGTCGGCTACTTCTCAGTCGAGGAGAGTCCTGACGTTCCATTGAGCGATTGATAGTTGTTCTCTTCTTCCTAGCTGATTTTTCACTGTCGACGGAAGATGAGGTCGAGCAGCGCGGTCCTTGGTAACCCGGGCGACGACCGCTCCGGTATGGTAATTCGTGCGGTTGTGCATTTCATGAGAGCTGCTTGCAAAAAGTGTTGAAGTGCTGCTGGCTTTTGCAAGTTACTAGCGGCACTCTCTCGGGGAGCAAATAGAGGTCTCACACCGGCAAGAACACGTCAAGACAGGCGCGAGCTATTTATCCCTGCAGTGGCTGGTCGGGAGATGTTGGGAGTTCCATTCATCAACCACCCTTGATGCTGCCACAATGACATGGTTTTCTGTTAGGGTTTGCTCCCTTAGCCTTCGGTTCTGTCGAGAACCTGTATCACAAGGCAGTGATTTTCAACTCTGCAATGCAGGGGCGTCAAACTCCCTGAGGTATTGTAGTACCAGAGGTTCTGTAATACTTGCATACACAACATGGCCAGATTATCCATGAAATATGACGCCATCCAATGTTCTGCCTAGCTACAGGTGTGCTCATAAAACAAAACATCACTTTGTTCTATCTGCCTATATGCATTTATCTAGGCCATATAGAAAAATGCATATCATATTATCAATGCACATCGTAAAACCGACACATCGCTGCACAATCAGGAAGTAAAGGAAATCTTTACAAATTGACGGTGGAGACAATTACAGGCACACAAGACCATGGCACTGTTGAGACCTGCCTACCTGTCTCTGTATGCTGGCACCGCCATAGACAGCCACACAGTGTATGTCGGGACCGAGTTCATCGATCGACCTATACAGCTGCAAGCACAACTCACGTGTTGGAGATATGACAATGGCCTGTGGACTCTGTGTTCGACTCCGGGTCGATGGCCTCGGCCTGCAAGACGCAACATGACTATATTTTATTTAATATATTGCCACATCCAAGATTATTTATGACGATTCAAAGCAAATTAAAAATTAACATGGTTTAGAACCGTTACATACACAAAAAAATAAAATAAAAAATAAACATAGCATAATATACAATACAAAAATAGATCAAAGATGATAAATAAATAGTTTAAATATAATAATTTTAATATTCAAATAAGTATTGCATCACAGACAGTGGCCTATGTTAATTTGCACCTTAGGAAAACGCACCTTTCTGACAGTTTCTGAATTATGGGGATCGTGAATGCCAGCGTCTTACCACTTCCTGTCACGGCCTTGCCAATGACATCTCTGGAAAAAGACATTTCACCTATGCAATACGAAAGCAAGCCGACACACATCTCCTTACAAACATAAATCAACTATGATATGAGTTGCTCTAGCTGATTCCTAAAATAATTGCCTAAAGCACAGATATAAAGAAACAGACACACATAAATAAATCAACTACAAAAACGTCTTGTTGCTAATCTGCAGATCGCAGTAACTTAGCAAATATTGTTGTCACTAACTATATGGACTGCATGTTTAGCACCATTAGAAGACAGTATTTGCACCGGAGAGTAGCCAAAAAATTAATACATGCATTTAAAATGTCAACGTATTGTGATATTTTCATAAAAATTTAATATCTTATATTACATTTTGATTCACCAGGAAAAGACCTTAACAAATGCTTTGTGGGTCATAAAAACTCTTGGGACCCCCCAGCCAATGTTCCTAGTTTCAGGCAGTGCCTAAAACCATTCCAAGCACTGCATACAAAATTACCATAAGTGTATATCACTGCACAGAGAACAAGGTCAAATCCAGTTTAAAATAAAATATCATGTCAACAATAAAAAAGAAATTAAAGTAAAACTTTGGCAGGGATGCATGCTAAGAACAAAATGTTAGAAAATATCCTCATCCAATGGCTAACCCAGTGGGAAGGATATCACATTGACGATAATGATGAAACGAACCTTCCCGCGAGAGTGGCTGGCAAAGTCTTCACTTGGATATTGAATGGTTTCTGATATCCCAGCTCCTCCAGCACGCCAAGTAAATTGTTGTTGAGGTTAAAGTCCGCAAATGTCACTCTGTAAGCACAATAACATTCGTTGAAAGAAGCACTTAAGCAACCAGACATTCCTGTAATATGTCAGTCATGTCTCCATCAATGCCCATTAATCCTATTTATCAGTACTTCATACAAGTTTCTGTGCCCCATTCTAAGAAATATGCAAAGCATTTAAGAAATCCAGAAGCACTCTGAGTTTAGCATAAGTATGACCAGTTAAATCTCCCTCCTCAACTGATTTAGTGCATTGTGAATCAGGTTCATTAATATTCTAATCTGAATCTGCAGGTTATTTAATAAAAGAGAGCATACTTTCATTAAAATCATCAATAGAGTTGACATTAATTGTAAAAAAGGCCAAAAACTCTGTATCTCAAGACCTTATAATGGTCCCACTGACATTTTTTGTATGATTGTTGATACAATGACCTTGCTAATGATAAAATGTTATAAAAATAGGGGATTACTCATTTTGGGTATTTGAGGTCAACGTCAAGGCCAGTGACATCCACAACTGTCATTTGATGCATATCTGTGGATAGGACAATGTATTAGCTTCATTTTAAGACCAATATCAGTACTTTAGCACCATTACGACCAAAGTTATGTCTACATACGTGCTAAGAGGTAATGCAACATTTTTGTGGCATAGCACCGTTAAGGCCAAAGTGACATCTACATAGATGTCAATTACCCTTAAATAAAAGTAATGAAACTTAAAATTTTAAGGGTTGTTTGAAATCTATTAGACCACAAAAATGTAAAAAAACAGTTGGTGGCTCCAGTGTATTTTTTTTTATATCTGACATAGTACCAGCTACATCACCAGCAAAATTAGCTAAATTCTGGTCACAATCTGTCATAACACAAGATTTATTTAGTATTTAAAATTAAATATATACAACTTGCAGGAATATTGCAATTTGATATGTTCATATTATATAAAGCATACTATTTTAAACTGGTTTAAATTTCACAATATGTGTGCAAAATTTCATTAAAATCGGAGGGGGTAAAGACATTTTTTTATGATTTCATATGGAATGACCTATGTGTACAAAGAGGCAGGCATGTCAGACTTGTAGTGGATCACCTAGATAGGTTAATTTTTTTCTCAAAATGAGTTTGAAACGAGACAAAAAAAATGAGGAAGAACCTTTAAAAGAAATAACTGAATATTCAGACAACATAACAAATCAATGTGAGTCTCACCCTTCCGAGGAAGCATGTTGGGTAGATGACTCCTCCCTGTGCTGCTTCCTCAGACCATCCAAATCCTCATCATCCACGTCATATTCTTCCTCCTCCTCCTCCAGCAGTTTCCTCCTCCCTCCACCTCTGCCTCCCCAGTCGGAGGAACACCGGGCAAGAAGCAGCTGGGTGCGAACAGTGTGGGGTGTGGACGACCACCTCAACCCTTCAAAGCCATCTGCAAAGTTTGGAAATCGAAATATATAATAAGTTAACAAAGTTCAGAAGCATTCGGTTCTAGAATAAGCTTCATATAATTTTTTATTTTCCATTGGAAATGCTACGTGTAAGACCAGAGCTAGTATGTACCGAGCTGCGTCACTTCGACCTGCGCCATTTTGTAAATTGACATTCCTATCTGCTACACAAACACAAACTGTTCTCGAATATTATTGCTTTTATTACAAACCTCCTTAAACCTGTTAATGCATCTTCACAACTGATGTGGTTATACAACTGGACATCCGTTGAATCAAGGCAAGAACACAAACGAACAATTGCACACACTGCCACCGCTGACAGACAATGTCAGTGAGACACTTTTGTTGATGTAGGGGATATCAATGAAAATTTCACATTGGCATTGCAGATCTAATTTGTTTTATATATTTTTTTATGACATTGCTGATATTCAGTACAGCCTACATGTCACATTTTGCAGTTACCATCTGATATGTGCCAGTTCCAAAGAAATAAAACCTGCCCTGTACATCTTAAATTTCCAAGGCAAATTTTCAGCATACCAATTAAATGATCAATATTTGTAAACTAGTTTTAGTTTTTTTCCAGCACTCAACAAAGTTTTATTAACTGACTATTCAGCCAGAACATTATGGCAAAGCTGACATCTAGTTACTAGTCATATCTTTTTTTGGAATCAGACTCTGGGTCAGTTATATTGTAATTGGAACCTCAATTCCAGAATTGGTGAAAATGTAAATGGTATTAAACTAAATTAAATATAATATGTTGCATAGTTTTTGCGTTGAGTATGTCTATGGTTGGTCTTTCTGTTGATATACTGATATTTCAATATGGGATTGAAATTGGTGTTTTAGGAGGTGAAATTGGGACTGGTATGTGTAATTGGAATTGATGTAACTGACCCAAATTGTGGACTCAAATGCACATACATTTATGCACACACAAACACCATATGATACTGAATGTAAATTTAACAGTTCTCGTGATGTTTATGGTTATTCTTTATCAGATCAATACACACATATCCTTGTACATCCAATGTAATTCACTTCCAGTTTACGCATGGTACTTTTTGTACTTCACAGATATGCTTCCATAGCCAAAAATTAGCCATGGTTGTCACTTGAGCAGCATATGAGAGTCATTATTACTAAGAAAGCCATAGTTGGAACAGCATTGCAAAGCAGCTACACGTTAGCTGGTGAACTGTGATGAAGCACCTGTTGTCTGACACCGTCTATGAGAGGACAGGTAAAGCTCAAGAAATGATCATGAAGATCACATTATCAACATGTTTGATTGATTGGAGGAAAACATCTAAGACGTTGACAAGAGAGCTGCAAATAAACTTGAAGCTGCAAGGAAATGTCAGAACCTTAGAAATCTTAAACTGAAATAAATAAAATAAAATAATTACTGACCACATTAAGTGTTGCAAATGACAGTTTATGTAAAGTGTATTCCACACTAAAGGACAATATTCATAAAAAAGGTATTTTCTAGAAATCGCTTCCAGGTGAGCAATAATATGGGGTAAATATGCCCGCAAAGGCTAGGTCATTTTAAAATTGAGGGTGCTAAAATGGGCTAGCAGACACATGCTTGCAGTTATTACAGTACAGCAGAACAATGTTCATTTAATATGTCATATTTCCATTTCTTACCAAATGTATTTTTCTATAATCTACAACTGGTCAAATATCACTAAACTTTGTCACTGTCAAATGTTACGTTATTATTTGACATGCCTACTGTCTTGTCACCGGCGATGCAATGCCGATGTGTGCAATTGTTCGTTTGTGTTTTTACCTTGATTCAATGGACGTGCAGTAGCATAACCGCATCAGATGTGAAAACTACTTTACCAAGTTTAAGCCTTTATAAATTAAGGAGGTTAGTAATAAAGCAATAATTTTCGAGAACTGTTTGTGTAGCAGGAAGGATGAAATGCCACCGTATTGTCAACAGCGGTTTATGTCGATATATAGCTCGGTATACACCAGCTCTGGTAAGACTCACACCAAATTTTCTCTTACAGCACTTTGCACGTGTGCAGTGCTGTGCACACACACCGAATCTATAAGCCTTGAAGAGAGGGTTGACTCGTACTCGAAGAAGAAATGTCAATTTCTGATACAAAGTAACATTTTGTGTGATTAACATTTTAAGGATTCCTCCTTCAAAATGTCGTCAGAAAGTTCCTTAACTCGAATATATTTAATCATAGTCTGTTCAAACCTACATGGTTGTTTTTATCTGAAATTTGGATGTTTAGTGGTGCATGTGACTGTTCCAACTAGTGAAACTGTGAAAATGTTACCGTCCTGCATGCAGTGTCAGAGATCACGTTCAGTCAACGACACCCGATCACCGCCCACTGCCACTAGACTCGAGAAGGTTATTATAGCGAGTATTTCGAAAATGACATCCAAATCTACAAGAGTTTTACACATAAGCTATTGATCACTGCATCATCAGGCAATACGTACATGAAAACTTGCATCTTGTGACGTTTCTAACACCATACCAATTTTTTATCACCGCCCTTGAAAACACACGTGCAATGTTAGAAGCCATGTTATTAGTTGTTGTGTCGTATATGCAAATGTTCTCCGACCTTAAACGAAGGTTTCTAGAAAGGTCGCTAGAGGAGCTGCATATACTATGTGGCAATACTAATGTTGTTTTGTTTGACAATTTGTACATTGCCATGCATGAATAAGGATCATTGCTCCCACCAGCTTGCATTACAAAAAAAGAACCATTAATCAATTGTTAGTAATGCGCTGAACACAAAAGAAGGGGCCGTGTCAACTTATTTCTAGTTAGAAACAGATGGCGCCACTGTTGTCAGGTACATATCTGGGTTACGAAATTGCGTTGTTAACAAATAAAACCACGTGGCTCGACGCTATTGATAGAATGATGATGATGATGATGACGACTACGACGACAATGATGTTTCTTTATTTTGTTGGATAAGACATGTAATAGATTGCAATTGGTGTTTTTAGATTACACCAACAAATTGAACTGCTAGTTACGATTACGTTTAATTGTCAATTGTGGCAGTTTCAAAACCAGAATAAAAAAATACAAGTACCACAATTGCCTGTAATGAATTACAGTTACACTGATAGTCATAACTGAACCCAAACCTGTATGCGATACCAGAAAATTTATATTTTTGGTTCCGTTAAAATAGGCCAATTTACAAATTAACCTTGTCTTGTGTCACAGCTGCATATGAGAACTAAAAGTGCTATAACCATCTGTAACTCTGGACGAACAACTTCGAGGACTACACATAGGCACAGAGCGCGCCTGATAGCACGCGAGTGTTAACTTTTACAAATCAACACATCGATCTTTACCACATCGGTGTCAGATCGTACGAACCATGCACGCGCCAAACTGTCGCGTGTTGCCGTGCAAACAAAGTTTGACAGCCTGTTGCTCGTTGTGAAACTTGCGTGCCCAGCCCGTTGTGCTGAACAATTTAGACAGCGGCGGCAGTACACCTATACGGTTACCGGAAAACCGACCATGACAACGCCTAAATGGCTGTGAATACGTATAACCCTAAACGTACATTGCCGTCGCACGTGAGTTTCGTTCGTGAAATTGTTTTTAATTATATCCCATACTATGGCTAGTATAGCCTAGGGGACCTAACATTATATGGAATTATTTTTGTAAAATGGAAGTAGAAAGGCGACTACCGAGTCTATAAGCCTTGAAGAGGGGTTAATAATTAAATTGGCTTGTACCCGGAAGAAGAAGAAGCCACGTACACTTTAAATTGGCAGCTCCAAAACTGACCGCTCCCTGACCATATAGCATAGGCCGAAGCCGGAACAGTTTTGTCGTTTTCTAGCCATGAGAACGCGTTCTTGCTTCGCACCAGACGAATCTTCATGTCGACGCCGTTCAGCAGGTAACGGTCTTGCATGAACACGTCCGCGTGTTGGCGCCCCAGTAGCTCCACTTCGCGATTTGTCTCGATGTACCCAAGTCGCTTCCACGACCCTTCGTCGACCGTCTCCATGTGCCCGGTGGTATCCTTGCACCACAGTCCGCATGTGAGTTAGATCTCCTTGGCCTCCGTACCGAAGGGGTCACGAGCGTGCCGTTCAACGAGACGTCGACTTGGCTGAACATCGAGTGCAGCAAGTTGTTGACCGGGCCCACGGGATTGTCCTCATCGAGGTTCAACACGCGTACTCGCATGTGCAGGCAAACGCTGTCCAAGTCGAGGTAGTCATCTCCCGAACCCGGTATCAGAAATTCCGCGCCGAGCGACGTGAACGGTTGGTAGTCCACTGACTGACCACTCTCGATACTCGTCTGGGTCGTCGATAAACTGAACAGGTCCAGTTCACTCTTTAGACCCTGTACGACTGCCGGTGCACGAATGTCATTCTACTCGGTGAATACGTCGCTGCACGGCTGCACTCGTTCTTTACGACCTCGTTTCGGTGTACTGAGCTGGCCGGTCGTTTTTATATGCTGCAGCGTCGTCGTCGGCTTCCTCGGAGGCTTGCCGTTCAGTAGGCCGTCGAGCTGGTCGGCGCCCGCTTCCTCGGAGGCTTGCCTTTAAGTAGGCCGTCGAGCAAGTCGGCGCCCGCTTCCTCGGAGGCTTGCCGTTCAGTAGGCCGTCAAGCAGGTCGGCGCCCGCTTCCTCGGAGGCTTGCCGTTCAGTAGGCCGTCGAGCAGGTCGTCGTCCGCTTCCTCGGAGGCTTGCCGTTCAGTAGGCCGTCGAGCAGGTCGGCGCCCGCTTCCTCGGAGGCTTGCCGTTCAGTAGGCCGTCGAGCAGGTCGGCGCCCGCTTCCTCGGAGGCTTGCCGTTCAGTAGGCCGTCGAGCAGGTCGGCGCCCGCTTCCTCGGAGGCTTGCCGTTCAGTAGGCCGTCGAGCAGGTCGGCGCCCGCTTCCTCGGAGGCTTGCCGTTCAGTAGGCCGTCGAGCAGGTCGGCGCCCGCTTCCTCGGAGGCTTGCCGTTCAGTAGGCCGTCGAGCAGGTCGTCGTCCGCTTCCTCGGAGGCTTGCCGTTCAGTAGGCCGTCGAGCAGGTCGGCGCCCGCTTCCTCGGAGGCTTGCCGTTCAGTAGGCCGTCGAGCAGGTCGGCGCCCGCTTCCTCGGAGGCTTGCCGTTCAGTAGGCCGCCGAGCAGGTCGGCGTCCGCTTCCTCGGAGGCTTGCCGTTCAGTAGGCCGTCGAGCAGGTCGGCGCCCGTTTCTTCGGAGGCTTGCCGTTCAGTAGGCCATCGAGCAGGTCGTCGTCCGCTTCCTCGGAGGCTTGCCGTTCAGTAGGCCGCCGAGCAGGTCGGCGTCCGCTTCCTCGGAGGCTTGCCGTTCAGTAGGCCGTCGAGCAGTTCGGCGCCCGTTTCTTTGGAGGCTTGCCGTTCAGTAGGCCGTCGAGCAGGTCGGCGCCCGCTTCTTTTGTGCGTCGTTTAGTCACCTGTTTTAGACTCTGACCGGACGCGACGCCTTTCGCCACGTGCATGCCCGTCTTCTGAGCTCATTTGCCCAGAGCTCTCTTGATGAGAGGCATGGCGCTTCGCAGCAGGATCCCGAACATATTTCTCAAGCCGTGTCCTCGCTGAACTACAGAGCCGATGAACACCTGTAGGTTGCCTCCTACTTCCCGTGTAGTAGTCCTCGTACACGTTGGTGCTGCTGGGACTTATGCTTATAAACAACCCTGTCTTACAGCGCTGGAACTGAAGCGTCACTATATGACCTTGCCTCGTTCGAATGGCACCGGTCGACCGGTGTCGTCCCTTATATCGACCTCGATTGTTCCGAACTCTTTGCACAACACGGGTACGTACTGCGGCTTTTGGAAGCTGTTCCACACTGTGTCTCCCTGCTCGCCACTTAGCGGTACGATGCGCAACAGCGGCACGAGGCTGTCGCCGACGACTCGCCGTTCCACGATGCTCGTGTGTAGGTAGAGCGACTCGAACCCCGTCGTCATGTCCACCACGGCATCGGCTTCTCGGAAGAAGGAATCGCCTTCGACTCCCTCGGGTCAGCCCGGACTAATCACCACGCCGTCGTCGGCGCGAAAGCCCAGCATGGTGGTATTCACGGAGCTGTAATTTTGTTTCACGCTCTTCTCCTGCATGATATTTCGCAAGACCTTGTTGATGTTTCGCACCACCTTCCCCGGTCCGGAGTAATACCCGGTTTCTACCCTGCCTTTCCCGGAGATGTATACCGGCTTCTCGTCGGTCCTCGTTGTAACGTGTAACGAACCACGAGTCCCCGTCTCTCACGTACGTTGTACTAACTGTGTGGGTACTGGACCTCCACCAGAGCGCACTCCCACAGGCCAGACAGGCTGATGCATTGCGGTAACGTCATAATGTAGTGGGTCAGCGTGTTGTCGGGGTGCATGTCCATGGAGGCATTGCTAGGTAGATTCAGGTGAAAGTCAAACGATTCCATCGCGTTTCATAGACGAGTTAGGCAGCAGGTAACCCAGGCAACTACTCAACTGCGCCATGGGCCGTCCACATGGTCGAATCTCCTCGGTCTCTCGTCAGGTTGTGTATACTGACCACAATGACCGTGCACAGGACGACGACTTGGCACAGGAACACGATCTCCGGCTTGGGACGCTCGTTACCGCAGAGGCGCCAGCGATGTCACCCGGTGCCAACGCATTTGACATAGTAGCTGAGGCCACTAATAAAGTAAATGTAGATGAATACAAGTATATGATGCTTTGCAACATTTGCTTAAAATTTTCATCAATTACTTATTTTATTTTTATGACACGCTATATATATTTAGCATATCAATTATACAAATAAAACCTTATTTAGAAATATAATATGGCTATCACATAGCTCAAGTCGATATATCTCGATAATGCTGCAATCGCAAGTCGCCTGAAACTATCCGTCATGTCCGAGTTGGTGTACGTCTGTTCCCGTGAAAAACACTGTAAGTCACGTCATAGTCGACACTAGATAGATTAACATTTTTTGGCAAAATGGTTGGCAAATTACAATTATGGCAGTTTAAAAATATATATATATAAATCACAATTACATATATTGCATTTTGTCTGTAATCAATTACAATTACACGTTTATAATTACACAATTACAATTACCGAACCCTGTATAGATTACCGGAAATAATATTTTTGGTTCCAAAATAGGCCAATTTAGAAACCTATTCTATACAGTAAATATAATGTTTGTGCACATAACTTGTGCACAACAACTTCTGGGGGCATTTATGGGGGACATCTTGGCTTGCAGGCGTCCTACAAGGTGATAAACTCGCACTGAATCTGTCTGTAATTGTGCTGGATTATGCAATGGGAAATGCCATAGGTAATGATGCCACAGCACAGGGAATCATGCCGATTTTGCTAATGACATTTCTCTATTCTCTAACATAATCAACTAAGCTCAAGTGCCAGTAACTGTACACAGTTGAATCAACATGTAACCAAGTTGGCCTCCACATTAAAATAAAACATCAATTCTAAAAGGTGAGGACTGAGTAATAACCTTTTGAGAATTGCTCGTATGGAAGTTTAACTGATAAACAGAGAATTTTAGAGAAAGTACAAGTTAATGACGGTCTCGGTTTGCCTCTGAGTCTTATATACCCTCACCTACAGGAAAGGCTAAATCTGCCTAGGTTGTGATATCCCGTTCCCAATCATGCATCTGGACATAAGTCGTCGGGTAATGCGACCTTTCAACTCTCGGGGAGGGTTGGTGTTGTGTCATTCTCCTGAATTATGATGGACTGTTCTAGTTCATCTAGGGAGCAGTGTCCATCAGTAGCAATTGCAAAACAAAACATTTTCAGTACTGATAATGCAGTGTATTTATTTAGTACAGTTACTATGTGCTTAGTAAGCATATGTAACAAATTTGTTTTTAATCATAGAAGACCAACACCTTGGTGACATCAAATTAAAAGTGCATTGTATAATTTCGAAATGACCCGTAACATGATCTCACTCGATTGACCTAAAAAGAAAGCAGATCAGTGGAATATAAATCCTTGTCACTACCAATTCAGCCACAATTGTGGAATGGTACAGCTTTATTTGTACCTAATTATTAAATAACTATTACTATGAGATACATATATACACACATAGTAACATAAAGCACGTGTTGGTTACTACAACAGTTGAATTTCTTTGTTTACTTTCCAAACAAAAATCATTCAAAATAAGTCTCCATTAAAACTTGACTGAAGTTTCATTTGATAATTTTGGTGGATCTGAATTCAAAACAGTTTGATTAATAAAAAAATTATAATTTTAGTTATATATTAAGTACATATTACAGCAGTACATACAAGTAGTACACAAATATGATGATGGTGCATATAATGTATATGTCAATAATTGTGGATTAACACAAAAAATCACCTGAGAGAAGTAGTGCAACACTTCAATTATTATAAACATTAAATTTCCACAAATTTAGAAACATTTATGATTTTAAGACGTAAATTCGTCCTGCCTTACATAATAGTCATATATTACATCACAACCATAATATATAAATTGTTTAAAATGGTCTACCAACATATTTCCGCACAACCAAACTGCATAAAACCACAAGAATGAACTTTGTGTAATTAACACATTGATAATAATTTACAAACGTAACAAGTCATTCCAAAAATAATCCTGAGCAGTTAATTAAATATATAAGAATGTTGGCAATATCTAGAACCAGAAATGGCAAATGCAAGCCTTCGGTGATAAACAACCAAAAATCCTACAAAACACGTTTTAGTACAACATGTAATATCATATTAAGCAATTGTATAACAAAGTGCCTCTGTATGCTATCCACATACATCAACCAATTTAATGACATACATCACTTTGTCATTTTCAAAGGATTGTAATGAAAACAGTAAAATATAATATAAATTCAACTGCTACTCCACACAGTGAACACATGCTATGACAATCTATCTGGTAAGCTTATAATATACGTAGTTCAAAGTTTAACTAAGTTATTATTAGTTTGTATTAGTTAGTGACTTTCATGTCACCCCCACCGCTTCCCAAATCCTTATACCCTTGCTGTAACAACAAAGTCAAAGGACTTCGGGATGCGTGCAAAACTCGACTTCACAAATTCCAGGCTAAACTCCTTCCCAGGGACAGGGCTAAACTTGAACTGACGCATCAACATTGGTATGGCGAGCATGAGACTTGACTGCGCAACGGTGTTGCCCAGACACACGCGTCGTCCCGCGCTGAAGGGCATGTAACTAGCGGGCTTGTGGTCAAGGTTACCAGCGGCGTCAAGGAAACGGTCTGGCTTGAAGCAGTGCGGGTCAGACCAGAAGTCGGGGTCTCTGTGGATTGCCCACATGTTGACGAGAACCATCGTGTCTTTGGGGATGTCAAAGCCAGCTGCAAAAGGAGGTACAACAATGTGTGATCTCACAGTGGACATATACAGACAGTCAGTTATCAGACAGACATATAAACAGACAGATAGTATATATATTTAATATATATATATATATATATATATATATATATATATATATATATATATATATATATATATATATATATATATATATATATATATATATATGGTCCTTTCAATCTCTACTACATCGGACTTGTGTTGTATTGCATAAATATGTATATATATATATATATATATATATATATATATATATATATATATATATATAATATATACATACATATACCTCTAGTAAGACATAAACTAGTGTATATATATATATATATATATATATATATATATATATATATATATATATATAATATATACATACATACATACACTCTAGTAAGACTAATGTAAGTCGCTCTCATAGGAGCCACCATGGTAGATTTTCAATGATTTTATTTATTGTCTATTTCCACGTGTATATTTCCATAAAATAAGTGTGTTCCATTTACACATCAAAGTTCAATCAATTTCTGTGTGTGCCTATATGTATACTTGTATGTAAATTGTTGTAGGTGATTGGTGATTGCTGATGCATTGTGACAGGTGTGTATATTTGTACAGTTGGTTTAGGTAATATGTGTAGCTAGAAGATATTTATTCGTGATTATGTGTGGATATATAGCAATTGTGCAGATAGCCTTTTATGGTATAATGTATATATCCTTGTAAGCTGCGTGTGGTCACCTTATCTTTTAAAATATCTTGTGTATTGTTGATGATATGTGGTAAATTATCAGACATATTTTTGGAAATTCGTTTTGTGTACTAAATGTGTGTATTTTGTTGTGATATGATTGTGTATGTAAGTATTCTTGTTTACTGGCCAGTTTTGTAAGTATGCTGGTAACTGCTTGTGCATGAATTTATAATAGAATCGTAGTATCTGTATTTTCAGTAAGTCTTCAACTTTTAAAACAGAGAAGCTTTTAAATATGGTTCCATATGTGAGTTGTATTTGTTTACCGATATTATTCTAATAGGTTTCTTTTTTAATTTCTTTAACATATTACACTGTAACCAGAGATCATTAGGCAGTAATTTATGTGGGGTAATATTAATTATATTAATTAATTATATAGTGTAATTTTTAAACTTAATGGTATGACATGCTTCAACTTGTTTATAATTCCAATTGTCCTAGAACAGTTATTTGCTACTTTCTCAATTAAGGTGTCTAATGTTACCTGTAGAGCAGTTAGGCCTAAACAGTTGAAATGTTGGACTCTTTCAATGTTGGTTGTTATCCAAATGTGTAGTGATCCTTTCAACTACTTCTATAGCTGCAAATTCAGTTGAATTGTGGGGTCTGAAGCCGTACTGATTTTCTGACAATAGTGTTGTATTTGTAAGGACTTTTGAAATAATAGGCAAACGGGATATTGGTCTGTAATTTGTGAATGATGCGGGGTAAGTTTTTTAAATATAGGAATTACTTTTGCTACTTTAAGTTTGTCAAGAAATTCTCCTGTGTGTCACAAAATGGTGAGAATGAGTCTGCATTTATCTTTTGTCCCTTTGACTTTGTTCAGTAGAGTACGGTGGTCTAATAAGTTTATACAAATGGTGCTGCCTTAAAATGCACGGAAGGGAGTGATATTTGCACAATGCAAACGTGCCACCTGGTGACTAAGGTATAACTACTTGAGTGAATTTATACCATTACATTTGAGTGTAATTCCTTCAGTTAAGGTGGTCGAATGTAGAATGTACATAACCGTTTGTATGTGAAGGATACATTGGTATCATTGAGTCGCATTTATTGAAAGTATAAGAATTTTAATACATGGACTAACGAGTTGTTGTTCTGCAAGCAAGCAAGGTGCAACAAACAAATTCATGCCTCTGACAGGTGCTAGACAGCTCGGAATAATTGTTTTATTAATATAACACATTAAGTTGTAGGAGTTGAGTAATACAATTAATAACGTTGTTACCATCTCAATGCAGAGATTCAGGTGATATTAAATTTATAACAAATAGGTATAATTTGAGTTTGTTTTGGGTATTTGAATAGTGCTTATTGGTTATGTAATGCAGCTATTCCAGAACTGAAGTTCTGTGTAGGGCCTAACCCCGAAGTCCTAGGATCGTGATGTTGCAATCCTAGGGATAGGTTAGGTTGCATTAAGCTCTGCTATTGGCTAGTTAAACTTCCAGCACAATATGGCCGCTATAGTATTTAATGAATGTGCACGAATTTAGAAGCAGATGATCAATTTGTGCGGTGCTACAATGTTGCAAAGTCTTCTTGTCTCAGAAACATGGGCTAAAGATGAATCAATTTTTTTTCGCCCACGTCTTGTGGTTGTAACTTCATCGTAAAGTGACTCGACCCAACCTTGTGTACCTGGGATGTGATTGCTACTACAAGAGTTAGCCACTCTTCATCACATCTACAAATATCTTCAACTTATATATACACCTTAAGGTCAACCTAACTTCACTTGATGGAGAGTCCAGCCTTGCAAGTGCCACTGGTATTCATCGCCATATACACATTAACGGGGCGTGAACCATGCATGGGTGAGGTCACATTCGTTGTATTACTGTTCAACAATGCCATGCGTGACATCTTCTTGACCGTTGTCATCATGCCTGATTGCGTATGTGTAACGCTGTCACATCCACTGCCATCACGCCTGACTTCATACGTGTTAAGACGTCACGTCCACTTCCATCACGCTTGATTTCATACATGTCACGCCGTCACGCCTGCTGCCATCTTGCCTGACTGCATACGTGCGACACAGTCACGTCCGCTGTCATATCGTGTGACTGCTCCGAGTGAAGCTCTGTCATTCGGTAAGCTGACCCGATCTGACAGTAAAGTTGGGACCATGTATTGAGGTACCATAGTGGAACACATCCTGGTATATGTATAATATATCAGTGCATTCTTCCATGGATTCCTCGAACTGTGACATTTCATTGACGTATCAAAACGTGATATGAACTACGCCTTGATACAGGATTCGCACTGCCAAGTGGGCGAGCTGTCAACTGTGTGATCTATTACTATACTCCATGATGTGTTTACGTTATTTTGTTTCATATTAAATAAACAGGATTCCAATTGGATTCTCTATTACTATCCACGGTTCTATATTGTGTTTATGTTTCACCCTACATTGATGCACCTGAACTTTTGACATGAGCCAGTCACTTTGCTCTCCGCTGACAATACTAGAACCAAAACTTGTGACACTATTTAATAATGTTAAATGTTTGACAATTTCTGGTTCAATAAGTTTTTCTGTAAATCTAAAACCACTTTTATTCTTGTTTTTGAAAAATTTAATAAAATTATTTGTATTTGTATATGATATACCTTCAGCAAGATTAGGGCCTATTTCCATAAACAAGTGGTAAAATTCATTAGATTTGTCAAGCTTATTAGTATAAAAAAAAACTTGGAAACTGTGTTAATTTTCTGTCTTCATATCATTTCATTAATAGTTTACCAGGGTGAGGGATGGACTATTGGTGGCCCAATCAGGTGTTTGCATTGCCAAGCCAATGTCGGCTGCGCCAATGACATCCATTGTTGGCCTAATTAGGGTTTTTGGCAGCCTTTGGGCCAATCAATTTTGCGAGCATGGGTAGTTACCAATGACATTTGATTCTGGTAAACAAACACATCTAACAACAACATAAATACAACAATAGGTTAACAATTCATTCAGTTATGTTGTAAGTAAATGTCATATAACATCATAACATTTTAAAAAGTCTACCACCATTGTGTTCTAGTAGGAATATATCTTGTTCCACCAATTGCCTCTAGTTTATACACAACTACTGGGCTCACTTTATTGTAAACAGTAGTTGATTAGCTGTGTTGCTATACACATGCTCAACTCATATTTATTTTAATTATTGATTTCAAACTTGTAAGTGACTTTGAGCTGGTTTCACTTTCCAAAATAATCCATAATATTATATGCAACAGGTTATAAATGCATTCATAGTCTATTTAGACACTCACCGACAGTTGTGTCGCACGTGGTTGACACAGGGATGCTAAGTGGCAGAAGGGTGCCAAGTCGCAACGTCTCGCACAGACAAGCTTCAGTGAATGGCAGCTTCGCTCGATGTGACATTGTTGGGAGCGGAGCACCATCTGGTGACATCAATGTGGTATAAAATATAATGTGTTAGATGTTTTGTTTACTGAAGCTGAGGCAATATGCCATTTGATACACTTTGACCTACCAATCTGCTCCAAATCAGAAACTGGGAGCTGATGTCTCTCTATCACACAAATAAAGGATATAATAGCCAACTTACAACTTTTTTTTACCAAAACACATTTCTATCAAAAAACATCTTCACATTTAGAAATTTCAGTGCTTTGCTTCATTTATTTTATTAACAGTAATGAAAACATGTTACAAGTCATATTATAAGAAATAAAGCTACCTTTAAGTCACACATTTTTTCGTGAAGGAACCAGTCCAAAATGTTGTCTGCTCTATCCTAGTTTTATACAATTCACTGAAGTCAGTCTGAAGATGCCCTCTTAGTCACTCACCCAATGCATTGTCAATCTCCTTATAAACCTGCTCTTGTATGTCAGGATTCTGGATCATGTGTGCCACGAATTGAATCATCATCGTTGTCATGGTGTCAATCCCAGCTGCATTCCAAACATATCAAGAAAAGACAACTCTAGTACTTTCAGAAAAATATCCTAGTACATCTTGACAACTAGCTATGCTATGCTAGCAGAATGCTAATCCATTCAGCTACTGTGAAAAAAGGGTAAGTAATTCATCCTATTTATTACAAGATTTTGCTTCCTTCAACAAAGATACCAAGTAGAAATAACCAGCAGCATATAGGAACATGTTTCAAAGTTCCATTATGCCAGATGCCAATGGAGATGGCTAGTTGTATCTAATTTTAATTGCAACAACAGGCCTTCATTCCAAAGACTGTCCTGTCTTAGCACTGGTACATATTCATAAAATCAATCTGTTTCAATTACTGCTTTGTATTTTTGCAGAGATATTGTTAGAAAGAGTGAGAGAGCTAGAGAGACAGCAAGATAGAGCGAGAAAGAGAGCAAGAGAGTGCAAGTTTATTAGTATGTTCTTGATGTCAGCTTGTAAAATATTCTTTGCACTTACCTGCAAACAGGTCCATGATTGTCATAACAATGTGTGCATCTGTGAGAACATCCTTCATTTCTTTGTCCTCTGCTTCAGCCTCTTTCTGTGCCTGCAGCAAGCAGTCGGTGATGCTCTTTGGGTCACCTTCACACAGACAGACATCCAGAAGATGACACAGTGGAAAATTGGTGCCATTTAGTATGACCTCAGTACATGAATTAAAGATAACACAGACCCCATCATAAAGAGCTGAATGGCTAAAACACTAAGTAAGAGTTAATTATTATACTGATAAGAGTCAGGCTGTATAAGACTTATTATAAGACGCAAATAGATGATTATTATTATAAGACGCAGATAGATGATACAAAGTGGATAAAGCAATTGGTGCCAACCACTGTGACTTTGGTATAATTAGACACTAGCTAACACCCGACATTCTCTGGTAGATGTCCAGGGAAGGGAGCCACCACTCAATTCACCCATTGTTTCCATCTTTCCCCGACAGGTAGAAATGCATATTGGGTGAGCAGCAAACATGTAAGTAAATAACTCTAAAGAACTACCTTTATTGATTTTAAAGACATCGCCAATCGACAGATCAGAGGCCACTGGTGCAACAAGGAACATAGAACGAGGCGAGTGGACCTCGGTGCCCGGGTGAGGAGATGCTGCCCGGCTGCCCCAAAAGTTAGCATATTAATATATAGATGACAGACTTAAGAGGTAAAGATGAGAAGTAAACTGGTTCCAGAAGTAATTATGTTATTGTAAGAACAGTCATGTTACAAATTGTTCAACAACATCTATCACATAACAATAATTACAACCACCATTTACAAAACAAAGTAATTATAATGCAATGACTAATCTAACAGGACCAGAGTTGGAACAATTATATTTGTTCAAAAAAAACATGCCTTGATTGTTTCCTGCATGGTACATGAAAAATTATATTTTACTGGGATCGAGATTGTCTTTGCATTCCTGGTGTCTTCCGTTCATGAAATCCATGGAGGCATCCATCATCTTCATAACTTTGTTGTACTTGGCCGAGGGCAGGTAGTGTAACCAGGGGTGAATGTCGCCTGGCAGGCCATTGCCAATAGTCTCGATAAAATCTGCTGTTATGTTAATAAACCACTGGAAGTCAGGATCATCTAAGTCGTACCTGCAAGTTGACACGTTCTCAATCACAGGTGTGTCTCAGGGCAGAAAGCATGAATACCTTTACTTCAGGTATATATATACATGTGTGTGCATATATATATATATATATATATATATATATATATATATATATATATATATATATATATATATATATATATATATATATATATATATATATATAATATATATATATATATATATATATATATATATATATATATATATATACCTACCTCATATAAAGATCGCCACTGTACACAATCTAGACCAGAATATTGATACAATTTCTCACACAATTTATCAAATCAATTTCAATGTCATATACACGTTTTCTATAACCATAACTATTCTTGCAGAAGAGGGTGTCAAAGTTATCAGTGGAATTGTTAACAAACATGCTACCGGAACTGTCCTATTTGTTGTATCATAAAGTCAGCATATGCATGTTGTTGTGGCTATGCAGAGACATAACTACCAGATTTTTGTCAGTGCCATGTTTAGAGAGGACTATAATGTTTAAAACATGGACAAGATTTACTAGTAAAGGTGTATTTCAACAGAAAGTTGTACTCTGGACAAATTAGATGACAAATAAATGAAGAATTGTGCAGGAGAGAAACTGCAAACAAAGATGATTTGTTAAAATGATGGTGTAAGACAAAACAGAATTTTAACTTTAAAACTATATTTTTGGCAATATGTGCATATTATTTTCTTTCCACCCAAACATGGCAAATGTAATAAGCCTGGGGATACAACAATTGTTGCAGGGCATAGGAATAAGATGGAAAATAAGTCACTTCCACAATGACTGTTTAGTACACAACTGTGTTATCTTCACAATGACCGCAGAAACATGACTTACTCTTTCCCATAAGCCATTCCACAAGAGATGTTGAAGATTAACAGCATCATCACTGGTCGAATGCTGATAGTAGCATCACCTTTCTGCTCCATCTCAACAATTGTCTTGCTCACTGATTTCTGCACCAAACTTTCTAATCTCTCACCAAAGGCGAACTTCCTACAAAAAATCAAAGCCTGTGTGGGTGAGTGAGTGAGTGAGTGTGTGTGTGTGTGCGTGCGTGCGTGCGTGCGTGTGTGTGCGTGTATATAAAAAAAATTGGGAGTTTAGTCAACTGCTTTTCACATGCTTCATGGAATACACAAAAGCATTTGATAGTTGTGGCAAGTTACGTGACATATGGGATTTGCTGGAAGAATTGTGTCACTATTCCAAATGCCGCACAGAAACAGCAATCTGCAGACTAATAACAGGGGAATCACGGACTGGTTTAGTGTCTTTGATTTAAAAACTGGAATGGTGATATTAAATGGAGTAAGAGTTTTGTAAAGATCACGAGATGATTCATCACTCACTTCATGGCTGTGTAAGCTACCTTCCGGTGGAATTTCCAGGTTGGGCCGTAATCCCCAAACGTGATGTCCTTGCCTCCCTCGGTCAACAACAAACCTGGCAAACAAGACATCCTATCATGTGACACTGTCAGTGTCATGTGACCGTGCATTTTGAAACTGACAAAAAATATTTCCCTCACTATTGAAAAAACTGTTACATTCAATGTGTGATTTTCCTCATAAGAAGTTGTAAGTCTTGCACAAAAGAAAGATTGAAATAAAGATAGAGTGATATGGTCTGCTTGTTTTATTTTAAGATCAAGTTGTATAATACAAACTATATATTCCAGGGATGTAGTTGATGGTGCATTTACAGGTACACTGTTCCAGAATGGGATTGGTGATGGAAAGAAGGAGTGTAGGTGTGGGAATGGGGGATTTGGACCTTAGCTTGATGTCATAGTTATTCGTAAACGACCATTTCGTTGGCTAGTGACAATCGAAAATAACAAAAACCTGGAGATGAACAGCCGAAAACGTATATCATCAGCAAAAGTTGATTAAGCACTAAATAGTGTAGGCCTACAACTGATAATTGTTTCACTTTGTCTTTCAACCAATCTCAAAGCATCAATTTGGAAATGCACATATCCCGTGCCACCTGACATTGCGATACGCAATGCATCAATTACATATTTTCTTGTACACAGCCAATATGCTGGTCTGTCGAAGGCAGGGACTACTGTAATCGTCTTACTGTGAACTGTTTCATACTACGTGTATTAGTACTACCTTATCTATAATACCAGTAGTGTTTAAATTGTCTATAATATGTGCAGCAGCCTTAAAGTTGCATCCTCAATTTGATTTTTTAGCTAGTCTCATTTTAAATTAATTTAGCGAAAAATCAAGCCTAACATCAACTGTAACCTGCTCGTTTGTGCAACTTTTGTGTGTCGTTTTCGTGAAATCTGTAGTGCTTAAATTGTCTATAATATGTGCAGCAGACTTAAAGTCCCTCCTCAATTTGATTTTTTCATTCGTCTCATATCAAATTCATTTTGCGAAAAATCAAACCTACCTAGTATCCGCCATGACATGCTACCTCGTTTGTGCAACTTTTGTATGTCGTGTCCATGAAATCATCAGACAAACTTTTAAATTACTTAATGTTTGGTCAAACATTATTAATTGAAGTGAAAACTCACGAATTTCACCCTTGTTGAAATTTCGTAACTTTGTCAAGTCACCAGTGAGAGGATGGAAGTCACGCCCATGATCAGCATTGACCCACACAATGTTTGCCATTTTGGATATCCACTATTTTAAACATTACCAAATTTAACAACTAAAGTCAATTGTTTCAATGCATGTGTTGAAATGTTATATAAACTACTCACACGCTACATAGTGTATTTGGATATCAACTAACCGGATTTGCGATAGGCTAAGTCAGTTGAGTATGGAGTTTTAATGAAAGAGGGCATATTTGTTAAAATCATTGAAAGAATTCACTTTGATCATTTGAAAATGAATAATATATAGACCACTTTTGTCCATTTTGTTTTGAATTTCGACCATATCCGGTAAAAAATAATATAGTTTGTCTGATGATTTCACCAAAACTAAATAACATATTTGCATAAATGAGGTAGCATGATGGATACTAGATAGCAGACCTGGCATCAATTCAGAATTTAATTAAAAATCTATTAGCTTGAATTTGAATTGAAACAAAACAAACATATTGAACAGAATTTGAATTGAATCCTGCAAAATGTGTTATAATTAAGCCACTATTAAGATTTACTTCCCCTTAAAATTACTGTTGTAATATTCACTGACATAGGCTTGAGGTAGTGCACACTGCTCACCAAGTATTTGAGACTGGGGAGGTTGTGCTCACTGCTCATTGAGTATGTGAGACTGGGGAGGTTGTGCTCACTGCTCACTGAGTATGTGAGACTGGGGAGGTTGTGCTCAATGCTCATTGAGTATGTGAGACTGGGGAGGTTGTGCTCACTGCTCATTAAATATGTGAGACTGGGGAGGTTGTGCCCACTGCTCTATGAGTATGTGAAACTGGGGATGTTGTGCTCACTGCTTGCTGAGTATGTGAGACTGGGGAGGTTGTGTTCACTGCTCATTGAGTATGTGAGACAGGGGAGGTTGTGCTCACAGCTCATTGAGAATGTGAGACTGGGGAGGTTGTGCTCACTGTTCATTGAGTGTATGAGACTGGGGAGGTTGTGCTCACAGCTCATTGAGAATGTGAGACTGGGGAGGTTGTGCTCACTGTTCATTGAGTATGTGAGACCAGGGAGGTTGGGCTCACAGCTCATTGAGTATGCGAGACAGGGGAGGTTGTGCTCACAGCTCATTGAGAATGTGAGACTGGGGAGGTTGTGCTCACAGCTCATTGAGAATGTGAGACTGGGGAGGTTGTGCTCACTGCTCATTGAGTATGAGAGACTGGGGAGGTTGTGCTCACTGCTCATTGAGTATGTGAGACTGGGGAGGTTGTGCTCACTGCTCATTGAGTATGTGAGACTGGGGAGGTTGTGCTCACTGCTCATTAAATATGTGAGACTGGGGAGGTTGTGCCCACTGCTCTATGAGTATGTGAGACTGGGGATGTTGTGCTCACTGCTTGCTGAGTATGTGAGACTGGGGAGGTTGTGTTCACTGCTCATTGAGTATGTGAGACAGGGGAGGTTGTGCTCACAGCTCATTGAGAATGTGAGACTGGGGAGGTTGTGCTCACCGTTCATTGACTGTATGAGACTGGGGAGGTTGTGCTCACAGCTCATTGAGAATGTGAGACTGGGGAGGTTGTGCTCACTGTTCATTGAGTATGTGAGACCAGGGAGGTTGTGCTCACAGCTCATTGAGTATGCGAGACAGGGGAGGTTGTGCTCACTGCTCACTGAGTATGTGAGACTGGGGAGGTTGTGCTCACAGCTCATTGAGAATGTGAGACTGGGGAGGTTGTGCTCACAGCTCATTGAGAATGTGAGACTGGGGAGGTTGTGCTCACTGCTCATTGAGTATGAGAGACTGGGAGGTATATATATATATATATATATAATATATATATATATATATATATATATATATATATATATATATATATATATATATATATATATATATATATATATATATATATATATATATATATATATATATATATATATATATAATCAGTTGCTATGAAATCATCGTTGGTATACCAAATTACCAACTTTGACAAAAATCAAAGATTACACAAACACTTGTTGTGTCCCTCTCTCCCAGTCTCACATACTCAATGAGCAGTGAGCAAAATATATATATATTCTGCTGTTGCGAATGTGCAAAATTAATTTGAATTGACTTGAATAAAGTTAATGGAAGTGAATTTGAATTGATCCTTTTTGACAGTAAATTAAATTAAATTGAATTTGAATTGGTCACTGGTTACATATGTGTGAATTTTAATTGAATTGATCAAAAAGAACTGACCCCCTTCTAGATAGTTTACAATTTTTTGCAAAATGAGTTTGAAATGAAATGAGTGGAAAAATCAAACTGAGGAGGAAACTTTAAGAATATAATAAACAATGCATACAACCAATAAACTTAAACAATAAGCTTGTGGAAACTTAAACAATAAGCTTGTGGAAACTTAAACAATAAGCTTGTGGAAACTTAAACAATAAGCTTGTGGAAACGTAAACAATAAGCTTGTGGAAACTTAAACAATAAGCTTGTGGAAACTTAAACAATAAGCTTGTGTGACATTTCAGCTACACAGACACAAGAGCAACAGGAATTTATAAGTTATTGTTTGGACAATAAACACATTTCAAAGATGTGAAAACATTTTTACCTGAATAGAGTTTTGGCCTGCCAGCGAAATCGTTCATCTTGGTGACCAAAGCTTCCAACGTGACATCAATGTGGTTCAACACCAGTACAGGTTTGGATCCTGGAAAATACAGCAGTAACAATAACATGATTTGAAGAGTTTATATGTCAAAATCATATAAATTGTTAAGAGTGGTTTTGCGCTGCCATCATAGATTATCTTATCGGGCTAGTAGCCAGTGACGATGACACCAGGAACCAATTAACTTGAAGATTTGTCATTGTCATTTGTTCTTAATGGGGCATGGCCACCACTTATAAATAATTTGGGTGAGGGTGGTCCCAGCAGTTGTGTTATAAGTGTGGGCAGTTGGGTTGTTCATACATGCATTAGTGTTAAACTCTTCAAGACAAACATCTTGGAGGCTTGCTGGAGAGTTGTGGGACAACGAATATGGTTATTTCCTGTGTGGCTTACAGCTGTACGAATCAACAGAAGACAGGATCTAACATCTTGTTATTTTCAGGTAATTTATGTCGCAAATGTTTGTGCTGTGTTAGTGTATATGTGAATGAATGAAACAGTTTCGAAAATGTTCTGAAATATCAATATATTACAGATACGTTTGTTTTTCTTGGGGGAGCGTACATTAAGTGTTTCCCAGTAGTCACATTGATTGGGTGCAACATAAAATGTTATATGGGTAGGATTCAGTTTTATAAATGTGTGCGTGCATGTATGCATATTTGTAACTCTTATAAAACTCTACTAGATGTCAGCTCATTAATAAGATTTTTTTCTTTTTTAAGTCATATGCATTTAATGAGGCTCTCCCTTTTTTGGTCGTCGTTTGCCTTTTCTTCATTGTATGAAACACTATCATGTAACTCATTCTGTACACATTGCAACATTCATTGCATTCTATGCATTTGTTTGACAAACAATGTGAAAGGTTGCCTACTAAAACAATTGACAGCTTAAATGAGAGAGCACATTTCTTTACATGAGGCGTGTCCTTGGGCAAGTTGGCCAGATAACATTTGAGAGATCTTGATCTGCAAGTGGAAATAGCTGTGATGGGGCAGCTGGGGAATGTGTTGGAAGATGGGAAAAGAATATTTTGGGACCTTAGAGAAGAATGTCCAACAGGGCTTAATGAGATTTTGACCTCTTGCAGTCATTATCTAATACATGTATAGAGCACTTCAGAAAGTTCAGTTTCGATAATTTTTAGTGGTGCTACTGATATAGTTAATATGTTATGATATTTGATATACAAGGTGCATGGATAGATTGTGCACGTAATAATTAAGGTATTAGGTATATATAGCTATGTAGTATTAATCTCTTATTAGTACTGTATATCTATAGATCTATGATGAAGACTGGGTGCTGTACAGTATAAACACTGGGCCTCCAGTGGGTTCTTGCCGTGCAGCAGCATGAATGTCACTGATCCATGCCGGCATCACTTTATCATGTGTCAACTGAGCTTAGCGGTCTTGTTTTACTAACGGGTGTTCTATTTATGTCTATGGCTGCCATCAAGCTGACATTGGTGGTAAGTGTTAACGTGTTATACTTTACACACTACACATTACACTATAAACAGAAAGTTTGAGATAAGGTCGGACCACTGGAAAGCAACAGTGAAAACATAATTTCAGATGGGTTCCAAATGGCAGAGGTCCTGAATGAGTATTTCAGCTCAGTTTTTACCACAGAAGATATCAGCTCACTTCCAGTTCCATTGACTAAATTTGAGGGCAATATATCAGAATATTTAGGGCAGTTATTTGTAACTCCTGAAATGATAGCAAAGAAAATTAAGAAGATGAAAGATAATAAATCACCTGGAGTTGATGGGATACCACCAAAACTGTTCCTTCAGAATGGAAAGAAGCAAACATTACGCCGCTGTTTAAGAAGGGATCGAGGAAGAAGCCAGAAAATTACAGACCAGTGAGTTTAACATCAGTTGTATGTAAATTACTCGAAACATTAATTAGAGACCACATGGTGGAATTCCTCATAAAACATAAATTAATAAATACATCTCAACATGGATTCCTAAAAGCAAGGTCATGTCTAACCAATCTCTTATGTTTTTTAGAAGAAATTACAAAGTGGGTAGATCACGGGTCACCAGTGGATGTTGTCTACTTAGATTTTCAGAAAGCTTTCGATAAAGTGCCACATCAAAGATTGTTACTTAAACTAAAAGCCCATGGTATAGGCAATGATGTAATCAACTGGATAGAAAAGTGGCTTACACACAGAAGACAGAGAGTAATAGTAGATGGTAAGATTTCAAACTGGAAATCTGTTTTGAGTGGGGTACCACAGGGATCAGTGTTAGGCCCTATACTGTTTTTAATATATATAAATGATTTGGAGGATGACATATCTAGCAAAGTACTCAAATTTGCAGATGACACAAAAGTATTCAGAAAGGTTACTAATGATACAGATAAACAAAGTTTACAGGATGATCTAGAAAAATTAGTTAAATGGTCAGAAAAATGGCAAATGTTATTCAATTTTGGGAAGTGTAAATGTATACACAATAAAAAGGACATGGAAATATAGACGAGGAATATAAAATGGAGGATGCTGTACTAGGTAGAACCACACAAGAAAAGGATTTAGGAGTAACATTTAATGCTGACATGAAAGTTTCAGAGCAATGTGGGATTGCTGCTTCGAAAGGAAATCAAATTCTAGGCCTAATTAGGAGAACTATCACGTATAAGGAGAAACATCTAATTGTACCCCTGTACAAAGCAATAGTTAGACCACATTTGGAATATTGTATTCAAGCATGGAGGCCATATCGTAAAAAAGACATAGATAAGCTAGAAAGAATACAACGAAGAGCAACTAAGATGATTCCAGAATTAAGAGACCTTAGTTACGAAAGTCGCTTATTACAATGTGGTTTGACAACACTAGAGACCAGGAGACTAAGAGGAGACCAAATAGAAGTGTTTAAAATAGTGAACGGTTATGAGGATGTTGATAGGAATATGTTCTTCAAACTTAAAGAAGGCAGTAGAACCAGAGGACACAAAGCAGCATTAGTTAAGGAGCAGTGTAGGTTGGACATGAGAAAGTACTCTTTCTCACAGAGGGTGATAAATGAATGGAACAAACTGCCAAACTATTGTGTTAATGCTAGTAGTGTGAATATGTTTAAAAATAGAATTTGACAGATATCTGATAATCTTGTTAAATCTTGTTAAATCTTGTTAAAAAAACTATGGACTGATGAAAGAAGAAGGATCGAGGAAGAATCCAGAAAATTACAGACCAGTGAGTTTAACATCAGTTGTATGTAAATTACTAAAAACATTAATTAGAGACCACCAGGGTTGACTGAATTACTTTTATTTTGTACTTGAGTAAAAGTAAAAGTAATTCATCTAAAAACTACTTGAGTAAAAGTAAAATTACTTTGTAAAAAAAGTACTTGAGTAAAAAGTAAAACTACTTTTTAAAAGTACTTGAAGTAAAAGGTGTGATTGTATCCGAGTAGGTAGAGGGTCAGTCCAGTACTAGTAGTAGACTCTCAGGGAAACTGGTGAGAGGTAATACAACCTAGCACTGCCCATAGTAAAATTAACAATGACATCTGATGCCTAGCTGATGAAGCCATCTGCCTTGTGAACCCACACCTTCTCATGTCTTCACAGACATGTCTAATCAGCTCACACAAACATTGACACTTTAGTTGTGTTGGTTACCTGGTATGAGCTGGGGCTAGAATTGATCAGAAGACAGACCAGTGCAACAGAGGAATGCTGTTGCTAATTGCAATTAAAAGTGACCTGTCAGGGCCCCTATCCCTGTTTTTGAAATGTTGTTGATGGTGGAGCGCCACCGGCAGCAGCGGTTTCACCCAAAAATGTAATGGAAATATATTGCGAAGTAAATAAAAGTAACGGAGTAAAAAGTCGCGTTACTTTAGATAAAACTACTTCGTTCCAAGTAAAAAGTATTTAGTCAAAATTCTACTTCATTACACGCCAATTACTTGAAATAACTACTCAAGTATTGTAACAAAGTACTTTTACTTCGTTACATGCCAATCCTGGAGACCACATGGTGGATTTCCTTGTAAAACATAAATTAATAAATACATCTCAACAGGGGTTCCTAAAAGCAAGGTCATGTCTAACCAATCTCTTATGTTTTTCAGAAGAAATTACAAAGTGGGTAGATGACGGGTCACAAGTGGATGTTGTCTATTTAGATTTTTAGAAAGCTTTCGATAAAGTGCCACATCAAAGATTGTTACTTAAACTAAAAGCCCATGGTAATGATGTAATCAACTGGATAGAAGAGTGGCTTACACACAGAAGACAGAGAGTAATAGTAGATGGTGAGATTTCAAACTGGGAATCTGTTCTGATTGGGGTACAACAGGGATCAGTATTAGGCCCTATACTGGTTTAATATATATAAATGATTTGGAAGATGACATATCTAGCAAAGTACTGAAATTTGCAGATGACACAAAAGTATTCAGAAAGGTTACTAATGTTACAGATAAACAAAGTTTACAGGATGATCTAGATAAATTAGTTAAATGGTCAGAAAAATGGCAAATGTTATTCAATTTTGGGAAGTGTAAATGCATACACATAGGACACGGAAACATGGACAAAGAATATAAAATGGGGGATGCTGTACTAGGTAGAACCACACAAAAAAGGACTTAGGAGTAACATTTAGTGCTGACATGAAAGTTTCAAAGCAATGTTGGATTGTTGCTTCGAAAGGAAACCAAGTTCTAGGGCTAATTAGGAGAACTATCACGTATAAGGAGAAACAGCTAATTGTACCCCTGTACAAAGCAATAGTTAGACCACATTTGGAATATTGTATTCAAGCAAGTATCATAAAAAGGACATAGACAAACTAGATAGTCCTATCTATCACATAACAATGAGCAACAGACAACATGATTTATCTTGAAATGCACAACTGGGATGTAATGCTTTAATGGTTAAACAATTTCGAACATTAGCTATCCCAAAAAACATAACAATAATCATTATCCATTTATTAGCAAAACGTTAACTAAAATCTAAAGATGTGAATATAAAATGTGATATTGCTGAGTATACCCTGAGGCTAGAGTCCGCATATGATGTAAATGGCCTTACCAAGGTGAATCATGAACAGTTTGTTGTATTCCTTTGTCTTTGACAATTCAAAGAATGTCTCGTATGCATATTTCTTCATCTGCATCAGCTCTGAAATTAATTCACAGTCAAGCAATGTTAGTAAAATATTTTGTAAATATGCCATACTCTAGGCCTAAACAATACCTGGACATTTTGGCAAATTTGAAAACTTTGTGGTTTTCCACAATTCCTTTCTTTAGCCAGTTTAATGCAAAATTCTTTAAGTAATCCTGATAAAATGTGTATTTTAAGAAGATTACTTCAAGTGACATCTTACGGGTTATAGATAAACCATCTTTGCTAAAACAAATATTAAAATGCAAGTGAAAACATGTGATTATGCCAAATATGTGGTTAGAAGTAAATCAGTTTGACTGCCCAAAGAAATATAAAACCATATTGTTTATCAAACCCAGAAAAGACCCAGCTTACGGAAGATGTCCCCAACAACAGGGAGTGTCCAGTAAGGTGAAGGGGGCAGATTGTAGTCCTTCTGCCCTGGTCTGAACCACCAGAGAGCTGCTCCCGTTGCCACGACAACAGCCCCAACAATCTGACAGTTCATCTTTCCCAACAGTTGCTCTATTGTCTCCATGGTAACTCTGTAAGGATGGAAACATTGGCTGTAGTTGTTTTAATTCAGGAGAAAAATAAAAAAGGTAAGTTCATAATTAGCACTGTATCTGGTATTAAGTACCATTCAAAGTGTCTTACACTTCACCCCAGGCAGACGTGTTCATTCGAACACCATCTTGACTTCTCTGGGAAGAATTCAGCCATGTCACAGTTATTGCAGTAGAATACTCATTTATTTATACCATTTATTATGTCTATAGCCAGATACTCAATTCACACAGCTAAGTGAACTGAGGCAACGTGGTTTGAACGAAATTGCCCAAGCTTCGAAATGGCAGCAATTAAGATGTTTCGAACCCCAGTCCTCACAAAGAAAGTCTAACCCCTAAATAGCTCTAACCCCTAAATAGCTCTAACCCCTAAATAGCTCTAACCCCTAAATAGTTCTAACCCCTAAATAGTTCTAACCCCTAAATAGTTATAACCCCTAAATAGTTATAACCCCTAAATAGTTATAACCCCTAAATAGTTATAACCCCTAAATAGTTATAACCCCTATATAGTTATAACCCCTATATAGTTATAACCCCTATATAGTTATAACCCCTGTGTGCCCCAAAGATTGTCCATCTCAGTTACAAAATCATAATAATGCGAACACATTTTGTTTTACCATCTGTCAGTGAATATAAAATTAATTTCAATTGTTGCATCAGCAATGTTTACACAAATTGATAACTACATGTAAATTTTATTTCTAATTTTTAAGTGTTCTTTTCTTTAAAGATACTTAACAACCATGTGCACGAGTCTGTCATGGAAATGGCAAAGACGGGTGTATGGCCACATCTTGCACTGCTTTGTATGCATGTGTAAGTGATTGTATGATCATGCGAGCACGCATGCACACACATGTCAGTGTTTACAGGTTACATTGCCACACCTACATTGCTGCATCAGCGATGTTTATGCACGTTGTCTACAAGTCGTATCAGGTACAGCGCCTATCCAATTGTATCGCTGACGTATCTCACAATAAGTGGCCCAGTTTCACAGCACAACATGAAGCCTATATTTAGATACACAAGACACATTCTGTATGACAGATGTCACAGTGTCTACAGTGGTCCAGTGACATCTACCGTGGTGTACAGGTAAACTCCAAAGTTCTGACAAGGTCTATCTGAACATAAGTGCATTGAGAAAACAAAATGCTTGATTGTCAACAAGACGATCTGTAGTAGTATTTAGTGGGGGGACATAACATCTTATATTATATGGATACATGTATATATATACATATATATATATATATATATATATATATATATATATATATATATATATATATATATATATATATATATATATATATATATATATATATATATATATATATATATATATATATATGCATATATATATATATATATATATATATATATATATATATATATATATATATATATATATATATATATATATATATATATATATATATATATATATATATATATATATATATATATGCATATATATAAATATATATATGCATATATATAAATGTATACACATATATATATATATGCATATATTCATTGCACATCAAGTGTGAACTGTTTATGAAATGATGACACTCAAATTAAACCAGTATATATATATATATATATATATATATATATATATATATATATATATATGTATATATATATAATATTTTATTATATATATATATATATATATATTATTACAACTGTGAAGTAATATGCAGTTATTTAAAAAAAATAGAACATACTTTCATCAAATGAATCGACTTTGATTATTAGGTTGGGCCACTTGCAAAAGTGTGACTATATAGCTAAGATTACGTTATAGCATATAGAGGTGGGCTGTACATGCATTACATTAATTTCAGCTCTGTCCGATTATGTTATCAAAACTAAATAACAAATCTGCATAAACGAACTAGCATGTCATGTCATTCAGTCGACAGGTTTAATTTTTTGCAAAATGTGCTTGAAACGAGATAAGTGAATAATCAATATGATGAACTAGTTTTAATTCTTGGATTAAATGTGATTTTGTTTTAGATTTAACCTAATCTAAAAAACATGCACAAAAATAATCACTTATACAGTCGAACCTCACTTAACGGTCATGCCACGAGAAACCCCAGCTGATACCAGCTGCTTGACAATACCCATATGATGAACCAGTCTTAATTATTGGATTAAATGTGATTTTGTCTTAGATTCGACCTAATAAAAAAACATGCAAAAAAATAATCACTTATACAGTGGAACCTCACTTTACGGTCACAAAATACCCCAGTTGATACCAACTGCATGGTAGGGTATATTTGGACTGGCTGCATGGTGGAAACTTGGACTGTAGTGCAATACCAATATGGACATTAAAATTAACTAGCATATATATATAGGCTTATAGCATAATGGGTGCTGCATCTGGACTGTAGTAAAGCAGTCTATGCTACGATCTAGAACAGTAAACATGTATAACTATAGAGAGCAGAACAATATACTAATAATATTAATGTTTTGTTTGCATGTTATTAACATAACACTTTTTTTAAAGCAAACAATGCCGTTGCAGGTCACGCCAGTAATACAGCAACCTCGCCAATTATGGTCATCCTGGAACAGTCCCAATTATTTCCATACAGTAAAGTATCTAGGACATTTAGTCCAGCTAATACGGTCACCTTGCTGTTCGGGTCACTTTGGTTACGAGGTTGACCTTAAATTAATAGTTATAGTGAGGTTCTACCGGTAAATTATAATGTTGGCTATCATCTATAATAAACAAGTGAAACAATCAAGAACCATATAAAAGCATGAAGATTATATATTTTGTATATAGAATTAAACGCTTACCCAGTACACGTAATCCATGCAATATTCAAACATTATCAAAATATAGTTACCCCACTTGTTTTCTAGCTGTACGAGAATGTAGGCCGCTGAGCGCTGTACAAACCGCAGTCGATCACTGCCACGATCACTGCCCGTCTAGTGTAAACACCAGCCTAACCTGTACCCACAGTCGTCTGCGTCCATAAACTCCGCTATGGCATGATAGACTATGCTGTTTACAGGCACGTCGTTAATTTATACACATTTACTTCGACGCACGGTCATGCGTTTTGTTGATGGCCGCTTTTATGAGTCAGAACGCCAACCTGGATAAGGCCCATAGAGTACACGAGAAGCACATACCGATTCACCATAACCCACTACCCAAGACGTAAACAACGATGACCTCAGTTAATTAGTGTCGCCATCTGGTAGATATCTCATTACAAGTCTAGTAAGTGTCGCCATCTGGTAGAAATATAAACAATAAAATAGCAGTTTTTTACAATAACAAATGTAAAACATACGCTTAAGTACCTTTACGGTGCTTATTTTCCACATATGCTGTCATATAGGACAACTCTAAGGGGATGCACTTCACCCCTTGGCAGACCTTATCTATGCATATGGACATCTCCTGAAAGCATTCAGTCAGATTGTTGTTACCACAAAAAACATTCGCACAATTCCTTCAAAAAAATGTAAAACCATGGCATGGGCATGACATTTTGTCTATCGGACCCAGAAAAGGTCCGATAACTTGTGCACAGCCACTTCTGGGGGCATTTATGGGGGACATCTCGGCTTGCAGGCGTCCTACAAGGTGATACACCACCACTGAATCTGTCTGTAACTGTGCTGGATTATTAAGTTAATAATGGTCTTGGTTTGCATTGCCTCTGAGTCGTATCTACCCTCACCTACAGGAAAGACTAAATCTGCCTAGGTTGTGATATCCCATTCCCAGTCATGCATCTGGACATAAGCCGTCAGGTAATGCGACCTTTCAACTCTCAGGGAGGGTTGGTGTGGTGTCATTCTCCAGAATTATGTCTGATAAGACTTTAAATGGACTCTACTAATTCATCTAGGGAGCTGTGACCATCAGTAATAATTAAAAAACAACACATTTTCAGTATTGATAATGCAGCTTATTTATTTAGTACAGTTACTACATGTTTGGTAAGTATATGTAACAGACCAACACCTTGGTGACATCAAATTAAAAGTGCACTGTATAATTTCGAAACGACCCATAATATGATCTCACTCGACTGACATAAACAGAAAGCAGATCAGTGGAATATAAATCCTTTTCACTACCAATTCAGCCTCAATTGTGGAATGGTACAGCTTTATTTGTACCTAATTATTAAATAACTGGTACTAGGAAATACACATATACACACATAGTAACATACAGCACATGTTGGTTATTTATTACAACAGTTGAATTTCTTTATTTACTTTCCCAAAAAAAGTGCTGAAAATAAGTCTCCATTAAAACATGACTGAAGTTTCATTTGATAATTTTGGTGGATATGAATTCAAAACAGTCTGATTATAAAAAACTAATAATGTTAATTATATATTATGTACATATAACAGCATTTCAATTAATGTAAACATTCAATTTTCACAAATTTTTAAACATTTATGATTTTGAGACGTGAATTTGTCCTGCCTTACATAAATCACATATTGCATAACAACAATAACATATAAAGTGTTTCAACTCTCTACCAACATACTTCTGCACAACCAAACTGTGTGAAACCACAAGAATGAACTGTGTGTAATTATTAACACAGTGGTAATAATTTTGAATTGTAAAAAGTCATTCAAAAAATAATGCTGATCAGTTAATTAAATATATAAGAATGTTGGCAATATCTAGAATCAGAAATGGCAAATGCAAGCCTTCGGTGATAAACGACCAAAAATCCTGGTGCCACATGTACATATCACGTCATATAACTACAAAATACATTTTAGTACAACATGTAATATCATACTAAGCAATTGTGTAACTAAGTGCCTCTGTATGCTATCCACATACATTAATGTATTTAATGATATATATATATATGTCACCTTTTTCATTCTTTTTCAAAGGATTGTAAAATATAATATAAACTCAACACCAACTCCATACAGTGAACACCTGCTATGACCATCTGGTAAGCTACTACTCATAACATACTTCAAAGTTTAAAACTTTCATGTTACCCTCAGCGCTTTCCAAACCTTATGCCCTTGATGTAACAACAAAATCATAGGACTTTGGGATGCGTGCAAAACTCGACTCCTCATATTCCAGGCTAAACTCCTTCCCAGGGACAGGGCTAAACTTGAACTGGCGCATTAACATTGGTATGGCGAGCATAAGACTCGACTGCGCAACGGTGTTGCCCAAACACACGCGTCGTCCCGCACTGAAGGGCATGTAACTGGTGGGCTTGTGGTCAAGATTACCAACGTCGTCAAGGAAACGGTCTGGCTTGAAGCAGTGCGGGTCAGACCAGAAGTCGGGGTCTCTGTGGATTGCCCACATGTTGACGAGAACCATCGTGTCTTTGGGGATGTCAAAGCCAGCTGCAAAAGGAGGTACAACAATGTGTGATCTCACAGTGGACATATACTGACATGTCAGTTCTTAGACAGATGGACGGACGGACATATGGACAGACAAACAGAGAGACATAGCTGTTTATGCATCCAATTGTACAGAATAGTATAATAACAACTATAACAATTAATTTGTAAATTGGGTGTGAATAAAAGTATAAAACACCCACACACATATATATATATATATATATATATATATATATATATATATATATATATATATATATATATATATATATATATATATATATATATATATATATATATATATATATATATATATATATATATATATATATATATATATATATATATATATATATATATATATATATATATATATATATATATATATATATATATATATATATATGAGCTAAATAGTGAGGTTCGACTGTATATAATATATATATATATATATATATATTAGATATATATATATATATATATATATATATTAGATATATATATATTATATATATATATATTATATACAGTCGAACCTCACTATTAAGCTCACCCTCGGGACTGGGTCAAAGTGACCTGAATTGCGAGGTGACCGTATTAGCGGGACTAAAAGTCCAATACTTTACTGTTGTGGAAATAATGTGGGCCTGTCCCAGGGTGACCATAGTGGCGAGGTGGCTGTATTACTGAGTTGACCATAGTGGCGAGGTGGCTGTATTACTGAGTTGACCATAGTGGCGAGGTGGCTGTATTACTGAGGTGAACATAAAGCGAGGTTCGACTGTATATATAATTAGTTACTGTCAAGTGTCAGTTACTATCAATTGGTTTCGTGCAATGTGCGAAACTACAGTTACTAACTGATCACTTAAGAGAACAACTTCAAACAACTACCCCGGTATGTGCTAATCCAGATTAACTAATTTATTTTAATAAGAAAGTACAAATTGGATATGGGAGACTCCTAGCAAGCTTAATGAAGTGCTCTCATATGAGCCACCCTTGTAGATTTTCACTTTCCATAATACATAATAATGAATAATTATACACACCAGGTTATAAATACATTCATAGTCTATTTAGACACTCACCAACAGTTGTGTCACATGTGGTTGCCAAGGGGAGGCCAAGTGGCATAAGGGTGCCAAGTCGCATCGTCTCGCACAGACAAGCTTCAGTGAATAACAGCTTCGCTCGATGTGATATTGTTGGAAGTGGAGCGCCACCTGGTGACACCAATGTGGTGTAAAATGTAATGTCTTAGATGTTTTGTTTACTGAAGCTGAGGCAATATGTCACAGGATACACTTTCACCTACCAATTTTCTCCAACTTCATGTCTTTCTATCACATAAATAAAGGATATAATAGTCAACTTTCAATTTTTTTACCAAAACACATTTCTAACAAAAAACATCTTCACATTTAGAACTTGCAGTACTTTGCTTCATTTATTTTATTAATACTATAAAACATGTTACAAATCATATTATAAGAAATATAGCTACCTTTCAGTCACACATTTTTTCTTGATGGAACCAGTCCAAAATGTTGTCTGCTTTACCCTAGTTTTACATAATTCACTGAAGTCAGCTACTACCAGATCGCATGATGAATCCCTCATAGTCACTCACCCAATGCATTGTCAATCTCCTTGTAAACCCGCTCTTGTATGTCAGGATTCTGGATCATGTACGCCACGAATTGAATCAGCATCGTTGTCACAGTGTCAATCCCAGCTGCATTCCAAACATATCTACTAGAGACAACTCTAGAACTTCCGGAAAAATATCCTAGTACATCTTGACAACTAGCTGTGCTATGCTTGCAGAATGCTAATCCATTCAGCTATGAAAAAAATGGTAAGAAATATATACTATTTATTACAAGATTTCACTTCCACCAACAAAGACACCAAGTAGAAATAACCATTAGCATATAGTATCTCATCCAAAAGGAATATTTTTTAAAAGTTCCATTATGGCAGATGACAACAGAGTTGGCTAGTTCTACCTAATTTTAATGGAAACAACAGGCCTGAGTTCTAAAGACTGTCCCACCTCAGCACTGATAGATATTCATAAAATTAATTTGTTTAAATTATTGCATTGCATTTTTACAGAGATATTGTTAGCTAAAAAAGGTAAAGGTAAGTTCTTATATAGCGCGGTATCCAGTCCTTAGGACTGTTCAAAGTGCTTTACACTTCACTCCCTGGCATTTCAACTTCTCTGGGAAGCATTCAGCCATGCTGCAATAACTGCATGAACATTATTCGTTCATATATCCACTACTGTCTGTATTGCCAGATTTATACAGCTGAGCGAACTGTGGCAATGTGGGGTGATCAAACTTGCCAAAGGTTTGAAGCAATCACAATGGGATTTGAAACTGGCATTCTAACTGGTATGCTATTGCGCCCCACTAGAGTAAGGGAATGTTAGGGAGAGTGAGAGAGAGAGTAAGTTTGTTAGTATGTTCTTGTTGTCAGCTTGTGAAATATTCTTCGCACTTACCCCCAAACAGGTCCATAGTCGTCATCATGATGTGTGTATCTGTGAGAACATCCTTCATTTCTTTTTCCTCCTCTTCAGCCTCTTTCTGTGTCTGCAGCAGGCAATCAGTGATGCTCTTTGGATCACCTTCACACAGACAGACATCCTGAAGATGACATGGTGGAAAATGCAATTGGTGCAAAATACTACATGAATTAGAGATGACACAGACCCCATCATAAAGATCTGAAACACTACGTAAGAGATTAAGATTAAGTATATCACTTTAAATAACTACATAGCTTGTTTTTAAATACACCACCAATTTGTAAATCAGAGCCCACTGGTCTAAGGAGGAGAAGGAACATAGAAAGAGGCGAGTGGACCTCAGTGCCTGGAGAGGAGATACTGCCAGACTGACCCCAAAGTTAGTGTATTAATATATAGATGACAGACTTAAGAGGCAACGACGGGAAGATTTCAGTAAACTGGTTCCAGAAGTAATTGCGTTATTGCAAGAATGGTCTTGTTATAAATTGTTCAACAACATCTATCACATAACAATAATTACAACTACCATTTACAGAACAAAGTAATTAAAATGCAATGACTAATCTAACAGGAACAGAGTTGGAACAATTATATTTGTTTAAAAAAACATGCCTTGATTTTACATGTTTCCTGCATGGTACATGAAAAATAAAATCTTACAGGGATCAAAGTTGTCTTTGCATTCCTGATGTCTTTCCTTCATGAAACCCATGAAGACATTTATCCACTCCATCATTTTTCTGTACTTGGCTGAAGGCAGGTAGTGTAACCAGGGGTGAAGGTCGCCTGGTAGGCCATATCCAAGAATCTCAATGTAATCTGCCGTTATGTTGACAAACTTCTGGAAGTCAGGATCCTCAAAGTCATACCTGCAAGTTGACATGTTCTCAATCACAGGTGTATCTCAGGGCAGAAAATATACCTTTACTTCAGGTATATATATATATATACACACACACACATGCATGCATACATATATCTACATTACAAATATAAATAAGTTAAATGTAATAAAAAAAATAATAAGATGCATTTTCTTCTCTATATGTTTACAGAGGACAATGTTTTTTAAAACATGTTCATGATCTAATAAATCTTGTCCAGTCATCATGAACATAACTGCACAAGATTCCTTAGAAAAGATGTGTTTCACATAGAAGTTGCACTCTGCCCAAATTATATAAAGAATTGTGCAGGAGAGAAAATGCAAACTAAGATGATTTGTTAAAGTGATGGTATAAGACAGAACATATTTTTTCTTTACACTCCTACACTGTCTTGTGCAATCAAATATTACTTGAAATAAAAAAATTCTTGAATAGAAAAATTGCAGAAAATGTTCTCTTAACATGCTCTAAATATGTGAATAAATAAGAACATTTCGTTGAATTAACAAAATATTCCTTACTCAAGAAAAACATACAAAACAAATATTCTTAACCCAAGGTTTTTTTACTCAAGAAAAAATGTTGATTAAATAAATATTTTTTAAACTATATTTTTTGGCAATATGTGCATATTATTTTCTTTCCGCAAGAAACATGGCAAATGTAAGGAGCTTGGTGATACTACAGTGGCAGGATATAGGAATAAGACTTAATAAGATAGGAATAAAAATTAAGACACTTCTACAATAACTGTTTAACACACAACCATGTTATTTTCACTATGGCCGCAGAAATATCACTTACTCTTTTCCATAAGCCATTCCACAAGAGATGTTGAAGACCAACAGCATCATCACTGGTCGAATGTTGAGAGTAGCATCGCCTTTCTGCTCCATCTCGACAATCGTCTTGCTCACTGATTTCTGCACTAAAGTTTCTAATCTCTCACCAAAGGCAAACTTCCTACAAGAATCAAAGAAGCCAGTGTGGGTGAGTGTGTGCGTGCGTGCGTTCGTGCATGTGTGCATGCGTGTATGTGTGTATATCCACAAAATTTTGGGAGTTTAATCAACTGCTTTTCACATGCTTCATGGAATATACAAAAAAAAAAAATTGATAGTTGGGGCAAGTTACATGTCATATGGGATTTCCTGGAAGAATTGTGTCAATATTCCAAGTGCTGCACAGCAATCTGCAGACTAATAACAGAAGCCAATGTGTGTGTGTGTGTGTGTGTGTGTGTGTGTGTGTGTGTGTGTGTGTGTGTGTGTGTGTGTGTGTGTGTGTGTGTGTGTGTGTGTGTGTGTGTGTGTGTGTGTGTGTGTGTGTGTGTGTGTGTGTGTGTGTGTGTGTGTGTGTGTGTGTGTGTGTGTGTGTGTGTGTGTGTGTGTGTGTGTGTGTGTGTGTGTGTGTGTGTGTGTGTGTGTGTGTGTGTGTGTGTGTGTGTGTGTGTGTGTGTGTGTGTGTGTGTGTGTGTGTGTGTGTGTGTGTGTGTGTGTGTGTGTGTGTGTGTGTGTGTGTGTGTGTGTGTGTGTGTGTGTGTGTGTGTGTGTGTGTGTGTGTGTGTGTGTGTGTGTGTGTGTGTGTGTGTGTGTGTGTGTGTGTGTGTGTGTGTGTGTGTGTGTGTGTGTGTGTGTGTGTGTGTGTGTGTGTGTGTGTGTGTGTGTGTGTGTGTGTGTGTGTGTGTGTGTGTGTGTGTGTGTGTGTGTGTGTGTGTGTGTGTGTGTGTGTGTGTGTGTGTGTGTGTGTGTGTGTGTGTGTGTGTGTGTGTGTGTGTGTGTGTGTGTGTGTGTGTGTGTGTGTGTGTGTGTGTGTGTGTGTGTGTGTGTGTGTGTGTGTGTGTGTGTGTGTGTGTGTGTGTGTGTGTGTGTGTGTGTGTGTGTGTGTGTGTGTGTGTGTGTGTGTGTGTGTGTGTGTGTGTGTGTGTGTGTGTGTGTGTGTGTGTGTGTGTGTGTGTGTGTGTGTGTGTGTGTGTGTGTGTGTGTGTGTGTGTGTGTGTGTGTGTGTGTGTGTGTGTGTGTGTGTGTGTGTGCGTGCACATCAATATTTTTGGGGAGTTTAATCAACTGCATTTCACATGCTTCATGGAATACACAAAAGCATTTAAAGTTATGTGGCAAATGGGTTTTTCTAGAAGGATTGTGTAACTATTCCAAGCGGTGTACAGGAACGGCAATCTACAGAATAACAACAGTGGAATAATGCACTGGTTTAGTGTTTTTGCTTAAAAAACCAGAACAGTGATATTATTTGGAGCAAGAGTTTTATAGAGATCACGAGATCCACCACTCACTTCATGGCTGTGTGAGCTACCTTCCGGTGGAATTTCCAGGTTGGGCTGTAATCCCCAAACATGATGTCTTTACCTCCATCGGACAGCAACAAACCTGGGAAACAAGACACGCTATCATGTGACACTGTCATGTGACCCTGTATCTTGAGCTAACAAACAAACTTTTCCCTTATGATTAGATTTTGAAATCAACACATTGGAACGGGGTGGTATGGCGAATAGCATTCACTGGTGCTCTATATATGTTTAGACTGTTCTCTGCTAAGATACTTCAGAACTAATTCTTAACTTATTTGAAAATGACCATTTCATCAGCTAACGACAATCAAAAGTAATAACCAGGAGATGAACAGCTGAAAACATATATCATCAGTTGACACACACCTTGCGAAAGTTAATTAAACTTTAAAAACAACAATAGGTACAATCAATAATTATTTCCCTTCGACGTTCAACCAATTCTTAAACCATCAATTTGGGAATGCACATATCCCGTGCCACTTGATATTGTGACTCACCGTGCACCAATTCCATTTAAAATTTATTTTGCAAAATATCAATCCTACCTACTATCCAATGCAACATGCTGGCTCGTTCGGAGTTGCAATAAGCTAAATCAGTTGAGCATGAAGCTTTAATAAAAGAGGCCATACTTTTGTTAAAATCACTGAAAGAATTGACCCTGATCATAACATCGGGTAACCTACGAAAGTATAAATAATATATAGTGCCAGACCACTCGTCACTTTTATTTTATTTTGACCACATCCAGTAAAAAATAATATAGTTTATCCCAGGGTTTCACCAAAACTAAATAAACAGTAGGCCCTGTATTTGCACAAACGAGCTGGCATATTATTACTTACTTACTTACTTAATCCTCTTGGCCCCTTCAGGAGCATAGGGCGTCAACCATGTTTCTCCACCTCACTCTCTTTTGGGCTAGAGCTTTGACCTCTTGCCAGGTGACTCCCCTTTATCAAGATCTTGTAGTGTGGAGCATCTCCAATTGATTTTTGGCCTTTCTTGTCTTCTCTTTCCTTGTGAGTTATAGTCCAGTGCTTGTTTGGTTGTATTTGTTGGATCTTTTCTGAGTGTTCGGCCAAACCAGCTCCATTTTCTCCTCTTGATTGTAGTGCTTATTTCTTCCTGTTTGGTTTTCTTCCAGAGCTCTTTATTTGATATTTTGTTATGCCACCATACCTTGAGGATGTATCAGAGGTGACTGTTGATGAAGACTTGGAGTTTGTTGTTGAGAGACTGAGTAGTTTTCCACGTTTCACAGCCATAGAGAAGAACTGCATATTATAGTGGATACGATTTGATTTTTTGCAAAATGAGTCTGAAATGTGATGAATATAGAAATCTAACCAAGGAGGGACCCATCTAATAAAACATTTATACAAGCAATAAACTCTTAGACAAAAGAATAACAGGAAGTTTTAAATTATTGCTTATACAAAATACATTTTAAAGATGTGAAAACATTTTTACCTGAATAAAGTTTTGGCCTGCCAGCGAAATCATTCATCTTGGTGACCAAAGCTTCCAATGTGACATCAATGTGATTCAACAGCAGCACAGGTTTGGGTCCTCGGAAAATATATAACTTATACAAACACACTGTGTTCGAATTTTAAGTATACATGCTCTAATTAGCAAACACCCTTTTTTAATCAGCAGGATCCATAATTACTGTAATTTAAATATTATGGAACAACTGAAGTGTTGTCACCTGGTGTTAAAAAGTTGGCACCACTTTTCATTTGTACTACACTGTCACCAAATGACAACACTAGTGTTAAACAGTTATGTTATTATCTAGAGAAATTTCTCCATGACCAAATGTTTTTTTTGGGCATACTAACTCTACACTTACTGGGTTGAATACAGTGTGTATATTCCCAAAAAACATAACATCAATAATCATTATCCATTTAAAAGCAAAAACAAACTAAAATGTAAAAATGTGAATATAAAATGTGATATTTCTGAGTAAACCCTGAGAATAGAGTCCACATATGATGTGTAGTGGCCTTACCCAGATGGATCATGAACAGTTTGTTGTATTCTTTTGTCTTTGACAATTCATAGAACGTTTCATATGAATATTTCTTCATCTGCATCAGTTCTGAAATTAATTCACAATCAAGCAATGTTACTAAAATATTTTCAAATATTGTAAATATGCCATACTCTAGGCATAAACAATATCCTGACATTTTGGCAAATTCCAAAACTTTGTGGTTTTCCACGATTCCTTTCTTTATGTTTAACCAGTTTTCATGCAAAATTCTTGGAATAATACTGGTAGAATGTGTATTTATTTATTTGTATTTTAAGAAGATTACTTCAAGTAACATCTTACAGGTTATAGATAAACCATCTTTGCTAAAACAAATATTAAAATGCAAGTAAAAATATGTGATTATACCAAATATGGTGGTTAGAAGTAAATCTGCTTGACAGCTCAAAGTTTTTATGCAATATTCTTGGAGTAATACTGGTAAAATGTGTACTTTTATTTTACAGGTTATAGGTAAACCATCTTTGCTAAGACACATGTTAAAATGCAAGTAAAAACATGTGATTATGCCAAACCTGGTGGTTAGAGGTAAATCTGCCTGACAACTAAAAGAAATTGAAAAGCATATTGTTTATCAAACCCAGAAAAGACCCAACTTACGGAAGATGTCCCCAACAAGAGGGAGTGTCCAGTAAGGTGAAGGGGGCAGGTTGTAGTCCTTCTGCCCTGGTCTGAACCACCAGAGAGCTGCTCCCGTTGCCACGGCAGCAGCCCCAATAACCTGACTGTTCAGCGTTCCCAACAGTTGCTGTATTGTCTCCATGGTAACTCTGTAAGGACGGAAATATTGGCTGTAGTAATGTTGGTGAAAAAAACAAACATTAAAGGTTTAACTCAAGAGGAATACAAAAAAGGTAAGTTCAAAAATAGCCCTTACACCCAAGAAGATGTGTTCATTCGGACACCAACTTGACTTCGCTGGGAAGAATTCAGCCACGCCGCAGTCATTGCACTTGTAAAGAATACTCATTTATTTATATCCAGCAAGGTCTATAGCCAGATACTCAATTCATACAGCTGTGTGAACTGAGGCAATGTGGTGTGAATAAAATTGCCAAAGCTTCGAAATGGCAGCAATCAAGATGATTCGAATCCCAGTCCTCTGGCAGAAGAGTCGAACCCCTAAATAATTCTAACCCCTATAGGCCCCAAAGATCGTCCATCTCAATTATGAAATCTTAATAATGCGAACATATTTTTGTTTGTATTATCTGTAACTGAATATAAAATTAATTACCATTGCTGCATCAGTGATGTTTACACACGTTGACAACTACATGTAAGTCGTTTATAATTTTTAAGTGTTCTTTTCTGTCAAGATACTTAGCAACCATGTGCATGAGTCTGTCATGGAAAAGGCAAACACTGATGTATGGCCACATGTTGCACTGCTATGTATGCAAGTGTATGTGATTGCATGATAGTATGAGCATGCATGTGTCAGTGTTTACAAGTTACACTGCCACACCTACATTGCTGCATCAGCAATGTTTATGCATGTTGTCTACAAGTTGTATCAGGTACAACGCACAACCAATTGTATCGCGGTCATATCTCATAATAAGTGACCCAGTTTCACAGCATAATATCTAAGCCTATATTAGATACACAGTGCACATTCTGTATGATAGATGTCAGTGTCTACAGTTGTCCAGTGACATCTTTTTAAAAAAAATTAACAAGATTTACCATCCAAGCCAAAGGCCCAGATGGCAAGTGGACAAGGAAGCCATAGGCTTATCGAGAGTCCAACAATGTTCATCTACGTGTAACCCGCCCTCTTGAGATATGTGTCAACCCTGTTTTTAAATATATTCACGTTGCTAGCAGTTATACAATCCATAGACAATTTGTTCCATTCATTTATTGTCCTCTGTGAGAACGAATGCTTCCTGATGTCCAATCTACATTGATCCTTTACTAATTTTACCTCATGTCCTCAAGTTCTGCTATCCTTCTTGAGAGAGAAAAACATTTTTCTATCAATATTTTCATACCCATTCAGTATCTTAAAAATCCCTTGTCTCTAGAGTTGTTTCAGGCATTCTTTAACAAGATTTAACAAGATTTGCCATCCAAGCCAAAGGCCCAGATGGCAAGTGGACAAGGAAGCCATTGGCTTATCGAGAGTCCAACAATGTTCATCTACTTATAACCTGCCGTCATGAGATATGTGTCTACCTTATTTTTAAACATATTCACGCTGCTAGCAGTTACACAATCTGTAGACAATTTGTTCCATTCATTTATTGTCCTCTGTGAGAACGAGTGCTTCCTGATGTCCAATCTACATTGATCCTTTACTAATTTTACCTCATGTCCTCTAGTTCTGCTATCCTTCTTGAGTGAGAAAAACATATTTCTATCAATATTTTCATACCCATTCAATATCTTAAAAACTTCAATCTGATCTCCTCTTAACCTCCTTGTCTCTAGAGTTGTTAAACCACATTCTTTCAGGCGTTCTTCATAACTTAGGTCTCTCAGTTCTGGAATCATTTTAGTTGCTCTCCTTTGTATGCGTTCAAGCGTATCTATATCCTTCTTACGATATGGTCTCCATGCTTGTATACAGTATTCTAAATGAGGTCTAACTATTGCTTTATAAAGAGGTATAATTAACTTTTTTCCCTTGTATGTTATGTTTCTTCTAATCAATCCAAGAATTTGATTACCCTTTGAAGCTGCAATACCACACTGCTCTGAAACTTTCATATCAGCGCTTATTGTAACTCCTAAGTCCTTTTCTTTCACAGTAGTACCCAGAACAGTATCTCCCATTTTATAGTTTACATTTAAGTTCCCATGTCCTGTATGTAGGCATTTACATTTCCCAAAATTGAACAACATCTGCCATTTCTCAGACCATTTCATTAATCTGTCTAGATCGTTTTGTAAATGTTGTTTATCACCATCAGTATTAACTTTTCTAAACAGTTTTGTGTCATCCGAAAATTTCAGTACGTTACTTGTTATACTGTCGTCCAAGTCATTGATATCAATTAAGAATAATATAGGTCCTAATACTGATCCTTGAGGTACCCCACTCAAAACCGATTTCCAATTTGAAACTTCTCCATCTACTACAACTCGTTGTCTTCTGTCAGTCAGCCAATGTTCTATCCAGTCAGTTATGCTATCCCCGATACCATGGGCTTTTAATTTAAGTAGTAATCTTCATAACTAAGGTATCTCTAAGGTAACTAAGGTATCTCAGTTCTGGAATAATTTCAGTTGCTCTCCTCTGTGTGCATTCACGCATATCTATATCCTTTTTACGATATGGTCTCCACGCTTGCATGTATACAGTATTCTAAATGAGGTCTAACTATTGCTTTATACAGAGGTATAATTAGCTTTGTTCCTTGTATGTTATGTTTCTCCTAATCAACCCACGAATTTGATTACCCTTTGAAGCTGCAATACCACACTGCTCTGAAACTTTCATATCGGCGCTTATTGTAACTCCAAAGTCCTTTTCTTTTACAGTACTACCCAGAACAGTATCTCCCATTTTATATTTTACATCCAAGTTCCCATGTCCTGTATGTAGGCATTTACATTTCCCCAAATTTAACAACATCTGCCATTTTTCAGACTATATTATTAATCTGTCTAGATCATTTTGTAAATGTTGTTTATCACCATCTGTCTAGATAATTTTGTAAATGTTGTTTATCACCATCAGAGTTAATCTTTCTAAACACTTTTGTGTCATACGCAAATTTCAGTACGTTACTTGCTATATTGTCGTCCAAGTCACTGATATATATATTAAGAATAATAAAGGTCATAATACTGATCCTTGTGGTACCCCACTCAATACAGATTTCGAGTTTGAAACTTCTCCATCTACTACAACACGCTGTCTTCTGTCAGTCAACCATTGTTCTATCCAGTCAATTATGCCATCCCTGATACCATGGGCTTTTAATTTAAGTAGTAATTTTTGATGTGGTACTTTGTCAAAAGCTTTCTGCAAATCTAAGTAGATAATATCTACTAGTGATCCCTCATCTCTCCACTTGGTGATTTCTTCCAAAAAACATAACATATTTGTTAAGCATGACCTCCCTTTAAGGAATCCATGTTGATAAAAAAATATAACATATTAAATGTTCTTAAGCATGACCTCGCTTTTAAGAATCCATGTTGACATGAATTTAATAATTTATGCCTAACAAGGAAGTCCACCATAACCTTTCTAATAATTTATAAATCACTGACTTTAAACTCACTGGTCTGTAATTCTCTGACTTATTTCTCGAACCCTTTTTAAATAATGTTATGATATTTGCCTCTTTCCATTCAAAAGGAATAACTCCCGTTTTTAATGATAAGTTGCACACTCTTGAAAGTGGTATACTGATTTTTTCTACTGTTTCCATTAGTAGTTTTGAAGGAATTCCTGACATATTCATAAAAACTCTTGCTGTCATTTTTTTATGTTACATGCTAGTTTTTGCTCATAGCTTATTTTAGATTGTCTAATTTCAGTTGTAGCTGCAGTAAGTACCTCTTTGTAATTTGCGTAGTCTTCATCCTTTCTGGTACGCCTATAAACCCTCCACATAGCTTGTTTGAACACTATTTTTCTAATAGCTTCTTTTGACAAGCGTTTCTCTCTAAACCATTTTCCTTGTTTTTCAAGGGAACAAATTTATTGACGATACTCTCAATTTCATATTCTAGAATACTCCAACATTCAATTGCAGTCTTATTCATCAGCATGTTTTTCCAATCTAGCTTTGCTACGTATTTTCTCATATCTTTGTAGTTACCTTTGTGGATGTTTCTCTTGTACGTTTTCTTATTTTTACTTTCTGATTTTACATTGATGTCAAAATGCATTTGATTATGGTCACTGTTACCCAATGGTTCATGTATTTTTACATTGTCCACTAATTCCTTGTGTGATGACAAAACTATATCTAATACATTATATACATATGTAATTCATTGTAGGATTTCCTTGTCTTGGTTCTTGTCCCTAAGACTGAAGCGTTGGCCTAGGTATATATAACTCTCCACTTTCTCTATCTGAGTGTTATTAACGTATATTGGGGTGTTGTCTTCCACCATTACTTTTGTTTTTGAGATTTTCATCCTCAAGCCGCTTAGGTTACTTTCTTCGCGTAGTTCTTGTAGCATCATTTCTAGTTCTTGTGGTGTTTCGGTGCACAGGAAGATATCATCTGGGAAACAGAGATGGTTAAGACATTCATTGTCTATTTTCAGGCCTTTCTTCTCCCAGTTCAGTCTTCTGAAGACATTTTCAAGTGTTGATGTGAAAAGTTTGGGTGAGATGGTATCCCCCTGTCGCACTCCTCTTTTGATGTTTATTTTCTCGCTCTCTTTGTGAAGATGTACTGTCACAGAGCTGTCTGTGTATATATCTTTCATGAGTTGTATGTATGCATCTTGTATCACTTGGTCTTGGAGTGAAGACAGTATTGCCTGGGTTTGTACGAAGTCGAAGGCCTTATCATAGTCAATGAATGCTATACACAGTGGTACGTTGAATTCGCGCTACTTCTCCTTCAGTTGATTTATGACATGGATGTGATGAGTACCTCTTCCTATTCGCTCTCTCCTAAACATTACGTATCCTGTCAGTCCTAATTTAGCATCTGTTATGTCTATGTTGGCCCATAATTCAGTTATGCCAATTGTGTGAGGGTTAATTTCTTCTACCATAATGTTTAATTCGTTTTTCTAATTTACTATGCTCCTTGCTTTTAAACACACACATTTATAACCTGTTCAGAGATGTTTTCTGGACATTTTGTTATTGGTTTGTCTGTACTAGTGGCCTCTTATTCTGCTTGATGCACCTCTAAGTAACCCCCTTTGCTAGTTTAAACAGCGTTTACTCCCAAAAATATTTGTTATGCTACCCTTGCCACTATCTACTACTGCTGAGAGTTCATCCACAAATACTGCTGCCCCTTTCCACTTAAATGAAGCCCATCCTTCATGTACATATCAGCCCTCCCAACAAAGCCTCCCCACAAATCCAACTTCCTCTTCCCTACATAGCTTCTGGACTAGCATGTTAATTGCCATCCCCCAGTAATTTCGATATCTATGACCCATCCTTCCTATTACTGGTAAAATCCCTGACAGTATGACCTGCTCAACATGTGTCTGCTTTAGTGTTCTGACCAACTGCCTGTATTTCCTAAAAATGGCAGTTGTACCCTCCCTAGTTGTACCCTCCCTCTCTACGTTAGTTGTCCCTACATGTAGTAAAACAGATCCACCCTTGCCCGAATCCACAATGTTTTCTACCCTCTCAGTTATCGCCTCTATTTTGGCCCCAAGCAAGCAGACCACCATGTCATCTCCCTTGTTTAAGATTCTGTTGGTCCTCCTAACTATCGAGTCCCCCACAAGCACCTTCGCTCTCTTCGTTACCCCCTCTATCACTGCCTCAGAATAGCTCTTCCGTTGGATCTCTTCCATCACATTCTGTCCTGCAGCCTTGTCACCTGGCAGACTGCTATCATTCTCTCTCTCACCCATCAACTGGTCACCTTTCCCTCCCTTCTCCTGGCTAAATTGCACTTCTGTCGCCTTCCCTTCTGTCTCCCTCACTCCCATCGGCTTCACTCTCATCTCTTTCCGTCCCATCTCCCCCCTCCCCTACCCTTCGCTCCAGTTGTCTTCCCTCCCGTTTATTTCCTTTCCGTCTCCTTTCGCCAGTCTCCCTACAACCTGTCATCTTACCTCCTCTCAACCTCCTCCCAGGCTGAGGTGAGCTCTCCCTATCATATCTCTCATCATTTTCCCCTATTTTGTCATCTACTCTCCCCCCACTGGAACCACTGGCACAACCCACCTGTACCCTTCCCACCATTGCCACAACAGGCAGCCTCAGCTGTTCCAACTCCACCTCTAGTTCAATCATCTTCGCACATCCCCCACACTCAAAACTAAAACTATCTGTATGAACCTCAGCCCAGGACTTATTACACCCGGACTTGATGAAGTCCACCCAGCTGCGGTAATAGCCGCATCTTAAATGCCTGGTGGCCTTTACCTGCCGTTTGCACGGTACCATCACAAAATTTAGTCTTAATTTGATTGCTATGTTAGCCTTGAATAAGGCTGTTTTTGTGTTCAAAAGAACACTTTAGGCTGGGTTATTTAGGGTTTAATTTAATATTGACAATAATATATTTGCTAACTATGTCTTTTCTACCAAGCACGCAGAGCCAAAAATATGCCTGCCGCCTAGCGAATACGGAGAACACTGTGTAAACAAAACAATGAACTCAGTGTATACCAACTTACACTAAGATCCTGCTGTTAATTCCTTTTTATCAATGTACACAATAGTTTGATACACTGATAAATTAATTCACGACCTGTAAACAAACCCCTTTCATCACTCACTGAGTATATTTCTATAAGAGTCCGGGAAACAGCTGCATCTTAAATGCCTGTGGTGGCCTTTACCTGCCGTTTGCACGGTGCCATCACATAATTTAGTCTTAATTTGATTGCTATGTTAGCCTTGAATAAGGCTGTTTTTGTGTTCAAAAGAACACTTTAGGCTAGGTTATTTATGGTTTAATTTAATATTGACAATAATATATTTGCTAACTATGTCTTTTCTACCAAGCACGCAGAGCCAAAAATATGCCTGCCGCCTAGCGAATACGGAGAACACTGTGTAAACAAAACAATGAACTCAGTGTATATCAACTTACGCTAAGATCCTGCTGTTAATTCCTTTTTATCTAAAACGTTTACTACAACTGTGTCAGATATTACCTTATGTATGTAATTTATGTAAATTTATCACTTTATCTCATATATATTCAACAATGTAAACGATAGTTTGATACACTAGTTTAATTCACGACTTGTAAACAAACCCCCTTCATCACTCGCTAAGCCTAAGAGTCTGGCAAAAATACTGGCTCTGTTAACAAAACCAGTTTCTTAATATAATGTCTATAAGACGTTTGTGTATAATATATACTCCAATACTCCAAAGTTCTGACAATGTCTATCTGAACCTAAGTGTATTGAGAAAACAAAATGCTTGATTGTCAACAAGATTATCTGTAGTAGCATTTAGTGTGTGCGTGCGTGCGCGTGCGAGTGCGTGCGTGCGAGTGCGTGCGTGCGCGAGAGCGTGTGCGTGTGTGTGCCTGAAATGAGATGAGTGAATAATCGATATGATGAACCAGTCTTGGATTAAAACTCTAGTGCAACACCCAGATGGACATTACAATTAATTAGCATCTATACTATAGAGTAGTGGGCGCTGTATCTGTAGTAAAGCAGTCTATACTAGGATCTAAAACAGTAAACATGTATAAATATAGTGAGCACCACAATAAACTAATAACCTTGTCGTTTTGTTTGTATGTTATTACCATAAAAGCAAGCAATGCCGTTACAGGTCACCTCAGTAATGCAGCCACCTCGCCAATTATGGTCATCCTAGAACAGTCCCAAACTATTTCTATACAGTACATTTTTTTAGGATATTTTTTTTGTCCCGCTAATACGGTCACCTTAAAAATTGCTATTCAGGTCACCTTCGTGACGAGGGTGACCTTAAATGGCTTAATAGTGACATTCCACCGGTAAATTATGTTTAACTTTAAATCAGGGCTTCACGTTTGAAAAGAACAGGCGAGCGATTTGTCGCTCGCCTTGCGCCAACATGTGCATGTGTTTATTAACAAGTTTTATGGAAAAGACGGCGTTTGTTTGGCATTGTTGGGGCGACTAATAACTAACATCAGATACGAGTTTCGCGCATGGTATGTTAACACCCGTGCGTGCGTGCGTGCGTGCGTGCGTGCGTGCGTGCGTGCGTAATAACCTTAGTGATAATTTACGCATCGTTGTTTTGTACTGATAAAGTTTGCCGCTAAAGGTCACAATGTCATGATACATAAATTAAAGCATAAACAATGACGGCAATTTTTCGTTGCAACTGTCGTAACCTCGGCGAGGAATACAGTAGAGTTAAAGTAAGTTTGTTAGACAATGTAATCTATAGATTATAGCAACCTTTGCAGTCCTTATAACTTCACATGGCGTGCGATGTATCATACGCATAGCCACTTACTACTATATTGTAGTTATTACTTAGGGCATACAGTTATATAAAAATAATAGTCCTACTGTCTGGGTATGGCGCCAAATTCGTTAGCTACCACCGTAGTATTGGGTATACTTAATATATTATGACGTCTTCACCAAAACAAGAAGAAACAGTTGTACAATGATCTATTTTCTAAACCACTAACATTTATTTATTTTATCAGTGGAATATTGAACGACATACAAATAACATCAAGTTAAATAAAATAAAAATCTTTAGCGATCCATTGTGCAAGTGCAAAGTTGATCCCATGTTTTATTTTGACAGAGCATCCTACCGACTGGTTATGAGCACCATGTTACAGGGTTGACTTGGTATGCTGATGTACGAAGCGAGGCACTATGTAATACATTTCACTGTATGTGGGACAACCACATGCCCCCATACGGCATTGGACAAACTAGAAGCGGTCATATTTTTCAAGGTTTATTATACAGTTTTAATTGTCTGGGTTTTTATTGTCTGTGTGACATATATTATGGTATATCCTATAATACTACATGCCTGAAATTTAACCTTTTCATTGTTTACATTGCGAATGAGTTTTCTGTGTGACATGGTATAACCTGTGCCTATAGGGTAAAATCATATACCTTCATATACTGTGTATTGCCAATTCTCTCTGACCATTTTTATTCATTAGCCATAGCCAATGACAATTACGCTAATTTCCCCCTCTTATGTATGGACTCCGTGTCAGCTTTCTGTAGTAATATTTTGTAGCTACTGATAGACTACTGATAATTTAAATGTGTACTAATTGTTGGATTTGCTTGATTTCGGGTACTTGAATTCTATCTGTGTCATTTGGCTTCCATTGCAAACCTGGTGGGCTTCAATCACACAGTTGGGATTGAAAACTTGTCATTACAACAAATAGCCAACTTAGGCCAACACTAAATATTATAGCAAGTGTGGTTACAACAACTAAAATAACATTGAATACGTATTTACCTTGTACTAGTAATAGTGTGTGAAACATTTTCCTATTAGACATAATGTTTTTTAAGCCAGAATGATTCATCTGTAAATAATCGATTCTACTCTTTTTTGAGTTATGTACGTTTCGGGATTGGACCTTATTTGACATCTTATTGTAAATACACGTCGACGGTCCCACGGCAAAATATTCATATTACAGGGGTGTGCGGGGTACGTTGTAGTTTTTTATTTTTTGACACGCTGTGCTGTACTATAATTACTAATAAAGATGTTGCGTTGTTGCGGGCCTGTCTTTGCATTATGTCATTGTTGAGCAAACGCTGTATAAAATTATTGAGCAACCCCCTACATAAAATTGACTGCAATGCAGTAAAATATGTAGTAATTTAAATTCTTATTTCTTTGTTTGTGTTGTATTTACAATCCAAAGTTTAAGCTTATATGCATATAAAAACCGGCAACATAACTACCACATATCGCCAATAGACGATTAGGCAAAGTCAATCGCCGTACAATGTTTTTCTATCTGGCTGTTGCTACTAGTACGGCGAAGATCTCGCTCGGCCGAAACGTAAGTGTTTTCATGAAACTTGAAACCTTACAAAAACGCCATAAACAGAGCAATAAACACGTCTTTCGTGTCTGTATGCATTCTTATATGTATATCACTAAAGTTACCTGACAATAACCATGTAAAAGTGTGAAATTATTACCTTTTTGTCAGAACGCATGTGCTTGTCAAGGTTTGTATATAACCGGATGTTGTTGTGAGCGAGAATAGCAAGCGGGATTTCCATAGATCTATATAAGGTCACGCTAAGAATTGCCGTCTGCTGGCCATAGAGTTACATCATTAATAATGCCCCTATAAACTACTAACTTACTAACGGGTGTTTTATTTATGTCTGTGCTGCTGGCCCACTCTGGCCTCATTCTACACGAAATCGCGTTTGATCATGTGACCCAAAGGCAACATCACGTGCACAGTATGGCGGCTAATTGTGAAATGTTTTCTATGTCACCGATAAAAGTACTCATAAGTAATTATTTGGAGCACATTTCTTCAGTTTCTCGTCGGTTGTATGTCACGGAATACACATGTGAAACGGTTAGTGCGTATCGGTTTTAAAACTTAAGCTATTAGTTCTGTAGCCAAATGGCTACGGAACTGCCAAAATGGCGCGTTAGCTAGTGTCTGTTTGTAAGACTGGATATGCGACATCTTTCACCCTAACGGCGTGGTGACAGTGTTCAAAACGAACTCACACACCGAACTGTGTACAATAGCAAACTGAAGCAGTTAGCCTTGGCTTGAACGACGGCTTTGACTTTGTCGCACTAGTAAAATCGTAGTAGCCTAACGTTAACATGACCAACACGCAACGTGCACCGAGACAGTGGTGTCTCACAAAAACCGAAACCGTAAACTCGTTTGAGAACTGGCGTCAAAACCTTATTTATACTTTATCGCTCGACACCAACTTCACTCAATTTATTACCACTGACGCCAACTGGGGGAAGAAGTGTGTCTCTCAACCAAACAGAGGGTTCACTGACGATGACGTCATTGCGTCTGGCGGTCGTACGGCTCTCCAGCAAGTCTACATGCTAGAGCTGATGCTAGGCCAGATAGCCAATTACTGCCCAGTTTTATCGCGGAACACGATCGTCAAGAATTCAACTAGTTTATCTTGCATCTGGCAAACTATTCGTCTACACTACGGATTTCAGTTTACGGGCGCCCATTTTCTTGACTTTGCCGACATTCAGTTCCAGGCTGACGAACGTCCTGAAGATCTGTATCAGCGCTTAGTGGCCTTCGTTGAAGACAACATGCTCCAGCGAGGGAGTGTTATTCTTCACCATGGTGACGCCATAAATGTCGACGAAGAAATTACACCTTCTCTCGAAAACATGGTTGTGCTCACATGGTTAATATTAATTAACGTGGCACTCCCAAAGCTAGTCAAACAACGATACGGCACTGAACTGAGAGCTAGAAAACTGATGAATTCACTTCCGCCGATGATGCAAAGATCATGCGTACAGCTACGGCCCACTATCAACAGAACAAATTTGGGCAGAGACAGTCGTTCTCAAGGCGTCAACCATCTCCATTTTCTGCCCCAAGGCGGTCTACAAAGGCATGTCCACTCTGCAAACAAGCTGGCCGCAGCAACGTGCAGTATTTCTTGAGCGAATGCCCATATCTTCCCGAACAAGATCGTCGCTACATGGCTAAGATCCGTCAAGTCACTGACGTACACGAAGAGGACGACGATTATGAGTACAGCCATGAGCTCCATCAACCCGAAATCGCTGACCAGCCTATGTTAGGCATCGCTACGGCACAACACATCGACATACGTCAGTCGCCTTATCTGGACACGTTTTGTGGCCATCACACGGTCCGAGTCACCATTGACAACGGTGCAACAGGCAACATGATCCGACATTCCACTGCTCTGAGACTCGGTTGTGAGATCAAGAGCTCTTCTCAATCGGCTCATCAAGCTGATGGGACATCGCCACTGGCAATAATTGGCGAGACTACAGTGCGTCTAACGCGCAAAAACCACACCTTCTCGTTTTGTGGGTTAGTTGTGAAGAACTTTGATGTCGAAGTTCTAGCTGGCACTCCATTTATGGAAGTCAACGACGTGAGCATACGTCCAGCTAAGAGAATCATCACGCTGTCTGATGGCGCGACTTACACGTATGGTACAACCGATGAATCTCTCAACCGACATGCAGTCCGACGCACCCACGTGTTGCGAGCGCCCCCCCCCCCCCCACCAGTACCACGGTTTGGGCTGGCGAGTTCGTGGAAGTAAACCTCCCCACTGACTTGTTTATTACGGACTCCACATTCGCTTTGGAGCCACGCCTGGACACTATAGGCAACAAGTTCACACGAGACAGTGACCTGTGACCACAACCGTCGCTCGTTACCAGCGTAGATGGCGTGGTACGCATACCCAACCTGACAAACACCACTCGCTTGCTGAAACGAAACGAACACTTTTGCCAAATTCAAGACGTGTTTGTACCGGACGTTCCAACAAACACTCCCTTACGTTCTGACGTTATCAGTAAGGCCATAGACCTACAGCCTCGCAGATCTACACCTAGCAAGCAGTCTGCCTCTGTCCAAATCGATCCGGACATGAAACTATCATCCGATGAACGTGCATCATTCCGCCCCATCATTGAAGAATACGACGATGTATTTGACCCTAACTACCCTGGCTATAACGGCCACGTTGGACCTTTCGAAGCGGTCGTAAACATGGGCCCTGTTCAACCACCTCAACGGAAAGGCCGCCTACCACAATACGCTCGAAATCAGCTCGTTGAGCTTCAGAGCAAATTCGACGAACTTGAGGATGTTCCTGTGAACGTACCTCAATCCGTCGTTCCTCGTTAAGAAGCGAAACGGTGGACACCGATTTGTCACTGCATTCACAGACGTGGGACGCTATAGCAAACCACAACCATCCCTGATCCCCGGCGTTGATAGCACCCTGTGTAAAATCGCACAATGGAAGCACATCGCAACAACATATTTATCGAATGCTTTCTATCAAATACCACTCTCCCGTGAATCAATGTGGTACTGCGGTGTCGTCACGCCGTTCCGCGGCGTACGCGTGTATGCACGCTCTGCAATGGGGATGCCCGGGTCAGAAACTGCACTCGAAGAATTGCTATGTCGCATACTCGGAGATCTGCTGCAAGAAGGCAGTGTCGCTAAACTTGCAGACGACATCTACTGCGGCGGCAACACCATTGTTGAACTTCAACAAAACGTCAAAAGGCTGTTACAATGCTTCGCCAACAGTGGTTTGCGACTATCAGCCACCAAGACAACGATTTGTCCGACGTCAACTACCATTCTCGGTTGGATATGGAATATGGGTACCATTCAGGCGAGTCCTCACCGTATTGCTACCCTAGCCAGCTGTGAAGCTCCCACGACTGTGAAGGCCATGCGCGCATTAGTTGGAGCATACAAAATACTAGCGCGTGTAATACCAGGTTGCTCTGCCTTACTCGCACCTTTCCATAATGCAACTGGCGGACGCCAGTCTTCTGAACACATCGTTTGGAACGACTCGTTACGGAAGGCCTTCAAGCATGCACAGGACAGTCTACATACGAACAAGGCTGTCACGTTGCCTCGACCCTCCGACAAGCTATGGCTTGTGACCAGTACGGATTAGGGGCTACCTTGTACGTGATGCGTGCTAGCAAATTGAAGCTGGCCGGATTCTTCAGTGCGAAATTACGCGGGCAAAAAACTACGTGGCTGCCTTGCGAGATAGAAGCGTTGTCCATTGCAGCCGCAGTGAAGCATTTCAGCCCGTACATCGTACAGTCGAGTCACACTGCGTCTATCTTCACCGACAGCAAGCCTTGCTCACAAGCTTATGAAAAACTGTGTCGCGGCGAATTCTCTGTGAGCCCGCGAGTCTCTACATTCTTGTCGGTAGTCAGCCGCCATCAGGCAACTGTTCGACAAATCGCCGGCTCAGCAAATGTCCCATCAGACTTTGCTAGTCGCAACGCACCGACATGTCTCGAACAACAGAGTTCGTCAGGCAAATGGAGGAGACGGTTGTCCTGCAACGCGTCATTACCAACGATGTGACATCTGGGAGGGCTCGACTTCCGTTCACCAGCAGATCAGCGTGGCTAGCTATCCAAGCCGAATGCCCTGATTTGCGACGCACACCTCACACAAGGGACGCGACCATCCAAGAAAATAACGAATGCCAAAGACGTCATGCGATATCTAAACGTCGCATCCATCGCCCGTGATGGTCTGCTAGTCGTACGTCGTAACGATCCACTCAGCCCAGCACCAGATTGCAGCATCGTTCCCCGCATGGTCCTTGACGGGCTAGTGACAGCACTACACATTCAACTGGACCATCCCTCATGTTACCAGTTGAAACAGGTCATGCATCGCTATCTGTACGCGTTGGACCTGGACAAAGCAATCGACACAGCGTCGCGTAGCTGTCACCAATGTGCCTCACTACGCGATACTCCACACACGACTATCCCACAGTCTACAAGCAATCCTCCAGAGCTGGTAGGAATTTCCTATGCCGCAGACGTCATCAAACGTGAGAAACAACTCATATTGGTCCTACGCGAGTGCGTAACGTCATACACTGCGTCGTGTTTAATCGATGACGAACGCCGCGACACACTACGAGATTCTCTGGTCAAGCTGTGCATTGGCTTACGACCGCTAGATGGGCCTCCTGCTGTCATACGCACTGACCCCGCCCCAGGGTTCGCTGCTCTCGTGAAGGACGCCCTGCTGTCCACGTATCGACTCACGATTGAACTTGGACGCGTCAAGAACGTCAATAAAAATCCGGTTGCAGAAAAGGCTGTACGCGAACTCGAGCATGAACTGTTACACCAACAACCCACAGGCGGGGTTGTCACGCAGTTTGTTCTATCTATTGCCACCGCAAACCTCAACACTCGTGTACGAAACAGGGGGTTTTCCGCCAGAGAGTTGTGGACCCAGCGAGACCAGTTCACAAACGAACAACTGCCTTTAACCGATTACGACCTCATTCGCCAGCAGCATTCTTTGCGAAATGCCAACCACGCTCCAAGTCAACTATCGAAGTCACCCAGTCATACCGTATCCAAAGCACTAAATATTGATGTAAGTGACATTGTGTACCCGTACTGTGACCGAAACAAGTCACGTTCTCGGTGTCGGTACCTAGTAGTGAATGTAGATGGGGTCTGGCTCAATGTCAGCGAATTAATCGGCAATCAATTGCGAGCCACTTCCTATCGAGTGAAACGGTCGGAGTGCTACAAGGTTGCTGCCCATACACTTGATCCGCTAACGGCGTACCAATACGATGACTCGACGAGTACGCCGACACATGACGTCACTCCAGAACCTCGATCGAGCATACCAACACATATACTATACCCTGCCACACCTGACGACGCTCAGTCGGTACATCCGATTCCGGATGCGCAGACTCCGGTCGTTCCAGACGAGGAGAGGCAAGAGTCCGAAAATGAAGAGAACTTCCCCGCCGAGGAGCTTCCCCGACGATCAACCAGAAGACGCAGACCTCCCGCGTATCTAAGCGACTGTGTCACTTAGACTATAATTACAATATTATTATTGTATAGTTGTTTTCTCTATAATTAGTCATATATAGTATAAGGAGAAGAAAGAAGCCACGCCAATAAACGATCAACTATGGTTTACGTCTATGGCTGTTTGTTGGTGACCCCGGTTCCCCGGGTCAAGGACGCTCTCGCTCTCCGGGTTTGATTGCGGTTGGTTGTGTTTTCGTGTTGTTCTACATTAAATGTTCATGTTACACGATCATACTAGTGTATGTTTGTAAGACTGGATATGCGATATATTTCACCCTAATGGCGTATAATTAACTTTTACAAGTACTACTAGCTTCATCTGGCATCGTACCCATATATCATTGATCATTTTTATAACTTAATGGCAAAGATATAATTGCATAGGTTTATAGCTTACATGTAAATGTCTAGTTGCACCATATTTAAATAAACTGGATCCACTATAAAAAACATCATTGCCCTTGTCTTTCCGCCATCACCGAGAGCCTGTCTCCAGCCTCCAAAACCAAGTTGGCAAGTTGTGGAGGACCTATTGCCAGCTAAGTGGATGCAAAAATTGTCACTATGGTTATTTATTTTAAACAATTAATTATCACGCACGCACGCACGCACGCACGCAAGCATGCACGCACGCATGCACATGCCATACATACCATGCGCGAAAAGCGTATCTGATGTTGGCCAAACAAACGCCGTTTTTCCATAAAACTTGTTAGTAAACACATGCACGTGTTGGCGCAAGCTGCTGGACCACACCACGTGTGAAGATTCTCAATAATGTATGCATCACGTGCTGAAATCCGACCACTGCATTGGTTCACAGCCGCCCATGGTGCTTAACCTACCTGCTAAAAAAAAAACACGCGTGCCGGCCCGTGGTAGTGTGCTGCAGGGGCGGATGTAGGCTTGTTGGCGGGGGTCTCAGTCAGTCGTTGTCATGTCATTCTACTTACGAACCGGGGGAGAGGGGAGGGGGCGACACGTGTGTCGTTCTACTTACATAAGGGTTAGTATTAGCCGGCTGCTAATACTTCAGTCTTTACATTGACACTAGTTCCGATGTAGGCCTATATAGGGGAGACCGGGACTAGTCCGCCCCCATGGTCACTCTAATAGATCTGGAGACTGTATTTGTAGAGCTAGAGGATCAGTTTTGGCCTTAACATGAACGAAAATATATTGTCCACATTTATGCTATCAACAAATGCCAAAACTGTTACAATCCAAATCGGACTCTTAGTAGACCTACCCACGCATGGGCAGACTTGCGTCATGTCGGGGCAAGTCCGCCCAGGGGCCGGGGCAAGTTCGCCCCACACGTACTTTAAGCGGCAAATACACAAGGACAGTGCATTTTTTCTTACTTTTATGTCACAAAACGTCATGTTTGTGACACACAATTGTTAGAAACTTAAAGTAATCACAAATTCTGTGGTATCAATGAAATAAACCAGGCAAACAAAAAACAACGTTTGGCACTGCATCGGCTAGAAAATGGTGAAATAAAATCTGGTTTCATCACTTTTTTACTAGAAAATAACACCATACTGGACGATTGGAAGTCTTTATTGGAGTGCATGTTAGTGTGTTTATGTTCACAAGTGATCCTGAGCATTTACATCATATATCCTAGGGGCGAACTTGTCCAGTACCACACAGGCGGACGTGCCCCAACACAGATACATGTTTGGTTGGCAGCAACTAAATACCACTGACACTGGTTAGAGCAACAACGCAAGATCCAAACAATATCTCTGATATAAGGGCCTTACTGAGCACTCTGAATGTCAATCCAATGCCACTTATAAGTACTGAAATTTGACCGAAACAAAATATAAAAAAATACTTTCAGTCACCAAAATCAGTTTTCTAGTTCACAACTTTCCAGCCAGCAACTCGTGGGCGTCAGTTTACCGCTGCATCAGTGTTCGAAGTGAGGGGGGTCTGGGGGGTCCTGTCATAATACCTTGAGACCCCTAAGACCCCCCTGGATCCGCTGCTTTGCTGTGCCCATGCCGTGGCAGTGGCTACTTCGTGTGCGACTTCGCTTAGGCGGTTTGAAAATTGCAATTGAGATTCACGCTTTGTATAAAAATCAGATGTATAGTCATAAATGCAGCTTAGTAGACAACACCAATATAAACTGGGGTAAAATGGCATACTTCCATTGCGTCATAATGCCAAACGTACAACTCAAACTCGGAGCGCTAAAATAGGAATTTGTCATCACATGAAACGCACATGAAATAGTGAATCAATGTTAAGTGGTACAGGAGATGTGCGTCGTGAATTTATGTGTTCAGAGCGGTTGAAAGACGAAGTGGAACAATTATTAAAACTGTCGTTTTCAATGTTTAATCAACTTTTACACTGCGTGTAAACTCATATGCGAGTTCGGTAGATTAGATCCAGCTTATTATTTTCGATTCCCATTTCAGCGTAATCGGTCAAACAGATCGTAGCGAAATATCGTTGATCCCTTATCTATTCCATAACTGTACATGTATTTTATTCAGTTCGACAACAGTATTTTACATTTAAACATAGTACATGTTATGCTTTATGAAGCAGCATATTGCTTGTTTTAATTAGGACTGGGAACACTAGACATGTGCTACTCGAATTCCACCGGAAGACAACACAACTTTTTATTACTCCAAAACGGTGAAAGAGCTACACTGTAGTAAGTAGCTGTACAACGCACCAGTTATAACGATCCTATTACATGACATCCCTCCTTTAAAACATCCCTCCTTTAAATGTAAGAAAGTCAAAAAGAAACCATTCATCAGCTTTAACGAATGTTCGCTGTGGATAAATTGATATCAAGCGAGTAGCAAACTAGGCTAATATAGTCACATTATATCGACTATCAAAATCACATAGAATGTCACAGAATGGTCACTTGTGAAACAGATCAATAATACTATAAATGTCAAATAGTATTGAAAACACAATTAAATGTCAAATCGCCTAGGCTTTCTGATTGCACGACCGTATCTGGAGAATCGTTCATTCTGTGGAATCTCTTCTAACGGAGGTGGCTCAGCGACGACTCTTCTTGGCGGCACAGCGACGACTCTTCGTGGCGACGGCACGTCTGGCGGTACCGGCATCTGAAGAGCGTTACCCTCTCGAGCGTCGGGATCGTCCATCTGAGGAAGAATCAGCGGCGGCTGCTCACGTGTCCTCCGTAGATGACGACGATTGCGGCGGAGTTCTCCTCCCTCGTGCTGGATCACGTATGACCTCGGACTCTCGTGTGTCCGCTGAACGATAGCGGGATCCCAGCCCCACTTTCTCTGGACACGTACTACATCACCAGGCTTCAATGGCTTCAGTGATGTAGCACCGTGGTCATAGTCCTGTTTGAACCGTGTCTGTCTGTCCGTTAAGTCTTGTTTCGCGTTTACGACTCGCGGCTCAAGAACGGCTTTGGTTGTCGGCAACTTTGACCTGAGTAGTCGGCTCATTGCCAGTTGTGCTGGTGCATAGCGGAGTCCACTGATCGGCGTGTTCCTATATTCTAGCATCGCTATGTAGGGATCACGACCCTCTTCGTCTGCCTTCTTGAGGAGCGACTTCAACGTTTGCACGACTCGCTCTGCCTGCCCGTTCGATTGAGCATATGTTGGGCTCGATGTAGTCACTGTGATACCCCAATTCTCCGCGAATTGCCGAAAATTATAGCTACCAAACGGTTGGTTGTCTGCTACGATCTCTTCGGGTATTCCATGACGTGCACTGATGCTCTTATCATGTGAGATGACACATTCGCTTGTCTTGTTCTCGAGCAGTGCCAACTCGGGATACTTCGAATAGTAGTCAACGACTACTAGGTAATATCGACCTTTGAACGACATAATGTCCATTGCCACTTTGCGGAACGGGTCGTCTGGGATTTTGTGTGCTATCATCGGCTCCTTCTGATTGCTCCGGACGAACTGTAGGCATGTTTTGCACCTCGAGACGGTGTCCTCGATTGCTTTCGACATTCCCGGCCAGAAGATAGCTGATCTAGCTCGAGATTTCGTCTTCTCCATCCCCATGTGTGGTTCGTGCAGCACTTCCAGCATATCCGACCTCATCGACTCTGGAATAACAATTCTTTCGCCTGAAAACACGAGTCCGTCGTCTGCACTCATCTCGTCTCTCATGTTCCAGTATGGTCTAACGTCCTCGGGTACAGCTGTCCTCGACTCTGGCCAGCCGTTCATCACAACCTGAAGTAGTCGCTGAAGAGTTACGTCAACGGCTGTAGCATTTCGGATTTGCTCGAGTCGTCCTGTACTTGCAGGGAAGTTCTTTGTAACGCTGTGGACCATGATCTCAACATCGTCAATGAGCTCCTTGTCTGGCTCACTATCTATGTAAGCACGTGAGAGAGCGTCGGCTACGTACAGCAGCTTCCCTGGAACGTATGACAGGTTTATCTCGTATCGCTGTAGCTTCAACATCATACGTTGCACGCGTGCCGTTGCGTTTCCGATCGGTTTCTTCATTAAAATCTCAAGCGGCTTATGATCAGTCTGCGCTTCGATTTCCTTGCCATAAATGTACTGATGAAACCGGGAAGTCGCGAAAACGACCGCTAACAGTTCTTTCTCCAACTGTGCGTAGTGTAGTTCTGGACCGACTAGTGCATTTGACGCATAGGCAACAATTTGTCCTTCTTGTAGAAGACACGCCCCTAGTCCACTCTTTGACGCGTCCGACTGCAACGTTACTGGTTTGTTCACGTCGTAGAACCTCAGTACTGGCAAACTGCTTAGAACTGTCTTCAACTCATTCACTGCATTTGTATGCTCTTGTGTCCAACACCACACCGCGTCCTCTTTCAGCAGCGCACGTAGAGGACCAGTGATGTGCGACTCTCGCGTGATGAACTTTGCCTGATACTTCACAATGTTCAGAAACCTCAGGACTGCGCGCTTGTCCTCAGGCAGTGGCATGTCGACGATAGCTCTTACTTTGCTAGGGTCTGGGCTGTGGCCTGCTTCCGATACTACATGTCCCATGTACAGCACCTCATTGATTTTCAACTGCACCTTTGACGAGTTGAACTTCACGTTTCGTTCTCTTGCCCTCTGGAAGACAGCACGCATGATGGCATCGTGATCTTGTTCATCATCGCCCGCGATGATGATGTCGTCAGCTATCACGTACGCTCCTTTGATGTCACCAAACGTTAATTGCATGCGCTTCTGTAGTACTTCACTAGCTGAACTAATGCCAAACGGCATGCGCAGGAACCTTTTGCGGCCCCATGGCGTGTGGAACGTGCAGAGGTAACTGGACTCATCCGACAGTCTGACGTGCCAGTACGCCATCGACATATCTATCATTGAAAACACTTTCTTTCCAGCTAGACGCGACTGCACATCCTCAGGTGTCGGGATCTCGAACTGTTCACGCTTAATCGCTCGATTGAGTGGTTTCGGGTCGAGACATAATCTCAGCGATCCATTCCGCTTTTCCGTAATAACCAAGTTATTCACCCATGGTGTAGGTTCTTCTACATCTGCGACGATTCCGTCCCTCTCTAACTTGTCTAGAGCCTTCTTCAAACTCTCCACTCTGGTGTATGGAAGTTTCCTGGTTGCCTGGACTACCGGCTGTACGTCTTCTTTCAGCTCGATATGATACGAATGTTCAAGTTCTCCAACTCCAGTGAACACGTCTTCATATGCTTTCATCAGAATGTCACTAGTTAGTGGCTTCTCACGCGACACCTCGCACACTCGTTTGACAAGTCCTAATGACTCACACGCTCGACATCCAAGTAGGGGTACATTGGTGTGCGTATTAACAAAGAACTCGATCAGTGTCGGTTTATCCGCGTTCTCTGGTATGCACTGAAGTTTGACCGTTCCAGCTGGCTTCACTTTGACGTCATTCACGAATGCTGACAGCATCGTCTTTGTAGGCTGCAAAGCTACATTCGGCTTTATTGTCTCGTAAATCGTCATAGGCCTGTGCGCCAGTGTCTAACTTGAAGCTTATCTGCTGGCTGCCAATAGTCATCTTCGTCATCCAGTCATCATCATGAGTAGTGTGTGCATGTACGTCCAAGAATAACGAACCCAGATACAGGCATTAATTACTCTCACATTGTTCATTGTTCATCATCCGCACCTTGCTATCGACTGTAGCAGTGCGGTGGTGTTCGCACGTTACCGCGAAGTGGTTCCACCCCTTGCAACGGTTACACTGTTTGCCGTACGCAGGGCATGACTTTGGTGGGTGTGACCTGCTACAGAATTTGCACTGAATGCTTCCCTGTGTAGCCCGTGGTTTGTGTGTACATTTGTACCTACCCTTAGTGTCATTGTTAGTGCCTTTAATACCCCTGCCACCTGCATGGGAGTCCTTGCTAAACGTGCTTGAACGAGATATCTGCTTCACTACACTCACTTTAGCTTCTGGCTTTCCTTCAGACGCCATGACCTTCTGTTGCGCCCTTGTCGTCTCGGCTGCGCGGCACACATCTAATGCCCTAGCTAGCGACAGATCGGACTCTCTCAAAAGTCTCTCTTTAACACGCTCGTCATTGACGCTGAACACTATCTTGTCACGAATCATCAGATCCTCCTGGTCACCAAATTCACACAATTTAGCTTTCATTCTCAAGTCTTTGATCCACTAATCTACTAGTTCCCCATTGCCTTGATTGCGAGACCAGAAACAATATCGTTCGTAAACTGTATTTTTACGTGGCTTGCAGTAGTGACGGAATTGTCTAGCACTGTTTCCCAGTTGTCTCTATCTTCTGCTGGTGGGACGTTAGCAGGTCCTGCTGGTCTAAACTCAAACTGGTTGAATACTTCCTGGGCCTCCGGTCCAGCAGTATGTAGTAGTATGGCCACTTGGACAGCATTAGGCTTTTTGTTCAATTCACACGCTGTGTAAACTGTCCTAAACTGCTGCTCCCAACTTCTCCACGCCTCATTAAAATTGCAGGCATCGAACGCAATACTACTTGGTGGCTTGAAAAATTCCATTTTTCAGCCGTTGACAGTGTGACTCGAGAGTCGTCACTTCAAACTTCACCAACACCGTTTTTTTCCGACCAACACATCCTACACCAGTATAACTCTGTACTTTGTCTTCTGACACCGTGTTATGCTTTATGAAGCAGCATATTGCTTGTTTTAATTAGGACTAAGAACACTAGACATGTGCTACTTGAATTCGACCGGAAGACAACAGAACTTTTTATTACTCCAAAACGGTGAAAGAGCTACACTGTAGTAAGTAGCTGTACAACGCAACAGTTATAACGATCCTATTACATGACAATACATATCGACGCTAGCTAGTCCACTCATTTGATTTTTTTATAAACCGCGGCCAGCACACTATGGCTTCGATGGCGTTCTTGCAATGACGTCGCAGACGTTGGTTCAGCGGGCTGCGATCGCCATTAAATTATTGTCTACTGATTTGCGCGAGCAATAGGGAGCGAGAGCGATCGCTCGCCTGATGCCCTGTTAAATGTCGACTATAACCAAAGAGCCTTATACTGATCAATATAAGCTCTTTGCTGTAACCTACATAAACAAGTCAAGCAAGCAACAAACAAGTAAAAGCATGAAGATTATATGTTTCGCATATATTAAATATATATTATATAAAACGCGCTTACCCACTGTAACCCAGTACACGTAATCTACGCAGTATGCGAACATTATAAAAATATAGTTACCCTACTTGTTTTCTAGCTGAACGAGAATGTAGACCGCTGTGCGCTGTACAAATCGCAGTCGAGCACTGACACTATCACTGCCCGTCTAGTGTAAACACCAGCCTAAACTGGGCCCACAGTCGTCTGCGTCTGTAAACTGAGCTATGGCATGATAAGTTATGCTGTTTACAGCCGCGTCGTTAATTTATTATACACTTATTTCGACGCGCGGTCATAGGGTTTGTTGAATGATGGCCGCTTTTATGAGTCAGAGCGCCAACCTGGATAAGGCCCATAGAGTAAGTGAGAACTTTACCGATTTTACATTACCGATTTACCATAACCCACTTCGGAAGACGGAAACAACGATGACTCACTGACATAAATTGAACACCCGTGGCCTAGAACACAGCAGCTGGCATACCTAGCGAGTCCGTGAAGATGGACATAAACTGGTCCGGAATGTCAAGGGTGGGGAATAGTTCTGGGTGCTGGAAGCTCAACTTGGCACTGCTGATGATGGCTGACTGACACACGTCTCTCAAGTCAAGTAAATATATGTCCATGATGGCAGTGATTGCTATGCCTACCTGCTCCCTCTTGTCTTGGTGATGGCTGTTTTCTTTGTCGCTTCTTGCGTGTACGCCGAACATAATGTTAATTAATTTATATTGGTGTTATGTTCTTTTGTGACTATCTATATGTTTAATATACGTATATTATGTTTATATAATATATCGTATATTAGGCCTAGTAAAAAAGAAACTAGTTTCTTTTTTAAGTTAGAGGGAGGCCTTTATTATTTATGATTTTTTTGGTATTAGTTTCGAAGATGGCTGCCATGTCTTAGATGTTCACTGTGGTTGATAAGCTGTAGTTTTTTTCGATGCAATATGGAACATGCCAATGATGTATATTACTATTATAGCCTGCCATTCCATTGTCAAATACATTACTTTTTAGTGGGAATGGCAGATGAATAGAAACATTTACGTAAATGTAATATGGCACGTATACCTGTTACACCGGAACACTACTTAAATTGACCAGAAAGAAACAAGAAGCAAACGCAATGTTGAATATATTTATACATGTCATGTGCATGTTTGGCCATGGTTTCATTAGTATGTATCACAGCCATACACCTGAATGGTATTTATACTGATTGAGACTGGAATTTTGTAAATGAGTCTGTCAAGACTATTTAATGCAAGGCACCATCATTTGAATCTTATTTTAGACTCTTTAGAATGCACATACATCCCTACACATTGTATGATGAATAACGAGTAAACTGAAAGTATAGCAGTACTTCGTACAGCAAATTTTTTTTCGACAAAGATTTCTTCACAGAACCGGAAAAAACTTATTAAAATAATCTTTTTCAATAGTAAATAAAACAGGAGGCGGAGACAAAAAAGGAAAAGGGCGGGGACAAGAAACTAGTTTCTTTTTTTACGAGGCCATAACACATTTTTTTATGTCATGTTTTGCATTTTTACGTTTTGTCATCTTAGTGTCTGCTAAAAAAAATGGCTAAACAAAATCTCATGATAGCATCTGGCTTGAGGAAACGCTTACAATATCTCTTACTCTGCCATCAGATTTATAGCTGCACTTGATGTGGCCTGTTCATCGAAAAACTCAGCCCCAAAGGTAAAGTGCGCAGAGCAGATGACACTTTTAGAGTAGAGAGGGGTCAGCCCATTCCATGGCATTATCGTGTTTTTCGCTGCACAAACCCACGACAGATGAAGCCACGGAGCTTTTCCATTGGACGAAACCTAGTTTCATTCGAGGTGCGGTTACTACAGCCTCCGACTATACACCTTTGGCCACTCATTTTTGGGACTCGAACGTTCCGCTCCTACACGACAACAATGTCAACGTAGTCACATGAGCGGCCCAAACGAGGTGTGTTTCCCAAATATAAGTAAATCCTGCCTAACAGCCACTGTGTCCTTACGCAACTGGTATACCTACTGACAAATGGCATCATTTCAAAGCTTAGATGCTACTGTGCACAAAACATCACTTCCACTCACTCATCCACACAATTTCTGCTCTCACAAATAAATCGTATCTGCACAAGTAATGTTTTCCTTGGGACTCTTTATGGATGGATTCTGACTGTGGTCCGTGCCTCGCAATCACCACACATTCACAAAGAATCATCCGTATATAATTCCGTCCTGGAATATCAAGCAATGTTGTGGGCAATGTTGTTTTTTAGATAATCGAAAGTTCGTAGAACGGCTCTAAATTCAGAAAACGCAAACAAACTGTCAATTAATTTAACAATTTTTGCCACCCGTAAAACTCTGCGTTTGTGTATATTCACCCATTACAGACGGCTTTGACGAACGTCATCACGGCGGTCGATATTCCTCCCATCTTGGGCAGACCTACAGAATTCATTGTTGTAAACATCCTTGTCAAAATAATTATCAACACTATATAATTCTCTACGATTAACCTTTGTCCACTACGTAACACTGTTAACAAATTATTGTTCCACACATTAGGCATGATAACTATCATAACAATGTTGGTTTTAAAATGTAGAAGTCATATTTTCTCATGAGGGTGTGACCCTATAGAATAATTTAAATTTCTACGAACGGTCGTAATTTAAGACCACTTGTATTATTTAGGTTGCTTGTATTATAAGACATTATTAATTATGGGACAACGGAAAGACACGGTTTACGTATTCAACTCCGTATTTCCCTTCTCAAAGTTTTTTCGCTTCTGGGATAGTTGGTTTGTAGCTATGAAATAAACAAATGTCAATAACAGTATTGTCACATCTGTAGCATTAATAGACATGGTTTTCTGAAAACGTCGTGCTACTTCACTGAATAAAAGTGTTATCTCCCCTCTGCAGGCAAATTCCAGATGTATGTTGTTATGAACAACCTGTTCTCCATTGGCAATCAACTCGCAGCACTCAGTAGGACAGGCAAGGTCAGAGTGTAGCACACCATGACACTGAACTGGCAGTTAAATATCTCATGATTGCTGCTCCCAGTACGAAATGCAAGGTCGGGGTGTGGCATAAAATGAAAGAACTTGCAGATAAATATCTCACCGTGGAAGGTTTTTCACTCACATTGGCTCCATTCAGTATGACAAGCAAGGTCGAGGTATGGCATGCCATGACACAGAACTGGCAGGTAAATCACACGGTGGCTGCACTCAACAGGGCAGGCAAGCTGGCAGGTAAGGCTCCTCGTGACGGCCAAACAGTGGTCTCTAGGGGCTCGCAGCGGAGATAGTTTTGTATAAATATATGGACAAATGAAATGTTATGCAAACGTGCAAATTGCACTAGCAATTCGCTATTTCTATGAGGATGTTGTTGTTTCATCATATTTTAATTGTCATCTTTGGAATGAAACTGTGATGTGTATTTCATAAATATCTTGCAAATACAGCCGTTGTTGAGATTTGTGTACTAAGGTCACTGTATAGCCAAGGTGTCCTTGATATACCCATATCAGTAGTAATACTTAAAAATGACTGAAGCTTTATATTTACTTGTCATCACGATTAGATTTATAGCGTTTATGCACTCTTATATCCACAGTTGTGTAACTTAAGATAACATATACAAGAGAAAGCTTCATTTTCATTTCAAGTAATCCAAATTGAAGCATTGATTATGATTACAGCAAGTCATATTAGTCTGGGTGGATACGGTTAGGACACAGCTAATTTCCATGACATGATCAGCACACAGCCTGGATTGATGCCCTTGGTATCATTCAAGGTCATCTCCATAGAGAACGTGGAACCACACCTTCAGTATATCCAAAGTAACAGCTTTGGTAAGTCACATTGAGAGGATCTTGAATTACAAGCATTATATATTTAAGTAAATTAGTATATATAATGTTACGTAATAAAACATTTTTTATATACCTTCTATTGTGCTGTTTTCTAGAAAGTGCTGTCTGTTTGGAAATATGGATAACTATAGTTGCTATTCTTGGTGTTTTATTGGAAAACTGGGCACCTCTTTGTTGTTAGTCTGGACCCGCCTGTCATGTGAAGAGGAATGCTTTTATTAAAAAAATAGCAACTCCTAATAATTCTTACATCCATTAAATACAAATTATAATAATTATACATACATCGACCAACCAAAAGTGTATAATGGATAGACAAAATCGTTGCATGCAATAGGAGTATAAGTTGATAGGACAATAGGGTCATGAGACACATGAATTTAATGGTAAAATTCGAGGAGCCACCTTAATTTTTTATTAACTCAAATTACTGGGCCAGTAAATTGCATTTTTGATTGATGTGACTGCTTAAATAATAAATGACTAACTGTAATTCAATTGTACGTCTCCAAAGACAGTCAAAATAAACCTCAGAAACTGGACAATTTGCAGACATTCTGTAGATATAAAGCAGTAGAAGAACAATATCCAGGATATATTTTGTCTGATAAACAGTATTTCCGGAATAGTGTCCATGTATTTAAAGATAGGATATTGTCCATATAATATTGGTAGGGATACAATCAGGCGGAAACGTTAACTTATATATGGTCCGACTCATGACGTTAGAGGGAGCAGGCCGCGTTTCGTTGAGCTCTCGTGTGACGATGTTCTCTTGTTACAAATGCGACGGAAAATAATGAAGTTATTTAATGGCATCGAACTTCCACCGATCCGTACGATGAATCTGGTGACATAAACATTCACAATATCCTAAGATGGGGGTGGATTTGCACATAATCTATGGGTCTGTCAGTTTCAGCGTGCTGCCACATTGAACGTCCATCTTGGACATGCCATATTTGACACACCTATCAGACGTGTAACCAACGACAATAAGACATCATGCCGCCCAAGCATCGCCAAAAAAGCTCGTCACATGCTACTCGCTTTGAAGGTATTGACAATGAACTTCTAAAACTTAATATTGAAACTCTGAGTGACAGTGATATTATAAAACAATTGAAACGAGCTCTGTTCCCGCAAGAGATTGCTGACAAAATAGACTACTTAGCAGCTCAGACTAAGCAACTAAAACAAACTGTGAAAGAGAAGGACGAGAAAATCAAACAACTTGAAAGTAGAGTCGGCTAACGACAGCATCGAGCAATATTATATTCTAGAAGATCCAATTTGAGAATAGAAGGACTACCCGAATCTGTAGGTATTGGTGAAATTGAACATGCAATCCTAGACATTGTCAATGATCATATGAAGTTATTCCCAGTCCTGCAGTCTCACGAGATTGAGCGAGCGCACACAATTGGCCGCCCTAAAACAATTATTACACTAAATAGCGAACGTCGGAGGGACGCTATATACAGAGCTCGAATCAACCTAAAACATCACAATAAAGCCTCGGGTCTAAACCTTCGTTTATTTGTGAATGAAGACCTCACAAAAACTCGTTCTGAACTTCTATATGAACTTGGAAAAAAAATTAACTGATTTCTGGTTGTTGGTCTTTCAATATGAATATCTTGTACACAGACACTCAGGGTGTTGTCCATCAAGTACGAAGCAAACAGGACGCATGTTTCAAGGTGCGCCGTGTTTGACACCTGCGTTACGTAACTCCTGCGAACATTCCCGAGAGACTGCTGCGTCAAATGACGTAAGCATTGTCTGGCACTTGCACACTTGCACACTTGCACACCTTCAAGTAGCTTGAACCTACGTATCCAGTTTCCATGGCACTATGACAGTATTATTATTATTTCTTTATAAACAACATGAATGTATTTTATTAATATAACCTATCCATGTTATACGGATAGATGATTTATTACAGAGTATCATTTTATTTTTCAGACTAAATACAATTACAGTAATCTATTGAGTTATGCTGATTTGTAGTTGGTACATGCCAAATCATGGCAGTAGGTTATTATATTACTATTGTTTTTGTTTATAGTTTTTTTTTATATCAAGACTATAACCACCTAAGCCTATGTGCGCATATAATTTAATGGGCACGTGCGATTATTAATGATTGGCAGTCCTATCTCACCATTGTATTGTGACTTGTGTTATCACCATTAATCTCGGTACCTCGATGGTAAGCACTTTGAACAATCCCAAGGACTTGATAGCGTGCTGTATAACAACGTACCTTTACTTGAGGTCTTCTTACAGGTGTTGCGGTAGCCAAAAACAATTTTGGTGGATCAGAGTAAACAGTATCAAGGATTACTTCAATCGGATCGCTGTTGCCTATCCCCACTTTGTATGTTTACGCAGGTAGGTGTCATAATGTCGAATTTCTGCGAATTGCTATTATATGAACTATTTTCCTGGATGTGGTGAGATAAATGTTAGAGTGTATATCGACGGATTGCATCAACAAGTTATGCAATAATAGTATCCAAGCGTGGTGTGCGAGCCCACACTGGAAGTTTATTGTTAGGCATGGGCATGAACAGGTTATGCAATAATTGTACCCATGATGTTTTCGATTTTGGCGTGGTGCATTATATTAAAAGGGGTATCAACGTAATGGGACCGTCCACGACACGTTCGTCGTCTCCACGTCATGTTGACGGCCGACTTACGGAGCGTTCAGCCGACTGTTCAACTGCCTACCCCGCGCGCGCGACACCAGTGCGTCCGCACGAGCTGTCGTCACGACACATTAGCCGTCGTCACGACACGTTAGCCGTCGTCACGACATATTGCCGGCTGACATACTGTACGTCCAACTGACCGTTCAACTGTCTTCCCCGTGTGTGACATCAGAGCGTCCGCGTCAGCCGTCGTCACGAAACATCGCCGTCTCCACGATCTATTGACATCTGGCCTACTATCGTCCAGCCGACAACAACATCGACATCACTGCGGTCGAACGTATTCTGATGCCGGTGAGATTATGCGACCGACGGCCGCATCAGTTATCGTTCTACTCAACCCAGCAGAATGACGCGAAGGGTATTGTTGACTTTGTGCGTCATAAGGCATGCCTCTGTGACTATTTTCTGTTTGTTTTCGGAACATTGTATTATAAGTGTGAAAAACGCCTTTCTGCTTGTGGCGAATTTATTAATACTAATGTCTATTATTTCATTTTCACCATTTCAGTTAGGTTTTGATTCATTGTAAACATATTCATGTTGATTACTTTGGTGTTGTTTTTCCTTTGTGGAAATTTCTTACACTCATATGTTGAGTTTAATGTAAGTACGGCCCACCCCTGGTTTTGCGTGGACAACCACCGAAATCCGTGACACATAACTAGACATAACCGCCTTGCAAGCAAACCAGTCATGGTCCTCTTGGAAATACATAGGATTCATGACTGGAACAGATATTACAAAAAAATGTAATGATGAATGGTTGGGAGGGGGAGAATGTCACATTAGATTCAGAAACTCACTTTTATAGGTGTTCTAATAAATCAGTATTGGTGCTGAATGGTAATGGCTTTTGTTTTGGTGACCTGCTTGAATTTTGTGATGTTGTTACTTATCCTTTCCCTGTGAATCCTTCTTGTCAAGGGATATATTTATTTTGATAAGCATGCTGTAGTCAAGAAGAGTACGTCATTTATATACGAGTACAAACATCTGGTAAAATGGCTATCGCTCAAACAGAGATAAATATAACTGGTTGATTCTGTAATTTTCCTCAGAAGAATACCAAAGTGTGGGTGTGATCTGTGTCATTGAAGCAGTTCTATGTAACTTGTGTGTTTGTGTGACACAGGATGAAGGACTCTGCACGCTGGCATCTCTGTAACAGGATAGTGACCGCCGCCTTCCACGCCACCATCCAGTTGTGGAGCATCATGATCAGCAATGATGGCGGCCTCGTCACGCGAGAGATAGGTCAGTCAGTGAGATAGGTATGTTAGGAGAAAAGGGCTCTGAGGAGAATCATGTCACTGTCATGGGCACCATGTGTCTAAATGGTGCACTATAGTCACACAACACCATGTTTGTAGAGGGATGCTAAAAGTTGGCAAACTTTGTATAGAAATGTTGTTTCTCATAAGCAGTTTATATACTATTTATGAAAATGTTGACCACTTCCTTGCATTTATTAAACATAACTATTTACCAAGCTAATGGCGCTCTTCCTTCTTGTTCACCGCTGTACAGGGTTGAGGGTCAGGTGAAGTATTGTTGAGCCCCTCTTTCTGTTGTTTCTTTTCATAGTTTTTTAAAGGCCGCTCCCTCTCTCCATCTTTCATCTTCCTCCGATCTTCTCATATCCCGCTGTGGCCTCCCCCTTTCCTGAATTGTTGATGTTTTTTCACCTCTGTTCTCTTTGCTAGTTTGCCTCCATTCATCCTTACCAAGTGGCTTACCCATCTCACATTGCTTCTCGACGTTCATCTTGTCAGGCTGCATTGAATCCCAACCTCTTTCCTCAGGTCGTTCATCCTTCTTTTATCCACCCTCTTTGTTCTTTATATTCGATGATCATACAGACATGCCGGTGTAACACGCATACTCAGGACTTTCAGTTTTTTCAAAACGTTTCTGTCCAACATGACGTTTCTCCAAGCATTCGCTCCAGCTTGTATGCGACGTCTCACATCTACGTCTGAATGCCTATACTCCGTAAACTTTCATCCATGGTAAACAAAGCTGTCTACTTGCTTGATCTCTTTACCGTCCAAAATGATGGTCAGCTCCTCTCTTTGGTGTCCAACCTACATCACTTCTGTCTTCTCCATGCTCATTCTCAGTCCGTGCTTCTTGAACACCCCCTTCTATTCCTCAAACACTTCCTGTAGTTCTTGTTTGCTCTCTGCTATTATGCCCAAATCGTCTGCATACACCATCTTTCTGAGAAGGTCCACAAATCCCACTGCCATTCTCCCTTGCATCTCAAACCTCTTCTCTACCAGCTGTCTTAATGCAAACATCCCATCAGTCCTCCTTTTCCCTTTCTGAATCCCTGTTGTTCTTTCCATAATTCTTCCTCTACTCCCTTTCGGATCTTGCCATCCAGGGTCCTCTCTAGCAGCTTCATGATATGATGTGACTTAGAAATGTGATGCCTCTGTATTTCCCAAGGTATTGCACATCTCACTTTTTCTACCATATTGGGACAATTAGTTCTGTTCACAAATTCCTCTGGTCCTTTACCTTTCATCATACATGTATTCAGCAGCCTCTTTGTCCAGCTGATTCCACTCTCCCCCGCTGCCATTACCATCTCCACATGCATATCATCGGTACCAGGTGCTCTTCCCTTCTTCATCCCTTTCATCCCGGTTTGCATCTCTGTATCCGTAATACCAGTTAACTTCTCTTTCCCCTCTACATCCATTGGTAATTCCTCATCGTTGTTATTTCCTTCCTTGTTCAGTAGCTCCTTGGAGTAGCTTTCTCAGACCTTCAGCATTACCTCTTTTTTGTCACTAACTTCCCATTTATATTCTTGATCATCTTCTTTGCTCCATCCTCGTCTAGTTTGCTATATACGTCTGCTTTCATATATCTCGTCACCTAACAACAGCTCCCTTTGCCGCTGTATTCACCCTGCCCGTGTGTGTGTATATCCTTGGATCCGGTTGATTTCCTCTCTCCTTGTTCTTCTCTATTTCTTTCCAGGCTTCCTTCTTTTCGCATACTGCTTCTGTAACTTCACAGAGGCAGCGCTTATATTGAAGTATGCTAACAATGTATGCTAACAGTGCCCCTATAATGAAGAGCGACTACGTAATTCGGTTGGGTGGGCAACTAGTTCCTGTAACATTACTGCACGTGCAGTTTTATGTGGTTTTTGGTCTCTGTTAAGTCCAAATCTATTTCGCCAAACACAAATGTTCCAAACCACCCATAGCTCAAAACTGTAGTTGATGAAACTAAAAGGGAGTACAACATTATATATTGTTCTTCCCCTATTGTTCACTTTATGAAATTAGATAGGACTTCGCTCTGTTTTGTATTTGTTCTTATTGTATAGAGTTACACTAAATTTGAATTGAATTTTTTAGTCCAGTCGACTAAACTGATACATTCAGACAGAGGTAATTTATGTGGATGAAATATCTCCATTTAGCAGGTCCATAAACAACTGTTTTATTCAAATTTGTGCTTAGTGTAAGGTGAAAACTTCGTGCTACTTCACTGAATAAAAGTGTTCTCTCCCCTTGCAGGCAAGTTCCATATGTATATTGTCATCAACAACCGGTTCTTCATTGGCAATCAACTCGCAGCACTCAGTAGGTTGTACCACACCATGACACTGAACTGGCAATTAAATATCTCATGATTGCTGCACTCAGTACGACATTCAAGGTCGGGGCGTGGCATACAATGAAAGAACTTACAGGTAAATCTCTCACCGTGGCAGGTTTTTTCGCTCACATTGGCTCCATTCAGTATGATAGGCAACGTCAGAACTTGCTGGTATATCTCACGGTGGCTGCACTCAACAGGGCAGGCAATGTCGGGGTGTGGCATGCCATGACACAGAACTAGCAGGTAAGGCTCCTCGTGACGGCCAATCAGTGATCTCTAGGGGGGTCACAGCGGAGATAGTTTTGTATAAGTAAATGGACAAATGAAATGTTATGCAAATATTTCTATGAGGATGTTGTTTCATTATATTTTAATTGTCATCTTTTGAATGAAACTCTGATGTGTATTTCATAAATATCTTGCAAATACAGCCGTTGTTGAGATTTGTGTACTAAGGTCACTGTATAGCCAAGGTGTCCTTGATATACCCATATCAGTAGTAATACTTAAAAATGACTGAAGCTTTATATTTACTTGTCATCACGATTAGCATGCTTTACGTTATAACTGTGACAAAACAGATAAATAAATGTGTAACTTACGATAAAATATACAGTTGAAAGCTTGGTTTTCTTTTCAACTAATCCAAATTGAAGCATTGACTATGAATATAACTAAAGTCATATTAGTATGGATGGATACGGTTAGGAAACAGCTAATTTCCATGACATGATCAACACACAAGCTAATTTCCATGACATGACTAGCTTGATGCCCTTGGCATCATTTAAAGTCATCTCCATAGATGCCCATCCTCATTAACCATTCCTCCAAGTTACACAAAGCAATCCACTTGGTTGATCTCCTTATCATCCAAACTAATGTCCAAATCCTCTCTCTGATGTCAAACCCACATCACTTCTGTCTTCTCCCGGCTCATTATCGGTCCGTGCTTCTTGAACACCCCCTTCCATTCCTCCAACACTTCCTGTAGTTCTTGTTTTTGTCTGCTATCATGGCCAGATCGGTTGCATACATCCCCTTCCTGAGAACATGCTCCATGCTGATCTTCTGCTGATTAGCACCATGATAAAGAGTAAAGGGTCACTTTCTTGCCTTTAACCGATGTTAACTGGAAACTCTTCCGACAACCCAGATCAGATTCCACCAAAACTTCCCAGGCCCTGAGACAGTGGTGGTCAACAAGGACTCTCATCACGACCACTCAGTAAATATAGGCTGGTGTACTGACAGGACAGTAGTTGATTTAATTCTGGTATCGAGATGAAACAAGGCAGCCATAATTATTATCTTTATGATGACATAGAAAACAAAATAAAATCTTTTTAAAATGTAATCCCCACCGCCGGGGACCCATATGGACGATTCCCCATTTGACGCTCCATGTTCGGCAGAAGGGGAATAGGACACAACAGACAGACCAACATAAACTTCTTTATATGTTAGATAGAGTACACAGAATATGTGTATGCAGTCATTGAAAACTAAAGCTGATTGAGTGTTGTTGTTTCTGCGTCCTACCTAGAGACATGCAGACGTTCCCGCTGCGTATGAAGTAGATATACCATAGTAGGGACTGTGTTACAGCCCTCGGTGTCTATCTCGCCCCACAACGGGTGAGTCTCCCTGCTTACTACATTTAACTAGAATGTTAGAACTAAACGTTATGAATTCTGACTAATTCATAGAAACTACACTTATGACTAACGTCTCATTGAGATGTGTTGATTATATTTGTTACGCTAATGTGCAAGTTGCTCCTTTGAAGCAGGGCTGTTTTGGTATTGTCCATTGCTTGACTGTTTTCAGCCCTGAGTGGGAAATGTATTGAGATAGCCTACTGGACAATTTCGGGAGCTGCGCAGATGATTCTGCAGCAACCAGAGTCAGTTGTACAGGGCCACAGCTCTTGAAAACGTTGTCTTAACACACCAATCCCATCACCAGGGTGATGTTTTCAACGAAGCATTGCGTCTCTGGTAGGTTCAATTCTCAAGTATATTTCTTTGAAAAATATTCAAATTTACCTGGAAAAGCTTTATTTCATGATGATGACCATGTCACGTTTATGGGTTGATTTTTAGTGGGCCATCAATTACATATACTGTGACATCCACAGTTCTATAAAATATACAAATAAAAGCTTGGTTTTCTTTCCAAGTAATCCAAATTGAAGCATTGATTATGATCATATCAGCTTTTGTTTGATATGACGCGGTCCTTGAATAATTGAAAGTGAATCACTGTAGTTGACTGCTGTGTTTGCAGTGTGCTCTGAGTACAACCATGTACATTCGTGGAACGTGACCTGATTCCTTGGCGTGACCAGCACACAGCCCGGCTCAGTGGCCTTGGCATCATTCAAGTTTATCTCCATAGAGAGGGTGAAACCACACCTTCAGTATATCCACAGTAACAACTTTGGTAAGTCACATTGACAGGATCTAGAATTACAAGAATTATATATTTCAGTAAATTAGATTATATATTAAGATACGTAATAACTTTTTTATTGGAAAACTGGGCACCTTTTTTGTGGACCCGCCTGTTATGAGAAGAAGAATGTTGTTATTTAGGAAAAGAAATAAAATTCACATTCGAGGAGCCACCTAAAAATTTGCATTTAATCAAGTTACTGAACCAGCAAATTACATTGTTCACTGATGTTATAATAACTTACTATCAACTAACAGTAATTAAATTATACGCTTTCATCTGCAAAGACAGACGAAAATCAACTTCGGTAATTGTACAGTTAGCAGACATTCTGTGCGTAATGCAGTAACAGAACAATATCCAGGATATACTTCTGAAGATATATTGTCTCATAAACAGTATTTCTGGAATATTGTCCGTGGAGTTAATGATGAGATATTGTCCAGATAATATTGGTAGGTATACAATCAGAGAGATGCTAACTTATATTAATCGTACATTGTTAAACTTTACTACTCGTCACGCCACTGAATTATTAGCAAAGATCCTTTCCGTATTTGTGCGACTGGGTCAGCGAACATACAATGACGCGTGCAACTCTTCTGCGCACCGCCGCTTTCGGGGCATTGTTTTTGGAATTACATGCATTCTGGTTATATGGTTATATTGAGTAGGATAACTTATTACTATTTTCTGAATTGTATCACATGTAAACAAAGCAAAGAGGCATTTGTTTTAATTTACAATGACACTAAACATTCAAACACAAAACATTTATTAGCCTTTGGAAGGATGAAATGACGACATCTGTTAATATCATTCCAGACACAATGGATCAGCTGTGGACTCCATCTCTCGTGAGTAGGACATCACCACGAAGAAGTGAGGTGGTTGTTGTGCATCAATCAGCTGAGATTTTCCCAGAAGCATATGGTAAGTGAGCAAGGAATATATATTTAGACTGAATTAATATTACACCATTAATTATTTCAATACTATGCGGGAAAGTTCATTTTGGCAAAAGTGTACCCTGTACGTGAAAACGCCCACATACAAATGTATTTATTATTACCTTTGTTAAATTTAATGTATGTAAATGGTTTCTCCTGGAAGTGTTTAAGGACAATCAATGCAGTCTGTTCTGGCGACACAGCAAATGATCAAGTGTTGACTGAATTAATACCATTCAGTGAACCATGTGTAGGTGTTAAATATGTTATTGACCAGACTTGGGCGGATCTACACACTGGGTAGTGGGTCCAGGAAGTGTATGGAAGGAGACCATTTTCTTGCTGAAGCTATCTGCCGCATTTGATACCATTGGTCACAGGACAACTTATTAAAAGTGTGTCAATGTGGTGTGGCATATCTGGAACAGAGCTGGTTCTCATAATATTTAACTGATAGATGCAAAAGAATGAAGATAGCGAATTGTTTCTCAGCTACGCTCCCTACTTCACGTAATGTTCCTCAGGGTGTTTCACTCTCTACGCTACTCTACTTGGCTCAGTTATCCAACGTCACAACTTGGATCACCAAGTGTATGCTAATAAATCACAGACCTATGCTATTTTGGCTACATGAGATACAAATCACTTCCAAAACTAGTTCATGGATTGTCTCCACAAAATCTTCCATTGGATGACAGAGACCACATAAAGTTAAATGCAAGTAAATCCAAGTTAGTTATTATTGGTGGGGTAAATTTTGCATGTCTATTTGAATCAATTAGGTGTGCACAATATGTTGCAAGACGTTTCCTTATGTGTCAGACTTTAGATTGCATGTGGAGAAGCACAGTAAAATCAAAACGTGTGGAAAGCATTAGCTTAACAGTGTCACGTTGCTGTTCTTCGAAGAGAACAAATTTGCATGTGTTGTGGAATGCCATAAAACACTAATATTATATATCCTTTTTGTTTTGGGAGTGATATATATATATGATATAATGAAAGCATTGATTTACTAAAATGCAAGGAAGGACATCAACGTAATAATTTACATGTAATTGATTACGGATTGAAAGACGTTTGCTACGATGACAGTTAAACTGATGCCGATTGACCAACTAATGCGAATCGAGAATAATAACCTGAATCTGAACATGTAATGATCGATATTCTTTTGTTTAAAAAATAAGAGTCCAATGACGTGAGTGACACTTGGCATTATCCTATCGGTCGGTGGAGAGACCAATCCACAGTCACCGAGTCTCTTATGGTTGCTTATCGAGCAGCTCTCAGGGGAGAGATTTGTCGGCCCCCAGACCATTTTGTAGTTCTCCACCAAACTATTGACAATCCCTATGTGTTGAGCTAGCAACCTCTTATGATAACACGTCTACCCGTTTATATAGTAGGTACACCCTTTTTAGCTTAATTTATGGTATGAACTCTTGAAACAGGTTAACTTTACATTTAACTGATATAACAACTACTAACTAAACAATTTAGTTAATTAGAATGTTTCTTATATGGCATAGTTCCTGTTGTAATGCAGCAAAGTGTATAACATGCATAAATAATATTATTAGTCTATGTTATTGATATTGAATTATGCAGATCTAGTGGTGAAAATTATGCGCATGCGCCGGAAGTGATCACTCTAGGATGGCGTCTACTAGAACGTTGGCCGTGTAATTGATATCAACAACCCTACAAAACCCTGTCTTAGGAATACAACACACTCCAAGTGGAAAAAGGTTTATTATATTGGCAATAGTATCATCGAACAGTTGTGATAACTGGTATATCTGTTTATTATCTATGCATCTAGCAATTCCCACCGCCGTTACTTTGTTGAACAAATGCACATAACTGTTACGTTAGCCAACAATAAGCCAGAACGCCTAGAAAGTGTCTCGTCTCCTTGCCAGCAACAGTCTAGCCAAATTTTCGTGCGACTAATACACAATCATGAGTTGCATCAGAAGCAGAAAAACATAGTTGTCACTAATAAATAATCTGTCCCAATACATTATTCAAAACTCCATATGAAATGATCTATCGTTTGTAGAATGAATATAATATGTATCAGAATTAATACCATATCAAATATGTGTACTCCGTAGCATAGATATTATTTATTTACAAAGCCAAATAATGTTTATACACAAACCTTCCGCATTCTGGTAGGTCATAAAGTCCCTATTTATGATGCTCCTTTTGTTAGTAGCTGTCTCGAATCATCTCTTTCTTCACCAATTTCTTCTGACTGGCTGTCAACGCAATGCATTTCTACCTATCTAGATGAGATCAGCTTTTACAGAGAACACCACAGGTAGCACGAATCGTGTGCTATTGATATGCAACGTATGTTGAAGCAGATAACATGCACGCCAACACGGATGTTGCACACGAAATGCTATCTTGCACACTCCTCCATATTTCTCCAATTGATCATTCTTCAGTCATGGTAGGCCGTACCCCGTATACCAATTTTTGGAAGACGAATCACCAACTTCGCATGGATTGCTATATAAGACACGCTAAATGCAAGAACTCCCCGCATGCTGGCTGGTAAACAGGAATGAACCATTGTGGTCTGTTGTCTGTGCTGGCGGAGGTAATCAACGAACCACGACAGGCATTGTCCATGTGCTCAGACGGCGTTGTCCTGTTTGCATCAGATAATCTTTTGTAGCACCACGCCTTGACACCTGTCAACGCCCTGAATGACGTTGTAATCCTCACTGAGAAGCGCAATTTCTATGTCGCAATTATTCTGGTATCCTAATTGTATCGACACATGCGTGTTGTTCTATTGAGGATACGTAATCGCTCTGTTTACAGCAATTTTCTCAACATGGTTACACAAAAAAATAATAGTACGCATCAGTTAGTGTACGTTCACTGTTCAAAGTGTTTTACACTTCATCCCCTAGCACACCTGTTCATTCCAACTCCATCTTGACTTCTCTGGGAAGCATTCAGTCATGCTGCAGTTACTGCTCGAAGATCATTCGTACGTATAATCACCACTGCATATAGCCAGGTACTCATTTATACAAACGAATGAGCTGTGGCAACGTTCGGTGAAACAAATTGCCAAAGCTTCAAAACGGCAGCAAGACGGTTCAAGCTAGGGTTTTCACAACTGGGAGCCTGACGTTCTATCTGGAACGTTATCACGCCCCATTCGATGGGAGAGAGAAGGAGAAGGGTCAGAGAAGAAGCGAAGGAGGGAGAGGAGGTAGCGCGGGAGGGAGATATGCCGTTTGTTTGTTAATGCAAACAAGTACAAGTGTTTAGCAATATTTAATATGGCCATGGTTCCCACCAAGCTGTAGCTTCCTCATACGCGCATCTTACTGCTAACACTAATACGAAAAGTAAAATAATAAACCGCGCAAAAACAAATGTTGCAAAATAGGCCTCTATAGCTCAATGCGCGTACCAGCTCATATCACGTCATGTGGCTTTCATTAAACGTCGGCGGGGACCGTGTGTGCGTATCAGTGTTTGTTACAAACGTGTATCCTGGTACGAAGTCAACACTTGTGTCGCACGCGGTGTCTATGATGGGGAGCGTTGAATGCTATATCAAAGATGATTGATTGTTTGTTATACTGTTTACATCATCTAACGTGTGTCCTGGAACGAAACTAGCATTGGTGTCGCGTCAAAGAGACGTCGGAGTCGTGCATCAGTGCTTCACTTGACCTGGATGGAGGCAGAGTTGCTGTAGACGTGGGGGAATGGATGAAGATTGGATGTCGTTGAGCAAGACAAATATGTACTTGGGCAGCGGTTTGATGCTGACGAGCGCCGTCGTCATGTAGTTCGCTGTCGTCGTTGAACTGTCGTATCAAACATACGACAACATTGTCACCGATGTCGAAGCCTCCTATTTTCGAGGCGCTGACGTCGTCCCGATCGCCGACGTAGAGACGCAATCCCCACTCCTCCTTGGCGTGTTTCAACAGTTGCCTGCAAACTTAGCGCGAGATTATCGCGAAGCCGCCCTGGCAATATACAAAGTTAGCGGCGTGTTGGATTTACAGAACCACAGTGTCGTACTCTCTCCCTCTCAACGTCCCTCTCCATTTCCCTCTCCCTTCCCTCCCTCCCCTTCCTCCCTCCCTCCCTTCCTCCCGCCCTTCCTCCCTCCCTCCCCTCCCCTCCCCTCTCTACCCTTCTCCCCCTCTCCCCCTATCTCCATCTCGTTCTCCTTCTCCCCCTCTTCCTCTCTCTCCTTCTCTCCCTCCCTCCCTCCCTCCCACCCTCCCTCCCACCCTCTCCCTCCCTCCCTCCCTCCCTATTGACGTGCCATCATTAGACAATCGTTCCAGCATTCCAGCATTTGCATCTGCATGCGACCCACAAACGTTTATCAAATTCACAAATGTACGATCAAATGCATGCGTAATTCTTTGAATATTTATTATTATTAGATTCACTTTCTCAAGTTCACAACATGCCATTAAAATAAAGTTCTCTGAAGTTAGCAGTATCTTCAGCAGGTTATGAAATCGTTGTCTGACCTATGAATCCACTTTCACAAGGTGCTCTTTAAAAAGTGCTCTGTAGGTCAACTGGTCAATACCTGAGCTGTTGTTTATGCAATACGAAAAGACCAACTCTTCTGTAGGTTGATGGCTTCACATATTACCTGTTCATTGAAACATATTAAACAATGCAGACAAATGTCTCCCTTGTGTTGTGTTTGCACTGTTGGGGTGGATTCGGGTGGCAGCGCATTGCTTTAGTAAACAGCAGCAGTAATATTGACAGATGTGACATTGATGATAGGGGTAATGCCCAAATGACAATAACAACAATGGCAATGACAGTTGTGGCAGGATGTTTCCAAAGTGCATCAACTGAAGATTTTCTCGACAAGCGTTAGTCATGATAGGGGAGTAAGGCAACTGTGTTGTTTTTTATTAAAGATGCAAATCAGTAGATGTAAATACATGTTTTGGTTATGGCAATGGCTGTGTACATTATACAAACATCTGCTGGGAATTTGTCTATGTGTGTACTCATGAGATATTCATGATATTTCTACCACACAATGATCGAACGCCAGACTCGTTTGAGGGAACCCGGGTTCAAATCCAATTGCTGCCGTATCAAAGCTTTGACAATTTTGTCCCCCACATTACCACAGTTCACCCAGCTGTAAATGAATACCCAGGTGCAGACAAGTGTGGAAATGTGAACGAAAAATCTTCGCACAGTAATTGCAGCATTGCTGAATGCTTCCCAGATAAGTACAAAAGGTGTTGGAACATAAACCTGTCTTTACTTGAGGTCTTTTTACAGGTGCTGCGGCAGCCAGGAACAATTTTGGTGGACCGAGAGTGAACAATATTAAGGGTCACTTCAATCGGATCGCGCTTGCCTATCCCCACTCTGTGTGTTGGTACAGGTTGGTGTCATAAGTATACATAACCCCCTTGGAAGCAGGCCATTTATGGTGCTCTTGCAAATTCATTGGACTATGAGTGGAACAGACATTGCAAAAACTGTAACGATGAATTGTGGGGGAGGGGAGAATATGACATTAGATTGAGAAACTAACTTTTACAGTTGTTCTAATAAATCAGTATTTGCGCTGAGTAGTAATGGCTTATGTTTTGGTAACCAGATTGATTTGTTTAATGTTTTTATTTATACTTTCACTGTACATCCTTCTTGTCAAAGGATATTTGGTTTCTATGAGCATACTGTAGTCAAGAAGATTACGTCATTTATATGAGTACAACCATATGGTAAAATGCATATTGCTCAAACAGAGATACAAATGAGAGATTGATTTTGTAATTTTCCACAGCAGAATACCAAAGTGTGGGTGTGCGAACTGTTTGATTGACGCAGATCTACAGATCGATGTAACTTGTGTGTTTATGTGAGACAGGATGAAGGACTCTGCACGCTGCCAATTTTCGTGGACTAGTCCGTGTCCGATGGATTTGATAGATCAGGTGGTCCTCAATGCCAAGGTGCTCAACACTGGCCAGGATAACTGAAACAGGATGGTGGCCGCCACCTTCCAGTCCACTATCCTGTTGTGGAGCGTCATGGTCAACGGTTATGGCAGCCTCGTCACACGTGAGATAAGTCAGTCCGTGAGATAGGTGTGTCATGATAAAAAGGCTCTGGAGAGAATCATGTCACTGTCATATACACCTGGTTTCTAAATGGCGCATCATAGTCACATAACACCATGTCTGTAGAGGGGTGCTAAAATTTAGCAAATGCTCTATTGAAATAATGTTTTTTTTCATAAGCAATTGATACACTGCTTATGAAAATGTTGACCATATTATTGGATTTATTAAACATAATTTTTTTTACCAAAATAACGGTGCTTTTCCTCTTTTTTCACTGCTGTTCATGGGTTAGAGTCAGGTAAAATATTGTCGAGTCACTCTTTCTGTTGTTTCTTTCCATACTTTTCTATCGGCTGCCCCCTCTCCATCTTTCATCTTCCCCCGATCTTCTCATATCCCACCTCACACAGTCCTTCGATCTTAGCTGTTCGTTCCCCTTTTCTTGCATCCTTGATGTTTTTTCACCTTTCTCTTCCACTCTCTTTACTAGTATGTCTGCATCCATCCTTACAATGTGGCCTGCCCATCTCACCTAGCTTCTCACCAATCTTCCTGTTGAACTGTTTTGTTGCATCACATCTTTCCTCAGGTCGTTCATCCTTCTTTCGTCAACCCTCTTTGTTCGTGTTATTCGACAAAACCAGAACCAACCTTGCAGCTGCTGTTGTTGTTATGTCAACGCCACTGTCTCCAGATACAGATTCATGTATGCTTGTGTAACACAACCTCTCAGGACTTTCCTTTTCAGCTTTTTCAAAATGTTTCTGTCCAACATGACTCCATCTACCTTTCCACGAGCATTCGCTCCCTGTTGTATCCGACGTCGCATTTCTACCTCTGAATGCCCATCCTCATTAACCATTCCTCCAAGTTACACAAAGCCATCCACTTGGTTGATTTCCCAAGCACTCCCAACTGTCAAAAGGTACTAGAAACAGAGGTCGTCCAAAACTTAGATTCAAAGACATAGTAAAGGGAAACTTGCAGAAAATAAAATATAGATGCCAAGCAGTTGTACTTAGTTGCTGATGAAAGACCAATCTGGAGAGGACTTATTGCGAACTAGGTGAACAATCATAGTCGCAACCACAGCTGACAGCGAGAGAGAGAGGCAATATGCGTTTTACTACATTTTACTACATTACATCCGTTCTCTCAAATCTGTTTGCCTGTCAGTGAAATACTTCAATATTAACTTACTAGTATAACCGTTCTCAATTCGTTGAGACAAATGGTCGTTTATAACAAGGAAATACTTCTAAATGAACTGTCAAAGCATCGTTCTTTGTTCTGGAAAACAGATTGTCTTAAATGGTCAAGCAGCTTTTTGTCAGTTTAAAAAATTACTTTCTAAGTTAAGTTATTTTGTAATTTCTGTAAAATATTATAATGATCAAACTACAATACTGACTGATATGTACTTCCTGTATAGACTTGATGTCATCATTCCAGGTGCCACCATCAAACCTCAGTCACAAAAGTCAGTACACAACATGACTACATCAGTGGACGACACAGAGCCATTCGATTACACAACAATTTACGTACCAGCAGTAAAGACGTCACGACAAGACGGCGTCGGTGTCACATGGGACAAACCACCCAAGGATGAGAACATCGACAGCGTAAGTTCTTGGCTCATGCTGATTATTGCACTCACAGCCAAGTCAGTCTTTACGCAGACATTACAGCTTACTTGAAGTGTAAAGTGATTGTTGTACTCACAGCCCAGTCAGTCTTTACACAGACATTACAGCTTACTTGAAGTGTCAAGTGATTGTTGTACTCACAGCCCAGTCAGTCTTTATTCCGACATTACAGCTGAATCGAATTGAAAAATTATTCTTCCACTCACATACCAGTGAGTCTTTACATAGGCATTACAGCTGACTCAAAGTGTCAAGTGATTATTGCACTCACATACCAGTGAGTCTCTATACAGACATTACAGCTGACTTGTAGTGTAAAATGATTTTTGCACTCGCAACCCAGTTAGTCTTTCACAGACATTACAGCTTACTTGAAGGGTAAAGTGATTCTTGCTCTCACAGCCCAGACCAGTGACAAGATGCTGACCGGGGGGTTTCTGTCACCTGATGACTTGACTGCCCAGTACCTGTCAGGGGCATCGGACACGTTCAAGTCATTCATTGTGGCCCCAAGTCAACCAGGGACAAAACAGACAGATACTTGAGGAACAGGTGGGAGAATGGCTTTTGAAAGGTCGCTTAGTATATTGCTCTTGTAGACTCCTACTTAAAGAACAGGTGGGAGATTGGCTTGTGAAAGATGACTTAGTATGTTGCTCTTGCAGACTCCATTTACTATAAGAACATGTGTGAGATTGGGTTGTAAAAGGTCACTTAGTATAAATACTTTTGGGTTTTAGTTTGCAGTGTTGTTCAAAATTTATTTTTATATTTATAATGTTGGTATGTCAATTTTATTTCAATAACATTTTGTCTAATGTCTCGTAGTAACATGTTTTTGTCTGTCTTGTCATCTCTTGTGTTATTATGGCAGGTTGTTGACTGTCTTGTTATCTCCTCTCTTATAGTGACAGGTTTATGTATGTCTTGTCGTTTCCTCTCTTGTAGTGACAGGTTAGTGACTCTCTTATCATCTCCTGTTTCATAGTGACAGGTATGCATGGGGCAATTAACTTGAAAAGTTAATAAATTAAATTACAATTAACTCAGAAATGTTCCAATTAAATTAACCTCACACATTTATCAGTTCAATTAAATTAAATTAACCTCCCAAATTCTTTAATTAAATTAAATTAACAATTATATTTAATTCAATTAAAAATTAAAGTATGTTTTGGTAGAAATGCAGATTACATTCATATGTCACTTGTTTTTTTTTTGTAAGTATAAGCACTGGATACAAAGTCATTATTGAAATAGTAATATGCTAGTTGTTATTTGCATAGTTTATATCAGTTCTAAATCACAAGTATGTTCGTAAACGCTACAGTCACGATAATGCTGTGTTCATATATGTATATATATATATATATATTTATGCAATAACCAACACAAGTCTGATGTAGTAGAGATTGAAAAGGGCCAAATAAATGACGTTTTATTGCAAAGTGGACTGCTTATCACGCAGCCACTTTGGGAAGCACATTAACAGGAATGTGAGCTCCTCAAAGCAAACCAGACAGGAACTGAACACATGTACAGCCCCGTCCGGCAAGTTTCTCAGAGCCCACATTCCTACAGGCATGACGATAACATATATACATCAAGAAGTCGTCATGAACATGTAATGCAAAGAATACAGACATTCCACCACCAATACACAAATTTAATTACAAACAGGTGGGGCCATTTCGCTAACCTATATAAACATAAGCCAAGAATACCGATGAAGAAACAGGAAGCCTGTCTGTGCAGAAAACCCCATGAACACCAACTACTAGGGGATAAACCCCTGTGTTCATCTAGTATAAAGCGAAAAGTGGGGAAAGCGGTTTCGACATCTTCCAACTTCCTATTTCATCAACGATGTACAATCGCATTTTACACTAAGTGTTGAAAATAAGGAAGGAAGGTGGGGAGGAGGGCGGATTTCGAGAGACAAATTTTCTAGACACAACTTCGCGATGCAGAGACTGGAACAGGAGTGAAAGATTCCAGCTGCTGGCTCTGGTTTGAACTGGTTTCCGTTAAGCAGTGATTGGCTGAATATCGTGGAGTAATACAAATTATTTGACCAAATAGTTCCGGTGTAGTCTCGGACACCCAGGGCAAGACTTGCCTTGGTTATCTCATAAAATCTGTTATGCAGCTGTAAGTTGCATAAATCCATTTATGCAATAACCAACACAAGTCTGATGTAGTAGAGATTGAAAAGGGCCAAATAAATGACGTTTTATTGCAAAGTGGACTGCTTATCACGCAGCCACTTTGGAAAGCACATTAACAGGAATGTGAGCTCCTCAAAGCAAACCAGACAGGAACTGAACACATGTACAGCCCCGTCCGGCAAGTTTCTCAGAGCCCACATTCCTACAGGCATGACGATAACATATATACATCAAGAAGTCGTCATGAACATGTAATGCAAAGAATACATATATTCCACCACCAATACACAAATTTAATTACAAACAGGTGGGGCCATTTATACAAGGTCACCCACAAACATGTGACCACCCCACTGCGACCTTATATATATATATATATATATATATATATATATATATATATATATATATATATATATATATATATATATATATATATATATATATATATATATATATATATATATATATATATATTTTAAGCAATTACTTTAGTTATTGCATCTTAGGAACAGAGTTATTATCATCAAACAAATGTGAACATTGCATTGACTTATAAAAGAAATATGTTTTGTAACTTTGTTGGAAAAAGATGTGCTTATACAATATTTATATACCAAGACATTTGTTTATGGGGTATTTGATCACATTTTAAAAGTTGTAGATGCTTGTTAAAATGTTCTTTTCTGAAAGGAATGTAAATTTGTGGCTGAGGATTTGCAGGGTGTGGAGTTTCCTCCAGTATTCCACCACCAAATTAACAAAACCGGGTAACTACATACATAATTTCTATGCATGAAAGTGTTATTTACGCAATGTGTTAATGCTAACTCATTAGGTTACCCCTTTATACACTAGTATTTAAATATTTATACAATTTTTTTATGTATCACTTGAATTGGCTTGCTTTTGATACCAGTTGGCGCTGTAAAAAGATCCCAAACTGAAGCTATTTTACTTTTCTCTGCATGTTATATGTATGCTTGCGGACATACCGAAAATATATAGATACATAGTCTAATGCATAGGTCCATTTGACTGCAGGTTACCAGCCAAATATTTAGTAGATTTGCAGAAGCCACCATTTGTCATCAACTTACCACACTAAAAGAGGACATTCTATTGTCTAGGCCTTCTCTCCAATTCACATGTGCCTGAATGACCAGCTAACTCCAGTTAGTACAGACAGTATTAATGTCGAGAGATATTCTCCCTCCCATTCATACATACCTTAACCTTATCTCTGTCAGCCTAATCACTGGAATATATTGACTGCCTTTTGGAAATGCCTGAGTAACATGGGTGTGAACTATACAGTAATACCTACTGTTAAATGAACACTTAATTGAGAGTTAATTTGGAATTTGTCAATTAAATAAAATAAAATTACCCTCTTTTGGTGAAGTTAATTTAGCCTTTACCTTTTCTTGTAAATTAATTAATTAAATTAAATTAATTGAGTTAATTAAATTAACAATTGAAATTAACCCATGACTGTCATCTCCTGTTTCATAGTGACAGGTTAATGTCTGTCTTATCATCTCCTGTCTCATAGTGACATATTAATGTCTGTCTTGTCATCTCCTGTCTCATAGTGACATGTTTATGTCTGTTACGTCATCTCCTCTCTCATAATAACAGGTTAGTGTCTGTCTTATAATATCCTGTTTCATAGTGACAGGTTCGTGACATTTCTAAAGGCTCTTTACACCCCAATCTTACAGATATGCAACAGTGTCAAAATCAGAATATAATCGTGTTATAACGTTAGAGATCACACGTTCCTAAACCAAATTTACTCAATCAGCTGCGTTTACCTTGCTTAACAATGAACTAATCAAGATGACGGATGTAAACTGTAGTCGTTAAAACTCGCGAAACCCAATTCATCCCCAACACAACTAAAAATAGTGCATGTATTCAAATTTCAGTATACTGTGTATTAGTTATAAATATAAACTATATACACTTAGCTTAGAATTTCTAATCCTACCCTGGTTTTATCACATCTTGTACTAAGAAACAGGCCCTTCTTCGGGTGCTTCATTGCCACTCCTGTATTTTCATATACCCAGAGTTCCTGAGTCAGCTCAGGACAACAGACATAACACACATCTAGATTTCCTACTGACTATCTGTCTATGTTCGCACTAGCCCAAACCCTGCACATGCACTTTTAAACAGTTTAGTACATATTTGATCTAATGTGACTTTAGCCCTCTAAAGGCAAGTTATAGCAAACATCTACTAATATATACTTTCACAAGAAAATTCAAAACCACTTTATTTAACACCACTCTCGCCTCTGTACCTGTGTCAAATTGCCACCAACAATGAGGATTCCACAACAACATTCTCAGCCATGCTGACAAGAAACCTGCGACCATTCCCCACATTCTCAACCACAAAGAAAAAAATAAAGTGATGCCAACTAAGCCCTGTACCCTATCTCTATTATATCTGTGTGGACTTATAATACAAGCAGGGTACATTCATACAAACCCTGGTCCCACCTCAGATCCCTCTCCAAAATGTCCGTGTGGCACCTGCAGCCATGAGGTACATGATCACCACCATGCCATACAGTGTGATCAATGTGACAGTTGGTACCATACTGCATGTGTCCAAATTAATGACACCACATACGAACAATTAAAATATCATGGTGTGCTTTGGTTCTGTTTTTGCTGTGGATTGCCAAACTATTCTGAGTATCTATTCACCAGCAACATTAATACTCCAAACCTTTACTCAGTCCTTGAGTCACTTCCAAACAGCAGTGACTACACAAATATCTCTGAGGATACGAACCCTACATTTGCACCAAATCCAGCTAATACGTCTACTCCTGACTGAGCAAAGATAACAAGTAAACCTAAACTAAAATTCCATGCTGATAAACTGCATTCAGCATCAAGAGCACTAACAAAGTATCCCTATGGCAGGCAACAATAAACTCAACAAACCCTGACATAACCTTTCTAGTTAAAACCAAACTCAACCCAAGTATCCCCACATACTCTGTGCTCCCAACAAATTCTTAAGCAATCCAAAATATCATAACATCCACGGTGGAGGTGTTTTTATAGCACTCCGAAATGACATTATAGCTGCCCCCAAGACAAACTAAACACAACCTGTGAAATTATTTGATCAAAAATACTCTCTGTGCATAAAAAGCTATCTATCTCTCTGGCATCCTACTACAGATCTCCAAATGACTACACAACATCTCTAGAAGCCTTACATGAATCTCTCTCCATCCTATACCGTAGCTACAAGATACCCCATCTGCCATTCTAGCTGGAGATCTAAACCTTCCTGACAATCGACTGGGAGAATTTGTGTGCAACAAACCAACAAACAACTGTGAAACATAACAAACTAATTGAAATAGTTGGGGAATTTGAACTAATTAATATAGTAAATGAACCCAACCTATTAGATTCCGGAAATATATTAGACCTAGTACTTACATCAAACCCATCCCTTACCTCCACCATAAACACAGTGGCTGGCATGAGCGATCATGAAGCCATTCTCAGAAAAAACAAACCACCACACAAAGTATACAACTACAGATCTGCAAACTGGGAATCCCTTGAAGCGAAATGCATCCAGCTAGCTCAGCAGTACGTTATTCGAAAACCATATGAACAAGATGTAAACTCAAATTGGGACTTCTTTCATAAACACTACACTAACCTGATAGGAGAATCCATCGCTAGCCCCATGACAAAATCTAAGCAACATCTACACTGAACCACATGAAGCATTATTAGAGTACAGAGAAAAAGGGACAAAACTCATGCTAAAGCCGAAAAAAACAATTGGAAAATTTAAGAAAATTAGCCACCAAAGAAGTGACCAAATCCTATAACAGTTACATTAACAATGTGGGAGAAAGTTTGATGACAAATCCAAAACAATTTTGGTCTTTCATTAGACAAAACAAAACAAAAAATCTTGGCATTCCAGTACTAAAAGTAAATAGCGACTTGAAAACAGCCGACCATGACAAAGCAGATGCTCTCAACGACCACTTCAAATCAGTTTTTTACAAATGAACAACTTCCTATCCCAACAAAAGGCCCATCACCATCTCCCTCAATTCAAACCCTAGAAATCGGACTAAGCGGCATCATAAAACAGCTTGTAGCTCTAAACTCCAACAAAGCGCCAGGGCCATCCGACATTCTTGCAAAAATACTAAAGGAAACTGCTAAAGAGATATCCCCCATAATACAGCACATTTTTAGACAGGTGTCAGAATAAAGTTGCACAACTTGTGTAAAGGAGACTTTGAAGTGAGAAGCACTGGTATATTGAACAGTTATAGCTATCCAATAACAGAGGTTCTGATACATTCATTCACCAACAGAATGGGTAATTTCATGTGTTGGCTGGGTGATTGCTTGTTTAAATACGTTGATGGATAACTTGTTTGAACAACTCATTGATGAATATATTGATTATTGTAATGTTGGATTATTAAACTATTAGGGTTTCTAATCCATTAAATTTCTTGACCAATTCGCTGGTCAGGTTACCATTGATTTAATATATCATTGGTTACGTTCCAACATAACGGTTTTCTTGATGTGTTTGTGTGACAGGTGGGTTACAGCTGAAGTGTTTGTGTTTTTGTGTTTGTGTGACAGATATTTCTCAACTGGGCCTGGCTCTTGATGACATGTTGACTTATACTCCGTGTGCCGACTGCTACAGGGAAAACACAGTCTATTTCACTGTGTGGGAACACAGGACTAATGAGGAGCAAGCACTCTTTGTTGAAGGCAAGTTGTTAGTCATCATAAGGAATACATCAGATTCTCCTACTCTTCAGATGTTTGAGAGAGGATGTGGTGTCTTTCCCCATCATCTGTCACCATGGTAACAATGCTAGAAAACTGTGGGAAGTATTCAGCTTCCTCAGATATGGTTTACATCCTTCCTGCTTATAATCCTGACTACACGGATGATGTATCACTGAAGTTTGATCCACCTCAACATGGTAATCTGACGCTGTACCGCCAAGTAAAGATCATCAACCTCATTGAACAAGACTGCTCACAGCCCTGGGATATAAGGCGCCCTCTGTGGAATAAACTCACCGAACTAATTTCTGATTCGTTCACTATACTGGAGGTGTCACTGCCAAACACATGTGGTACGGATTTTGCAACATGAAGCTAGCCTGGGTTGTCACAATGTGCAAATACAGGCTGTTAGAAGGTTACTTTGGTGAAGATGTCATTAAGGTAAGGCACATCTTGAGATGTTCCATGAATTCTTCAAAATTGTACAAACTTTGTCAAAAGGTATCGTTACATGCATTAATGTAATGTTGACCAATCATCAATACTGGACTTTATGTGGTCCGGCTAACTGGTTACGGTTTATGCCATCCTGTTTTATGTAGTACGACTAACTGGTTACAGCCATATATCCGCTTGTAGTGTCTCCAGCCATGTGTCTGTGTGTGGTGCCTCCAAACATGTGTTAATGTGTGGTGTCTCCAACCATGTGTCTGTATGTGGTGTCTTCAGCCATGTGTCTGTGTGTGGTGTCTCCAGCCATGTGTTAATGTGTGGTGTCTCTTGCTATGTGTCTGTATGTGGTGTCTCCAGCCATGTGTCTGTGTGTGGTGTCTCCAGCCATGTGTTAGTGTGTGGTGTCTCTAGCTATGTGTCTGTGTGTGGTGTCTCCAACCATGTGTTAGTGTGTGGTGTCTCCAGCCATGTGTTAGTGTGTGGTGTCTCTAGCCATGTGTCTGTGTGTGGTGTCTCCAGCCATGTGTTAGTGTGTGGTGTCTCCAGCCATGTGTCTGTGTGTGGTGTCTCCAACCATGTGTTAGTGTGTGGTGTCTCCAGCCATATGTTAGTGTGCGGTGTCTCTAGCTATGTGTCTGAGTGTGGTGTCCCCAACCATGTGTTGGTGTGTGGTGCCTCCAACCACATGTCTGTGTGTGGTATCTCCAGCCTTCTGTCTGTGTGTGGTATCTTCTGCCATCTGTCTGTGCGTGGTGTCTCCAGCCATCTGTCTGTGCGTGGTGTCTCCAGCCATATGTATGTGTGTGGTGTCTCCATCCATATGTATGTGTGTGGTATTTCCAGCCATGTTTCAAATATCAGAATAATTGTGCAACAATTCAATTGCGAATTTTTGCTACCCACTATTACAAAAATTACACATAATATTTTATCTACAGTTGCAGGCGGAAAGAGCAGGGAAATTAACATGGGCGAGATGACCCAAAATCTACAATTTTCAAGCTAACTGTTAAAAATGTTCACACCTTATGGCATGCAATTTTAGGGAGGGAGCTCGAGCCTGGTGAGACCATCAGTATATCATAATTTTATGGTTTTGTGAATGCCCTGTAGCAACTGTGGTAGATTTATACCACCTGCAGACCAAAAACCAGACAAGTCTATTAAAAATAAGACAGTGCCTGATATATGAAGCCAAAAGACAGTGGAAATATGAATGAAAACATCATTAATATTTGTAAAGAATTGTGTCTGGAATGTCTGTCTTTACCAACATAATTATTAGTACTTTTATATACCATACAAGAAAATAGATCACAATTGTATTTCTCTCGGCATTATTACTACTTTATCTTTGGCGTGTAGTCTGTATGTCAGCAAACATACATAATTATTATGAACTTTGTTTTTGCATAAATGATTATTCTACATTCCAGAGATTCAGACAGACATGGTGGTGACATGTGACACAGGGTCACAGTACAGTTTGGAAGATATATCTGTCGACATTCAACTTGAGCGACCCTGTCTAATTTCTACACCCAAGAAGACTTCAGTTGATGATGTCCCATTAGCTGAGCCACCATCGCCCTCTCCCTTCACCTTGTCATCACCCGTACAGTCATCCAGTGACTACAAACCATCTGACCTCTCTATTCTGGATGCTGCAGAAGAGACTAATGATGAGGAGTCCATTGATGAAGAGTTAGTATTATTGTGTACATTTTTGGTTTTCCATTCCTCTGAGATTTTCAATACAACATTAGTGTGGCATGGTAGTCGTGTGGTAGAGCGCCGGGCTTTCGGTCGATACCCCCTCCGCCGTTTCAAAGCTTGGACAATTTCGTTTACCCCACTTTGCCTGTGTCTTTCGGAAGAGACAGTAAAAACCATTGTTCCCTTCTATCTGGTGTCTATGCCAGGTGAAGTAAAAGATCCCATGCAAATATTATTTATTCACCAACCAGCAAAAGCCATTAGGGGTCAATACTATTGACTCAGCGTAGTTTGGGTAAAGGTAAGGTAAAGTCACCCCCCAGGCATTACGCCTTAGGAAGCCATGAAGGCTTATATGGCCAGTGCTTAAACCTGGTTTCTGTAGTGCGAAGCAACTTAGAGTGCAGTTATACTGACTCTCCTGGACGGGACACTAGTCCATCGCAGGTACCTTCCAAACAGTGTTTGTACTCATTTGCAGCTGAGTAGACTGAGGCAAAGTAGGGTAAACGAAATTGCCTAAGCTTCGAAAATGAACCGTGCCCAGTGTGGGTCTTGAACTCACAACCCTCGAATTTAGAGTCCAACACCTTAACCACTAGGCCACGGCTGCCCCCTTAACCCCTCAGCGTGGTTTAAAACCATATATTCAAGGACTACCTACGATAGTAATAATCACTAAAATCTACAACTGTAATGATGCATTTACATATAACAAATGCATTAGTTAAAGTTACTGATATTTTTGCATAAACTACCTGTACCAGGCATGGGGCAATTAAGTTAATTAATTAAATTACAATTAAATCAGAAATGTTCCAATTAAATTAACCTCCCAAATTGTCCAATTAAATTAACAATTAACTTTAATTCAATTAACAATTAAATTATTTTTGGTACAAACCAAACCAGAGTGGCTTGTTCCAGGTAATGAAGCCACTACTGAATACAAATTAACAGAGACATGTACAGTTTTTTTTCAAGTTTTAGCTTAGAATATACAGAAAATTTTCTCATACAGAATAACCCATTTTGAAATTAACTGGACAAATCTTATAATATTCCTATCTCCATACTCCTAATAAATCCTCAAAATATTGCAATATGTAATATTTGTAGTATTTTATTTTCAGGTTCTAAGGCTGCAGTAATATTGCAGGAGGAACTGTTACTCAAGAATGTGCTGCAAGATGTCAGGAAACTCACCAGACCAGGGTTAGGGTTAGGTTTTTTGCAGTCTTGTCAATAATTTTGCGACCAAACACACCAGCTTTGACAAAGCCTATATATGGTGACATGTTATGCTCTTCCAAAATTATATTTAATTAATTTATATTCGACAAAAAAAAATTCCATTTGTTTTAGAAGTACAATTTTCTTGAGAACATGTTAAAGTAAACGAAAATACTAATATTATGAAATGTATCTTTCTATAGGATATGTTGCTAACATCTTCGACAATATTCTGAAAGGATACAGAGATGGGCCCCAATGACCACTGGTAGCGGTATCCTAGCTAATGATGGAGATGGTTCAGTTTCAGGCACAACTTTTCACACTTATACTGCATGCACACAATACTTGTGGTGGGAAAAGCGCATGTCACCTTCTCGTGGTTCCTACTGTGGAACACGACAGCAAACTGCTGTCGTGTGAACTAAGAACAGCGCATACTGACACTATTTTGTCAACTGTGGATATTGTGTTTGTTTTATAGTGGCTTGGTGCTCAGTGAAGTCATCGGTTGCTGACTCGAGACGGTAGGTACACGGTTTTGTGTCAAAAGGGAAATGTGGTTGATACCAACTAAATATTAGACTGCCACATCATTCAGCTTGACGTCTTAAATGATGGTGATATGCAGCCTGATTGTTATGAAGGAAACACATATTTGGCTCGGTTGCATTATTGACGTTTGCAGTCTGACCCATATTTGCTGTTGTGAACGATGATGTGCAGCAGGAACATTGTCATGTCTTCGGAATGGTCTACAACTGAGCCTCCTTTGCTGTCTCTGGTATTTCAAAAGGTACTTCTTTGACAGCCTAGACAATGTTGGTTAGTGCAACAAGGTAATGAACATAACAAGTTACACGCTTCCTCTCATTGTTATCTCATTTTTTCTCCAGTGGGATAGTAGTTTTGTATGTTAAACCCATCAAACCCATAAGAATGTAGAATATTACATTACATAACATAGTAGCTGTCGCACCATCATGGGACAACTACTTGAATAAATGTATTCACATGGACAGTACATGTTCTCGCATTTTATATTGCATATGTCCAAATTTGCTTATTTCATAATTGTATACCTTGTACAGATATACATTTGGCTTTTAGAGTCATTCTTGCAAATAACTGTCTTAAGTTTTCACGTGTTGTGTCATAAACTGTTGAATAACCACAGCATATTATTTGGTAACAACTTTTTGTTTGTTTCACACATTATATTGGGAGTTTTTAGTTTTACAAAATCAGATAGCTTTAATATATGCAATTCACATTATAATCCATTTTGTATAATGGCAATAGTATACATTTCTGACAATCCTTGCTAACTGCTTTTGTAGCAATGAAAATTATTATATTCCTTGCTTCTCTACTTCCACATCTGAGCTAGCTCAGTTTCATTATTACAAACACCCCGCGAGGATGGGCGGTCCTAGTAGCGCAATGATCACTTCGAATTGCTTGACCGTTAACAGCGTGGGAAGGTGGACACGTCGTTATGGTCATTATGTGGAGCGTCCCCGTTATATTATGTAGTGAAAACGGGCAGTTGGGTCTTCATTGTGCGTTTTGTATTCCAAGTGTGCAGTTGTGTTTTTTACGCTCCCATGGTTGATTCGGAGCTTCTAACGTGAGTGTTTCTTTGTAATTTCTGCATGAACTGCACCACGTGTTTGTCCAATGTATGCATGCATATCCTTTCGTGAATGGTTGTACTCTATGCATTTGTTAGTGCTAGCATGCTGAAACTTATGGATCGAGACAGCGTCATTTTTACATACCTCATGGGGGAGGTAGGGACATAACTGCATAGCTAAAGATATTCAGCCAATTGAATAATCTATTAATATAATTTATACTGAAAGGCAACGTGTAATGATGTATATAATAGGATGAGCTGATGATAGGGTTATAAGATGGCGATATAAAATCTGCCTAATATTTTTTCAATGTTCAGCAGATAATTGTTCTTGTTATAATCAAGAAACTGGTTACCTATCTTGTTATGACAAGAAACTAATTATCCCACAAAACATGTTTTGCGGTTTGCACCATATCCTTTCTACACTTCCGTAGAGATCGTTTCCACTCCAGTTGCGTCATCAACACGCACCCAGACACATCCTAGTAGTAGCAAACTTGAAGCATTTAAGCCAGACGTGTGTAGGTTGGGTTAAAATGCTAGACGTTTACCATGTCATTTTTAAATTCGAAGTTAATAAAGACAGTGTGATAACTCAACGTGATGACTAGTTAATTTCTTATATGACATTAATTACGGTTCCGAGTGTGCCTTCATAGTTGCCTTCAATCAAACTTGCTGCGTTCTTTTATAATTGTCTTATCTTGTTTACGTGTAATGTGTATGGGATCCCAGAAGACTGATACGTATGAGACATTGTGAATTATCAGATATCAATATGCTGTTACCTTAACTGTTTCAGAACAATTGAACATATTTCGTCCCGTATTTAAATAAACCGCAACGGCATACATAATGAAATATTTATTAATTTGTCAATTCTTTCCAGTGTATTATAAAGAGCTGTCCCCGATATAAATTTGAATGACTAGAATTGCATTCATCTGGTGCCATAGTTTTTGGGAAACATGGTGCCATAGTTTTTGGGAAACATAACACCCTTTTTCAGTGTTTGGATCTAGTATTCAGGTACAAATGAATTGACGGAATGTGGAATTTGTAGTGGACATGACGTCACTGATCACGTGGATCTCCATATACGGGACTGTGTGTCAGAGGGAATACGTGCCAGACCTGTTCTAATGTGATTACTTTGAAATTGACAGACATAGAGGAAAGATTACGACGTATTAACAACATCAGCGGCCACAGGAAGGAAAATAACACCAGTCTTAAATATTGGATTAAGAACGGAACGATACAAGAAACGCAGCAATGCATGCAGCGTTAATGAATCGGACAAACCGTTGACGTCGGATAATGAAGAAGATGACGACGACGCCGAAAGAACGTCCAACTTTGGCAGTTATCGAAGTTGGCAGTTATGTCGAATAAAACTCCACCTTACCATAGATGTGTTCGTGTTTGTTATAAATATCTGCTAATATGAAGGCCTTCAACTTTGCATCCCTTCCCCAAAAGATAGGAGATACATCGGCAGCACCCAAATGTGTGAGCAGCGAGACTTATATGCGATCACGTTTTTCAGTGTTTGGATCCTGCCAATATATTTCGCATGTTCGTCGACACAGCATGGCAGCTCTGATCATAGATGTAATAAGCTGTAAGGAAATAACATACGATGTGATAAAATAATGTGTAAACTGGAGGTCTTCATGTGTGTTGATGTCATGTTGCTGTGAATTACGCTAGCCTCGGCGGAGTTCCTGACCGGCATTTGTCAACTCGCCAATTTTGGCTTTCCGTAGCCAAATGGCTATGGAACTAATAATTTAATAATTAAGTTTTAAAACCAATACGCACTAACCGTTTCACATGTGTATTCTGTGACATACAACCGACAATTGGGCGTCAAGAAACTAAAGAAATGTGCTCCATATAATTACTTATGAGTACTTTTATCGGTAACATAGAAAATATTTCACAATTAGCCGCCATACTGTGCACGTGATGTTGCCTTTGGGTTATATGATCAAACGCGATTTCGTGTAGAATGAGACCAGAGTGGGCCAGCAGCACAGACATAAATAAAACACCCGTTAGTAAGTTAGTGGTTTATAGGGGCATGATTAATGATGTAACTCTTTGGCCAGCAGACGGCAATTCTTAGCGTGACCTTATATAGATCTACGGGAATCCCGTTTGGTAATCTCGCTCACAACAACATCCGGTTATATACAAATGTTGACAAGCACATGCGTCCTGACAAAAAGGTAATAATTTCACACTTTTACATGGTTATTGTCAGGTAACTTTAGTGATATACATATAAGAATGCATACATACACGAAAGACGTGTTTATTGCTCTGTTTATGGCGTTTTTGTAAGGTTTCATAATGAAACTGACGCAAGCTATAAATCGCTCCCTGGCCCACGGGACCATCAAAAATTCTTACCTACCATTGCCATCATCTCATTGACATACTTGTCGAGTTTTGTCAAAATCATATATTCATAACTCTTTTAAAATGGCTGAACGTGCCATACAAGTCAATGTTTACCAATTTCTGCATGAATCAGTACGCACTCATGCTAGCTTGTGGCGAAAAAACTTACAAAAATTCTTCCGCCTATTGGAATCATCTAAAAATCCACAGTTACACTGTCAACAAGTTCTACCAGCCAACATGGCAATGGCTCTCCTCAAAGGCACTTACGTCAGATGATATGAATTTTTTTTAAACGTCCTATGTCCAAACTTACTATGCCCTACATTCGTGTAACACACCAGGAAGTCTAACTGAGACATGATCCCAAATTAATAGGACGAGAGATGAGAAATAGCACCGCTACTCCACTAATATTATGAACATATTATTATTTAACCTTCATTTTATATTTGTTAAATTGTTGATAACAGAAATCGCAATGTACACACGCATGCACGCACGCACGCACACACGCTCGCACGAAAAGCAACAAGAATAAAAGTGACAATAACTACAGCGTATGCAAAACGGGAGCACGGCAATTGCCAACAAACCAGAATTACATCAATGATCAGTTGAAGCAAAACATGAATGACATAGAATATATACAGTGGAATTGATGATCTGAGCTGCCTAGAGATATTTAAAAGATGCAGGAGACTAGCCAAGTAGGGTGGTTGTTGTGTAGATAGAGCACAATATGAAATTACTACTCCAAACTGTGTACACGCATAACTATTGTGTACACGTATAACTATTGTGCGGGTAATAAATAATAATAAATAAATAATAAGAGTGCACATTTTCATCAAAACAATTGACTATATGATCATTAGATTCGTTATAACTTGCAAAAGTATAGATAACGTACCATAGTTAAATAGCATATATGTATATATATATATATATATATATATATATATATATATATATATATATATATATATATATATATATAGGCGGGCTATACATTACATTGCTAAAATATTATTGTCCGATTATTTTATCAAAACTAAATAATGCATTTGTAGAAACAAACTAGCGTAAGTCAGAGTTCAAATTTTGGGGCAAAATGGTTGGCTACTTACAATTATGGCAGTTGAAAAAAAATCACAATTACACATACTGCATTTTATCTGTAATCAATT